>CM023484.1:6532850-6811008 GCA_013339685.2 Hyalomma asiaticum | reverse complement strand
TGACCTGGAAATAGCACAGGTACAGAATACGATACCTGTGGCTACAATCCCACTGGAGAGCACGTGATGCGTCACTCTCATAAAACTGGCTCTTTCTACGCTCTCTGTGTTTCATTACAGGAACGTTTGGACACGGCGGATGCAGACAAAAAGGCGCTAATTGCACACTCACACAGATCTTGATAATGGCGCATGACCGCCGCTTGCATCGGCCCTAGAACAATGTGGTTGCATATCACTGCACATGACTGCTCGCACGGCGAGAGCCCCGCGTCGGCGTACTCGATGAGCAGCGTCAGGATCCTCCAGGCCATCAAGGTTCGCAAGCCCTGGTTCCCGACCTTTCTGGAACCCGCCAATTTCGTGGCAATTATCATCGCTTCCCGCGCTACACGTATTCGATCCGAGGAGTGGTTGTAGATGTTGTTGGTGTACTTGTCGAAGCTATCCATCCAAGTGTCTGCAGGAAGAATTGAAACCAGTAATGATATCATAAATTTAACCGCAAAGAGAAATTTGATTTGCAGGGTTTAACGTCCCAAAACCACCTACGATTATGAGAGACGCCGTAGTGGAGGTCTCTGAAAACTTAGACCACCTGGGGTTCTTTAACATGCACGGGCGTCGCACAGTACGCGGGCCTCAACATTTCGCCTCCAACGAAATGCAGCCGCCGCAGCCGGGATTCGATGCCGCCAGCCTCGCGTCAGCAACCGAGCGCCATAACCACTAGACTACCGTGTCAAGGCTCGAAGAGAAATTTCAAAAAGAAAAAGTCATAGTAGTAACCAGAACAATGCCAAAACAGGACAACGCGCGCGCGGTGCGCGAGCAACACTCAGAATTTTCGTTTTAATTTCAAAGAAGCTGAGATGCATCAGGGTTAATGCCGTCGAAAAGGAGATTGACAGCGTGCACTATCCGAAAGTGACTGCTATGGCGGGATAGCGGTGCTAGATTCCTTTTTATTTGTTGTTACTGAACTGCAAAAGTCCCGTCCATGACAAATGCTCTCAAGGAACCCTGACTTTCATTCACCGGGCAATTAACAGGCTGTCATTGTTTCATATAATATTAGGGGCTATTAGCTCATCTCGCAATGTATGGTCCTCCTGTTCACTCAACCAGTGAACCTTGAAGGGGCAGAAGTGCCTTCCTCAACCATCATCGTCGTCATCATCATTTGTTGTCCTTTAAAGGAGAACTCCAACGGTTTCTTCACGATATTCTCATATCGCTATTTTCCAATGGCACGAATAGTCCTGTAAGACGGCAAATTGCTTGAAATTGCTCAGACACACCAATAATTTTAAATGACAACATAAACGATGCCCTTGAAGCGAAATGCATGTATGGTTCGTGCAGCGTATGCGGCGACGTCGGAGCCTCCCAACCATCAGAAATGCGGCTCTGGTGGCATAATAAATGAAAATGGCAATATCATCAGATGATCTACCGAGTTATGACAGCTCATCCGAACTTACAGCGACAATTTGAACGCTAAAGTGTCACCGTTTTGCTTTGGACGCCGGCTTACCCGGAGAGGCCACGCTGAAGATGACATCAAAAACACAGTAAGGCCCGAAAGAGTCGCCTAAAAAATCTAAAAATTATTTTCAGGGAAGCTAAGGGAGTTCCAGTGACATGGTTTTGTATATATTACTACTGCATCGAGGACAACCTACACTGAAAATTATATTGAGATTAGTGGACACTAAAAATCGACGGAGTTGCCGTTTAGGAGCCCTGGGCTGGGCATTCTAAGTGGAGGGTACTGAGGGAAACGACACATTTGCGCTCATGTTACTAATCAATGAACATAAAAAACAAGGCAGCATATAGAAGATTTACATTTCAGTAGAACCATATTTAAACCGGACGCGAAAAAATATGAAGGAAGGAAGAAAAAGAAAAAGGAAAGAAAGCAGCAACTAAAGAGAGCACACGGGCAATGTGTCTCCACTTGTGTTTTGTACAACAAGTTTCACAATGATATTACAAACATTATATTCTGAGCACAAGAACTCGTACGTGGAGCTACGATTAGCAACTTTATTTAGGCGAGCATGATAAAGCACAGCGCTTTTTGTGAAGTTCTCAACGCACATTCTAATCGAGCAACACAAAGTATTTGCGCAGTGAGATTATCTGTCAACTAGAAAGCGAGAGTGTACTCTGATAGTTGGTCTGCCTAGATAGGAACCTTTGATGCCTATCACATTCAATTAGCAAAGCGAGCTGACAATTTCCTGAAATTATAATTATCACGTTCGAGGACGAATGATGGTAGGACGACTGACCGCATGTCTAGGCAGCAGCGTTATACTGAATTATTGGACTAAATTTTATAACTAGGAACCTTCTTGTAGCACAGAGAGCTTTATACATAATACTAGTATTTCTTTACATCAGTTAGCCACTCCTCTAGAAGCTTCTTTCGCATTATGTGCATGAACCCACTGCCTTCTCCAATACCCTCAGGCCTTTAGGATATCAGTAAATGGAATGAAGCGAACTTCCACTTGCTCAGACGAGCTGCCATCCGCTTGCAGTTCGTAATTCGCAATAATGGTAAAATCTCAGGCACCCTGATTTTGAAATAGCTCATCAAGCTGCTCGTACTACAGGTGAAAAATACAACGTTACGGTAAAAAATACCGTGTAGAAAAAGAGTACTGCTAGTACTAAAGTCTTTTCGTCATGCGAGCAAGGAAGCCCGTTTGACCTCCATACATTTTCTAGAGCTAGAGTGGCGACGGTTCCGTGTTTCTCCTTCTCAGGACCTCCACTAGACATGTGTTTGCTGTTTCTTTGCTAAATCTAGCACACACAGTTTCGAAACGCTCCTGGCGTGGAACTTGGTGTACGAAGCACAGCTTCTTGATAGTGTAGGGTATTGTCCGGCCGTATTATTTTACATACTTCATGCATACAACATGGGACAGAAAAGTGGGTACTTTCAAAGAGTCATTTACACAAATGTAATCATTCGGTAACGGGGATCTTCACTGACACCCAGTAATAAAGGGGGCCGCAACAGGTGTTTAGATAAACTGTTTCATTCATAACGTATTGTTGCTCGCACCAGTAAGGAGTCTAGTCCCTCCATTGTTTCCCTGGCTATGCACGTGCTCTATCTAGCTTTTACTTTTCTGAACCGTTGAAATGCTTACTCAAAATGCGGTCTCAATTCGGTAGTGCCTCAGAGATGAGCTCCTGTTGGTGCTGCCAGAGGAATATCCAGACATTCCATTCCTATGGTTTCCGTATTGCACAGAAGTTTCGTGCGGCAAATGTACGACGCACAATTTTGCGAAGGCTTGTTGAGGGTGCGCTTCCTAGGCAAGCAGCGCACGGATTTCAAGCACAGGGTAACCTCAAGGCCAAGGCGTTCGCGCTACAGGTGAGCGAGGGCTTCAGCTTTGCGACCTGGCCCGGCCCCGCTGCTTGTGGAAGGCTGGCGAGCCCGGAACTGAGGACGGCCATGTTAAGGCCCGGCGAGGTATATCATACCCTAGGCCCTGATCGACCTTGCCCTACCCGATCATCAATGCAATGGTAATATACGAGTTCATAGGAACTCCAAATAATTGCATATGACAACCCGCTGCTATACATTAGAGCCTTCGCAAGCAACGGGGTTTTCATTTGGCCATTAGTTATAGAGGACAGCTGACGGCGCGCTCCTCTAGCTTTTGTTCACTTCCAGCTACACTGCAAGGTAACCGCATCAGAACTGCCGCGACATGTCCAGCATTTCGCAGGCGGCTAAGCCTGACGCATGTGGTGAGTTATGACGCCCTCTTTTCTGTTTTAAAACGGGAGCTCTACTCCGCCTGTGGATCGGTTTCCCACCGTTGATGCGGCTTCGATTTCTATGCGTATACCATAGTTGTCGGGAACTATCGATAGTACTATCGATAGTATCGGTGGTCGGGTTACTAACTATCGATGATAGCAAAAACTATCCAGAGCGCTATCGACAATAATTTCGATAGCACTTGTTATGTTCGGCGGTAGATCGACGGAGAAAAGCTGGCGACGGCGGCCTAGCGCATGGCTTTTCCGTAGAAACGTCGTAGTATTCACTCGGTAGGCAGCAAACGTGGCGGCTTTGTTCTCGCGACGCACGCGGTCAGTAATTGCTGTGACGTATATAGCTGCACAGCCGAGGGGACATGACGGGTGACAGGTCTCTTCACTGGGGGCATTTTCGGAGGAAACGGGGCATCCGAGAAAGGAACAAAAGGGGGAGAGTGGCTTGCAAGAACAGCGGGGGCTCGCTGTCGATGTAATCTTTTGACCTTTCTGCTCGGTCAAACTGTCCTCAAGGGGTTGCCCCTTCGGAGGAGACGACCCCGCCGTGGAAATGTACGGAAGTGCTTTTCGTGACAATAGACCTGCCTAGCAGTTCTCTTGAAGGGGCGGCTTGGTTGCATGCCGCCGGGTAAACAGAGTGGCAATTTGGGCCTGCTGCAGAGTTCTGATAACTCATCGCGGGACTAGTGACCATGATATCTTTCGGAGAAGCTCGGTGCAGCAAGCGGGTCGAAGTGTGGGAACGCGAAGGCGTAACCATAGGCTCTCGTAGAGAGAGTGAACACGTGTGTTATTGGTAAAGTGCTGCATATGGGTTGGTCCCAGAAGGCGGTCGCAGAGGTGATCAAGTGTGTTTAACGGAAAACAGAGAAAAGAGAAGGGAGGAAGAGCTTAGCGCTAACTCGGGTCGCAGCCGCGGCAAGGTGGTCAGAGGTCGAGCTTGGCGCTGCCTCTGACGAGATATGATGAAGTTTAAAGCTTAGTGCTTATTCACGTTTGAGTACAAACGTTAACGGTTTGGAACGAACCGCTTAGTGTGGTCTGAGCCCAGTTGGGTTGTGATGTCTGTGACAGTACCGGCCGCCCCGGCCAAGTTTTGTAAATAGTGTAAATAAACCTGAGACTTTTGCTGTGAGGACATCTTGCTCCAGACTCCGTCCTTCAACGTGTCGCCGCGGACATCGGAACCATCGAGGGAGAAGAGATCAATCATTCGCAAATTTAACTACACTATCGGCAGTAACACAATTGCACAGCTGCGCCGCTACTGGCTACATCCGATAAGAGCAAAGCCTCCACGGTAACATTTCGCAGCGAAATCCCAAACAGTACACACCGGCATTGTGTAACAGTGCACTTTTCATATGCAAAAACGGATCTTAGATGTTAGAGAAGTGCTAACCTTTGCATCATCAAATTCACCCAAGGTACGAAGTCCGTCAACAGTTGACATTGTAACACTGACTGAAAATTCTGTAGATGTGCTGCAACACTAAGTGGAGGACCACGCGAAAACAGTGTGCATCGCATGAAATAGTGGCGAATCGAGTCTGCGGTAAGAACCGAAGTTGAACTAGCTCTTCGGATGGTCATTTTGTCCTTCCATAGCAGAAGTTGCACTTTATGGAGAAAGGTAGTTCCAATATCCTGCAACACTGGTCCGAAGAAACGCAGATAGCGCCAACGCTTCTATCATTGGTGAACTAACGGCGGCTTTCGGAGCGCCCAGCTGGTCGTGCATTTGGAGACAGCGCAGAAATGAAAGAACAACCATTTGGAACTCTTGAAATATTTGCAATCCTCTACGACGACGCTTTCCAAAGTGCTCAGGACGTGCTTGTGCATTCAAGTAATGTCCGCATCCGCAGAACGCTTATTCGCAGTGGTTCGACCGGTTATTTCAGACAGGAGAAGCTGGCTGAAATAGAGATGGGCAAAGCGGCTCACTTGAGCGGCTCAGGACGGCTCAGCTCACTGTAGTGAACAGGTTCATTTATACGGCTCATCGGCTCACTGGGTCCGAGAGAAAGTGCTCTGGCGCGAGGAGAGAACGGGACCGGCCGGAGTGGCGGGCGGCCATTCCGCTGCCTTGTGGCGCCCCCGCCCGCAATCGTGTCCGTAGTTTGCCCGTGACACTGGGGGGGACCAGTGAACATAGGTTGCCTCTTCGCGGTGGGCCTTCGGCGCTCTCACTATTTTGCTCGTGTCACTACTGCCAGAGGCAGGAGCGTGAGAGACGCGATTTTGTAGTATATGCTCACCAACACGGCAAGGACGTACTACATAATCGCGTTGGTGGTCAGCGGAGGGCGCGCGAGCCGCTAGCGCCCGTTGCTATTGGCTTTGGCAGCAGTGACAGGAGCAAAATAGTGTCACCTATTAATAGTTAACCTATACGTTAACTGGCCCCTCAGTAACACGGGCAAACCACAGCCATCCCGGCCGTGGAAACTTCGTCAAAAACACTGCGGTAAACTTCAGCTTCTTCCTGCGGGCGCCCGCGGAGGAAGCTGAAGGCGAGAAGGTTTCGACTCTTGCGAGCAAGGGCGGGAGGGCATTTGCTTTCTTGCATCGCCAATAGATGGCACGAAAGTTGCACTGAGCAGAAGACACAGCGTACGTATCATGAAACTGGCGGAACGCGTAAACTCGAACGGAACGTTTCAATCAACACCAAAGATCCATTCGTTTCTCGTGCACTTTATGAACCGGTTCATGGTGGCGCTGCACTGCGCCGTCGGTTCAGCGGTTCGGAATGGTTCAGCGAGCGATAGAGAAAGCACGGCTCACTGAGCGACAGAGAACCGCTGCCCACTCTCGGTTCACTGAGCGAGAGAGCACGGTTCACTGAGCGGCAGAGAACCGCCGCCCACCCGCGGCTCAGTGTGCGAGAGAAAGCACGGCTCTCAGCTCATTGAGCGAGAGAGAACCTCCTCCCGCTCTCGGCTCGCTGAGCGAGAGAGAACCGCCTCTCGCTCTCCCAAAGAACCGCCGGTCACTTTTACTGAGCCGCGGATCACGCGTTCTTCAGAAAGAGCCGCTCAAAAGATCCGGCTCACTCCTGAGCGGTCCATCTCTAGGCTGAAGCACAAAGTTGACGTGCTTGCACTTCACCACAATTCTTGATGATAAAAACAGCGCAAGATTACTAGAAACAGCTTAAAAAAGATGGGACAGGAAGTTATCATGAATTTATACCACCTTGCCCAACTATCCACGTTCACCGAAACGTCTGTAATTCAGCCAAACTGGATGGAATGCGGTTCACAGCAATAAAACTAAAAGACGACAGGCGAATGCAGACTCACAAGTTATATATCGAAAAGTCTAAGCCACCATTAAATAACGTAAAGGAAAGACGATGTGTCATTGTGAAAAGTAGTCAACGTAACGGCAAACCTACAATTACGAATTCATTCCATTGCGCGCGGGGGGTCAAGTAAACCAGCAGTAGCGTGAAGACTTGCATTATCGTTGTGAGGTAGCTTTGCAGATTTCTTCCACCATTTCTTTGTGTCCCGTCTGCCTCGTAGTTTCTTAGATAAACGAGTACCCACTCGCCCTGCCTTCAACTCTAGTTTGTATCGCCTCCGCCTTGTAACTGAGTTGAACTGTTCGTGTACAGCGGAAAGGAAGCCGTTAAACGAGGCACAAATGCCAGGCTTCAAAATAAATTATTATGGAGAAATAAGCTACTGTAAAAAGTGTGTCTTTTAGCTTTTGAGTATGAATTGATTTATTGGTATATTAACGCATTTTAGCTGCGCAAATATTCTCATTGGCTTATTCCTTCTAGCTTTAAAGAGTCCAGCATTGCTGAGAGCAGACGATCAAAATGTCTTAGCAATAGCGCAGTGGCCTGCGCTACACCAACAGCATCATTATATACAGTAATACTGATGCTATCTTACTGGTACGAATACCATACTGATAGCACTATCCATAACACTATCGGATGTTTTCACAGCGTAAACTGTTATGTGCTAGTTAAAATGCGAGAAAAAAAATTGGAGGACCCTTAAGCTTCGCCTTTAACAGTTGAACGCGATAGCAAAATGCGGCCTCCAATGTGCACTTCAACCGCTCAGCGCATACTTATTAATGTGTGTTGTTACACACACACGCACAGACACAGACACACGCGAGCGTGCGCGACGTATCTATAGTAACGGTAGAGGTTTTCGATCTATGTTACAGCACTTTTATATCAACTTCATGAAAATTTTGTACAGTGATGCAGTCACATGGTCCTGTATTAATAACTGCGCGTAGGCGTGACACTTTTATTCGTAAATGGTCACATTCTGTCGTCCTTCGTGCGTTAACTATCTGGCAGCTGTTCGATTTGTTCTTCTGGAGATGTCTTCCAGCCAACCGCAACAAGCATCGCCTTAGGGTCGGTGAAATGGAAACTGCAGTACTTCACTTCTTTAATGGTGTCGTGAGAATGAAACGCTAAAGAAGTGGATGCAGAGCACCCGACGAGACCGCATATAGGCTCTGTTGTAGCCGCATGGTCTCCGAGATGGCGGGCGCGCCCGCCATCTTGGAGGCCATAGTAGTGAGACATTGCTTGACATGTTTTCCGCTAGATGGACATAGTTGTCCATTTTTGGAGCTGTTATTTTTCGCTCATGCGACGCCGTCACCGACGGCGGTATTTCTGCGGAACGAGCGCTCTAACGCTGTCGCGTTAACAAGTGGCCGTGGTGTCCGCCGCCGCCGCCTACGCCTCCCTTATGCGCGAGCGCTCTCAGCTTCAATGCAAAAAGAGCTGCATACCTGCGTTGTCTTCGACCCAGCACAATAAGGTTAGTGCCACTGTTGAGGTAATGAAGACAGTTGAAGCAATTGATGCCTCAGAAATATGGACAACCATTGCTTCCGTATATAATTTCGCTTTCTCTGTCTCAGTTAAGATTGCATCACGGCTCCCTTTTTTACCAGCCTAGACCAGGAATAACATATAAGGTTTCGGGGAACGTACTAGACTTTATTTGGCTCATAAGGTGAACCGGCTGTGTAATGATCTGATATGTTCTAAGCTAGACGTGTATTGTTCCTCCGTTATGCACCCATGAAAGCAGAAATATTGGTGCAGAGACATTACGATATCAGCGGCAGTCAAAAACGAACGTGGCCCCGCCACGGTGGTCTAGTGGCTAAGGTACTCGGCTGCTGATCCGAGGCTCGCGGGATCGAATCCCGGCCGCGGCGGCTGCATTTCGGTGGAGGCGAAATGTTGAGGCCCGTGTGCTGTGCGATGTCAGTGCACGTTAAAGAACCCCAGGTGGTCGAAATTTCCGGAGACCTCCACTACGGCGTCTCTCATAATCAGAACTGGTTTTGGGACGTAAAACCCCACAAAACAACAAAAACGAACGTGGTTTTTTTTACTTGTGCCCATCGCTATCAAGTCAATGCCGTATTAACATCCTCTCTGTCTAAATGGCAATGTCATTGGGCTGATAATCTCGACGACGCGGATCCCAAATCCTAGCTGTGGCACTGAAAATTTCGGGCTGCATCCAGTGGCGCTATCACAAATGCTGCTAAGTTAGTACATAAGTTAGGTGCGTTGGCAATCGCATTAATGCACAGCGGAGGCATCTGTTTTATCAAAGAGAAATGCAAGCGACGGTGCGCTGATATGCGCACCATGAGCGTCATCTGTTGAATATTCCTAGAGAATCCGGCAAACTTGTAGAAAAGGATGCCGAGTGCTACTTCACCATATGTATTGTCTATCACATTGCCCCGACAGCTCTTAATACACACCACAAAGGCAATTCACGTTACAGAAGAATCGTCATCCGAACTGCTGGTACAATGAGATTACCATATACTTACCTTGTGGGAGGAGACACCGTAGCCTAGCGGTAGCGTGCTTGCCTGGCAAATGGCGGGCCCAGGTTCGATACCCGCCTACAGCTTCGCCTGCTAGGTTGGCTTCGTGCATTACAGCGCGTTCGTGTGTGTCGGTGCGTTTGTTGTGTCTACATTTTAATGCGATGGGACGACAAACCGCACGCATTTGTTTTTTTCAAGTGTGTTCCAATGATGTGTTACTCAGTTCTCCCCAGATTGACATATACTGTATCAAATTCTAACAACTGTGGCGCATACCCGCATACAAAGGACTAGCATTACCGATATGAGGTACACGTGATTGCAGCATCGTTTATCGTGACTTACATGATGAGTATATCGCGTTAGTAGTGTAAAGATTAATCAGACGTGTTCGTCATACACGTCTGATTAACTGGACGTCTATCACATGTTTGCTGAACTGTAATCTTGCTGCGCAATTTTCCACTTCAGCAAACACGGCTCCCGTGTCTAAGAAGCAAGCGTGTTCTAGGAATATTGGTGTCCTGCAGTCATATAACGGAGTTCAAGGATCTCACCTGATGATGCAACTTCCTTCATGTTATTCGCAAACTCGTACACACTCATCAATACCTCTTCTTCTACATCAGTGGAGGCAAAGGCAAGTCCAACTGCAAGAGAAGTTCATGACGTGTTTAGTTACAGTTAACGCTTAGCTACGGTACTTGAAATAGAACCCAGTTAAGCAGCCCTGAATGTGTTAGTGTCGTTTGTGTTTACCTCGCCTGCAGCAAAGATATGAATGATCCTTGTTTTGTTCTTGAAAGGTTGGCGACTTCTGAAGGGAAAATAAACTAAGCTGGCCTTTTTTAGAAGAATTTCTAGCTAAGCAAGTGAGTGGTCTCCCTAAAATGAATCATGGCGCGAAACAATCGGACACACCTGAAAAACCGAACCGAAAGGAACAGTGGAAAGTCTCAACTAAGCGCAAACTTCCAATTTTCTGACGTGAATGTTTGTGCTCTATCTGTTCACTTCGTTTCTGTTGTGTGTCCGAATGCTTGTGCAAGAATCCCTTTTAGAAGTTGGCCCTTCTGGAACAGATACTGGAAACTGTGTGTGAAAACCAATTTCTCACGTATTAGTAGATTAGCTTTCCAAAAGCAAAAAAAACCACCATCCTTGTTAATAAAAACCAATTTTGCGAGGAGGACGCCCTCGTTGAGTTAGGAAACGAGTAACAGTACCGCTGGCGACACCGCTTTGAAATTCCAGCACTAAAACACATGACGTTACAGATCACTGACGGCGACTCCTAAGGCCTACGTAACCACTTACCGGTAACAACTGCCTACATTGTGTTCCAAGGAAGCCAGACACGTAATACACATAAAGTTTGAGCAGATTGGATAGAGCGAATTTTGCGAGAATGCAAGAAAAAGATAAACCTTATGATGTCGTTAGGTTCCAAAGTTCCCTCGCGAAATTCAGAACTAAAACATTGATATTCATCTTCTCTTTTAATGTTGAAAAAATTGTCGAAATTAACAACATTCCAGTACGCGAAACATAAGTTATTCTAAACCACACGACCTTTCACTTTAGTCTTTCTTTAGCAAAACTGAACCAAGATGGCACAAAGGCCGTTCAATTATTTTGGCAGGGACAGACTTCTTAGATCAGCACCCATACGTGGGGCTAAACACATGCCCGTCGTCGTTTCGTAAATTAGGTTAAGGCTTGGCTTAGGACGATAGAATTGTGACGAAATAAAGACATGCAGGTATTAAAAGGGCCATGCTCTCGCACAACAGCCCGGAATTGGGCATCGTTGTATAAGGTATTCGTCTTGTAGCGGACATCAGATCGACTTATGGAGACGAAATAGAAGAACAAGATAACGATGGTGGTTGTGCGCGTGATGACGATGACGGAACAGTTGTGACGGCAGCGTGGCGACGCATTGAGTTTGTAGCGCAGGTCATTACTGAAGCGGTCTAGGCCTGTGGCGTCAGAGAAGAAATGAGGGGCGAAGAAGAAGAGGAAGCTTTGTCGAAGGTGTAGAATAAATGGAGGACGACATCCGTCTGTTCCTAAATATGTGTATCAGTTAATCACCTTTAGGGAACGCTACATTTTGGCGAAGCTGTCCAGGCGAACATGTGGGTGACATTTTTCGCGGAGCAAGCGTCATCACCTGGTATAACTTTCACTGGTTATCAAGTCCAAGGTGAGCCAATGAAGGACCTTGCCCGAGATGCCACATCCGGCAACCTCGTCGAACTGGGGCTGGAAAGAGTGTCGATCGGTCACAAAGAACCTCTGGAGAAGGGATCCACCACTGTGCTCCTCCAGGTGGACGACCTTGGGGACTTTGTCCTTCAGCCTTCGCGGAAGCGTTCTACCAACCAGACAGCGCCGACAGAGGTGAGCGTTATCATGAATGTCATTGAAAAACAGCAACATCAGATCATTCAACAGAGTCAACTGATGACGAACCTACTGAGATTGCATAGCTTACATGGGAACGTAATGGAAGCAGATATTTTCGATGAAAGTTCCTTAAGCCCCAACTACTGTCTTTGGTTCTACGAATATGCATGCGAGAAAAATGGCTGGTTGTCCAACGATTTGAAGGTTCAGAACCTGCGCCGCTACCTCAATGGCACAGCTATAAAGTGGTATGACATGCAGATTTTGGATGAATCACCGGGATGTTGGCAGAAAGAAAAACAATTTTTTGGCGAGTTTCCATCATAACGCCGTTGAGAATTGGGACGCGGCTCTACGCTTCACACACCAATGCGGTTCCTTGTTATAATACTTTGTTGAAAAGCGCCGCCTATTATATGAAAGAGAGCCTAAATTGGAACCATCGGCAGCTGTCACTTTGACAACGCAAGGACTTGTTGTCGATGTGCGATGGCCGATTCAGATAAGATCGCCGACTACATTTGAGGAACTTCTAAAGTGCCTTCAATTCGTTGTACCAACACCTGAATTATCCGAGCAGCTACCAGCCTAGCACATCGTGACTCGAGAGAAGCTCTTTGTATCCTACTGATTGGGGCGACAGCAGTGGTGAACATGACGCACTCGCGGTGCCTCCAACATTCCCGAAGCAAGTTAGTGTGAATGAGAAGCATGCAATGACCGGGCCTGCATGATACCGTGTGCGCCGTGTCCAGTTGCCTGCTCCACGTTCCTCTGAAGGTTGTTGACGTGGAAATGAAAGCTCTTGTCGACAGTGGAGCTTCTGCGTCAATCATGAATAGGAGTCTAGTACATGCCAACCACTTGCATGCTGGCAGGGCGCTGCGTGTTCAAGCGTACGATGGGTCTATAAGCTCACGAAATGAATGGGCGTCTGTTGTTCTTGACTTTCAAGGCCATAAAATAACAGCCGACGTATTGGTTTTATCAGATGTCGCTTATGACTTCCTGTTACCTCGCCCTGATAAGAATAGTGGAGTGAACGTTTACTGGGACGACAGAGTTCAAATTGAAGATGAATTAACGAGAATGTATGAGAAAGAGCCACCGGCACTCCTAAGGCAAATTTACTGCGGGGGAGACATACAAACTAAATACCTTGAAGATTTATGCATAGGCAACTACCCTCCTGCAATTAAATCTCATGAAGTTCCTTTATACCTCGCAGACAAAACTGTTGCTCGAAGAAGTTCATATAATATGACCCGCTGAAAAGAAGATATGGTTGAAAGCAGAACGACAAGCACTGCTAGATGCTGCCATTATTCGATCATCGGATTCGCCATTTGTATCGCCGATTACTATTGCCCCGAAACAAGACGAGACTTTTCGTCTTTGCACGGACTGCAGGGCTATAAACCACCAAACAGAGCTGATGCCATATCGAATGCCAAGAATCCATGACATTATTGACGAAACCGGGGGTTGCCGGTAGTTCTCACGATTAGACCTGCGCAAGGGTTTCCGGCAAATTCCGCTGACGGGAGAAACGAAGTATACCGCGTTCATTACACCTTTCGACTTATATGAATACAATAGACTGCCGTTAGGGTGGAAAAACTCGCCAGCATGGTTTCAGAAAATGATGAATGAAACGCTGAAGCCGTATTTGAGCATATTTTGTAACATGTATATCGATGGCATCATCGTTTATTCAAAAAGAAAGCATTTCCCCGAGGGTGAACATGGTTAAGTGCGAATGCACGGGGTGATGCTATGAGGGGAGTAAAGTTATGATTAAAGTGTAATTAATGAATTTAAAGTGTTGTCATGATGCATTGTACACACACACACATTTATACAAGAAGTATTATTTATTTACACCTCGCAATTTCGTAGATGCATAAATGCACACATCGCCGAGCACGTCACAAACACACACACTCTACACACGTCACTACAGATCAGCACCTATTGGTGTTATCGTTGTAGCTCACGGTTAGTACCAGCGCTTTGTGATCCGAGAAATGTACGGTGAGCGGATCCGGCAAGACGGTGCGGACCGTACAGTTCCTACTGAACGCCAAGCCCGTGCCGCCTGCGCTCGGCAGCACGGGCCCTTCGTTGCGCTGCCTTGTCTTCAACCGGTGCGGTATCTTCAACGATGCGTGCAATGCTCGCATTCGATTGCGTTCTACTCGTTGTTGGATGTATCGCAGTCGAGGTTGATGCCTGCGATGGATCCATACTGCGAAAGACTTCACCGACCGCGGAGCCGAGCGAGAAGAGAGCGAGCGGCAGCCGGCGGACGTTTATATACGGACTGACGCGCCGGCGCCACACACACAGCTGCACAGCGACGCCAGCTGCACAGCGCGCCGTGACGTCACGCCGCGGAGAGCGGTGCGCCCGCGCAAACCGCGGTGAGGAGGCGGAGCGCGCGCAGTCACGTGGGGTGTGACGTCGCTGCGCCGTTGCTACAGACGCTCCTCTCCGCTCCTCGCGCCGTTGCTATGGGACGGCGGATTCAGGGTCGCTTATAAAGTGCATTCGCACTTAAAACGAAGGAGGAAAGTCAGAATCACATGTCCCTAATTTTGGAGGCTCTGAGCATTGCACATCTCAAGGTGACCTTTAAGAAAAGCGCCTTCTTTCAAGAAAAGGTAGTGTTCCTCTGAAGAGTTTTTGACAGATGCACGAAAAGCACGAAGCAAGAATCGCTGGAAAGAATCTCCAAACTAGTGAAGACCAATGATGTGCATTTACTGCGTGTTTTTCTCGGTCTAGCCTGACACTTCCGGTCCTTCATTAAAGATTATGCCGCCAAAACGAGGTGTCTCACACGCTTGACTCAGAATGGTGTACCGTACAAATCTGCTGAGTGCTGCGAAAAGACTTACTCTGAATTCGTGAAAACAATATCGTCGGACCCTGTACTACGAATACCGCATTTCTCATTGGCTTTCGTGCTCAATACAGATGCCTCATTTTATGCCACCGGAGCGGTTCTGTATCAGGACCCTTTAGATCTGAATTGCCAAAAGCACTATGTCGTAGTGTACTACAGCTACACGTTGAATCCAGCAGAAGTTAACTACTCAACAGCAGTTAACTACTCAACAGCCTTGGCTGTACTGAAAGCCGCAGAATATTTTCGAACGTATCTAGAAGGAGCGAAGTTTACACTTTTCACCGACGACCAAGCACTAACTCACCTCCTTGGCATGACACAACCGAGAGGCCGCATAGCTAGATGGGCAAATTCTCTCCAGAAGTTCGACTTCGTCATTTCCCATCGTCCAGGCCCTCTACTCACTGATGCTGGCGCGTTGTCTAGACTGCTGGTACCGAACACAGCTGACAGCGCTCTACAGGTTAATCACGCAAAGCTGTGGGAAGCAACCGAGGAAATGAAGCAATGGCAGATATCAAGTTCCACCTACAATTATTTCCAAAATACTACATCTTTACCATGACAGCCCTAAGTCAGGTGGACATGACGGTTTGTCACGCACGTACGACCTTCTGAAGAGATTTACCTGGCCAGGTATGAAGGACAATGTAGGAACCTACATCCGTACGTGCGATGAGTGCGAAACGAACAAAGTCAAGTTCATACAACCCACAGACATCATGATAACTACGGAGCATTCTAGCGTCCGCTTGGAAGTTGTGCATTTGGACTTCGCGCAGCTCAGAAAAATGGGGGGTAAAGAGGACTCAAGCATTCCTGCTGGCTATTGATGAATGTACGAAGATGGTTATGGCCACAGCTGGGAAAGAAGACGCCAACAGCGTCGTGGCTGTCCTGGAAGCTGACTGTTTTCGACGTACAAAGACACATATGTGTGATAACGGACCTGCATTTAGGAGCACGAAGCTTGCAAGGTGGGCAAAAGATCATCGGATGGTAATCAAGTTCTCTTCGCCATAACATCCAGCTGCTAATGGCCTTGCTGAGCGGGCTATACGAGACACGAAGCAGTACATCAAGATGTATCCGAACTCTCCAGGTGGTTGGAAGTGCTGTGTAGAAGCCGCTGTGAGATGTCAGAACACTTCATACACAAGTGGCCTTTGCTGCAGTCCTCTTTTTGCGGCTTCAGGGACCGTACCGATATTTCCAGCTGACCGCGAATTGGGCACTGTAGAAAATTTGACACTTTCTGAGAGCAGAAAAACCGCGAAACAGCAAGATGCATATAAGAAGAGAACGAAGAAAAACTTCGACAAAAGACATAGTAGCGATATACCGAAGATACAACTGGGAGACTATAGGTTTTAGTAGAGAAAGGAATCAGGAGTTCTCAGGCAGCGCCTCTATTTTTTCAGCGCCTAGGCGAACGCTCTCCTCAGGCCGTCGAGCGCGCGCTTCACCTCCGCTCGCCGCTACCGCGTGGTGGCGCTGTGCGAGTACACTACGTAGGGTGCCTCGATGTGCGCGCGCCTCCGCTCCAGGGTGGAGACACCTTTTGAAAGTCCCCGCGCCGCCTGGAGGCCATATTGGTTCGAAAGTGTCGGGCGGCGCGCAGAGGCTAGCGCGGGAACGGTGCTGTAAACACGTTGTTCTCGACGTTTGAGATTTGGCCGCTATGACAGGCTGCTGTGTACCATGGTGTACCAGTTCACACGCGAAAGGCCAGCGGATGTTTCGCTCCCCTCGCAACAGCGAGCGAAGAAAAAAATGGGAAGCACAAGTGAAACGCGACCGCTGGCATCCGACCGGCAGCACCAAGATATGCGAGGTTAGTTGTTGACTTGTCTCGCATGTGGCCGTGCATTTTTTATCGCTGGCGGTGAGCATGCTGTTAAAGAAATCCTTGTTTGTCTCGCTATAGCTGCATCACATAATCATCGCGTGAAGCTCTTTTACAAAGAGGATGTTAAGCTTTGCGTTAAGCCTTGCGGAGTGAATAGATGCTTCGGCTACCTTGCCGATAAGCTTAGATAAGCTTGGTCAAGACAAGTTAATCATGCTCGTAGCCCATGCTAAATAAGCATAGTCAAAACAATCAATAGTAATCGATACGAATCAATACTGATTGATACTCCGTGATACCAATTAAGCCGCCGGATTAAACCAGGGTAAGCTTAGAAAAAGCCTATTTAAGCCAGCATATCGCAGCCTAATTGAATTTGGACAATCGAATTTAACGCTAGTCCATACCAATCTATACTGATAGATACCTATCAAGTGGGATTAGGCAAGATTAGTAGAGATTATGTTGGATTATGCTAATCCGGTCCAAGACGAGATGGCATAGCCATGATGTAGGTTAGACCCGAAGGGTGGTCACGCCGCACACCACCACCGGTTTGAACTCGGCCATAAGATGCTTCGCATCTAATAAAGTGGCTGTTAGAGCTCCATTACCAGGTGATGTATGTCATGGCCTACATGACATGCATGACAAGGTTTTCGTGTTATACTCAGCTATTTATGTTACTCATAATCTCTTATCATGCCATGTAAATTTTGGTGCTCTACAAGTTAATAAAACCGTCATTTGAGCTCCATGACCGGGTCATATATGTCATCGCGTGCATGACATCTTTTTGGTGTTCTGACCAGTTATTTTCTTTCATCTTACGCTGTTATCATGCCCTGTCAATTTTGGTATACATAAAATTAATATTACGGCCGTTAGAACACTATGACCGTGTCATGTGTGTCATGGCGCGCATGACATGCATGACATGATTTTCGTGTTATGACCAGTCATTCATGTTAGCCATACGCTCCTATCATGCCGTGTCAGTTTGGGTACACATCAAGTTACTAAAACGGCCGTAAGAGCTCCATGACCGGGTCATGTATGTCATGGCCTATATGACATGCATGACAAGGTTTTCGTGTTATGACCAGTCATGTATACTTTCCTCATGCTCTTATCATATCATGTCAATTTTGATATACATGAAGTTGGCCAAACGGCCGCTGTAGCTCCTTGACCATGTCACGTATGTCATGGCGTACATTAAAGGCATGTCATGATTTTCATGTAATGAGCAGTCATTTATGTTTTCTACATGCTCTTGTCATGCCATGTCATTTTTGGTACTCATCAACTTAATCAATCGGCCGCGAGAGCACGAGAATCTACGCAGCCAGTGAGATAGATAGACCGATAGATACGGTCTAAATGCATTTATTTCGCCATCAAATGTTTCGTGCGTAATAATTAGTGCTAATCTATTTGTTACCAACATTATATGTGCAAGCCCTACCGCCGGAAGGGATAAACTGGGCCAAATTACCGCGCGTTTCGCTGGAAGCGTTCCATCTATGCATGCCAGGCATTGCCACCGAACGCGAACGTTTGAACCAATATGGCGTCCACAAGAGCAGTGTCTCCACCCTGTTCCGGAGGAGCACATCGAGGCACCCTAACACTACGATAAGTTGGCGCTAAACGGCCGCACGAATTAAGAAGCTCCCAAATTCGTGTTTATGCCCGAATTTCATTGCTTTCGTGCTTTGTGCAAGCTTTCCCAGGTACCTATACCGCATGCATTCTCACTAGCAGTCATGTCGGTGCGAAAATTGCATTTAAATTTGATAGTATGTGTGCTTGATTTTCCATTTCAGGCTTTCGCAACCACGTGCTCCGTGTGCGTCGGTATGTCATAATGCTTAGTAGCACTGTGCAAATCGAGTGCAAAAAAAACACTGATGAGCTTTCGCTCCAAGAAATACCAGCGGCCGCTGGTATACGGTCGAGGTGACTCGCAGTGATTAGGCGGGATAATTGGTGAATTGGTGAGGCGGGATAACGTGACAGCTAAACGTTAGGCAAAAAAGCCCCTTTCGCGAAAGTATGCGAAACTGTGAGAGCGGCATACAATTGTATGACACGCGGGATGAGCCACAGCAATAAATGCTGTTATATTGCGCCGCGTTGAAATAATGCAATCATTGTAAGGCCATAAATCGCAACGCATTGGTCTTCAAAATGAAACTCAAGGCGATCTTATGCCGTTGCCTAAGATGAGTCGAAGGCGAAAGCCATCCTCTTTTTTTTTAGTTGATATATAGTCCCCCCCCCGACAGCTTTCGACCTAACGTGTTTTTGCACTGCCTCCGTGATCGGTGGGCGGTCGATCCAGGAGGCAGTGCAAAGCGACGATGTCATGTGATGACGTCACCACGTGACGTCATAGTGAAGTGATGTCTCAAAGTTTGGCGAACTGTGACGCCATACGGTGACGTCAACATGTTATAATAATTTTTTCTATCGCTCGTGTTCACGCCGCCGACGCAGGCGATCAATTTGCACATTGGATGAGGCATCTAAAGCTTTAGCTTTTATGACCTCTCGACTTTTTCAGCGATATCAACATGCATGGTCGGAAAGTCTCTCGTTACTGACAGCACTGCAGGCAGGCCGCATTTTTCACGCGAGTAAGGTTAGCTCATGACTCAACACTACGACTTTAGACTTTTTTCACAAGCCTGCCCTCAGGCATAATAACTTGTCAATCAAAAATACACATCGGGCAGTATTGCAAGACGCGCGCGGCAGAAGGAGCTGTTTTTGTTTGTTTTTCGTAGCATCACGATAGACTGCTTTAGGCTGCGAAATGTCTAGTAGTGCATGCGCTAAGTAGCTTTAGGCTACATAGCGCGTGCACTCCAGGTTTGCTTGTAGTCAGCTACACCAGTAGGCGTTAGCGTGCATCGTGGCTCTCGAAGCGCCCAATCTATCAGCATTAGCTACTGGCACAAACTTCACTCTAAAAAACAGGGAGTGCAAACGCAGACACCAGAAGTGACGACCCCACCAACGCCGACTAAAGACGCGTTTGTGGTGTCCCCACTTATTGTGTCCGTGTTCGCACTCACTGCTTTTCAGAATGAATACTTACCAACTTGCTCAGCTCTCTCCTATTCATGACACAAACTGCTTTCAAAAATCGACCCTCAGACAGTGGCAAATCGATTCTCAGACTAGCGAACCTGATCGTGAAAGAACAATATTTCGCGCATCACTCAACCGTGCTCTCGTATCGGCTCAGCAGAAGGCGCGCAATCGTCTCGATGCGCCTCCAACTAGCCGCGAACGGCCTTTAAAAACGGATTGCTTCCATGAGCGACAAGTGCTTCACTATCTCCATTTCCAGAACTGTTTATGATACTGCAAATAGTGTGAAATATGGCCGAGAAATAAAAAAACATAACTGCTGCGAATGCAGCCGCAGCCTGCGTTTACGTGTTCGACATGGTGACGGTAGCTGTACTCCGGTGGCGGCGCGTGGCGGCCGAAAGCCATACTAACGCCGACGGCCAATTCCCATTGCCCCGCGCTCCATCGCCAAGGCACTGAAAGATACTGGAGGCGCTGTCTCAGGATAAGCTTTACGGATCCTTTCAAGTGACCAAAACGGCTTCGCAACACGGTATTTGAAGACTATCTGGTACCTCGGGGACCTCATGGCAACAGAAACCGCTTCTATCATCAACGTCTTTAAATATCACACCAGGTGGTGTGAACAATCAAGACCGGGAAAGTGAAGGCGGTCTGCGCCCGTCGCGTCAGAGAAGAAATGAGGGGCGAAGTAGAAGAAGCGTTGTGGAAGGTGTAGAACAAATGGCGGAAGACACCTGTCTGTTTGTAAATATGTGTATCAGTTAATCGCCTTTAGGGAACGCTGCAATTATATACATTGCCATATAATTATTAGTTTGCTGCGTTTAGCGTGCAATGTACTCCCGTATTTTAAGTACGCACCTCGGCAGAAATCGAAGCGTATACGCAGGCGCAGTGCGGTCGGCTGCGGAAAGCTGTTATTCCTTCTTATTCGCAATACAAACCCGACAACAGTCCCCAGGTCACAGTGAACAGTGTGCAAAACATCTGAATGTTTGCCCTCCCCATTCATGTAAACCTCAAGGTAGCCGGCGCCATAAAAATCTGCAAGCACCAATTTTCCTCAGTCACTGCTATGACCCGACCTATACCAAATCGGAGGAGTGCGTTCCTGGAGCAGGACATTCTGCGAAAAGTCAAGGCGTGGATGCAATATGCTGGATCACCTACCACGTCCCTTACCAAACACTAACGTTTGCCCAAGAGAAGACTCAACGCAGTCCGCAAAACAATCAAGGCAACATTAGGACTGCCCATGTGCGCTTCCACGGAACGCCTGCTGGAAGTCCGTATGCACAATAACCCAACAAAGTGGCCAAATTCGAAGGCTCCGCAAAACCCGAACCGATGCGCATACTATATGGTCACGAAAGATCTGCCCGCAGGCCTCCGAACACGAATCACATCGTACAACTGGCGCGTGAATTAATAATAATAATAATAAATTTAAACGTGCCCAGGAAGAACCGAGAGCTCTTGGTGCTGGTGCCCACAAAGTAGAGGCGATAATATACAGAGAATTTGAGAAAATATGCACAAGTAAAAATAAATGTAAAAGAAAGAGAAAAGCTTAAAATATCTTCACGGCAGAGCAAAACACAATTTTATGCCTGTAGACGGACACGAAACAGATTCAGAAGATAGAGGAAGAATAGAGGGAAAGAAATGCAAGATAAAAACAAAAATAACGGTCGGGACGACAACACAAGCTACAGCAAGAAAAACAGATTGACAATGATAAACGCAGTTCACATCAAGGCATCATGCAACACCAAGTTTACATCAAGAAAAAAGACATACAGTAGGTGATATTATTTTATAGCAGCCCAAGTCTCTGATGAAAACAATGGTAGGGAGTCTTGAAAAATTTTAAGGCTTAGAAAGTAGTCATTATAGGGATTCTCTATTCTCTCGATGGTCGAGTGATGGCATAGGTGGGTAGCTACATGAAAAAGCCTCCGTTCTCTAGTGATCTTGTGCGAATTTGAAATTTGATGCGCTGGAGCAGTTCAGGGCAGGTTGTAGCACATTGCAAAAGTTTAAAAGAAATAGCAGATCAGAACGATTCCAGCGGCAGTGACAATAAACCAACACTGTACAGTGTTTTTAGGGGCGAAGCTCCTTATGCCGTGGGTCGTTCCATCCTTCGTTGTCCATTGTAGCCACCTCGCGCCGTCCGCAGGCTCGCGTCCGCCCTCGGCGCGTGCCTCCCGGCGCGCGAGCTCTCTCTCTTCCATCTGCTGTCTTGTGTGAGAGAGAGAGAGAGACCGAAAGGCGCATTGACTATGGAAACGCTCTTTCTTCGATGAACGCTCTACCAGATCGCAAAGGAGAACGCGCCCTCACCCGCGAGAGACAACGTTGACGCAGGCAGCGTCTTCTAGCGAGTTTCTTGAAAAATACCGACTGCTTGCGCTGGAGAACCGTTCACCGGCCACCCATATATATATATATATATATAGGCACTCGATATTTACTTCCAAGAAAGTGCCGGTGAGAGATTTCACTTGTGCGTAGTTGAACCATAAGGATTCGTAGCGTGCGCGTTAACTAAATTAATCCGGAACTCGGCACGATCTACGATGAACCTCCGGAGCTTCGCCCACTCATCATCATTCACTCCGTGGATATGCGTGGATTTTTTCTGCAAGGTCCAGAGCCGATTCCAGGAAAGCGATTATTGTATATTCGTAAGAATTTTCTCTGCACCCGCTCGATTTTGTTACTGCTAGATGCAGAGATTCCATTCCATATCACAGATGCTTATTCAAGTTGGGGGAGACATATCGCGGTGTACAATTTAACGAAGGGTATGAAAAGTTGAATTTTTTTGACAGCCTGCAAACAGAGCCGAGGGATTGAGGACCTCGCGCAGCAAAGCGCTTAGTGTGAACAGAAAAGAATAAAGTTGTGTCAAAGACAACATCTAGGTCATTTACCTCACACATCTTACACAGCCCTACAGAATTAAGGGTATGGAAATGATAAGCACGGAGTTTTGCGCGAGGAGGTCATGCTTTTTGTGTTAATATCTTTATGTCATCTGCGTAAACGACAGAATAGTTTCGAATGGCGGAAGAGACGTGGTTCAAAAAAATTTAGACGATGGGCCTAGTACTGGTCCTTGAGGTACCGCGCTGGTCGCCTTGTACAAAAAAGGCGTTTGTCCATTTATGGAAACATAGCACGACCTATCAAAAAGATAGCTGTGGAAGAGGCCGACAATTGAGGTGTCCACGTAGGTCGAAGTGACCAAGTTTATCCAAAGGCAGTGAGTGGCTGACTACGTCGAAATCCTTACTGAGGTCACAGTATATGTTGTCAACGTGCCCTCCCTGAAGTACTGTAGTAGAAATAATAATAATAATAATAATAATAATAATAATAATAATAATAATAATAATAATAATAATAATAATAATAATAATAGTTTATTGAGCAAGTAATGATTCAAATACAGAATAGGCCTGCCGATTTTGGCGTGCCTTCAGCGTTTCCAGATTATCGACCTGTCCGAGAAGAGTATGATTGTGACCAACGGCCTGCATTTTCGTCGCGCCCGGTGGTATAGAGTAGAAGCATGTGGTGTAGCCGTGGCCTCCTAAACGACAGACGCCCATTGCCCCTAAAGCCCATAAAGCTTCCTGCATTGCGCTTCTTGAACGCCGCAGTCACGTCGCGACTGTCGCGGGATGCGCGACTGAAAAAGTTGTGCGACCCTTAATCTTTGCCTAAAGGGTTCAACGCGACAGCCATGCGTGGCCGCATCGTCATCGTGCTCTTTCCATGCTCTCGAGTCGCCTAGCCGTTTTATCACAGTTGTTACTGTGCGTCTTTACTCGTGCAGTTGATGTTGCGAATTACTGCATTGTAATGGGGAAAGTACAAAGAGGCGATACGCCCTCAAAACTCGCCGATGAAGAAATAACCGCAGCTCGCCTGGATCTTGTACAGAGCAGATATTCCCTTACAAACATGTCAACATGGCGTATTTGCGGATATGCAAATATTTATGTTGTGGGAGAGATGGGCTGCGCCTCGGAGCACGTTCGATGTGCACTCGATCTGAAGTTATTTCTTTTTCTTTATTTGCATCCACCTGGAACTTTCGCTCAAGGACAACGGCGATTTTCCGCTCACAACCTGCGACGTCGACGCCGACCCGGAATTTCCGCAAAACGACCTCTTTAACGCTATCGCGTTACATAGAACAACGGTGCTAAAAAGAATGGTGACACGGATAAACCCGTAGCTTTTTGGTACAAGGTGCTGCGCGCAGTTTGTGGTGCCCATGTTTCTGTAATTATGTAGCCCAATCAGTGACATAACTTCAGGAAACGCTGCAGGGGCACTAGGAACATAGTGTGATTCAGGGTAGCGTTTCGTTGCCGTTTTTATTTCGTGTACATGCGATTGGCGTTTGCTCTTATTGATGGGCGTACACTGTTCGTTCTATACGCGAACGACGCTGTATGTTAGTTTCTTCTGATCACAGAGAGAGAGAGAAAACTTTAATAAGCAAATAGGTCCGGCGATTTAGCCGGGTAGGACCACAGGCACCCCAGCCTAGGCGACGGCCGGGGTCCTTGGACACGCAGGGCTTCCTCGGCGTACCGGACGGCCCAGATTCGGTGACGTTGTGGCTGAGCAAGGACGCTTCCCATTGTGCCCCGCTGTCAGAGAATGCCATGTCTACCCCGTTCCTAATAAGGGGATCCTGCTGTGCGCTCCCTGTGCATGCCCACAGCATGTTCTGCAGCGTCGCTCTGGCTCCGCACACTTTACACGTGTCAGACGTATAAATGTCTGGGTAGCAGAGGCGAAGGATCACCGGTTTTGGATACGTGTGTGTCTGTAGTTGTCTCCATGCAACCGCCTGTTCCTTGCTTAACTTGGCGTGTGGTGGTGGGTAGTTACATCTGCTCAATCTGTAGTGTTGTGCGATGTCTCTGAAAGCGTTCATGCGATCCCCCCACGACCACTCCCGCATCGCCCCCGTGTTGGGCGGGATGTCAAGACGGTCAGAGGTCGTCGTGGCTCGGCGTGTAAGTACTCAAGCCACGGCGTCGGCCGCCTCATTGCCCGCAAGCGGTGAGTCCGTGTGCGAGGGGGTCCACAGGACGAAACTTATTTTTGCGGCAAATGTTACCGTCGTGAATTTGGAGAATGTGGGCCGCTTCGCGGGAGATCCGGCCGCTGGTGTGGTTACGTATCGGCATCTGCAAGCCGGAATCTTGGAAGAATGCTAACATCATCCTCATCCATAAGAAAGGCGACACAAAGGACTTGAAAAATTACAGGCCGATTAGCTTACTGTCAGTAATTTACAAGGTATTTACCAAGGTAATCACTGACAGAATTTGTGCCACCTTAGATTTCAGTCAACCTAAGGAACCAGCAGGGTTTCGTAAAGGCTACTCAACAATAGACCATATTCACACTATTAATAGGGTGATAGAGAAATGCGCGGAGCATAATCAACCCCTATATATAGCGTTCATAGATTACGAGAAGGCATTCGACTCGGTCGATACCTCAGCAGTCATGCAGGCATTGCGGAATCAGGGCGTAGACGAGCACTACGTAAAACTACTGGAAGACATCTACAACGGTTCCACAGCCACCATAGTCCTCCATAAGTAGAATAGCAAGATACATATAAGGAAGGGTGTAAGACAAGGTCACACAATCTCTCCAATGTTATTCACAGCACGTTTACAAGAAGTATTTAGCACGCTGGATTGGGAACAGGTGGGTGTAAGGGTTGATTGGGAATACCTCAGTAACCTCCGATTTGCTGATGACATTGCCTTGCTAGGTAACTCGGGAGATGAATTACAAAGCATGATTACTGACCTTAACAGGCAAAGTATAACAGTGGGCCTGAAAATTAATATGCAGAAAACTAAAGTAATGTTCAATAGCCTTGGGCGAGTACAGCGATTTCAGATAGCTGGCGAGGCACTGGAGGTAGTAAGTGAATATGTCTACTTAGGCCGAGTTGTGACCCCTGATCCGACTCATGAGGCTGAGGTTATTATGAGGATTAGAATGGGGTGGAGTGCATTCGGCAAGCATTCTCAGACAATGAATGGTAGCTTACCATTGTCTCTAAAGAGGAAAGTGTATAACAGCTGCATCTTACCGGTACTCACCTACGGCGCAAAAACTTGGAGGTTAACTGAGAGGGTTCAGCTTAAATTGAGCACGACGCAGCGAGCTATGGAACGGAAAATGGTAGGTGTAACCTTAAGGGACAAGAAGAGAGCGGTGTAGGTTAGGGAACAAACGCGTGTTAGGGACATACTAATAGAAATTAAGAAGAAGAAATTTGCCTGGGCGGGCCATGTAATGCGAAAACAAGACAACTGTTGGTCATTAAGGGTAACGGAGTGGATTCCTAGAGAAGGCAAGCGTAGCAGGGGGCGGCAGAAAGTTAGGTGGGCAGATGAGATCAGGAAGTTTGCGGGGATAAATTGGGCCCAGTTAGCACAGGACAGGGATAATTGGAGATCCATGGGAGAGGCCTTTGCCCTGCAGTGGGCGTAGACAGGCTGCTGCTGCTGATGATAATGATCTGCAAGCCGCTTATTATAACTGTGGCGTCCGTGGTGGCTATCGAGAGGGCTATCGCCGCTTCATTGCCCGCCTCCGCCTCTTCCGTGCGTATCGTGGCGCTCGCGATGAAAGTTCCTCTATGGTTCGTTATCGCTACCACGAATCCGCGTCGCCGCTCATAACGGACGGCGTCTACGTACACCGTTTCCTGACTGTTGCCTAAATTTCTTATCAAGCTCTTTCGCACGCCTGTTCCGCCGGTCAACCTGATGCGTCGGGTACATGTTTTTGATCAGCATCGAATTTATTGGGAAAATCAATTTGAAATGCGTACCTGTTAAAACGCGGCAAACTCCATGCAACGTTCACAAACAGCTATCATCATTACACCATTAGTATGCGCATTGCGCTACATTTGCGCTCACCCCAACACTACATAAAGGTGGGTACGCGCCACTGACATAACGCATGTGCCTACACCTCCTCACATAGCATAGTCATGCATAATACAGTATAGCAAGGGGCTAGGAAAGGGAAGTGATATGGAGCTATATGAGGGTGAGGAGGCAGGAAAGGAGAAGGGAAGAGGGTAAATTATGGAATAGCCTTGTGCAGTAGCTTTATGCGCGGAAGAAAATGGGTATGCGCTAAGCGCCTGTTAGGATAGCCTAAGTGGTGAAAAAGAAACTTGAGGGTGAGGAGGTGTGTTGTGATGGTAAGGATCAAGGATAGGAGGCACACAGTGTGATCGATATTATAATGAAACAGTGAAAAAATGGCATATGTCCCAGAGAGAAGAAAGAGGAAGCAGATGGAGAAAGATGCAAAAAGACAGATAAAATAAAATGATGAAGATACATGAAGGAAGAACCCAATCGGCGTTCGCAAAGTGGGGGCGCTTGCTTGCCGGCTACGCTGCCTACTCAGGTTGCGCAGGAGTGCAACGGCGTGCGGCTGACTTGATTTTAAATGCGAAGCATTTCTTAGCGAACTTCGGCGAGTTTGAGCGTATCTATCTATCTATCTATCTATCTATCTATCTATCTATCTATCTATCTATCTATCTATCTATCTATCTATCTATCTATCTATCTATCTAGCCGCCTACGATTTTGTGCTCTCCTGGCCGTTTCGCTAAGCGGATGTTTACGAAAATTGGTATGCCACATCATGGCTACATGACGAACATAAATGACAGGTCATAACATTAAAATCATGATATGCATGTCATGAGTGGCATGATTTACATGCCACGGTCTTGGTGCTCTCCCAGCCGTTTCGCTAATGGGATGTATGCGAAAATTGGTACGGCACAACATGACTGCCTGGCGAACATAAATGGCAGGTCATAACATGAAAATCATGATATGCATGTCATGAGTGGCATGATTTACATGCCACGGTCTTAGTGCTCTTCTGGCCGTTTCGCTAATGGGATGTATGCCAAAATTTGTGTGGCACAACATGACTGCCTGACGAACATAAATGGCAGGTCATAACATGGAAATCATGACATGCGTGTCATGAATCACATGATTTACATGCCACGCGTTTCGTTAATGGGCCGTATGCGCAAATTGGCATGCCACAACATGACTGCATCGCAAACATAAATGACAGGTCACAACATGAAAATGCCCCGCCACGGTGGTCTAGTGGCTAACGTACTCGGCTGCTGATCCAAGGGTCGCGGGATCGAATCCCGGCCGCGGCGGCTGCATTTCGATGGAGGCGAAATGTTGAGGCCCGTGTGCTGTGCGATGTCAGTGCAGGTTAAAGAACCCCAGGTGGTCGAAATTTCCGGAGCCCTCCACTACGGCGTCTCTCATAATCAGAACTGGTTTTGGGACGTAAAACCCCACAAGACAACAACAACAACAACATGAAAATCATGATATGCATGTCATGGTGGACATGATTTACATGCCACGCGTTTCGTTAACGGGATGTATACGAAAATTGGTATGCCACAACATGACTGCATCACGAACGTAAATGACAGGTCATAACATGAAAATCATGACATTCATGTCATCAGCGACATGATTTACATGTCACGGTCTTGGTGCTCTCTTGGCCGTTTCGTTAGTGGAATGTGTAGGATAATTGGTATGCAACAATATGACTCTATGACGAACATAAATGGCAGGCCATAACATGAAAAGCATAACATGCATGTCATGGGCGGCACGATTTACATGCGAGGCATTTCGTTAATGAGATGTACACCAAAATTGCTAAGGCACAACACGACAGCATGACGAACGTAAATGACAGGCCATAACATTAGAATCACGACACGCATGTCGACCGGCATGATTTACATGCCATGGTCCTGGCGCTATACTGCCGTTTCGTTAATGGGATGTATGGGCTCCGTTTACTGACTAGAGGGCGCTACGTAGCTCTCAAGGACAGAAAGTTGAGCGAGTTCGTAACAGTCTATAATCAAAAGAAGAGGCGTGCAGGACACGGACACAAGGAGAGCAGTGGATGTATCGGCGTCCGTGTTGTTCACTGCTCTCCTTGTGTCCGTGTCCTGCACGCTTCTTCTTTTGATTATGTACGTAGCTCTCGTCGGACGGCTCAGTATCGCTTTCATTGGCCGCTTGGTCGCAGCGCGCGTTTCTTCGCTGCTTTCCGGGCGCGCTGCGAACCACACGAACGCTCGCGGCGTCGCCCTTTGGAGCAGTTTGCCGCAGGTTTGGAGCGCGCGTCTCAAAGGAAATAAAACGAAAGACGGTGGGACGGGCCGTGTCTGCTGCTATAGAGTTGGAGACGCGCATCGCGTTCGCGTATTTTCCTGTCACAGTCTGCACAATTTTGCTTCTTCTCTCCGCCAGGCGGTGCATTCTGGCGCTGATGTCGCACATGGAAAACTCGACTGCACGGAGCCTATAAGAAAATTGGTTTGGCACAACATGACTGCATGACGATCATAAATGACAGGTCATAACATGAAAATCGTGACATGCATGTCATTAGCGGCATGATCTACATGGCACTCGTTTCCTTAAAGGGATGTGTACCAAAATTCTATGGCACAACACGACTGCATGACGAACGTAAATGACAAGTCATAACGTTAGAATCACGACATGCGTGTATGAGCGGCATGGTTTACATGCCACCGTCTTGGTGCTCTTGCGGCCATTTCGTTAACTTCATATGTACCAAACTCCGTATAGCGAGACAAGAATGCAAATCCATGTTACGTTCCTTATGCGTGCTTCGCATTCCCTTAACTCCCACTGCACGTGGGATCTGCCAATTTTTTTCCTTCTTTTTACATTGAAAGATATTCGTTTGTCATATTGAGCTGCGCAGAAGTGTAGTACATAACCGTGGCAGTTCGACGTTGGTGGAGGTCTATTGTGCAACTCCAAGAATTACAAGTAAAAAAGGCCGGTTCTGTGTACGAGAATAAACATTTTATGGTAATTCATGGCGTCCTTGAAAATTTTGGATCAATTCCACCTCATGGGGTCATTTATAACACGTGAAACTAAATATGGCGATGGCCACATTTTTCGAAAGCCACATAGAATCCAACCCCCCTCTTCAAGCTTATCGTCGCGACACATTCAGCTATCGCGTCGAATTAGTGCAAGATTAGGAGAATATTAGAACACATCATATTCTCCCACATTTCACATCACATTGAAGATAACTCTTTTTTATATAGCAAGCAGCACGGTATCTGCCCCTGCTTATCTTGTGAAACACAGTCGGCTGAATTCACCACTGACCTGCATTAAAACCTCGATTCCTCCTATCAGACTGATGCCTTCTTCATCCACTTCTCAAAAGCCTTCAACCGCATAGCGCACCGTCGTCTCACAAATAAGCTTTGCACATTAATTCTCGACCCACTCACATTATTATGGTCAATAAGTTTTTGACAGCTCGCTCACAGTTTACTTCCCATTATTGGCGAGTCGCCCGCCACAACAGAGGTGCTTTCCGGGGTACACCAAGGATCGGTCCTTGGCTCTCTTCTGTTCCTCATATTCATTAACGACTTGCCATCCGGAGTTACGTCGTGTACCTGTCTTTTCGCTGACGACTGTGTTGTGTATCGCAGAATCGCCAACAGCATGGATCAAACATTACTGCAGCAAGACCTTAACATCATCGAGACATGCTGCTCGCGCTGGCTCATCGAAACCAAATGTTTCCAAATGCGAACACATGGTCATCTCTCGCAAGAAATCTAACCTTGCTTGCCAACATTTCCTGAACTCCACTGAGATACCTCAAGAGGATTCCTACCGCCACCTGGGTGTCCTCATAAACAGTACCTTGACCCGGTCAGACCACTTCATCAAACTCGCAGCAGACTCCTCCAGGATCTTTGGATTCTTATAAAGATCTCAACGGCCCTCCCTCTCGCTGTCAGGAAACTTGCGTACGAGATGTTAGTAAGAGCAAACTACAGTTTGCTTCCGCCATTTGGAGCCCACATCAAGACTATCTCATCACCTCCCTCGAATCAGTTCAAAGTCGTGCCGCCCGGTTCATATCATCTCAGTACAGTAAACATCCTAGCATCACCCTTATCAAATCTCCTCTTGAGCTAAATCCTCTAGCTGTTCGCAGAATAATTGCGTAGATTAGTATGTTTCACAAGCTGTACCAGAACTTTTCTCATCTGCATGGCACTCTACTCATTCCGCAAACTTGCATCTCCGGTCGACTGTTCAACTCTAAAAGTGTTCAACTCTAAAAGTTCAACTCTAAACTTCTTCATGGACAAACTCATGCATTTAACAGGTCATTCCTGCCTTCAGCCATTGAATATTAGAACAGCCTTCCTGAACACGTCTTTCAAAAGCTCGACCCTGGGAAATCCAATGTTGTTGCTCTCTCTTTTTGACTAACCACCGCACAAACCAGTTCCTCAATAAAGCTTCTTCACATTATAGGTTTTTTACCTTGTTATTATTATTGTTCATATATATATATATATATATATATATATACGCACATTTGTGTGTGGTCGCGTCCTGTTGTCCAAAGCGTGTAATAGTTCGTGCACTACTCAAATTCATTGTATCCTGCTGTTCAGTTATTGCATTTGTGTCATGACGTGTGTTTATGCTATTTGCCTCCCCCCCCCCCTTATGTAATGCCTTGTATAGGCCTTTAAGGGATAAATAAATCATGATGAAAAGAATACATTCTCAATTGAACATTGCAAGAGCTGACAGCTTCGTCGGTGCCCATGCTTTGGAAATTCATCGGTTAATAACTCTGGCTCCACTGAAGCGCAGCTGAATAACAACGCCCTACTATAGGGCATACTTTCGCTGCTAACATTGGTGTTTTATCCCAACTCTATTAGCGGAAATGCTGGCAACTTGTTGCTTGTGAACTAGAGGAGTCGAATAAAAGACCGAGATGTGTCCGTGGTTTCTCGGTGGCAGCACGCAATGCAACTCATCCTTTGTTAGAGCTGTAAATGAGTGAAAAAAGAACTGTAGAATATCTCATGGTCACAACAGCACATAAATACCTTCTTTTTCATAAATGGCAAGCTTCTTGGCGATTTCCTCCGCAGTAATGTTGTCCGTGCCATAAGCGTGCAGATAGTCCATATATTCGACAACGTCTGTCTCTGGCATGGAGAGATACCATGACGCATCATGTTCTTGTACCGTGAACTGAAACACACAAAAAGTCAGCACCATCAATACAGAGGGCGCAGGAACAGCAGTATATATATATATATATATATATATATATATATATATATATATATATATATATATATATATATATATATATATATATATGTATGTAGAGGTCGCTATGAAGTGCGCACGAAACGAACGCAGTGAAGGGCAAACCAAATGAACCAAACGAACAATTTTTATTCCACTAACGTTTCAGCCGGGGGCCGGCTTTCTTCAGGGAACACACGATGCAGAAGTAAGATATGAAACTGGGCTGCTTGTATATCCGTAGTGTAATAAACAGCGCACAAAAGCACAACGGACAAAGAAAAGCTTGACAGCGACAAGCGGTGACTTTAACTGATTATTTTATTTTAGCACACGTGTATTATACACGTACCCAAGCACGTGCGCGCGCAAGATGTAACGTCAAAGGAGCTAGCACCATAACGAGAAACATTTTTTTTCCATTTTTTCAGGTACAGAAAAAAGAACAAAATGGAACAAGAGATCCGGCAGATACCACTCTTTGTGGGAATCGGTGACATACGAAGCATCAGCCAAGGGATTGCCTATGGTGGATCGTGTGGCCTACGGAAGTGTTGAGGGGACGATGAATGTCTTTGTGAAAAATGCATGAATGGGTGTATGCTCAACCGAGGCTAACCAGGAATCTCGAAAGCACCGTGGCAACAAAATGGTAGTTCATGTTAGGACGTAACATTGGCACTCCCGTTAATGCACAGAACAGACAGCTGTTTTCTAGAAGGGACATGAACTCTGCGGTGCGCTGATGTGGGCATTGTGAATGTCGTTAGTTGGAATATGTGTACAGAATTGACCAAATTTGGACAAAAGCATGTCCAGTGCTGCTAGAATGTATGTGTCGTTTATTAAATGGCTCAGACACCTTTGAACACACCCTACACCCCCATTAGACGTTACAAAAAAGCCATCATTACAACTGCTGGTGAATTAGATTTGCCACTATATTTGCCGCGTGGGAGAAGTCACCGCAGCCTAACGGTAGCGTGTTTGGGGGTCCCGGGTTCGACACCCGCCTACAGCTGGCGCTTGGAAGGTTAGTTTCGGATAAGTAAGCGCCTTCTATCCCCCCCACCTATCCATGCGTTCGATGTATCTACACTTCAATTTCACAGTATGCCTGTGTTATTTTCAAGCTTGTTGTAATGATATGTTAAACATCTGTTTTAGATGACCCTTGATTGACATGCGCTGTACAAAATTCAAACACTGCTGGCGCATACCCAAATTCCACGGGCAAAGTAGGACGAGCATGAGGTACACATGATTTCGGTATCGTTAATCGTGACGTACAGACACGTATACCATGTTTCCAAGATCAAGATCTATCACGCTTGTTCGTGAAATATTCGTATCCAACCATCTAACTATTGGTGCATATCGGATGCACGAGACGGCCAGCAGAGCACCGAGCCGTAGGCGGCTCAGTGCTCTGCTGCAATATATATATATATATATATATATATATATATATACTATCAGAAGGACACAGTGAGAAACATAGGATTTATTCCGACGTTTAGGCTGGAGGCCAGCCTTTTTCAATGATGAAAGTGTCTCATGGGCGCATGGTCTTTAAGTACACTTCACGAACATACATAATGGGCGGTGGAAAAGGGAGAGCTCACAAATAAATAAATAAATAAATAAAAGAAGACGGCCGCGAAATATCAGAGACATTGTAACGTCATCTGAGGAGAACACTCCTGAATTCACAGGCAGCGGCCCCTGCAACAAACCTAGGTACAAGCTATGCCCGATGATGAATAGAACCTCCACAGTAAACAGCACTGCGTCGCCATTCTTTTACCAAATAAGAGGAAATTTTGACTGCGACAGCTCAAATATTGTCTACCTTCTTGAATGCACCGTGTGCAACGCCCAATACATTGGGCAAACTGAGACTCCATTCAGGATAAGAATAAACAACCACAGGGCACACATAAAGACCCTGCCCCACATTCCTCTCTCCAAGCACGTAAATGATCTTAGTCATCCCTTCCATACATTCACAGCTGTGGTGCTCCAATCTGATTTCAAAACGCATTATGACCGGGAGGTTCGCGAATCTTACCTTATTCGCAGATTCAATACTGTGTCTGGTGGCATCAACGAAAGTACAGGCCGACTATCTTGCTTGCCCTGTAAGGCAACCAAACCAATTAACGACGCAAGCGACTAAGTGTCTTTAATATTTTATATTCCTTTTTATCATTATTGTTGTTGTTGTTTCTTTAGGGCTCCACATGCAAATATATGTGCAATATGAACTCCCAGAACTCTTATTTTTTCTCTCTTTTTTGCTTTCTCCCTCTCTCTCTTTTTTTTCTGGTGCACATTCATGGCGCTCCTGTTGAGATGGAGAAATGATGGTCGAGTTCATTATGTACGCATTGTGAAGTTTTTTGTGTGTCACGATTCTTTCTCATTGCATTTATTTTCGTTTGTTACCTCACGATATTTCGTTCCCCATCGTGTTTATTGCTGTCTTTCTCTTATTGTTGTCTGCACGGTGTCTGCACACTGCACGCGCACAAGGTGCAAATAGACTTGTGTGCCCTCGGCGCTCACTCGGGCAGTGTCTCCTGTTGGGATGCGGAACTGATTGTCGGTGTCCACCTGATTTATTTTATTTTATTCCTATTGTTAATTTCTTGTTTGCTCTGATTTCACTTTTTTCATGTATTATCTTAGGATATTTAATTCCCCATCATGTTCCTTGTTGTCTTTCTCTCATTTTTATCTGGTATATTTCACTCAGATCGCGCCGTGCGCGCAAGGTGCAGATATGTATTGTGTCCCCTTGGCTGAGCATCGCGCACTTGCGCACTTTCGCTAGAGAACGGGTTCCACGGAGTATGACTCGTCAAACTAAACGACTCTCCTTTCTGTGTCATGTTTTCTCTTCTTTTATTCCTTTTTTTTATTTTTCTCTCTTTTTGTGTGTGTGTGTGTGTCTGTGTGTACATGCCTTTAACGAACCAAACGATTCAAGGTTGTTCCCGGATGCGCTATGTTTCTTTTCTATCCTCCATTTTCCGTGAAACACGGCGCGGGGACGATCCTTTGAGCTATACTGGTACCGACCGCGCACAGAACTACCTGTCTTTCCCCCGTTCCCCCACCCCCCTCCTCTTTGTACTCCCCACACAACAACGACATTTGGCTTCAGGGGTTCCGCGCTGCACTGCGGGAGTCGCAGCACCATGGACTCAGGTGATGGCAGCGTGAGTGTCTTCAAACGACGGCGCAAAATCTGCTACCAGATGAGGTCGGCCCGCCCGTTCTTTATTACGGATGCGCAGTGCGGACGCAGACGTCGTCTTGGACTGGCCTTTGCTTCCTGGACACACATCTGTATACCAACCCCCCCTTCATTTATTTATTTATTTATTTTTTGTGAGCTCTCCCCTTTCCACCCCCCATTATGCATGTTCGTGAAGTGTACTTGAAGACCATGCGCCCATGAGACACTTTCATCTTTGAAAAAGGCTGGCCTCTAGCCGAAACGTCAGAATAAATCCTATGTTTATCGCTGTGTCTTTCTGATAGTATATGTATCCCGATAGCCAGGAAGAACTTATATATATATATATATATATATATATATATATATATATATATATATATATATATATATATATATATGAGCGAATGAAAATCGATGGATCCGGTGAAATATGTGTTTGAGGAAGAGGGTGACAAACGTTCGAAACACAAATTCTTTACTAACGTTTCGGCAGGTGGGCCTGCCTTCGTCAGAGTAACAGAGACTGCTTGCCACGCAGGGCATATATAGCGTCCGCATATACTGTCGTATCACAAAGCCGTGTCATCACTAATATCGTCTCTGAGGAATCATGATGAGTTATCGACGCATGCACGTGGTCGTAGGCTGACACACAGTTTCAACGCGCGACGTTATACAATCGTGAATTGACACCTTCAATCTTTCGTCGATAGCTTATACATAAATACATGACAGCGAAAAGCGCGGACAGCCACTACTGTAGTGAGTAAATAAACAGAGAACAGACATCACGCAAAAGCACATGTCATACTTAACAACGCGAAAACAGAGAAGAAAAAAACAAGTAGGCAGGCTAAAAATACGTCGGTCCTCGAGAACGTGAGAGCGACGTACACGTGACCGTACTCCGGGCCAGTGCTTCAAGGCAACATACAAGTCAGAGAGCCCGGACTCTCGTTCATGCCGTTAGACAGCGTGTTGAATTTATGCATTAAAAATGATTCTCTGAGTTCGCGTTCATGATGTGAGTTGAACCCTGATTCAAGTATTGTGGCTTTAAATTTACTAAATGAGTGACCTGCGTCAGTGACATGCCTTGAAACAGGCAAATTAGGAAGGGCATACACATGTGCCTTGTGGTTGTTAAAACGGTACCTGAAACCTGTCTCGGTTTGGCCTATGTACTGAAGATGGCAGATGGAGCATTCTAGCAAATAAACGACGTTTGCTGTGTCGCAAGTGAAATTGCCCCTGATCTTTAAACTGAAATTTGCAGTGGTACTCGTGGCCACGTTTGTCGTCGTCATGTGTGCGCACACTTTACAGCGCGGTTTCATGCAAGGATGGAACCCAACCGTCTTGTCATTGTCCTTACGACTCATTTTCGAAGAAGTTATTAAGTCTCGCAGGTTTTTTCCCCGCCTGTAAACAACCCGCGGTGGCTTCGGAAACGCTCGGGCAAGGCGCTCGCTCTGCATAAGTATATTGTAATGTTTTCGTAGGATAGCCGCAAAATTAGGGACGGATGCGCTATGGGTTACCACCAGGTTGACCTGTGAATGATTATGAGAACTCTCCTTAGGACAGAAGAGCGTTCCGCGATGTGTTGCGTCGGCACGATGCACTGCGTCGTCAATTAATTTCGGCGGATATTTCTGCATAAGGAGAGCATTGCGCAGACGGTCACAGTTGGCGTCAAAATCGGATTGTTCGGAGCATATCCGCTTAAACCGTAAGGCCTGGATGTAAGGAATGCTGGATTTGCAATGTCTTGCATGGCTGCTTTGAAAATGCAGGTACCTCTGGCGGTCAGTGGGCTTGCGGTACAGCTTAGTGGTCAGGTTCGTGCCACGAATGCATACGGTGACATCCAGAAAGTGGATGCTGTCAGGTGAATATGCGTGTGAAAATGATATAGATGGGTGAGCACGATTAAAATCCGCAATGAAAGATAAAAGTTCTGCTTCCCCATGGGGCCATATTATGAATATGTCGTCGATGAATCTCTTATAGTAAAATGGCTTCAGTGCGCGGCCGGACAAAAAATTGTTCTCGAGAGTCCCTATGAATATGTTTGCGTAATTTGGTCCTATCTTTGTCCCCATGGACGTGCCGCTTACCTGAACGTAGTGTGCTCCGTTAAATTCAAAGTTGTTGTGCTGAAGTATAATATTCAGCAGTACAGCTATAGTGGAGCTATCAATGGGCTTATCGAAACTACCTTTATCGTAAGCCTCTCCTACCTTATCGTAAGCCTATATATATATATATATATATATATATATATATATATATATATATATATATATATATATATATATATATATATATATATATATATAGTAAAACTCGCTACGACATACTTTGCATTTAAACTTACGATGTCAATGGAGAGCACCATGATTTGCGCGCTCAATATACGCCAGTTTTTGGGGGTAAGAGAAATCAACTGCTTCCTGACACAATTTCTTTTTCCAGTAATTGGGGCCTCATTAGCTACACGTGTCAGGTCATACAAATGTCTCGCCAGAAGCGTCGTTTGTCAAAAGTAAGGCGAACAACCGAACTGGTCAGTGCGGGTCAAGGGCGCCGACCTTTCCTTTCTGCGCCTTCAATTTGTGTTTCTGTAGCCTAACATACAGGCAACGCCCCGTTTGGCCAAAGCATTATATATCATCAGTAGACTTTCTCGCTCTGCTTCTACGTCGAACGACCGCAGCTCATGTGAGGCGGCAAGGGAGGCCCCGTTGCCGTGACTGCAGACTGCAGCGTGAGCCCCTTCGTTCCCTTCGAGCCCCTCATGCTCCGGGACCCACTTTACATAGGTGTAAGGGTGCAGAGTGCGTCGGTTGTTTAGAAGCTTGACTGCTTCGACCGAGATACGACCCCTCGTGTACTTGCGCACTGCGTCTTGCGAGTCCGTGAAGACTGCGATGTCGTCCGTACATGTGGTTGTAGCGAGTGCGATCGGCGCTTCTTTCGCCGTCTCGGCGTTCTGGACTTTGACGGGGGCGGACGCCAGCTCTTTGCCTGTTTAGTCGACGACACTCAAGGCATACGCATTCTTGTGCGGATATTTCGCCGCGTCTGCATAGCGGCCATCTGGATCGCGCGTGTATTTTCTTCAGATGGTGTCAACTCGAGCGAACCGGCGTTTCCGATGATGCTCGGGATGCATGTTACGCGATAGTTTGTCGATGCTCAGGGTTTCTCGCAAATACGGCGGTATCTGGAACTTGCGATCGGCATCTAATATGTAGCGCTCTCCGTAGCTGAGGCGAGCAAGGACTGATCTGCCTGTCGATGTGAGTTTCAGCCTCTCAACGTGGTTTATGTAATGTGCTTCCGCCAGCTCTTGTCACGTGTTGTGTTCACCCATTCTGAGGAGTCGAGTAGTTGAAGATATGGCCGGTAGACCAATGAGCTTCGTAGCCTTGCGGATGAGCGCGTTTAGACTGTGAATTTCAGAAGCCTTGAGCACGAGGTATGAAGTTCTGTATGTAATCCTGCTTATTAAATGAGCTTGGACTTGGCTCAGGGTATCCTGTACCTTGAGGCCGCTGCGTCAGTTCGCCACCCTCCGAAAGACATGTGTCGATTGTGAAATCGTGCGTTGTAGCCGATGAAGCGTTGCACCTTCCGATCCATCTCGAGATAGGTGCAAGCCAAGCACGCAAAGCGAGGCGACTTTCGGTGTTTGAACTCCGTTAAGGGTTACACAAGGGTCCGGATCTTCGGAGGTGGGTGGTCTTCCCCTCGCGCAGGCCTTGAATACTAATAGTTCGCACTTCTCGGGTGCACAGTGGAGGCCGCAGCTCTCAAGGTAGTTCGCGATGACTCCAACAGCTTCCTGGAGACAGCGTTCCTGATTTTCGGTGCACATGCCTCGCGTCCACAGCGTAATATCGGCGTAGATGGAGTGCTGCAGTCCAGGAATACTTTCGAGGATTCGCGGGAGCTTCAGGAGCGGAATAGCAGGGGCGATACGAAGGAGCCTTGTGGCGTGCCCTTGTCTGGTAGTCTAAGTTCCTTGCTGCGTAAGTGTGATATTCCCACTGTGGCCGTACGACCGGTGAAGAGAGAGAGAGAGAAGACAAAGAAAAGGAAAGGCAGGGAGGTTAACCAGACGAGCGTCCGGTTTCCTACCCTGCACTGGGAGTAAGGGAATGGGGATATAGAAAGAGGAGAAAAGAGAGAAGGCGGGCACTACACGTGCGAAGGAGTCTGACTTTGGGAGCTTCAGTGTTCTCCACTGCATTAGGAATTCACAGTCTTCCTTGTTTTAGTGCGGATAGATAATCGGCGAGCCATGACAATCACAGTCCAATTGAAAGCGGTGGATGAAGGTTATCCAGTACTGTCAGGTAGGCTTCGGCTACCGGACTCTGCACACTATTTAGGAGACAGCGTGATGTATCCAAAAGAGGCCGAAGCATCGCAGTGATTTCCTCTTCTGTCTCGGGCAATCCGTCGGAAAGAAACGCTCTGTTCGACTCCAGCATATTCTGCTGAGTCTCTTGTAGTCGCTGGTGCTTTGACGTTGGCTGTGGCTGTCGCCCAGGCTGCAGTTTTGGCAACGTAGTTGATTCTTCTGTGCTCACACTCTCCGGTGCGACGTTGTCCACAGTGGTCCATACAGACGCACATGGTCTAGGTGGCAGAGGAGGAGGTGTCATCGGCTGTGTAGTACTTTTCACGGGGACATCTTCGTTGAACTGCAACGGCGTCGGGAGCGTCGCCTTCGAACAGCAGCAACCACTTCCCGACGAGACGAACCGTCCTGCACCATCTGCTTGAGGATCTTTTCCTCCTTTACTCTGGGGCAGTCCTTTTACGAAGCGTCGTAGCATCCGAGACAGTTACGGCACTTCAGGGCCGTGGCTGCACGAGAGCCTAGCGTGGGTTTCACCGCAGCGTGAGCATGATATCTTACTCGCGCACGCAGCGCTCACGTGTCCACGCTTCATGCATTTGCGGCATTGGAGCGGCTTTGGAATGAACGGTCGTACGGGATGCCTTAAGTGTCCGACATTTACGTGTGATGGGAGGCGTTCTCCCTCGAACGTTAATTTCACACAACGAGACGACCCCAGACGAGACACCTGAACGACGTCGATATCGTCGACTGCTGGCTTTATCAAAATCTGCAAGTCAGTGCTGGAGATGGACGCATCCGCATCGTAGATGACGCCAGTAGTTACGGCATTGTCATATGGTACACACGAGCGTACCTTTATCTCATCAAGTTCAGTAATTCTTCTAATCGTGGTCAATTCAGTCGCATGTGCAGCGTCAACAGCTAACACATTTTTCCTTGCGTTCAACCTGACGTAAGTCACTTCACTCGGTGCCACCGCTTCGAGAAGAACCGAGACAGACTATCTGTTGAGTCGCCACAGGTTGCTAGTTTTTAAAGCGTGTTCCGGCACAAAAATAATTGTGCTGACCGCGGACTTCCGAATGGATTTCAGAGGCGACTTGCCTGAATATAGAGAAGAAATTGGTGAGGAAATTGCTGACACAGCCATAGGTCTACGAACCGCACCCAGTGGCTGCGAGATTTCGTAGTCTCGCTTCGTGACTCACATTGTGAAAAGCACTTTTAAGGTCAATGGTAAGGGTCGCAATGGTAAGAATGCAGTTTTTGCTCATGTGGTTAATTAGGTCCTCCTTTAGAAGTGGAAGGATATCATGGGCGGAGAGAAGCTGGCGGAAGCCGAACATGGTGTCCGGGCAGCGCCCATTGTCTTCGAGGTGCAATGTAAGGCAGTCGTGTACCATGTGCTCGAACAGCTTGCCGACGTATGGGGGGGGGGGGGGATTGGTCGTAGATTCTTAGGGGCAGTCGATTTCCATGACTTTGGTACCATGATCACCTGCAAGTGCTTCCACGAGGAGGGCAGTTCCCCTTTATCCCAGCAGTCGTAACAGTACTGCAGGAGAGCTGTCAAAGCCTTAATGGGTGTCAGATATGCTTGTTGACTATCCTGTTTTTATCCGGGCTGGTGTTTCGAGTGAGCTTACTGATGGCTGCGTAGAGTTCTGCCTGTGTGAAAGGCCAGTCGAGATCAGCGTTGAGTGGACCTTCGTGTTTTTTAAATGATGGTAGAGTCGTCACTGGTTGGGTGGGACCGCGGAGCTTTTCGCGTACCTTGTGGAGTAAGTCTTCCTCCGAGCCGTCGTAGTTGTGCGTGAGAAGAGGGATACGCTCCCGTTGATGTGTCCTGGTGGGACCATTGTCGAGGAGAGTGCGCAGGGGCTGCCACGCTTTCTTGAGGGTACCCTGAAGCTGATCGCAGAACGCGCGCCAGTTTTGTCTCGCAAGCTGTTCCACATACTTTTGGGCCTGTGCTGTCAAAGAGGCAATGCTCTGCTTGAGTCTTCTGTTCAGTTTCTGCCTCTTCCATCCCTTGAGTAAGGCCAGTCTGGCCTCCCAGAGGTGCATCAGGTGACTGCCCACGGAGGGCTTATCTTCGTTAAGTTGGATGACCTTGGTGTATTGTTCGGCTGTATTGACCACATTTTTGAGCCAGTCGTCGATGTCCTCTGTAGCTGTGTCGTTGTCAAGCTTGCTGCTGAAGGTGTTTCATTGTCAGTCTCGTTGTGCCAGTCTTGACCGGTCGACGTGCATGGTTGATGTCGGGCTGAATGATGTAGTGGTCGCTCCCATCTCTGGGAGGTATGCCCATTCCGCCCTTTTGACATCGCGGGTAAAGGTGTGGTCAGGGGTTGTGTCTCTTGAGACGCTGTTGCCTACTCTCCTCTCATTGGCTGGAGTGAATAGTTCCATAGCGTGAGGCCATGCTGCTGAGTCGTGTCATGGACTCTCGTGCCTTTCTTGGTGGTGGTGGTATAGCTCCAGGCCATGTGAGGTTAATTAAAGTCTCGTACGACTAGGAGCTGATGACCTTTCGTACATCTTCTGAGTTGCGGATAAATAATCGTGGTCCGCGATCTGGTCTCGCGGACGACTGTATACGCTAATGACATAGAGGCTTAGATGCGCATTGCAGGTCCGGTATGACTTCCACAATGTTGTGCTCTACCGTGGTACCTTTCATCTTGTGCTCTTGGGCAGTGAATTTTTCCTTCAGGAGCGGGGCCGTTCTTGTGATGAGAGAGTCTTGTATCCGGATAGCCTTACTTTATCGGTGTTGATCTCCTGCAGAACAATAAGGTCTCGTTGATTAGTCTTTATATATATTATTGCAGATTTCCCAGTCCGGGTCTCTAGGACCTGCAGTTCCAATGCCATATGCGGAAAGTCGAGGGCGAACTGGAACTCTTGTATTTAAGAGCTGCCGTTTACAGGATAGTTGATATTCTTCCTTTCAGGAGAGTTGGAGCGGAAGCCTTCTTGCGTTTTGTGCGTGGTTTCTTTCTTCAAGGCAAGTTCACAAGATCCTCGTGGCTGATGCAGTTGTTCTTTACATGAGCAATGAAATTGGTGAGTTGCAACTAGAGTCGTTGATTTGGGCTATAGGAGTGTCCATCGTGCGGTACAGCGTCGTGAACGTGTTGCCAATTTGGATGGTGATTGGCTCCAGTTTCGTCTCTAGGATCGCTTCGGGCCTCGACTCGACTATTGCTGTTGGCTTCGGCTCTACTAACGTTGTGAGCTGCGACCCAACTAGAGCTGCGAGTTCGTTTCGATGACGGAGACAACCTTTGCCTCCACCACAGCTTCAATTTCTTGTTTCGTGATGTTAGAGGTGAGTTGTTTTGATAGGAGCTGTTTTTAACATAAGTGAGTGAGCTTCTCTGTTTTCATTCTGTTTCCTAATGATTTCTTCCTTTTACCAGAGCTTTGCCAGCTTACGAACGATGGTACCTTGGCTTTGGGTCCTGTCGCGATGACTTTGTAGCATTGTCTGTTGGTCCAGAACCCTCTTTTCCAGATCCTTAAATGCAGTGGTCTCTGCAAGTGGTACCGAAGTATACTTCAGTATACCCTGCACCTCATCGGCATAGCTTATTGGCTGGGCAGAATGTGAGCTGAGCGCGACCGGGATCTTGTGCGGGACCTAGACAGCGATCGCAGGATTGAGCTGCATGAGCCAGGCTGAGCTTGCGGTGGGCTGCCCGAGGCAGTAGGCGTGTCGTTGAGCTCGATAAATTCGTCGCAGCTTGGATTCCAAGGACACTCTCGGGCTTTTGCCTTTACGAGTTGCTGCTGTCTCACTTGGTAAGGCGGTGGGCTCGGCAGTAGCTTCTTTTTCCACTCTTTACCGCCAGTTTGGTGTGCCTGTTTGCATATTTTGTACTTAGGCAAGCAGTCGCGTGCTTCGCTAACGCTTTCTACGCCGCACTTGTAGCAGGCTTCTCTCGGCCTGGGGCCCAACAGCACCGCACTTCCAGCAGTACTGCAGTGACTTGCGATACGGCTTCCAGCGATAGTGCCCACTGTGGTAGGTGATGGAGTACGGGACGTTCGGCCCGTGAAAAGTGATGACAGCGGTGGAAGATCGACCCAGCATGCGCGCGTGAAGTACCGTATAACACAAGTCGATTCTGAGAGCAGCTACAATTTCGGCACTGCTGGTATCTGGTAGGAGTCCATAGATGACACCTCTACAGACGTCATCGGGATGTATCACGAGCGCATTTACATTAAACACGGTGCCTCCTAAGTGGATGGTGGTGATGCTTTTGAGTGATGCTGGTTGCGCGTTCTGTGTCAGCAGTGCTTGCAATGATAATGTTTTCAATTTTCTGCATTTGCACTCGAACGTTGTCATAGAAATTCTGTTGCGTAAGACCACTCGATCTTTCGATGGAATAGGTAATTGTGGCGAGGTTCAATTTCGATAAGTCAAGGCCAGCTTGGTATCTGTATGCAATTTCATAGTCGTCCGTTGGAAAAGTAGGCACCTTCGGGCTACGTTGCCTTGGCTCTTGTCGCGTGGGCTTATCCTGCTGTGCTGACTTTTCTTGGGAAGGTGATGTCGGCTCTGATGTTTGTTTTCTCCTGCGCCCAACTTCCAGCCATTCAATGTGTTCGTTCTCGGTTGTTTTCCCGCTTTTGGCATCGTAGGTCCATCCCAGCGCGGGAACGGAACGCTCGCCCGGCAAGTCGATTTGCATCGATGTCGGCTGCTTCTACTCGGTCAGCCTGTCTCAAAAGTATAGGTTGGTGATTGCAGGTAGCGTTACTCTCTATGCTTTCCTCGTAGAGAGAAGGGCGTGACTCCCTTGTCCAGGAGCCGCGTAATGCGACGCCGGCCCACTGGTGAGAGACACTGTTTCCTGCGTCTTCTGCGGGTGCGCGTGCAACGCAGGCCCACAGGCGCCAGACGCGGATGTCCTTCGCATTCCATCACGGCGTTAGGGTTAGTTCGTGGAGTAGCAGCCTTGAGAGGTCCAGCCAATAGCGGTAATATACTTTCACCCACCGCTTGTCGGGAGGTCTCAGTTTGTTTCCTGCAACTTGTTGTTGTTTTGTAAGGTTTAACGTCCCAAAACCAGCTTTGATTATGAGAGACGCCATAGTGGAGGTCTCCGGAAATTTAGACCACCAGGGGTTCCTTAAAGTACGCTGACATTGCATAGCACACGGGCCTCAACATTTCGCCTCCATCGAAATGCAGCCGCCGCGGCCCGGGATTCGATCCCGCGACCCTCGGATCAGCAGCCGAGTACCGTAGCCACTAGACCGGCCAGCACAAAAAGCCAAGAAATTGTCCTGCTGTGAGAACGAAAAAGAGCTTAAGAAGCAGCAGCCAATGAGAGGTGCACTTTCGCTCCGTGGCCCCCTGGCGGCTTTTTTCCTGTTGTTGAGAAACATCGCACATTGTCACGTAAAACGTCGCCTCAAACGCATATTAAATAGCCGAGATCGAAATTTAGCTGTGGTGCTGCTTTTGTGTCGGTGTCCGCAACAAACACGTAGCCGCAGGAATTTTTCGAAACGGTGCCGAAATAGCCGAGTTTCACGCGTTCAATTATTAAAATGCGGCGATGTGCTTGTTTCGCTCACTCCTGCGTCCCACTGCCGCTTGCCAGTGCCACCTCCTCGCCGAGTGCTCCTCCGAATGTCACGTGACATACGTCGCCGATGACGCACATTCGGTTGACGCGCCTCCACCGGGCTCCCGCGTTCGCGCAAGTGTTTTGTTGGTGCTGTGCCAACGCTCTCGGTTAGCACTATCCGTGGTGTTCTGACAGTTGCTGCACTTTCTAGTCATCTGTACCTCACTTGTACTTGCGTAGCGTAGCGCATTTACGAAGTCACGCGCGAACACCATACGAACGACACACGACGAGGAAAACAAACAGGCAGGGAGCGCGTGCATTTGCTCGCAGACTAACCGGAAGTCGACGTTCTATACACCGTCTCTTGTGGTGTATAGAAGAAAGACAAATTTACGCGACATCTTAGCAAAGTCAAATTTAAACCCACGTCGTGGTACTGGATGCAGGCCGTGTAATCAGCGACATTGCCAGAGCTACCCCTTGATTGGAACAAAAGAAAAGAAAAAGAAAACAAGCACCATGTCCAACTTCCTTGTACAAATTAAATGAAACTTCACGACACGACTAATGTCGTGTACCTCCTTGAGCTTACTAAACGTAACCAACAATATTTTGGTCCGGCAGAGATACTTACCGAATACGGTTTAATAGTCAGAAGTCGCACGAAAAAATAATTATTTGAACCTGCGTCTGTCAAAACAAGTGCGCCTTTCTGGCCAGTCTCTTAGTGACCTGGAGGCGATGTTACTGCAATCCGGCTTTTGGACGTACCACGACGGCGAGGTTCGTGAGTCCTACGTCATTCATAAGTTCAAAGCCGCTACTTCGGGAAATAATGAAAACATGGGTAAAGCTCACATGTCTCCCGAGTGATTGGTGCATTGCCATTCTGAGGAAGGCATTTCAAATCACAGCAATCTGTTCCTCATCACATTTCAGTTTATTGCTGAGTTTCTCTTATTATTTTTATTAATAGCGCTCTTATTTTATTTCTCATTTCCCTCCCTTTTTCTGTTTATATTTTTATCGTTTGCAAGATATTTCATTTCATTCTAGCCACCAGTGTGTCAATAGAACCTTTTTCTCGTATCTTTTCTGCAGTGTTGACGACCATCCTTGCATTGGTTATGTAGAGTGGCTTTGTAGTTGCGCTACATACAGGTATGAAGATTCCTTGGGTTTGGAGTCGCCTAAGTGTTAAAGAGGCTACAGCTCTTCCCTTCCTGTAACCTTAAAACGGACGTGCTCTGTAACAACATCTTAATGATAGGCGGTTTACCGGCCGCTACGTATATATATATATATATATATATATGTGTGTAAATGAGATTCATTGGAGCTGAGGAAGCGGCAGCCGGTTGAAGAAACTGCCAAGCACGGTCTCTGAGCTGGAGCACCTGTTGCACACACGATGCTGCTGCCTCTGCGTCGGCGCTCTTCTTCATTACAATGTCCCCGCGGAAATAAAGCAGCTATCCTGGCGACTTAGCTTTCAGGAGATAGTCGCATCGCGGTGCGGCTCGAGTCTCTGAACGTGGACGATTTCCCGGTTGCGACGTCGCATGTCAGACGGCGGCGTGAGCGGCTCAACAAGGTAATTTACCGGTGAAGTTCGCTCGAGGGCGCGGTATGGCCCGTCGTATTTCGGAAGGAGCTTTGAAGCGAGGCATGGGACGCGGTGCGGCACTGACCAGACGAGAGCGCCGGGAACAAACGGAGTTGAGCTCTGGGCGTCATGAACTGCTTTTTGGCGGTTCGGATCGTCCGAGGTGAAGCGGCGGACCAGCTGGCGACCTTCTTCAGCGTGTCTGGAGGCTTCAGAGGTTGGCAGGCATTCTGATGAATCCGGTCGGTAGGGTAGAATTGTATCGATTGTGTGCGAAGGATGACGGCCGTAGAGATGGTAGGAGGGCGAGAAACCAGTGGTGGCCTGCGTCGAGGTGTTGTAGGCGTAGGTTATGAACGGAAGAACGACGTCGGAATTGAGGTGATCAGGCGTGACGTACATGGCGAGCATGTTACCCAGAGTTCGATTAAAGCGCTCCGTAGTGTCATTTGTCTGCGGATGATAGGCAGTACACGTGCGATGAACAATAGCGCATCGGCAAGCAGTTGTTCGGTGACCTTTGACAAGAAAGCGCGGCCCGCTTGCTCAGTTCACGCGGGCCCCCGTGACGCAGCACAAAACGGCGGAGTATGAACGTTGCGACCTCTTGTGCTGTAGCGTTTGGTAGAGCAGCAGTCTCCGCGTAACGTGTTCAGGTGGTCTACTGCAATAATTATCCACGTGTTGCCGGTAGGAGTCAATGGAAGAAGTCCATAAAGGTCAATGCCCACGCCATCGGTGTCGGCACTGCAAAGGTTTGAGTTCACCAGCGGAGTTGGGCGGCGGCGCTTTGCGGCATTGGCACTCGCGACAAGAGCGGACGAAGTTTCTAAGATAATCGTACATTCCGCGCCAGTAGTAGTGGTGTCGCAGTCTTTCGTACGTCTTGAAGACTCCTGCGTAGCTACACTGGGGGTCGGTGTGGAACGAGGAGCAGATCTCTGATCGCAGAGCCCTTGCGATGACGAGCAGCCATGCGCGCCCTTCGGGGGCATAGTAGCGGTGATACAGGAGCTGATATCGAATGGTAAAATGAGGAACCTGGCGGCGAAGCGCTCGCGAAGTGGGAACATTCAACGTGGCCGGAAGATGGTTCAGAAGGTGTGCGTTGTTCGGCAGCGATTGTACAAAGTCGGGAAATGACAATGTGGCCTCGCATGCGTAGACACGAGCGGCCTTTGGGGGTAGCGGTGATCGAGAAAGCGCATCAGCGTCGGTATGCTTCCGTCCAGAATGGTAAACCACACGGATATCGTATTCTTGAATTCGCAGGGCCCAGCGAGCGAGGCGTACTGCCGGGTTTCTTAATGTCGAAAGCCAGCGTAGTGCATGGTGGTCAGTGACTACGTCATAAGAATGGCCATACAGGTATGGGCGAAACTTCCCAAGCGCCTACACGATGGCGAAACACTCCTTTTCTGTGGCACTGTAGTTACTCTCCCCCTAGGTTAACGTGCAACTTGCGTATGCCACGACAATTCGGTGTTATCAGGTTGACGTTGTGCTAACGCGGCACCAGGCCCAAACCGCTTCCGTCGTTGTGGACCTCGGTTGGTGCTTAGGGTCAAAGTGGCAAAGGATGGGTGGCGTCGTGGGAAGGCAGCGCAAGGTGGCGAACGCGTCATCGCAGGCAGAAGACAATGACGAGATATCCTTAGTGCCGCCTAGGAGCTCAGTGAGAGGCGATATAATCGAGGCAAAGTTTCAAACGAGTCGTCGTAAATAGGAACATAACCCGATGAGACTGCGGAGTTCCTTGAAGGTAGTGGGTCAGGAAATGCAGTAACGGCTCGTATTTTCTCGGATCCGGAAGGATACCATCCTTGGAAACGACGTGGCCTAGAATTGCGAGCTGACGGACGACAAATCGAAATTTCTTCAGGTTGAGTTGCAAACCGGCGTTGCTCAAGCATGTGAGTACTTGTTGAAGGCGGCGCAGGTGCGTTGCAAAATCTGGGCGAACACCACAATGTCGTCAAGGCAGCACAAACATATCTCCCATTTGAGCCCTTGCAAAACGTTGTAGCAGGCGCGTTCCAAAGTCCGAAGGGTATGACGGTGAATTCATACAAACCGTCTGGTGTAACAAAAGCAATTTTTGGGCGATCAGCGTCGGCCATCGGGACCTGCAAGTAGCCGGACCGCCGGACCGCAAGCCTAACGAAGAAAAGAACTCAGCACCTTGGAAACATTCCGGAGCATCATCGATGCGTGGTAGTAGATAGATGTCCTTCAGTGTGATCGTGTTCAATCGCCGAAAATCGACACAGAAGCGGATGGAACCACTTTCTTTGTGACGAGTACTACGAAAGAGGTCCATGGGCTTTGCGAAGGTTGAATCACGCCTTGATGGAGCATGTCACCGGCCTGTTCTTGAATGACTCGACATTCCGTAGCGGACACACGATATGGTCTTTGTCGCAGGGGTGTGTGCGAGCCAGTGTCGATGTGCTCGACGGTCGACGCATGAGCGAGGGTTGCTTGTGAAAGATCGAAAGAATGGCGGAAGTGCTGAAGAATGGTGAAGAGCTGAGACCGCTGCGAAGGTGTCAGGTCTTCGGCAATGAATGGCTTGAATACATCTTTCGATGTTGAGTCAGGTACGGAGAGGGCGCTCAGTTCACAGACGGCAGTAGAAGACACATCGTCGACGACGGAGACAATTCGCGCCGAACCAACTGGGTCGACATATCCAAGGCTTTCGTGGCGTAGTGGTGATGAAAGATGATAATGAATGGGCATTATGCTGGAACCCGCAATGAGGTCAAGAGCAGCGAAGGGCAAAGGAAGCGCTTTACAGGTAAGAAAGTTCTGGGAGGGCATAAAGAGGACCTTGCCGTCGGATATAGCGCTGCATGAGACGGGTACGAATGCTGAAGAGCACGGCGGCAATACGGGTGTCTTCCTTCACGACAAGTTTAGCAGATGACTGAACGTCGACGGATGCTAAATCACCAAGTTGAGAAAATTCAATCTCAGCCCGGGCGCAATTCATGACGACAGTGTCGCGCGGGAGAAAATCCCATCCTAGGATAATAGCGTGCGAGCACGATGAAATGATTGAGTCTATTGTGTGTAAAACGTCCTGAACGAGCACACGGGCCTGTGCAGCTGCAGTCGAGGGGATGGGCTGAACACTTGCTGTACGACTCGATAATCTTGAGAGTGGCGTCGTGACTTTACGAAGCGAGCGGCAAAATGCAGCATCCATGACTGAAATAACGGCACCGGTATGGACATGAGCGACTGTAGCGACATTTTCGACGAAAACATCAATTACGTTTTCAGGCAACGGACGAGGACTTCGGCATGTCGACAATTGTGCAGTTCTTGCCTCGGGAACTGCGTCGCCTAATTTCCCTCTTCGTTAGATACTGGCCAGCGACGCATCGGGGACAGCGATCGGTGACGCGGGGAGGTCGAGCTGAACTGTTCGAAGCGAGGGCGGCGGTCGCTCTGGGAGCGAGATTGCGGTGGCTTGTAGGGTCCGAAATGCGGATTTCCATCGCGCGGCCAACAGGGCACTCGTCGGTCCTCATCTAATGGCAAGACCTAGTGTATTACTTACCAAGGTTTCGGCCTGTGGTCATGCCTTCGTCAGGGAATACATGTAGATATATTAACGTGCGCTTACAGGAGCACGCGCTGTCCATTAAAAATGGAACTGGTTCGTCCCTGCCACTTCATTGTAAATATTGTTCATGTGCACTTATATTTTCGTCCACGAAGATCCAAAGGTCTTGTGATGTTGTTGCAAGGGAACTGTCGGAGGCTTACTTTATCCAATCGTTCGGAAGTAGGTGTGTATGCGTACCTTCGGTTGTCTTGCACAGCAATGAGTTCACTTTTTTGAAGGATCGCTTTTGATTTTGCCTTCAGCACATGTGCAAACATTTGGCTGTGTATTACGTTCTTTCGAAAATAAGCCAGTTGGTAATGTGCGCTTGTACGCGTTCCCTGATGGCGTCCTTGTCCTGTGTTTCGCCACGTTTCTTTTATTAGTATGCACCAACGAGCCCAGCAACAAGTTCTATTAGAACTGTAATAGGTCAATGCCTTTTGTCTTAGAGAGAGGATAAAGAACGATGTACACCTGGCAAGCTAAACAACGTTCTTAATCTGCTGCCATGTAGACGCTGCCGTGCTCTCAGCTTCGGGACAGAACCTCAGCAAATTCCATTGCTAATTGTTTACTTTCAGTTATGTTTTTCTTTGTTCGTTTTCTCCTTGATGTGGATTGAAGTCCCGTCAAGGAGATGATCGACGTCGATGAAGCAGGAGGCAGGTTGGAGGTAATGAACTTGAAGGTATATTGTAGCAAAATATTTACAGTCATATGTACATCTTGCCGAAGCACACTGATGATAACATAGACATCAAGAGCGTCTTACTCTTCTACTTAACTTTTCTTAAGTTAGAGCCTAGAACACTGTTACTACATACAACGAACTTAGTCTCACTGTTCGACCACCGAGTGGTTACGGCCCAGACAGAAGTTGCATCGTACGGAGTCTTACTGATCGATCAGTTAAGTGATTACAGCCTAGACTGAAGGGAAACGAATCCCGTCCAGTCTTTAGTACCTTGCGGTAACAAAGAAAAAGGGGAGGTGGCCACTGCTGGTCCGCCTCAACCTTCTGTTATCCAATCTGTTTATCCTCAGCTTAAGCCACTCCCTAGTGGGCTGTCCCTAATCCCGACAGCAGCGTCTTTGCAGTTTAAACAGGCATTTTGGCATTCTTTCCCATCATGGCTCTCCCTCTCCTTATCCCACGCTCTCAGATATTCTCACAATCGAAATATCGGTATCGTAGCAGCCCTGCGGCATTCGGGCCATCTCCCACGCTCATCCAGTCAAACCCTGTCGTTCCAGGAAACACAGCGTGTCTTCGCCTTTCCCGCAGTTCGGACACTGCTGCGACTCAACCCTTTGTTCCAGTCGGCGCGCCGAGAGCGCATGCCGGTCGTTAAAGAATTGGTTGGGCCAAGCGCATTGTCGCTTCAAGCGAGGGCGCACTTCTCATGCATTGTCCTCCTACGCGTCCGAGGTGCTCTTCCCCGAAACGGCCACTGAGAGGACAAGTATGGTCGCGCAGCCGCGACCCCCCCGAGCGACGTTCAGCGAAAGGGAAGGGTCTCGTACCAGGAACCCCTGGGGGCCAGCGTGGGAGACCAGCCGCTCAATGGGAGCAGTTTGCTTTCCATTGATAATTGCTGTCCAAGACCATGCAGAGAGAGAGCCGAGAAAGAAGCTTTGTATAGCGTACGGTGCTGCGCCGTCTCTTCTGCACGATCGCCTTATGAGCGGCAACATAACACGTCCCCCCTTAAGAGTACGCTGGGCTGTTCTACGCTCAGTGGTACGATAAATCACTGCCGCGATTAGGTCACTGGACTTTCTAAGCATACAACAGCATACACAAACATCAAACACAATTGCGAGACAACATGACAGGAGAATACAAGAAACGAAAACAAATACATGCTAAACGATCAAGCACACCATTGCTGCTTCAAGCAGTAAGATCACTAGTGTCTGTTTGTTGTATTGTCAATCACACAGTCCACAATATACAGCAGCGAGTGGGCAGGAACATTCACGTTCCCCCCTCAGTTGGCATGGCACTGTTATTCTGATGGCTTCCACAAACTATTCTGGAGCCTTGATAATGCATCCGCATTCCCGTTACATATACCCTTCCGATGTTGTACCGAGACATGATATCGCTGTAAAGCCTGCGCCCATCTTGTCAATTTCGCCCCGTGCGGAGTAGAAGTTGTAAGGTACGACAGCGGATTGTGGTCGGAAACTACGTTTACTATGGCACCGAAAAGCCAGTAGTCAAACTTCTTTAAGGCCCATATTATTGCGAACGCTTCCCTCTCAATTGTCGACCAACGCATCTGGGTCGGTGAGAAGCGGTGGCTTGCAAAGGCGATAGGCCTCTCTTCCCCATCGGCTGACATTTGCGCCAAACATGCTCCCGCCGCCGTAGCTGAGGCGTCTGTGAAAAGCCAATAGGGCTGAGATGGCTCTGGGGTGTTTAGCGCCACGGCCTCGCACAAAGATTGTTTGAGCATCTCAAATGCTGCCTGAGCTTCCTCCGGCCAGGGTATCTTATTAGGTACCGCTTTCTTTGTTAACAGCGTGAGCGGGCTCGTCACCTCTGCATATCCTCGGACGTACTCGCGATAGTAACCGCACAGTGCTAACAGGCTGCGTAGTTCCTTTTTGGTGCGCGGTGGTACCAGGTTCTTAATCGCTGCTATTTTTTCAGGGTCTGGTGCGTGTGTCCCTGAACCGACAATATGCCCCAGGTAATGTATATGGGATCGCGCAATCTGACACTTCTCCGGACTGGCTTTCAGTCCCGCCTTCTCTAAGACATTAAGAATAATGTCGAGATGCTTTAAGTGCTCCTCCCAAGTGCTAGAAAAAATAGCAATATCATCAAGGTATGCCGTGGCATACATTTGATGTTGCGACAAGAGTTTATTCACCATTCTTTGAAAGGTTGCCGCGGAATTTTTTAGCCCGAAAGGCATCACTTTCCATGCGTACTGACCCTCGTGCGTTACAAATGCGGTGAATTTCTGACTCTTCTCTTCCATCGGTACCTGCCAGTACCCGCGTCTAAGGTCCACTACCGTAATGAACTGCGCTCTGCCTACTCGGAAAATCAATTCCTGAGGATTCATCATGGGGAACGCATCCGCTTTGGTGACGGCATTTAACGCCCTGTAGTCCACACACATGCGGATAGTCCCATCCTTTTTTCCGACGCATACTACCGGGTGTGCAAACTCACTCTCCGTGGGGTAGATCAACTTCCAAGTCAAAAGTTCGTCAACTTGCCGGCTGACTTCCTTCTTTAATAGTTCCGGCACCCGATAAGGAAACACCTTTTTTGGCTGGTGGCCCGGTTCTATTTCTATCCTATGTTCGTCTACCTTCGCTATACCCGGGGTGCCGTCAAAGAGTGTGCAATGTCTTTGGAACACCGCCTGTATTTCCGCCTGCGCGTCAGGATCAAGGTGAGCAACCTTCTCGCTCGTTAGCACTAGCTCTTCCCGCTTTATAATGGTTGGTTGTTGAGCATATTCCACCTCCCCAAAATCATGGTCCTCATCGAAGACTACCCCAATATGACTGACCCTTGTATAGTAAGGTCGAATGTTGTTGGCGTGGACACTTTTCACCTTTCCCTCAGATGTTTCAACGCGGTAAGAGTGTTCGCGCTCACGTCCAACCACTGTGAATGGGCCTAGCCATTTAGGTGACATCTTACAATTCCGATCATTGTCGAAAACCACAACCTGGTCGCCAACGTTAAAAGCTTTGAGCCTGGTGCTGCGATTATAGGCACTGGCGTAACTCTCCTGATGAGTTGCACTAGTTAGCTCAGCAATATTAGCGGCCGTCTCGAGCTGCTCCTTAAGTTGCTGTAAATACTTAGCGGGGCTTTCTCTCTGGCCTAATGATGCCTCCCTTTCTTCATCAATTTGCGCATCTTCGCCGGAAACGTCTTTCTTCTCCAAAGTAACGTTGCATGCCACGACCTTTGGTTTCTCTACTGCTTGTTCTGCCTCGGGAGCAGGCTCGGCCGGTGCTCGACAGGGTGCCAGAGGGCTGCTGGCCTTCGACAAAAGTTTCCAATCTTCCTCGGTCAACAAACAATCTGTGCCCTCGACGAGCTCATCAGTTAACGCGCAGAGTAGGTCGACGCTCTGAGGCTCCGTAACCTCTCGCGGGCTATTTAATTTGACCGGCAACGTAGCTAGCCTTGCCTCGATAGTTTTACCAAAAGCAGACACCAATCTCACCTTGTCAGACGGCTCTACTAAACTTCTCGGAAGCAGACTCTCCCGAAAAACAGTTATTTCACTCCCTGTATCCAAAATTGCATCTGCGGATATACCTGCACATGATACGGGAATTAACTGCAGTTTATTTGTGCCTTCACCCTCGTGTTTCAGAGACTTCACCTTTGCGCTAAGTACTCCATCAGGTATTTCAGTTTCCGTCTCGTGGGATAACGTTACCTTTTGGACCTTCCGCTTTGGCTCGGTAGCCTTCTTCGGGTTGCTCTCCTTATCACTAGACTTCGGGCACTCTTTAGCGAAATGGCCTGAGCCGTGACATAAGTGGCACTTCATAGCCCCTTTCTCTACTCGTGTCGCCGGCTTCTGCCCCATTTCTACAGTTGGTTGCTTTGAAGCACGCCCTTTTCCTTTCGCTTGTTCGAAAGTTTGCAGCACTTTAGCGATCTCAGTTGGCCTAAGCCATCCCTCGCCTTCTCTTAGTCTCACATACTCAAGACCCTCCGTGCTAAGGCCCGATTTTATGCGATCAGCAACCATGAGTTCTGCCATCACTTCTACCGTGTCGGCCTCTCTCACTTGGAGGTAGTAGGAGAAATAAGTTTTCACGCGGGACGCGAACTGCGCCCACGTCTCTTCCTTCCGCTTTACCGCTCTTTCGAACCTCTGCAGGTACTCTGCCGGAGAAAGCTTCAGTTCCGTCAGTACTGCTGCTTTAACTGCCTCGTAATCTGCACTCTCTTGAAGGGAAACGAATCCCGTCCAGTCTTTAGTACCTTGCGGTAACAAAGAAAAAGGGGAGGTGGCCACTGCTGGTCCGCCTCAACCTTCTGTTATCCAATCTGTTTATCCTCAGCTTAAGCCACTCCCTAGTGGGCTGTCCCTAATCCCGACAGCAGCGTCTTTGCAGTTTAAACAGGCATTTTGGCATTCTTTCCCATCATGGCTCTCCCTCTCCTTATCCCACGCTCTCAGATATTCTCACAATCGAAATATCGGTATCGTAGCAGCCCTGCGGCATTCGGGCCATCTCCCACGCTCATCCAGTCAAACCCTGTCGTTCCAGGAAACACAGCGTGTCTTCGCCTTTCCCGCAGTTCGGACACTGCTGCGACTCAACCCTTTGTTCCAGTCGGCGCGCCGAGAGCGCATGCCGGTCGTTAAAGAATTGGTTGGGCCAAGCGCATTGTCGCTTCAAGCGAGGGCGCACTTCTCATGCATTGTCCTCCTACGCGTCCGAGGTGCTCTTCCCCGAAACGGCCACTGAGAGGACAAGTATGGTCGCGCAGCCGCGACCCCCCCGAGCGACGTTCAGCGAAAGGGAAGGGTCTCGTACCAGGAACCCCTGGGGGCCAGCGTGGGAGACCAGCCGCTCAATGGGAGCAGTTTGCTTTCCATTGATAATTGCTGTCCAAGACCATGCAGAGAGAGAGCCGAGAAAGAAGCTTTGTATAGCGTACGGTGCTGCGCCGTCTCTTCTGCACGATCGCCTTATGAGCGGCAACATAACACTTTCCTTTGTACTTTTATTTTAGAGGTGTTGCTTGATTTGTGGGGTTTAACGTCCCAAAACCAGCTCTGATTTTGAGAGACGCCGTAGTGGAGGTCTCCGGACATTTAGATCACGTGGGGTTTATTAATGTGCACTGACATTGCACAGCACACGGGGCTCAACATTTCTCCTCCGTCGAAATGCAGCTTCCGCGGCCGGGATTCGATCCCGCAACCCTCGGATCAGCAGCCGAGTGCCATGATCACTAGACCATCGTAGCGGGGCTATTTTAGAAGTAAAATTGCGACAGCGAGCTTTTGCGCTCACTTGGTACAACATGTTGTATTCTCCGTCACGTGTCATATCATTCTTCCTAACGAAAGCGGGGAGGCAATACTTTCTGCAGTAGGTGCGTACGATAAGTGTTGCGCTACTCGGTTTGTGTACTTGTCGAAACGCTAATTACGACAATGCAAAATTTTTCGATGAAACTGCGGTTTTAACGCGAGAACATTTCATAGCTTGGCGAAAGCAGGCACACAGCTAGCATTCGTAGGCGACGCCCGCAAAAGCAGCGTACGGAAAACACGTGACATCTCTCACTGATGTGACACTGGCGCGAACAGTTAGTTGTTCGAGCCACAGAAGGCGCGCGCTCCCGTCCGCTGCAGCAGTTACCTCCGGCCGCGTTTTTGCGTGGATTTGGGAAAGTGCGCCTAGCTGGTGTCGCCGCAGCAACAGTGGGCGCGTCTCTACTCTGCCACAGCAGGCCTTCCTCTATTTTTATGGGCGAAGCTCCTTAAGATTTGGGCCTGTCCGTCTGTTGTTCCTAGTAGCGCGTTACCTTGAAAGAAATGAATGATGCTACGTGCGGGAGGCGCGCCCTCGGCGCGTGCCTCCCAGCGCGCTAGCTCTCTCACTCTTCCATCTGCTGTCTTGTGAGAGAGACAGAGAGAAAGCGAAAGACGCGCGTTGACTATGGAAACGCTCTATCTTCGATGAACGCGCTACCAGCTCGCAAAGAAGCAGAACGTGCCCTCACCTACGAGAGACAAGCTTGACGCAGGCAGTGTCTTCTAGCGAGTTTCTTGATTGAAAAATACCGACTGCTCGCCACCCATATATATATATTACGGCAAAGTGGGCAAATAACAAATGCTGTATTAAAAATGATATCTCCTAGCAACTCCTGCGCGGGCCGCTTTTACTTGCTACCCAAGATTCACAAAGCCAATAATCCCGGCCGCCCTATAGTTTCCAGTAACGGATCTGCTACTGAAAAGATCTCCAGTTTCATTGACTCACTAATCAGGCATATCCCAGAATCATTTCCATCATACATTAAAGATACCAGCCACTTTCTTCGAGAGGTCTCAAATCTAGTGGTACCCCCTGGTAGCCACCTAGTCACTGTGGATGTCGCGGCCCTCTACACAAATATACCCCACACTGAAGGAATCGCTGCCGCGGTCTCAGCGAATAGAAAGAGCCCACCGCCAATTGAGTTTGATGGAGATGCCCTGGAGGTGCTTCTAAACCTTGTACTTAAATACAACCATTTTGAATTCGACTGAAGACATTACCTACAGTTTAACGGAATTGCCATGGGCACCAAAATGGCTCCTAACTATGCAAATATTTTTATGGCATCATTAGAAATCCCATTTCCTGAAAAATCTCCCCTCAAGCCAATATTCTACCGCCGCTTTCTAGACGACATATTTTTTGTTTGGGCCGATGGTGAAGACAACCTTGGAAAATTCATCTCTGATTTCAACTCAGTGCACCCTTCGATTGCTTTCACACACACGTGCTCACAACACAGTGTACCCTTCCTAGACGTCACCGTAACAATCAATGGCACCAGTATTTCCACCTCTCTATACAAGAAACCAAGTGACCGCCAGCAATATCTCCATTTCAGCAGTAGCCACCCCCATCACTGTAAAACAAGTGTGCCCTACTCCCAAGCCCATAGATACAGGCGGATTTTTTCGGAAATTTCACAATTTGATCTCCATTCGCAAGAATTGAAATCAGCTCTTTTGCGCCAAAGGTATCCCGAAAAAATTCTCGATAATGCAATACAGCGTGCTCGGTCCTTGGACAGGGAAGTCACAATGCAGGCAGGGCAGAGCAACAGAGACGAAACGTTAGGTCCAAATTTAGTTCTCACCTACTCCGCTGCTGCGCCTCGTGTAAACTCTATCTTAAGCCGCCACTTTAATATACTTAGACAGAGCAGTCGACTGTCCTCTGTCTTTCAAACCGCACCTAAGGTGGTTTACCGCAGAAGAAAAACCTAAGAGACCTATTCGTTAGGGCAAAAACGCAGATGTCTGAGCGCCACAAAGGGTGCAGACCATGCGGGAAACCTCGATGCAAAGTGTGCCCACACATGGTAACCACAAGTACGGCCGAAGCCTCTCATTCTGACTTTGTTTATGATATTAAGGATGATCTTAATTGTGATTCGAGCAACGTCATATACAAAATCCGATGTGAAGTTTGCAAAAAGGAAGATATTGGTCAAACAGAAACCGCGTTCCGCCTGCGTTTCAACAATCACAGGGCACATGTTACCGGCCTCCCTAATTTGCCATTTTCCAAGCACATAAACTTGCCCGGTCACACTTTTGAGCGCATCAGTGTTGCGCTTCTACAATCCGGCTCTCAGCACACACGAGAGCGCGAACAGCGCGAATCCTTCTTTATAAATAAATTCAGATCGTTCTCGCATGGAATTAACGAGAGCCCAGGGCGTCTCGCTTTCCTACGCAACCAATCGTAACAGTCAAAAAACGATATTTATTATTTAGCTATAGCTAAACTGGTGTCGACAGCACACAAAGAAAAATATCACTCCGACTGTGTTTTACCCGTACTTCCTCCAATATTTCTTACCCACCCCCCGTTTCTTTTTTTTCTTCTTTTTTTTTTCTCTCTCTCTTTTCCCTCGTTGGTGTCGCGCCCGACCTTATCTGTTGTTCAAAAAGGCCAGAAACTACATGCAGCTGGAGCACGTCGCGCTGTTAAAGCATGCCGCCGCGCTTTGCTCACTCGACTCTTACTGCAGGCTCATTATTCTGGGTGGCCCACCTACTCCTTTTTTTCTCTCCTTTTTCACCTTTTTTTCGCTCCTTCGCATTCCTCACACAAAGCCTGCACCCAGCTTGTTTCTCATTCCTACCTTGCCACTCAAGCCCTTATCCTGCTCACGTGACTCGATAGTTCACACGTGGCAACGATTAAAGAACCAGCCGTTGCACCTCCGGTGTCTTCCTTATCTAGATCGTTTCTGCCCTCTGCTCATGTCGTCTATCTCCTTCCCTTTGAGCCACCCACGTTGGTCGTTGTTAGCTTATGCTTTTATTTATTTATATATTTGTTTGTTGGTTTGCCTCCTCCTTTCACTTGTAACTCTGCCTTTGCACTTGTATTCGGATGGCCGTTGTGCTCATTCGACTTAAACCTCCGAAGAAGGCTGGTCCTCCAGCCGAAATGTTAGGAATAAAGAAAAATTTTTATCTGTTAACATTGCAGTTTACTTCACAGTTCTTATAATTCTTTCACGGTAGCCAGAAGAAAATCTTGTTGCCCTATATATATATATATATATATATATATATATATATATAGGCACTGGATCTTGACTTGCAATTAGGTGCCGGTGGGCGATTTCACTTGTGCGTAGTTGCACCATAAGGATTCGTAGCGTGCGCGTTCACTAAATTAATCCGGAACTCGGCCCGATCTACGATGAACTTTTGGAGCTTCGCCCGCTCATCATCATTCACTCCGTGGATATGCTGTGAATTTTTTATATGCGAAACAGCTTATGAACGAGGGGCCTGTCCCTCCCTGCGTTGTCGGCGTAGCCTGCCCCCGTTAGTACTTGGAGCACGCGCACTCCAGCGCGCGCCGCTCGGAACGGGGGAGAGCGCGGAGCAAAGCGCTCGCTCTGCCCCGGCGCGCTCTCTTCTACAGCAGCTGTCATGTGGACGCTTCGACGAACGCAGACCGCATCGCGGGCTTCGTTCGATGCGGGCTCCCAAAGCGCTGCCAAGCGCCGGAAGCGGTCGCTAGCTGAGGTTGGTGGCGCCGATGCGCGCTTTAAGCGTGACTTTCGCGGCCACACATTGGGGCACAGCTGCAAGGTATGCGACGACTTGTGGTTCGATAACAATCTGACCAAGATATCGACCATCAAGAACGAGCAGTCCCATGCCAACGCCACATCTGTTCTTCAGCTGGAGTTTGCCGCTGACGACGACCACAGCGAGTACGCCGTTTGCTCTACGCGCAAATATTCGTTCGTGGCACTTAAACTCCCTGCGATGAGCGTGACGAACGGCTACCGCTACTCGCCGAAACTCGAGCACCTTCCCGAGCTCAACCCAGTGGAGGAACATCAAAGGAACCTCGAATGGAAGGACCGTGAACAGTGATGAAGAAAAAAACCCGCATTTCCCCGAAGGGGAGTATGAGGAAGTGCGAAGCACGGGGTGATGCTATGAGGGGGCGCGCGCGAATAAACTGCAGAGCCGAGCGAAGGAGACGGCAGCGAGAGAGCACGCGCCAGCCGACCCACGGAGGTCTGGCCGTTTTTAAGTGCAAAGCACTTTTACTGATGATGATGATTAAGTGTAATTAATGATTTAAAGTGTTGTTGTCATGACGCATTTCTACACACACACACACACATTTATATATGAAGTAGGGTGAGTGCAAACCTAACGGGGGGAGAGGCACACCAGCTGTATGGCGCCGTGACGTCACGGCGCGGAGAGGGTGCGAGGAGCCGGCGCGGCGCGCGCAGCCACGGCGCGGAGGCGCCAGCTGCACAACGCGCCATGACGTCACGGCGCGGAGAGCGGTGCGGAGCCGGCGCGGGGCGCGCGCAGCCACGGAGCGGAGGGCGGACCGCGCGCAGTCACGTGGGGCGTGAAGTCGCTGCGCCGTTGCTACAGACGCTCCTCTCCGCTCCTCGCGCCTTTGCTAGGGGAGAGGAGGAGGAGCGCGGATGCCGGCGGAGTTTTCGGGGTCGCTTAAGAAGTGCATTAGCACTTAAATGAAATATTTACACAACTTTAAGTCGACTAAAGGAGGTGCTGGCCACAGCAACCGCCCGCAGCTGCGAGCTAGGGTAAAGGAACCGCCGCATCGAAAGTGGAAGCCCTTACATGAAGGGATCAATGAAAGCGCATCGGAACAGTGCACGCTCTTATTGCCTTAGCACGCTCACTTTTTGAAAGCTTGGGCAATGAAGTAATATTTATGAACGGAGTCGACCTCGCCGACTTTAGCGTTCTCATCTCCATCACGTCCTCAAACCTCGTTTTCTTTTTTCTTCCTGTATTACCTTTTTTTTTTCGATGAGTATTAAGTCGCCACTTATTTGCGGGCCGTAAACCTGACCTGGCACTCTACGAAAATGGTTGTGTTGATCTTCTCTTCACGCAAGACACTTCCAAAAGCATTTCTGCATATAACGTTTAAGTAAAACAGGGATTCTGCAGGAATAAATACCTGCTTCTTTATCTTTCTGACTCGTACTATCCAATACCATGATACTGTTCAGCATTCACCTGCAGAAACAAAACAACTCTAATACCGTATAAGTCACTTCATACCTTCTTAAAGGGGCACTGACACCAAAATCTTTGTCTGCTGTATTTTCGCTCCATTACGTAGCTGGGGACCTGTTAGCCATAACACGGCACATAATTTGCTCCAGCGCGCGTCGGATAATTATTTACGGCCTGTTTATTACCCACTACTTTCAGTTTTCGTTTGAAAGAGCTCAAACAACGACGAGGCGCCCGTTGCAACTGGCGCCATCTAGCGCTCGCGATGGAGTAGACGAGTTCGGACACGTGAGCACACATAACTGTGACGCACTTCCGCACGACAACCTTCTTTTGCCTGTCGCACGTCCTGCGCGTTGTTGTCGCTGTTGCTGTCATCGTTGTTGGGTGGCAACTATTTTCTTGAGGTCTGGCGTCGCCGGCAGTCTACTAACGCAGCCGCAGCGAATAAGCAATGGCGGCTATGACGTCGTCATTCCTAGCTGCACTGTCGGAGCTCAGCTGCTGTGGTGACGTCGCGGAAGTTGGGGGTCTACTTCAGGTCGCCTTTGCTGCTGTCGATGTCGCGATGTACGGCGTCTAGCGCTCGATTGCGCATGCGAACTTCAATATTCATTTAAATTACCTTCGGAGCTGTGTTCGCCATTGAGATTTGGTAGATGACATCTGTATGTCTACGCAAATCGATCCCACAGGCTATCTTAGCAGCGAAATTTCGGTGTCAGTGCCCCTTTAAAGTGGCACTGCAGCACTTTATAAAAATTTGAGGTTATAATGCTGTTTAATAATTATTCGTGCAATAAACCCGACAATCAGATCGAAAATGGGCATAAACTTGAGCAAATGATCCTATTTTGGCAAAAACGCGCAGCGCGCGTCATGGGCGCCCACGAAAACCTTGTCACTGCCTACGATTGGTTGAGGAGCTTCATGACGTCATCGTGAGTACCTCGGAGGAGCTGACTGCCGCGGCTGGGCTAGTGCACGGGCGCCGACCGGCCGTGCGCGTTTTATCAGTTCTTGTCCTTTCTGTGTATAAGCATAGCACTATTGTTGTGGCTAACTGCAGCAATTACGATGAATTTGTGGTACAACTACATGTGGCCGCCCGCATTCGGGTATCTATATTTCATTCAAACGGTGCAGACGACAGGCTACCATCGCAGTCGACTAATAGAACTGTGATACACAGATCGCGATTGTCTGGTATCGACAATGGTCCGACGTGCAGTGCCGTACGAGCATGTGCCACATACCGCAATTCAAGAAATAAGCAATAAAGCATCCAATCGAGTGAGCGGCGCGTAGGTTCTGCCCCGGTACAGCGCTCATCACGTAATACATACACTCGCAAGACTTCGCATTCTCGACAAGAACTACAACACAAGCAACTTGTCATGAATCTCTTTCGTTTCGCACGGACATAATTAGATAAGAGCACCCCTTCACGTGCGACAAGCTCGTGGGAACAGCGAGCCGTCATCAAGACTTCGCTGACAGCCCATGAACATGACGCGGGCATAGCTACGTAGACGGTGCGACTAACGCTGTTTTCAATCCGGCTAAAACTCACTTGCGCGTACATTTGCGACATGATTAACGCTTAATTTTTCATGTTGTGCATCATTGTATGTGACTAGTTCTTGACTACCTCAATGTTACGACCAATAAGAGAAGCCAGTCGCTTTTATGCGACAAAAGAATACAGCACAGCCGGTGTTCCTGTATTTTTCTGCTGCGGTTCTCGACCTTGCGAATGCTTTGGTACCGGACACCAACCGCATTTGCGGGAGTGGTGTGCTTTTGACATAACTCTGTTCAATTAAAAGGGATTAAGATAGTGATATATATAACGAAAGGGAAGGGGTCAAGCGCTCGTTTATTTGTTAGACACAACTTGGTCGGCCGAGGTAGGCCAGGGGATCGGAGTTGAGAACCGACCGGCCGGCAAGCTGTCTCTCTGGAGACGCGAAGCGTTTGCCCCGCCGTTTTTAGGGGCGAAGCTCCTTATGGCATCACCTACGGCCCGTCCGGTATGTCCATCTGCCGTAGCCAGTAGCGTCTCCCGTAGCATACAATAGATGGCGCTGTCCCATAGAGATGCATGCAAACTGCAGTTGGGTGACGATATACTACTAGATGGCGCTGGTCGTCATCGCCCTTTCTCGTCTAGTTTCCTAGATGGCGCTGTCCCATAGAGATGTGTGCATTATGGCGGTTGGGTGACTGGACACTAGATGGCGTCATCACGGTGAGTATGCCGCGGTCGAGCTCGACGACAGTCGAGCTCTCTCTCCTCTCGCCCCCACTCTCCCTCTCCCCCTCTCCCTCACAACCGTTCAACGGTCACCCCCCCTCTCTCGCCTCGCGATGCCGACGCAGGCCGCGTCTGCTAGCGAGTTTCTTCATTGAAAAAACCGACCGCTCGCGCTACACAACCGTTCACTGACCACCCCGTATATATGGCACTGGATTTTGACCTCCAAGGTAGTGCCTGTGTGCGATTTCTCCTGTGCGTGATTAAACAATGAAAATTCACCGCGAACATGTAAAATTAAACTGAGCTCCAACGCAACATAACTCTCATCGACCCTTTAGTATAAACGCGCACGATCTCACGTCGTTGATGATGTACTGGGCAGAATTCACGGTTTACCGATGAACCTCCGCAGCTTCGCCCAGTCATCATCATTCACTCCGTGGATATGCTGTAATTTCTTTCTTGCGGCGAGATCCTCTATAACCGGACAGACAAAATGGGCCGCGTTTCGGTTCAGTAGTGTATAACTTCATCAACGAGCGACCGATTATATTCGAGACTGTTTTTGTACGTAGCCGCTGTCTACGAAGCGCCTCGAACATATCACACTTGCTCTTGTAGGACTGAAGTATCTCTCTTTCCTAACAGCAATTACACACTCAGTGGACATCTAATCTTGAGGGAATTTGTGAAATGCGGCTCCTCCGCAAACATAGATGTTGTCGCAGCTGAAGGACTCACAAAAGTTCGGTATTGCAAGTCCGCTTCGTCAAATGAGTACATGGGCCGCAGCAAAGGCAATATTGTAAAATAATCGGTGAAATTGCTACGGAAATATCTCCAACCATGGCAACAAAGCAGTGTGGTGCCCAGAAACCAGCACAAGCTCCTATACTGACACTGTGCTGCGCGCAAACGAAAGCCGCAAAGCAGTGCAGCTACCCTGCTCACCCTCAGAATGACGTCACTCCTCCGCGTTTCACTCTCTGTCATCCTCTTCACCTACTCTCCGCGCTCGCCGTGGGGCGTTCCCTCGGACCAAGTTTGGGCGCTCATATCACTGTTGTTTAATTAAATATCGCTGAAAAAGCCATCGTAAGTATGTTATACGAGGTCGCGGATTCCGAATTGTCATTAAATTCGAAAATTTAAAACCGCCTCAGTGTCCCTTTAATGCGTAGCCGTTCCCATGTGCGTACGTGTTTTCGACGGTTAAATTTCTCACGAATAGTTTATCTTTTGAACAGCGATAAATCTGAGAACGCCATTACAAATACGCTTGTCTCCCGCAGTGCCCATCTACTTCGACGACTTTTCAACGGCACTTTCTTCCAAATGACGGTGCTCATGTACGTTCCGGTGTTCACGTGTTCCAAAGCGCCTTGTTTACGCATTTGTGTTTTTCCATCTTCAGTATTGACAATAATCTCGTACCCTCGTGAAGATTCTCCGTACCATACACCTAATTGAAGCAGCGCCTTGTTCTGATCTGCCTGCGCATTAAAATTCACGCAGTAGAGCTTGTACTTACCGTGATAACACGCTTCTTCAAATAAAATTCTTCTAGCGAAACTTCGAACTGAAATAGCAGCGGCGCATTGTATTCCAGGGAGGCCCGCGTAATCGTTTCTGCAGCGTTGAACTGATCATCGTTCACATCCCTCAAGTCGAGCCTTAAAGACTTCATCCAGTCCCTCAGGTCTTCTCTCTACAATGAGAAATTCGTGCTTATATGTACACGCTAACTCAGCTGTATCGTCATAGCTTAGCTATACGGCATCATTAGTGCTGCGGTGCTACACTTCGCTAAGTATCCTTCATGGACTAGTTGATACTGCTTCGTAGAAAAGGAACGCGAAAACGACGCGACTTTGTGAGAGAGTCTGTTCTATGTCGACCCTGCGCCGTCGCAATTTGACGCAAGGGGCTAAAGCCCGTCGACTCTGGCCCTCCCTACACTATTACATGGCGGTAGTTAAGCGAAAACCAATGTGTAACCTAATGGGAGGCACGGACAGTTCATGAAGAATACAACGTTTCGGCGCATGAAGTGATATGTATGTATGCCATAGCTTATGACATCAGAAACTTAACATCCTTGCAAGACATGCCAAATTTAACAATAAAACAACATCGCTGTCCTGTAGAACTGGCTTGAATATCTTTGCCAAATACTTTTGACAGAATCTCTTCGGTTTCTACAGACGTGCATTTAGAAGAAAGTGACTGGATGGAACAAATGTAATGGCCACACCGCAAAGCCCACAGGCCTGCCAGGTTATCAGTACTTTTCGCATATGAGTTCCGCGGAAACCCGCAAGGTGGAGTAACGTTTTACAAAAAGGAAAAATTAGCACCCACCCGTTTGTAGCGCAAGACTACGAGGAAATCTATACGGATCTCCCGGAAATGCAATTTTCCTAGTTGCAGAAAACTTTGTCCTAATCCGGGCACGTTTCTAGCACAAGGAAAGGGCTCTAATTTCTACGTCCCAAGTCGGGAGCACGGCTAAGCGTCCGTGTCGGTTGGGGATGGGGACTGAAAGTGATATAAAGGAGAAAACGCCATAGAGGAGGGCTCCCGAAATTTCGACTACCTTGGGTTCCTCAAAGGGCACAGACATCGCACAGTGCAGGGGCCTCTAGCACTTTAGCCTTCATTAAAAATGCAAACACCGTGGCCATATTCGAACCCGCACTGCTTGGGTGTGCAGTCAAGCACCATAACCACAAGACGCCAGCGGTGAACTACAAGAATCCGCACGGAATTCGCGCGGAAAAAAGCCTCCTCTCTGACGAGAAGAAATTTTTATCAACGTGGAGGATTTATTTCTGAAACATTCCGCTAGACCTTAACTTTGCATATACATGGTAAGCTTCCACATTTCTGGGGTTGCCCAAGAACTTGTTTGGCGCCTGGCGTGCGCTGGTGCCATCCTGACCCCGTGGTTTATGTGGAAAATGCTGGCACGCAGACCCTAGACTGGTGGAATGGCGGAGGCTGAGAACTGTAGACTGCGAGGCGACGGACTCCCATACATACTAGCGTCGATTAAAAAATTTTTGGATGTCGCGTGGTTTTGGCGAGGTTCTTGTGCAAGCGCATCCGATGAAAAAAATACGGGCGCCACTTTCCCTATTAGGGGCTAGTGATATCTTTGGTTGAAATTTTTCGTGTACGCACGTTGACACTGAGTGCATGTTCCACTGAATGTATTCCAGGTGTGTCGAAGTCGAAAACGCGGGCAGAATTCCCGGCGTAAGTGTCCGTGCATTTTCGTGCAAGCTAAGTGAAGTTCAGTTTCGTGCTCTGTGCTAGGTGAACAAGCGTGGAAGGTACAATTAAAGTAGTTTCCCACTGGGGGCTGCCTCGTGGTCATATTCAGCTTTCGACCCTTAAACCTACGCAAACACTTGTACTAACTTTGCTTCAGTGAAGGCTATTCACAAGCTAGAACACATCGTGAATTTCATGGAGAACCATATCTATAGCCATATGACCAATGTGTGTAGCCTCCACTCGACAACATAGCCTTTCATACACGGAGAGGGTGGAAGACGGGAAAGGGTTGCAGCCGCTCCTTCTAACCACCTGAGAAAGGGTGCCAAGTATACCCTGTACCTTTTAGCTTGCACTGGGCTTTGGTCAAAACGGCCTGCGTGGGAGGGGGTTGGAAGAGGAAAGGTGGCGCTGTAGCGAATGTTGGCCTCCAAAAATGAGGAACACGGCACTCGCCTACGCCCGCCAATTACAGCATAAGCTGTTATGAGATCACAACAAGGGCCGTTTTTGGCGCCGTAGTTGTCCGCCGCCGCCGCCGGTGTCCGTAACCGCTTTCGCGCGAGTATTAGAAAAAATAACAAGGACGGAGGAGGATCCGAACCCACACCTCGTGCGTGGCAGTCGACCATTCTACCACTCAGCTACACGTGTGCTTGAAAAATCTTCGCTAAAAGACCTGAACAGGGATAACGTACGCCGAGGAATCGCATTAACAAATGTAATGTCACGTCGCAGAATAATAACACGCCACGACACGTCGCGAAAAGTGGTTTGCAAAACGAGTTCGAGGAATAATTTGAAAGAACACAGGGCTGCATGCTTTGTAGCTCTGAACCCATTACTGAGGCATCATGAACATCATCATCATGGAACAATCTTCTTCAACATATCCGTCATCATTATTACGAAGCGCTGCCCTTTGAAGCAGTTTTGTCGTATCATGCCATGCGTCACGCGGCAGGCGATGTGCCCAGCCCCGACAGTAATCTGACTTGGCTCTTCGATACACCTGATGGCGCCTCCTCGTAAGGTGTCGACCGCTGCTGAAGAAGCGAATGGCAGAGCTACGCGCGCGGCTGCAGCAAGGCAACATTTGGGCGCAACAGACACCTGTGCAGAGAGAGGCCCAAACCGCAACTCCCCGTCGATAACGGGCCGAGAGTCCGGTTCGTTCTCGCGAAAATGATGCCAAGAGACCGTCCAAGATGTGCAGGTTTGCACGTTACAATACCGCAGTAATTATGGCGTAGTGGCTACTTCCCTACTTGGCGAAATGATAAGAGTTATGGCGCAGGGGATACCTCCCACCTCTACTTGCAACTAGTTTCCTCAAGCGTTTAAAATGGCCTCCAAGAAGTTCGCTCCTCCAGGTTACGCTGTCACTATCCTGCGGTTCCGCGCAGGCCTGGCTCTTTTTTTCGTGGCCGAGAAATCGTGATGCATATCATGTAGTACCTACGTGAACGCAGAACGAAAGTGTCTGCTCACCTGGTCCTTCCGTTGTTTATAAAAATTCATGCAGGACTGGAACAGCCCTGAAGCTTTTTGCCATGCTGTCTGACCCGTGCGTGGAACGTAGGTGGCAAGAAATCCACCCTGTACTATGCTGCCCATTCTGGTTTGAATCTGTGCATAAATAAAAACAATTATTTTGAACACTAATGAACTTTTTCACTGCCAAATAATTACAGATGTTCCAAGAAAGTTGAACTCGCTATGATTATTTTCACTGGTGGCTCCTGATTTACAAGAAATCACGAAATCAACAATAGTGGCGCAACTTGAAGATGCTTTATTTCTTTCGCCTTTGCTTCCAATGTAACACAGCAGCTTAAGGATTCGGGTCTTCTTGCCAAGGATGCTATGCTGCCACAGTAAACCAAGCTCATGAGACAATTTATTAAACACAGTTTCAACGATCAGCGCAAGAACTGTTTCATGCAACATACAAAACGCTTGCAGGCGCAACCGTTCGCGCACTGTCCGTCACCTCGCCCAGCGGACAATGCACGCGAACACGTCTTCACCTGTTCGTTCACACCATCCGCGCAGCTTGCCGGCTGATGATTTTGTAGAGAACAAGTGGCCGCTTCCATGCACAGCTACCGCGCAGCACTGTCGCTCCAGCCTCGCGGCGCACGCGCTTCGCACAAATACATCCTCAAACGCACGCATATTGTTTTTAAAAGCCTGTCTCGTAGAAGGCGCAGTGGTTCGCGGCTTGTCATCGCATTGCAGCTATTTGAAGCTCCTGATCGGATGGTTTTCCGAAGCGCATCCTTACGTGCAATGACCGACGGACCTTAAGCCACTTTTAATTCTGCATATATGACACTGGTTAAAGACATTGGTCAGTGTCAACATTTAAAGAAGTTGGACTTCTCGCGAGCTGCTATTTTAAGAAAGAGATAAGCTGCGAAGCGTCACAGCGTTTGCATTTATGATCACTTTTTTTGTGTTATCTCCATTTTTTAGATAATATGCTTAAAAAACCTTTTGTCAGCCTGCTTGCGAATATACGCGTAACAAATGGAATTGTCCAAAACAGTCTATCGTATAATATACAGCGAGCAGCATATCAGTTATGACTCCTGCTATTCCAGGCAACACAAAAACAGATTACACGCTAACCGTAGCCGTACCTCTATGCGCTACATTTACGCCTCTATGTGCTTCTGCCACATTTTAAGCAGACGAAATGTATCTTTATGCGTACCACATTATAGGCACAAATGGCTGTTGCTTATTTGCTTTGATTATTATTTCACCTTCACAGATAACCTGAACAATTTTAGTTATACCCGATGGCTGTGTTCTTGGACAGATATTCGTTATTCAAAAATTAACGACCTTGGCGGCGTGGTTAGCACTTCAGTATTTATGTTTTCTGAAGAGGAAGCTGTTATGTGCGCGCAAGACACGCTCGCCAAAATCGTCATTTCCAAATTCTGAGCTAGAATGCATCAACTATTGGCGGCCACGCCACGGTGGTCTAGTGGTTATGGCACTGCTGATACGGGGGTCGCGTGATCGAATCCCACCCGTGGCGGCTGCATTTCGGTAGAGGCGTAATGTTGAGGCCCGTGTACTGTGCAGAGCAATTGCAGGTTGAAGAACCCCAGGCGCTCGAAGTTTCCGTTGCCTGTCACTACGGCGTCTCTAGTAATTATATCAGTGGTTTTGGGATGTAAAACCACATAATTATTATTATCTAAGAATGGATGTCCTCAACCAACAAGACGTTAGACCGCGAGCATCCTGATTTTGATGGACTGGGGAAGATTGTGCAAGAAAAGTCACGCATACTTACTCTACAAAACGCTCCACCAGACACAGTGATTTAGATAAAACATCTCGGCCTTATTGCTAGTCAATAGGTGGGTATGTTATTTAGTAAACTCATGTCGACTAGATGTGTACGAAACTGCGTAAAGCTTTATTTACATTTGGCAATAGCATGGACATATTGGACACTTCTCTTGAATAGAAATGTGTGTTGTTTAAGTCTTAATATATCCTGTCATGAGTCTGAACACGAGTTGTAAAATTTGTGATTTATTTCAGTTTACGTTGAAATAATTTGTGTTTTAATCTTCCACAAAACATGTTGCTGTTATAGTGCTCTCATGTATAAAGCCTCCTGGGTCCAATGAAGCTGCTGACGGAGGTGCCCCGCCACGGTGGTTTAGTGGCTATGGTACTCGGCTGCTGATGCGAGGGTCGCGGGATCGAATCCCGGCTGCGGCGGCTGCATTTCGATGGAGGCGAAATGTTGAGGATCGAATCCCGGCTGCGGCGGCTGCATTTCGATGGAGGCGAAATGTTGAGGCCCGCGTGCTGTGCGATGCCAGTGCACGTTAAAGAACCGCAGGTGGTCGAAATTTCCGGAGCCCTCCACTACGGTGTCTCTTATAATCAGAGCTGGTTTTCGGACGTTAAACCCCACAAAACAACAGCTGCTGACAGCAGCTTTTAGCCCCGTAGGACGTTTCTATTGTGCACTAGAAGCACAACAAACTTGACCTTGAACTTGAACACGTACAACCGTCATCGTTATGAAAAGGAACGCGAGTGCACGTGGCCTGTGTTAGATAGTGTACACTTTAACTGCCAAAAGAGAGCGGTGTTCTCCACACTGTCATCGCCCATCCCTCAGTACCCTGCTTTTCTAGAACGAGTGCGCTACGCTGAGATCTACACTGTTGCGGGTGGTACGTTTCACCGGATACATCATCTACAGTACTCAAAGTCCATCGTCAGTTTTCCAGAGAGCCGCAGGATAAGACACGCAAAGGTGTCGGCGTTAACTCGAAAGCATATATCAGCGCATGCTGGAAACAAAGTAAAAAGAAAAAAAGAATACTACAATTGCCCGTGTGCGTCTCTTCTTCCAGGCAGTCTTCGTTTTCCGTACGTGCTAAACTTTCCTATCATGACCAAGAAGCTAGTCACTGTTACGCCCTGAACAACGTCAGAGTGCCTTGAAACAATGTTTTGACGTTGTCGTCACTGTGCCCCACCACCTGACGCGTTTATGTGTACGAAGAAATAAAGAAGCGCTCACCGCTTCGAATGCGTGTTCCTCGTGAGGATACGATCCGCACACGTACTCGTAGAAGTTTTCGCAGGGATCCACGCTGCGGTTCAGGGTGCTTCCGAACCACTCGGCGATGTAGTGGCAATCGCCTGTGTCACACACGTGGTCTGCTGGGCCAGAGGGCGCCTTGTATAAAGGAAGAAAATTTACAAGACACGATGTCCGAATGTGCACTTCTTGTTCTCTGAACGCTTTAGAACTATATTAGTAAATCCCCCGCTTATTAAACGAATGCGACGGTGCACTAGAGCGCACTCGATGAGAATGCTATGATTGCCAAGGTCTTGCGTACCACAACCTTGATATGATATAATGCACGCAGTAGTGGAGGGCTAGGAGGGCTCAGGAATTTTAGACACTGTACGAGTATTAACCTGCACGAACACGCACGGTACACAGGCCTCTGATGTCTCGCCTCCATAGAAGCGTGATCGTCGAATGTCGGCCTGACCTTGCATTCTTGCAACAGCAGAGGATAAGCGTAAACACTGTATTACAGGAGCATCTAATTCCATTGGAATATTCAGACTTTAGAAAATCAAGGGTGCGCTAACCATGTGCCACATTGCTATTGCCTTTTCGTTGTGCTTTTGAAAACACGAAATGAGGGCTCGCAATATTCGAAATTACAACCGAAGACGAATTACGCCTTTCAGAAATTGAGGGAAAGAAATTCGCAAAGGTTCTCAACCTTTCTATTGAATTTACATCATGCTCTGACTGGTAACAATGTCCTTGCCGTGTGCACCTAATTAAGCATGGCTGGGATCCATTCCAATGATGAAGAGTGGTTTAATTTCCAAATCTAGATATAAGGTTACGCTTAAAGTCTTTCGCTCCGTGTTTCGCTCAGAGCGATACCTCAGCGGATGTGAGTCAAAATGCGTTGTGTCGGTGATTTTCACCCCAAGCTCATCAGATGGCGAGGGATGAGAGACTGATTGATTTCTGGGCATTTACGTCCCAATACCGGCTACGACTAGGAGAGACGCCGAAGTGGAGGGCTGCGGAAAATTCAACCACCTGGCGTTTTTTAACATGCACTGACATCGCACAGTACACGGGCCTCAACATTTAGCCTCCATCAAAATGCAGCCGCCGCGGCCGGGATTCGATCCCGCGACCCTCGGATCAGCAGCCGGGTATCTTAGCCACTAGACCACCTTGGTGGGGAGGAGGGGTATCAGGCACCTTGCAAAAGGCATGCCATTTGCACTCTTGAACTGAGGTCTTCCAGCTTCTAATAAAATGATTCCAAGTAATTATAACATCAACACAACAATTATTCTGACATTGATTACTACAGCGTCCCACCGAAAGGCCAAGAAACATTAGTAAATCATGAGGCCGCCTTTCACAACAGTGACAGTTGAAATCAAGCAGAAAAGTTGAAGAAAGCAGCGTAGCATGGTACAAAGCAAGATTGTTCAGCACATCTTTAGTTATAACAAATTTTTCGGCATCGTTAAGTCAGCGGCGCGAGGAGGTTCGTTAGTGCTCTAACCCCCGTAACACCCACTGCCTCCGCCTCGCCATTCCTCCCTCTGTCGGTGTGTCAGTGCTTCCTGATATCATAGCGCATGCATTATGCGGTGATCGTCGTTTCAAACGTTTCATGAATGCCTCGGCATCGCTACACATCGAACCGGGGCCTCCCTTGGATTTCTTTCAAATAGAATAGTAAATAAGTACGTGAAATCACATAACGAAGGCGCGCTCAAGGATTAAACGCACAGAACATTAACTAGTCTCCTATTCTCAACTGGGCATCAGTCACAAATTGAGTCATCTTGTGTAGAACTGACCTGCTTGTGCAGACCACCATCCCACAGCTTCAACCACACAGTAACGGCCGCAGTCAATGCAACGACAATGCCCGTGACTACTCCGCAACAGCAGATGATCCACAGTGTCTTCCCGCGTTCAGCTCTGTTGGCCTCTACCTCGACACTTGGCACAGTGCGGGCAGCGCCAAGATCCTCCTGCGTGACAGTGGTTACAATCACTAACAGTTTGCAACCACGACACTGTCTACCTTAAAACCTGTGCCCTTGTGAAGAAGGTAAGAGCTAATGAATGTTGTACAGCATTCTTCTGGTATGAGACCCTTCTGGGCGAGCTGGTACGATATCATCATTAAGAATGTGAACCATGTGTCGTGAAGCATGCGTGGCGAGGCCGTCAATATTGTCGTATTATATCGACTTATGTTTTCTCATTACCAGTCACTAAATCTCAAATCTTCTTTTCCCCCAAATTAGAACCGCAGAAGCTCAGGGGAAGATAGAGGCTTGAATCGATGAACAGGTCGTTAAAGGGGTCGTGAAAAGAATTTGGAGATGCCGGTTTGTAATTTTCACTGCTTCAATACGCATTCGACAAGCCGATTCCGAAATATTTCGGCGAAACATTCAGTGCACATTTAACAACTCCCATTTTAAGTCTCAGCTTTCTTGCGCTCCCGAAACGACTATGCGACACTACCGGCCGGTGTGGTACTATTTGGTGACGTTGAGTTAAGATACTTTCAAGTTCAAAGGCACAGTGAACTCGCGTTTGCTCTAAAGGAATCGATTTACTTGAAAGCTAGAAAGGAAGAAAATACTTGGAAACCGTGCGGTGCCATCATTCGGAAGATAAGCGGCAGCACGTTTTGTTTTTCCATGGCCTCCGAGGGCGCGCCAATCTCGGAGGTATGACGGCTACTAAGATGACGTCATCTGGAGAGTTGAGGGGAACGCGCGTAGTGAAACCGAAACCGGGTTTTTTATCGCTCTAAATCAACGCACACGGTGCAATGGAACAATGCATATTGTTGATTGGAGGATCGGGATCCCGAATACGCACTTAGTACAAAATGTTCAGAAAACGTTTCACGACCCCTTTAAAACGATGGAGAACAGGGAACGTCGCTGGAGCCCTCGTTTCGACAAATGCACTTGTCTTCGTCAGCACGGCAAATTATATCTCGAGCGCTCGCTCCCATGCGCTTTGCGTGCTCGCCCCACCTCTTCAGAAGGGGAGGAGGAGAAGAGGGCACGTGCGAACAAAAGAAAACGCTAATAGGGGGAGGGGAGTGTGGTGACAGGTGTTGGGGTGACTAATATAAATAGAAAGAACGAGAGCTTTACATGTTGCTCAAATAGTGACTACGCTGTTTTTCGCTGTTGTTATGGTCGAATTGCATGGACACCAACACTTTAAAAAGACTGCGGGGAAGCAACATTGTTAGCCTGCAGAGGCTGGATTCCCTAAGCTTCTGTTGTCTTTGTGAACCCCCCAACATATCTAATGGACTCAAGGGTTTCCTTTGAAATGTTTATGCCTGTAGCCTAGAGTGTACTGTACTGGTAAACGACATCATCATTATTAAAAAAAATTAGGCTACCTCAAAAGGGGCTTACATCTTGCAAATGCTGTTACCAAACTTCGCGCACACATCTCTCTCATTAGGCCTTTTTAAGAATGCGGATTCATCATTTGACACCCACGTCATGTTTTCCTCATTAACGTAGCCAAATCACTTCGAAATAAAACAGTGCGGCTCATCTTGTCTTCATACTCCCGTTACCAAATTGTATCCGCCTTAAAATATCCCTAAATCTTGTTAGTCTATCTGCGGATAAAACTTGCACAATTGCTTTTTTTTTCATTCTCTCTATCACCGTAACATCGCCTTCGCTAGAGATAACCTTCTTCCCGCTCTACACGCATCAACCCGGCATTACAACATTGAAACCTGTATGAAACCTGTAGTTGCCAGGACCAACGCCCAGCAAAATTCGTTTTTAGTATTATTGGTTACAGAATGGAATGCTTTACCCTCATCTATCGTGTCGCCTACTAAATCATCGTATTTTCAACGAGCCCGGATAACGTTTTTGGAAGGAAACATGCCGTAGCAGTTTCTGGATACTTCACTAAAAGGCATCATCACCATCACCATCATTAGCCTGTCTACGCCCACTGCAGGGCAGACGCCCCTCCCATAGATCTTCGATTATCCCAGTCCTGTGCTAACTGGGCCCAGTTTATCCCCGCAAACTTCCTGATCTCATCTGCTGCCGCATACCACGCTTGCCTTCCCTAGGAATGCACTCTGCTACCCTTAATGGCCAACGGTTGTCTTGTGTTCGCATTGCATGGCCCACCCACGCCCATTTCTTCTTCTTACTTTCTATTATTATGTCCCTAACACGCGTTTGTTCCCTAACCCACTCCGCTCTCTTCTTGTCCCTTAATGTTACACCCACCATTTTCCTTTACACTGCTCGCTCCGTCATTGTCGCTTTAAGCTGAACCCTCCCATTTGGCCCTGTGTTTCTACCCCGTAGGTAGGTACCGGTGAGATTCAGCTGTTATACACTTTCCTCTTCACAGACAATGGTAAGTTATCATTCTTTATCTGAAAATGCTTGCCGACTGCACTCTACACCATTCTAATCCTCCTCATTACCTCAGCCTCACGATTCGGATCAGGGGTCACTACGTGGCCTAAGTAGAAATATTCACTTACTATTTCCAATGCCTCGCCAGCTATCTCAATAATGTGTGCTCGCCCACGGCTATTGAACACTACTTTGGCTTTCTGCATAATAATTTTCAGGCCCACTGTTATACTTAATTGCCTGTTTAGGTCAGTAATCATGCTTTGTAATTCATCACCGGAGTTATTTAGCAAGGCGATGTCATCAGCAAATCTAAGGTTACTCAGGTATTGCCCATTAACCCTTACATCTAGTTGTACCCAATCCACATATCCCACCTTAAATATGTAGAATGCAACACTGTCACTGCAGTTGTGTTTTGCCTTCTGTATCCTTTTGAACCTTTATATTACCGCCTCTGCATTATGCTTCATGTCTTAAAGCAATTTTTGATATGCCGCTTTGTTAATTACAAGGGAAGGTTGATGTTACTAGTCATTGTTATGTTCCTATGTTGATTCTCACCTGCATATATTACTCGTCCTTTGTATTCACACATATTTACTGTATCCCCCCTATGTAACTCCCTAACGGCCCCAGGTGTAAATAAATAAATAAATAAATAAATACGAATACGGAATACAAATAAATACGAAACCGGCCACTAGCATTCTCAACAAAATATTTCAGTGTACTTCGAAATACAAATAATTTTCGCCGTAAGTACTCTACAATACTGACAAGCCACGATCCCCTTAAAAAGGGTTTCCCGAAGTACCAAGTTACCTGTATCACCGTAACAGAAGCACTAACGACCTGTTAGTACATGCCATAGGAAACCCTCAGCTCACCACCCGCCTAATAAGTTGCTCCCGTCCCATATGTAAGCCTTAAATGCAAACATATTCAAACCGGTCCTAAAGTTAAAAGCACGGGAAGTGACTATGTCCATCACATAAAATCGAGTTTCAGTTGTACTACTTCGAACTTTACATACATGTTGGAATGTTCACTCTGTAACAAATAATACATTGGCGAAACTGCTCAACTAATTAATGTTCGAATAAACGGGCACCGCGCTGACACCGCGAATAACCTGCCGAACGCAGTGGCGCAGCATTTTAATATGGCGGGTCATAACTTCGACGAACTCAAACTCTACATACTTCACGCAATCTTCCGCTCGTCCAGGGTCAGAAAATACAGGGAATCGTATCCCATCTACAAGTTCGATAGCCTCCAGTCCACAGGCATAAACGTTTGAGAGGGAACCCTTGAATCTATTAGATACGATAGGCGGTTTGAGTGGTTGATTTTTGGGGTTTTAGGTCCCAAAACGACCTTTGATTATGAGAGACGCCGTAATGGAGCGCTCCGAAAATTTCGACCACCTGGGGTTCTTTAACGTGCACTGACAGTACACGGGCCTGAACATTTCGCCTCGATCGAAATGCAGCCGCCGCGTCCGGGACTCCATCCCGCGACCCTCGGATCTGCAGCCGAGTACCATAGCCACTAGACCCCCGTGGCGGGGCGCGGTGAGGGGTTAACCAAAACAACAAAAGGTGAAGTTATTTCGCCTGTACAAGGTAACAGTGTTTTTTCGGGATGTTTCTTTTCTGGTGTTGAACCCCCATCTAGTCCGACCAGAACAACTAGCACGAAAAGGCCCGTTGAACAAGAAATAAAGTCCAGTAAGTAGCAAGGCGGGCTTGTTGGTATGGCATTTTTTTATAAGTCTGGTAGCACAAAGTAACAGGACAAAGTAACAGCGCCGTGTGTGTGTTCTCCGTGTTCCCCTTGTGTCCTGTTACTTTATGCTACTATACTTATCAGAACAACTAAGTTGAACAGAGTAGTCACTTCTTTAGCAGCATGCCAAACTGTCGTTCTTTTCATTTATATAAGCCACGCTAACAGCTGCGCCAACTTCTCCCTCCCCCTTTCTTTCTGCTTGAATGAGCTGCTCTTCTGCTCCTCTCGTTCTGAGGACAGGAAAAAGTGTGCAAACCATGCAAAACGAATGCTCGAGAACGCAGTTGCCGTCCTGACAAAGACAAGTCCACCTGTCGAAAGGATGCCTCGAGCGTCATTCCCAGTTCAGCGTCATTTTTAGCGATCTGTTCGTCTCTTCTTTTCCAAATTTTTATCACGTGTTTCTTTGCCACGCATATATGCGTGTGTGTTCTTCAATAAATCTGAGTTGATAGTTGTTACTGTCTACGTGTGCTCCTCTGCATTGTCCGTGTTGTTTTCGCTGCCTTTAATGAAGAGACACTTCATGCTTTTCGTGTATCCTGGAAGTATTTCTTATGTTCAGCATGGAACAAGTAATGTGCCAAACAATAAGAATGTTACTGAATGGAAAAATTTATCCATTACATGAGACAAGAGAAATGGGGCGATGTTTGGCAACAGCTCTCGTACTACAAAAAGGCTGGGCGAACCAGGTGCTCGGCAACATAGATACTAATGCAACATGTAGAGCATATTTCAGCAGGGCCTAGTTCTGGAGTAGTGACTGTCCTTGTGATGTCCCTATTTTCATAGAGCTCCAGTTCAAAGGAATAAACCATGTTCGTTGCCATGTGTGCATTTATTTTCACCAAAGAGGCATAACGAGTATGAGGCCAAACAAGATTGAGTCGGAAAGTCCCCAGTTGACGCCTTCGATGCTATCAAAATATTGGTTAGCACGACAGTATTTGTAAAAGCTAGTTGGTGTGATCTCGTCATAACTAAACAGTAGGGATGCGCAAATGTTTGAGCTTATCAATAATGTCACTAGAGTCGTTTGCTGCCCACCCAACTTGTTTAATACCCGCCCATGTCGTACCACTAAGCGTATTCGAAGTTCTGAAAAGTAACGAGTTCTTTCCATAAAAACGGAATCGTCCCGCTTGCTCGATTACCCTTTCATGCACTTTACGTCCGGGCAGCACCAACGAGAAATACGGCTCTGAATGTTTGTCAACAAACTTTTCCAATGTCGGTAGTCACAATGGTACGAGCGATTATGGTCCATTTTTTCCTAACCCAATCGTGCCGATTACAATTTGGCGTTATTTGGCAAAACTAACCTATCGGCTAGTTCCAAATACATCGTTATCAATGACCACCATCATCCTCGAACCTTTCAACGCCCGCGCTCTCTGTAAAACAAATTTTGTTTCACGGAACCCAGTATTTATTAGGTTATGCGAATTGATTGATCGCGCAGGTTTAATGCCCCTAAACTACGCTATGATTATGAGACACGCCGTAGTGGAGAGCTCCGAAATTACGACCACCTGGGGATCTCACATGCGCTCACATCGCACAGTACACGGGCCTTAACAGTTCGTCTTCATTGAAATGTAGCCGCCGCGGCCGGGGTTTCATCTCGCGACCCTTATATCAGCAGCCGAGTGACATAACCACTAGACCACTTCGGCGGGGCTAGGTTATCCGAAGAATTTCATTCAAAATAAGCTATAGTTTATTCGAAGCCTAATCTTGGCAAGCGTCAATACACAATATTCATACTTAGAATCGAGAAAAAACAGAGCAGTGATACAGGGCATAAATGGGATCGCATAAATATGCAATCACTAAAACACAGCAACTAGAAAAATTAAAGCGTGTCAATCTGCCTGAAGCCTCCTCTGTGAATCCTGTCGTATTTAAAGCCAATAAAGCCACTATAACCTCCGCTAACTCGTCTTTCCCTTTGTTAGAGCTCGAGCTGTCGTTGTAGAGCATATAATAGTTTCTGGCTAATGTTGGCTCTTGCAGCCTGCAGTTGGCTACAGTTTTGCCTCGTCATCAAAAACGCCACCTTTCCATTAATTAAATTCCTAAGGCCGCTCACTGATACAAAGCAGAATGCATAACACAAAATCAAAGGTGCAGTACCACTGGACTTGTAAATAGTTTGCAGGAAATTTCAGACATGAAACCATTTCAGACTTGCACGGCGGTGTGTGAAGCCAGAGGCTTCAAGCGATTTTTTAATGTACAACGCTGAAACTGCAGAAAAGCGTAAATTCACTTAGTTCCCATCGCTATCTCCGAGCACAGATGAAGGACGCCGCGCTGTCTTCTCCACAAGTCTGCAGATACCCAACCATCCCTGCGCTTGGTTCCTTCGCCAAGGCGGCAGCATGGCTTTGATTAACGACAAACCTCGTACACAGGACAGCTCCGTTTACCGAAGTTTGCCCGAATAACGGTGTCCTGCTTTTGTAGTTACAGGCTTTCATAACTTCACCATGTTAAAACATCAATATTATGCTGTTGAAGACAGTACCCACTATACTTGGTTCACAGACCTATGCTTCATCGAAATTGCGCCTCTAAATTGAAACCGACATTGGGAATTTTTGGTAGACGTACTAAAATATTCTCGTTGCGCTGCGCCGCGCTACAATCTTCTCTACGGGGTATTATGCTCATTGGCAGGGTCACTGCTTCAGCAGCACCGGTTCCATGGTTCTCTACGAGATAGACTAGTTAAATAGCCTTTGACGTCTCCGTACCAGTTTGCGTTGAACGGCATTGTGGAAGCGGCGAGTCAAGCAATCTGACAGGAACTTTGGAACTCCCGAGAAAGAAATGGAATATGCAAAGCTCTGCGGAAACAGCGCTGCAGAACAAAAACAAGCCGGAAGTTCGAAGTACCTCCGGTATCTAATTCAATCCTCGGATGCACATTCCTGCCTTAGAGCGCCGAAATGGGAGTGACACCTGAACTAATAGGCCCGTTTCGCACGTCGTCTGGCATAAAAAAATACGAGTTTCGCCCGTAAAGCTAGCATCCTCCTAGCTTCTCTGTTTACGGTAGCGTCAAAGGCAGCTACAGTCTTCCGAGTTGTCCTGTTCGTTCGTGCGAGAAATCTAGCGCCCCAATTTTAGTTTGCTTTCACGTAGGAGACTGAGAAGGCAACGCAAGAAGGGATATGCCTTCTGTCCTCTAGTGACGCTTGACAAGTTCAATTTCTGGGTCGTGCAGCACTACTATGACTATTTGGCCTTATACAGTGCACTCGGGTTACTTCTGCTTCCTTTGGACGTTCCGCCAACAGTAGCCTCAATGCCCACCTCTTTCCTTTTGCGTGACGACGCAGAGCTCTCCGATCCCGACGAAATTGCCGATCCCTCCTTTTCCGTCATCATTTCTTCTTTTTCTTCATCTGAAGAACCACGGCACACACCCAGTTTAAGAGAATGGCCAAATTTTGGTGGGTCGCGAAAGTGATATTAAACAATAAATATAATTGAGATACAATGTTACGAAAAAAGCGCTTTTTTCTCCACTGCAGCGCTTCGGAGGAATAGAAAAATTTACAACATATCCACGGAGTGAATGATGATGAGTGGGCGAAGCTCGGGAGGTTCATCGTATATCGTGCCGAGTATATATATATATATATATATATATATATATATATATATATATATATATATATATATATATATATATATATATATATGGGTAGCCGGTGAACGGTTCTCCAACGCGAGTAGTCGGTATTTCTCCATCAAGAAACTCGCTAGGAGACGCTGCCTGCGCCAACGTTGTCTCTCGCGGGTGAGGGCGCGTTCTCCTTCTTTGCGAGCTGGTAGAGCGTTCATCTAAGTAAGAGCGTTTCCATGGCCAACGCGCGCCTTTCGCTCTCTTTCTCTCACTCGTGAGAAAGAGAGAGAGAGGCACGCGCCGAGGGCGAGTGCCTCCCGGCACGCCGGTTACGCCTGACGCCTGACGCAGGACAATGTTAGACTAAGAGGAGCTTCGCCCCTAAAAAGGAAATTAAGGACACTACTCAAATGAGCGGCGGGAGGGAAAGAAAATTATATCATAAATAGAGTAACGCTTCATTCAGTAAAAACAGGCAACGCGCCAGAGCATTGCTGTTTCTACCTTGCTCGCTCTGCAGGAGTTACGCGGATCTGTTCATTGATGATGATATGTGGTTTTTTTGGCGCAAGAGCTAAGTGTGGCCAAAGAGCGTCATTGCATGTGATGTAATGTTGGTGATGACCAATGGGGTAGCATGGTAATATGTAACATGGCTCTAAATGGGCCTAAAATCCAATCTCTGTATAGGAGCGTAAAATATATATAGTATAAAATTATCACATTAGCAAGAAGGGTGGTCTGTGGATGTTCGTTGAATAACTGTGATGACTGATCGCGGTGCTAAAAACTGGAATGATCGTAACAGTGACTGGAAATACTTACAATGAGTACAATAAGTTCGCAATAAAACACGGGTTCTAAATGTAGTCCTTCAATAGCACTACGGTCTCAGAAGGACCCTTGCATGCAAGGGCCCGGAGGCGAGTACGAAAGAAACCATCGTTCAAGCCGCGGCCTCAGTGTCTAAGAGGCGCTGCTACGAGTCTCTTGTCTTTATAACACGTAGCTGGCCGACATCTTTGAAAAACTTCAGGACTTCGTTGTCTTGAAATAGCGGGTTGGGGCCTAGGAATAGTGCTGGGTGTAATGGGAGATGGTGCTTGTAGGCCAAAGCAAAGTGTTGTTTTCCTTTCCGCCTCCAGCTCTCGACACTCCAACAAGACGTGAAGTACAGTGAGCGTAAACCTGCATTTGCTGCACGTGGGAGTTTCCCCACCGCTCAAAAGGTACGAGTGTGTTTCGTACATATGTCCTATCCTGAGCCGACAGAAGCTCACTTGGTTACAGCCTTTTTTTTTAATTTTGCAGCATATTTCTCATACGTGGGCTAAATACATGGAGCTTATCGGATGATTCGGAATCCCACATATGCTGCCACTATACACGGAGGCACTTATGGATATACGGTTTCATATCGGAGGCCACGACGGACATGGACATATCACGAGGATTCGGCTCAACCGTCGTAGCAACTTGGTCAGCCAAAGCATTGCCTGCTATCCCACGGTGTCCCGGAACCCAGCAAACCACTACATCCTACCTGGACGCATACGCGTTACACAAGAGGTGGTACAGCGTCACCATTACGGAGCTCCGCTGTCTCCTGAAAGATGTCAGAGCATTCACAATGCTGAGAGAGTCTGTATAGATAAGTGATTTTCGCATTTTTCTCCCCTAATATGTTTTATTGCTGAGAGCAATGCATATGCTTCACCGGTAAATATGCTTGTTTGCGGATGCAGAACATCGGCTTACGAAAAAGATGGCCCCGCAGCGTGCGGAACACCAGAAGAAGACTTGGATGCATCCGCATAAATCTCGGGGCAAGCATATTTGTGTTGTAGTTCTAAGAAATGCAATTTAATTTGGGGAGGGCGGAGCAGGTTTTGTAACGTATAGAAAGGGTAAATCTGTGTGGATAATCTGCCACTTCCATGGTGGGAAGTTTGCAGGTGGTGGCATTATGTTCAAGAATTTGAACGCCCATTTCCTTGGCCACATTCCTTACACGCAGCGAGAAAGGTACTCTCAGCGTAGGACGCTTGCGTAAGAGTTGCGGGCTGGATAGATCGTTGACAACGGGATATACGGGGTGTTCATTCTTTGCATTCACTCTGAATAAATACATTAAAGCTAAGTATGCTCTCTACAGGTGAAGCGACCATTCATCTGATTCCACGTACAGGCTTTCCACGGGGCTCGTCCTGAAAGCCCCTGTGGGAAGCCGAATGCCTAAGTGATAGACAGGGTCCAAAATTTTAAGAGCACTTGCAGAAGCTGATTGGTATACAATGGACCCATAGTCTAGACGTGTTCGTATCAGACTTTTATAGAGATTCAAGAGGCATTTTCTGTCACTGCGCCATGTGGTGCGTGCCAATAACTTTAAAATATTAATGCTTTCCATGCACTTGATTTTCAGCTGTCTCAATTGAGGTAGAAACGACAGCTTTTGGTGGAGAATTACACCTAAAAATTTACAAGTACGCGCTGCTCCTTCGGGTCAATGTTGGGATCCGGATGCAGACCCCCTTTTTTAGAAAAAATGATGCAGGTCCTTTTTTGAGGGTTTTCAAAAATTGTTCCATTTTCATCTTCCCATTTAGTGACTTGTTAAGGCCAAGCTGCACTTCACGCTCGCAGGTTGCTTGATTGCACGAGGAAAACGCTATTTATTTATTATTTATTTACAAAATACTGCGGACCACAAATGGGTCCTTGCAGGAAGGGCACTGCAGAGGAAAAATGATGGAAGAACAACACATAATACTTAAGTATAAAAATATACATTGATACGATAAGTAAACCCATACACTGAATAAGTCAAGTATACATAACTGAAAACATATGATTAACGCTCTTCAAAGAAAATGTTTATATCAGGTCGGGTGTTCCACTCACTTTTCTGGGGAAGAAGGAAAATTTAAATGCGTTTGTCTTGGCGAAATATGGGGTTAGTGCATATGGGCGATCATGACGGGTGCGTCTTGTTGACAAAGGGGTGACGTATGCCATGGGGTCTAAGGATAGTTCGTGGTTAATTATCTGCTTTAGGAACTTCAGGCGAAGCATCTGCCTTCGTGTCTCGAGGAGGGGAATATCATTGGACAACATGAGCTGTGTGGGGGAATCTGTGCGCTTAAACTTGGAATAAATAAAACGGATAGCTTTTCTCTGAATTCTCTCTACACTTTTAATTTTATATTCAGTGTAGGGATCCCATGTGATACAAGCGTACTCTAGTTTAGGTCTAATGAAGGTCAAATAGCTTAACAAGTTAATGCTGGCCGGTGAATTCCTCAGTTTGTGTCTTAAGAAGCAAAGTTTACGGAAAGCAGAAGAACAGATATTGCTATCAGATATTGAACAGATATTGCTATACATCATCGAAATATACTGCGTAAAGCATGTTTCGTGGAATGCACAGATGCAAAGAATTCATTTTTACAAAAAAAAAGAGTGCAACTGAGCACACCGCCTTGAGGCACCCCAGTTTCTTGTACAAATGGTCGTGATAGTGCATCGCCCACACGAACGCGGAATGTTCGGTTGGACAAATAACTTTCTGTGGTATTTAACATGTTACCACAGATACCAAGATGCGAGAAGTCTCTAAGTATTCTAAATGGCCTCGTGGTGTCATACGCTTTTTCCATGTGAAGGAACACAGAGAGGAAAAACTGTTTGTGGGCAAATTCTTCATGAATTTGAGCCTCAATACGAATTAGGTGGTCAGTAGTTGATAGACCCTCTCTAAGGCAACATAGGTAAGGGTCAAGGAGCTGGTTTGATTCTAAGAAATAAATAAGTCGACGGTTTATCATTTTCTCAAACAGCTTGCAGAGGCAGCTGGTCAGTGCTATGGGGCGGTAAATGGAGACAGACGATGGATCTTTCCCCTGCTTTAAAATAGGGATTATTATTGCCTCTTGCCACGTAGATGGTATGTTACCTGTAGACCACACAGCGTTGTAGAGGGAAAGGAGGGTTTTCTTTGCTTGAGAGGGTAGGTATTACTATATTTTGTATATCACACGATCAGCACCTGGCGCAAACTTGTTGCAAGAGTTCAGCGCTGCCTGCGGCTCTGCTAAACTAAAGGGTTGGTTGTAAGCCTCATCTCAGGAGCATTTCCGTTGTAATTGCTGGCGTTCTATTGTGGCTTTGTATCGTTGAAATGCATGGTAGTAGTGGGACGAGCTCGACACATGTTCGAAGTGTGCGCCCAGACAGTTCGCTTGATCCTCCAAGCTCTCACCCTGTGTGTTTACTAAGGAAAGAGATTGTGTTGCGCAGCCCCTTACCCTCCTAAGCCTATTCCAGACTTTGGCCTCGTCTGTGTACGAGTTAATTTGCGAAAGAAACCTCTGCCAACTCTCTCTCCTGGCGTTTCGCCGAGTTCTCCTGCGTTCGGACTTCACCTTCTTGAAATGGGTAAGATTCTCCGAAGATGGAGAATCATGCAGCATTCCCCATGCTCCTTTTTTTTTCGGGCATCCCTACGCTCGTCATTCCACCGCGGGACGCGACGCTCGCCTGGCTTCCACTTACTTCAGACATGCACTTCGAGGCAGCATCAACAACGAGAATGGAGGGTGAAATATGCAACAGTACCATCAAGTTCTAGGGAGGACATGTCCGCCCATGAGATACAACTGGTAATCTTTCGGAATTTCTCCCAGTCAGCCGTACCAAGTCTCCAACAGGGAGCCTGTGGCAGGGAGTTGTTTCCTTTTCCTGTTTTCAATGTTAGAGGAAAATGGTCGCTCCCATATAGATGGTGCTCCCATGTAGGATCCGGACACAGGCTCCTGAGAGCGTGAACAATCTCTATGAAGTCTTGCCGCAGACGACGAGACCTTTCCGCCCACCATCCAGGAGGGCGACGGGCTCGGGCTGCGCTGGTTTGCACTAGCGCCAGCAAGGGGCGGAGGGGATGGGGCAGCCTTGGCTGCATCCGCCTGGGGGACCTTAGGCGCTTCCGCTTCTGCTCGGTGTAGCGCAGTCTCCTGCCGAAGAATGCTGCGTTCCCCGGAGCGTTAGGGCAACCGGGGCCGTTTGCTGGTTACGTGGAGTAGAGGGTACTACCACCCTGGGGGCAGGAGCCATGAGAGGCAGCTTGCTGTGCGCGGGCTGGGCCTGTGGCAGTGGCCTATACGACACTGCCCCCCGACGCGCCGCATTCGCATAAGGAGTGTTATGACATGGTGAGCACCTTTTACGGGCCTCTTTAAATGAACTGTTTTCTTGAATTTTCAATATTATGATTCCCTTTTCTCTTTTCCAGGACTCACACGACCTTGAATACGCTGCATGGTCACCTTCACAGGTTGCACAATGGGGTGCATTCGCACAGTCATCCGCAGGGTGGGCCTGGGCACCACATTTCGCGCATGTGAGGTGCCCACGGCAGCTCTGCGAACCATGCCTTTGACAGTTGAAGCACTTACGAGGGTTCGGGGATATAAGGTCGTACTCGAGTTTTAGTGTATCCAGTTTCAATAGATTCTGGGAGGATGGTAGATGCAAATGTAACGATCAAGTGTTTCGTTGGGATTTCTTTACCTTCCCGCCTGTTCTGAGATTACGCCCGGACAGTATTGAGAGAACGGTGGGGCGTGATGGAGATTTGCACATCACCAAAGCCTATAAGTTTGGGAAGCTTCTCAAATTGTGCTCTGTCTCGCACCTCTAGAAGGAGGTCGCCACTAGGCATTTTGTTTGCTTTATATACTGAAACTATTGCTTCTGTAAGACACTTTGCAACGAGGAATGGTGATATGACTCTGACAGTCTTTTCGGGCTTCATGCGTTGGAGAACATGGAATTTCGAGAAGATTTGTTTCCGGGGTGAAAAAGCTTAAGTGACTCTTCGGTACGTACACGCTTTGAAGCGGTACGATCATTAAGTGGGGGAAAAAATGTTTCGTACATAGGAGGAGTGCTAATTTTCGCAGTAGTGCCAACCACCCACCTCGGAGCCCAACAAGGGGACGCGATAAGTTTGGACTACCTGTAACTTGCACACGCCAGCCGTACACCGCTACTATAACCTTGTGCACCTAGACCGAGGTTGGCTGCTTGCACAAGGTTAACCCTTGCCGCCAGGAAAAGGGGAAGTAAATTGGAGGGAGGAGAAGGGAGGAGCGAAACTGGCTGGAAAAAGAGCGCCTGTGACGTCGATGTCGCCGCCCCCACGGCTTTCGTCACTCGCCACTCGCCCGTGGTCACCGCCGCTCCGGCCGCGCAAGCAGCTTGCGTTATCTCCTTGTTATCAGAGGCGTTGGTCGCCGCGGGCAAGTGACGAAATTCGGGGAGGCGGTGGCATAGACGTCACAGGCGCTCCTTTTCCGGCAATTTCGGTTTCAAGGAGCCTGCCACGGGGAACTGATTGTTCGCGTAGCTCCGACATGCATTGCGCTATTCAAAATTTGATCGTTGGGATAGGTAGTGTCGAGGACGGGCTCCAAAGTACTCATTTGCTGTAGCCACCAATGGCTAATAATTAAAAGGTTAATTAGCGTAATTTCGTTAAATATGTATACAAGTGCGGGAAGTGTTCTGTATCTAGAGGCCGCCAACACGTATACTCGAATGGTACACAAGACATTCCTGCGATTGATGTTCTTCTAATTTTCAAAATGAGTTGCAACTAAAAAAAAACACCCTGTATATTGCACAAGCGCTTCATGAATGTACTGTCCAAGCTTATAGTTTATTGGTGTGGGCTTTCACATTTGATGCGTACATGATATGTCAGTGCGAATGATATTGCTTGTAAATAATATTAAAATGTAAGGGGAAGCTTATTATAGACTTCATGGAGGTAAGGGCCAGCCCAAATCACTGATATATTCTCTTCATCTTTTCGTGAAGTTTAATTCACCTTTAGCCAAGCAGGCAGGATGTTTCTGAATACGTTCAATGTATCAGTTCTTGAGTTGCCGGGTTCCAGCTGGTGGACACGCAGTCCAAGACTAGGCGTACATTTCATAGAGTCCCATCATCATCATCATGAACGTGTCTTAGGCCCACTGCGCGAGTTGATCGCATCTCATGCTTGTAAATTTTCAGATTTCTTCAACCCACATACCTTACTCTTTGCATGTACGGCTTCCCTCGATCTAACTTACCATCAGTTCTTCAGCCTTTTCGTCACGTAGCCTGTCCATATCCATTTTTCTCATGTCGGCTACCATGTCTGTTCACTGACCGACTCGACTGTCTACCCATCTCTTGATGTTAAATTATTTTCCTTTCCACGTCCAGCAGGGTGGTTCTTTACTTGCTCTCGAGCTTCTTTGCTATTCTTAAGGTTTGTGCCCCATATGTGATTACGGGCACAATGCAGTAGCTAGAAAACTTCCGCTTGAGTGATGATACCGAGTTTCCGTTCAAGAACTGGAAATGTCCGACGTGTCTGTACCAACCCATGTGTCACAAAACAGTGCAAATTTCGTGTTGCTTTCTTTGGCGACCCGTCGTCGCCAAAGATAGCAACACGAAAAGCGGCGCGCATGGAAGAGGTGCGCAAGGTCAAGCCGAATCTCCAAAAGGGGAGAATTTTGTAGAAGGTGTCTTATCTCGGCGAGCGCGTGCGCAAGACATACGTAGAGAGAGAGAGAGACGAGGCGGAGAATACACACCGACGCTCCTCGCGCACTGAGAGGGAGAAAGAGGCGCCGTCCCAACGGCGAAAGACCTTGAAAGTCGAGAAGCTTCCCAACCTTGTGCGTGCTTGTGTCACGTGGGCCGCACCGAAACTTCTACAATGGCTTTCCAAGGCTATATAAAGAATCGACCACCGGCCGCCAGTGGTAGAAGTGTAGTAACAGTAGCAACAATCGAAGTCGTGTGTGACTCAGCGAGAAGAAAGAAAACGCTGTTCCACATTCCAGCTGACAAGCCCTGCCTGCAAGCTTCGAGTTCGGAAGACGTCTCGAGTGACGTCGTGAATAGGACTGTTTTGTGTTTTATTACTTCTTGCAGAGCATGAGCTTGTTCGTGTTTTTTGGCTTCGTGTAACGTTATCACCCATCTCTACTTGAGTTTGGAAGAGCCGTTTTTGTCTTTCAACCACTGGTGGTTGAAAGACCACTGGTGGTTTCAAGCAGCAGTGGTCTTTCAACCACTGCTGGCTTTTTGCTAGTGTGCTGAAGTGGACCAAAAACGTCATTGTCCAAGCTTTCGTGGGATCTTTTTCGGGGAGCCAAGACGTTGGTTCTTGGAATTATTTCCGGTGACCGGATCTTGTACCTCACAGCACGGGAAGGTGACACCATGGTATGCAAAATTTCTGATATGAGTGGGTTCACCTGTTAGTAGGTGGCTAGGTATGTGTATTCTCCTACAATTCCTAGTGTTCGCTTTCCATCGCGAAATGCCGTTTTTTTTACAGCGTAAGCTGTTGTGGGATCACAACAAGGGCCGTTTTTGGCGCCGTAGTTGTCCGCCGCCGCCGACACCATCGGTGCCCGCAACCGCTATCGCGCTACATTTAGAAAAAAATAACCAGGACCGAGGAGGATTCGAAGCCACACCCTCTGCGTGGCGTAGAGCATTCTACTACTGAGCGGCGCCTGTTCTTGAAAAATCTTTGCTAAGAGACCTAAACAGGTATAACGTCTGCCAAGGAATCGCGTTAACAAATGCAATGTTACGTGGCAGAATAAGAATACGCGACTACACGTTACAGAGAGGGGATTACATAAGAAGTTTGAGGAATCATTTGAAACAACACAGCGCCGCATGCTTCTCCCAAGGTGCGGACAGCTGCTGAAGAAGTGAACCGCAGAGCTCCGCGCGCGGCTGCGGCAAAGCAACGTCTAGCACAACAGACAGCTGTGCATAGAGAGGTCAAAACTGCAGCTCGTCGTCGACGCCGGGCCGAGAGTCGGGTTCATTCACGGGAAAATGACGCCAAGAGACTATAAGATGTGGGGTTATACAGATTTGCACGTTACAATTCCGCAGTAATTATGGCGTAGTGGGTACTTCCCTACTTGGCAAAATGTTTAGGGTTATGGCGCAGGGGATACCTACCTCCTCTACTTGCACTAGTTTCCCCAATCGTTTAAAATGGCCTCTGAGGAGGCCGCTCCTCCGGCTTACGCGGTCACTGTCCTGCGGTTCCGCTCAGACCAGCCTCTTTTTGCCATACCACCTACATTATCTTTGCTGTCTGCATGCTCACGTTTAATCCTGCTTCAGCGATTCAAAGACAGAAGGTGCCATCTGGCACTTATATCACCGGCAGCTTAAGACGAGAGTGGCTTCTCTTTATGATCTCTGAAGACCAGCATTCCATGACAGTGTCTTTTTTTAGGGCAACGCCTACATACAAACGCTCGTGCAACACATGGTGCTCTTCTTTTTCCTGGAATGATCTTCCTAGAATTAGCAGCGGCAGCATTTTTCTTGAACTGAACGATAATGGGTTTTGACAACTTGAGATTCGCTTTCCATGTACTAGACCACAAGCGTCATTCAGTGTCCAGACCTTTCTGCAGTTTTACCTAGTCATCGGCGTGTAAGCTGACAGGAATGTGTACGCAATCAGTAACCACCATCGACATGGCGCTTAAAGTGATATTGCTGAACACCTTGAAATGCAGTGTGAAAACGCCTCGGATATAAAAAGTAAATAGCACAGACATGCAATGGAGTTTGAGAAAGCTGTAGTGCGTACGGTTTTCTTGTAATGTTTTACGCCGTAAGTAAACACGCGCAGTAACAAAAATGCGAAGCCATATGAACTGCAGCATGGGAATTGCAGTACGAATTGCCGTTTTACACATACTCATAAAGGAATTACCAAATCGTAGTATACGAATTTTACGCTCCCAAGCAAAAGGATAAGTTTCGACTCTTTAAGAACGGCCAAACATTTCCTTCTTAATGGCGCTGGTAACACGGCTGGCTGTAGAGCTACCCAGTTATTAGAGGATTTGACACAATATGTTGTAATCACCGTCCTGAAGGTAGCTTTATGCTGTAGCTAATGCATCTGCAGTTAAAAAAAAATAATCTTGGCTCTTGTTTCGCAAGTTCCTATTGCGGTCGCATGAAAACTTAACATTTAGGATCGTGCTATCTACAGTGTCAAGGACAATGTTCTTCGCAACTTCCTTTTTAGGGGACAGAGCACACATGACAGTATTTTCCTGAACGCACCGGTATCAAAGACGCTACTTCCCTTTTTTTCACTCAAAGGGTGGACGACAAGCCGTCACAAGATTGCTCCTTAAGCTTACGGGCTGCGCCTTAAACGCCACTTTCCGTATGAACTACGGCCAAGCTTCTCATCCCAGCTTCTACCATAGTTGAGACGCTGAATGTCCAACGCCGCTCCTAAGGAAGATGGAGGCGACACTATCCCGTAAGATATGCCTAGTGGCAATTTAAAACGCCGCTAGAGATGGCAGAATTGAAGTACACGTACAACTGCAGTGACACGGAATGAGAGTTTATTGGTCAGACAGATATAACGAGCGAGTGAAAGGTGCACTAACTCACGCGATACCGTGGTCTTGCAGCTGTACGAAAATAAGTACAACAGCCTGGAATGAGTGCTTGAGAAATCTAGCCAGGCATGGGTTAAAATCAGTTTTTTTGCGGAGCACCAGAAGACAGCGTTAATAACGCATTTATATCCCGCAACGTTCACTTATGCCAAATTAATGTAACAAACCGGTAAAGGTGAACATGTATCTCTGAAAGTCCGATCTGAGAAAGTCATACATCTCTTTTATGAAAGCCATAAAGGCTAGGAATGTGTGCGACCCCTCTAGGACAACCAGAAAAATACCATCCGTGTCAATACCAGCTAGATTGTAGACCGCAGTGACTTCCTAAAACCCGTCGAATACCACTAATACTCGACTGGCTCAAGTGCTGCCATAGTCAAGAAATGGGGTGTGTGCCTGCCTGCAAATGTCCATAGGCCGGTGCAAACGGAGCACAGAAGCACACTGCGAGAACAATCCTGCGCTGCAGTGCTTCTGGCAGACGTGGTTCATGGTACTGATGAAACCGTGGGTGTAGCGCTTCACTAGGCGCACAAGGCTAACCTGTGTTGAGAAAGAGTTTGCGGCTGAACTCAGCAAATTCTATAATAGTGCTCACTAACTATTATGTCAAGCAGTGAAAACAGCCACTTTCCTTATATTTCACTAAGCGGGTTCTCTAACAGTAATTCTACGTGCATGTGAACGAGTAGCATTTGTGCCCTGCTGCACACTTCCTGATGACACCGTACCATGGTCCTGCATATCTGGTGTTTCGTAAGATTACGAAGACTATGCGCACTAGCATAGTACAAGTGCGAAAAACAAACGCGGACACTTTTCGTTCGCAGTTGTGTCCATTAGACATCAAAGCGAGAAGCTTCGTTATAAACAACAACGTAAAACTGGGTGTTCACCGTATTTAGACAACATGCTGCCGGACGTAAATGGAGTTTTCGTAACCATGGACACAATCGTACGCGTCACACCGATAGGTGAACCTTTCACTGAAAGCGCACCTTTGAAGTCGCGAGGCCAACGTACAGGTATGCAGCAGTAGCGGTCTCACATTAAAAGGTTAAAATAAACTCGATACTGCATTGTGAAGCGCGCAATTGGAAAATCAGTAATTCATAACAAGCTCTGATGGCAAAAGTGCTGGCCGGTCCTTTGCTAGCAGTTTGACACAAATGCACGGCACTACAGAGAAATCGCGAAATCACACAAGCGGGACGGTGATCCACGAATTGCTAGCACAGGGGGGACCAGTTTAACCCGCATAGATGAAAATGCACAGTTGGTGTCTGATCTATATAGACGTCCAGTGGCTATATATCAGCCGTAGCAGACTTAAAAATCACGCATGGAAGTCTGTGGAAACTCCGGCGGTGCAAGATAACGTGCCCAGAACACAACAAATATAGGTCGATGGCGACACCGTTGCCATCACTCAAACGCTGCGGTGATGAGCGTCGTATTCAGCGCAGGGGGGAACGCATACGGCAGTGTTGGTTCGAAGTGCTTGCCTTCGGCGTGGAAAAGTAGCCGGCCTACTGTATTGGTAGACAGCACTGCCGACACAATGAGGACGGCCTTGAGCGCCAGACCTACCGCCACCTGCAGGGACCGAGAACTTAATTAACGAAGTGACCAGATTAGCGTGGCGATAAATATCAAAATGAACAACAAATAAATCTCTCGCCAACAGTTTTCCTTGAAAAGCGAAGAATACATACAGGTGCAGGGCTCCCATCAATGGCACTTCGCGAAATTATCCGCCAGAGTTACGACTATAAGCTGTTATACTGGCGCATTAATAAAAACGATTCACATTTCTTGGAACGTGTGTGTACACAAGCATCATGCAAAATGGCCGACACACCAGCCCCCAGGCGAAATGCGGGTTCTCAGCATTTCTTCTTCCTTTCGATGCAGGCGAAATGATGAGGCCCGAGTACTGCGCAATGCCATTGCACAGTCAACGTGCCACGGTTCATAACTCAGCGCCATGGAAAGAACCAGGGGTGGTCGAAATTTCTGGAGCCTCGCACTACAGCGTCTCTCAATCACACCGTGGGAACTATGCTTCGCTGCAGCGTGGTCAAGAGTTCTTACCCTGAGATGAAAATTGGGCCAGCTTTCACTATGCGACTCCATGTAATCCATGTCATCTGCGAGCGACATCACTTGAGGAGATTATTACCTCATGAGTCGCCTGCCGAAAAATTGTAAATGCGAAGCATTTCTTAGCGAACTTCGACGAGTTTGAGCGTATCTATCTATCTATCTATCTATCTATCTATCTATCTATCTATCTATCTATCTATCTATCTATCTATCTTTCTATCTATCTATCTGTCTGTCTGTCTATCTAGCCGCCTACGATTTTGTGCTCTCGTGGCCGTTTCGCTAATGGGATGTTTACGAAAATTGGTATGCCACAACATCACTGCATGAAGAACATAAATGACAGGTCATAACATGAAAATCATGACATGCATGTCATGAGCGGCATGATTTACATGCCATGGTCTTGGTGCTCTGCTGGCCGTTTCGCTAATGGGACGTATGCGAAAATTGGTATGGCACAACGTGATTGCCTGACGAACATAAATGGCAGGTCATAACGTGAAAATCATCGCATGCATGTGATGGGCGGCATGATTTAGATGCCACGGTCTTAGTGCTCTCCTGGCCGTTTCGTTAATGAGATCTTTACGAAAATTGGTATGACAGAACAAGACTGCCTGACGAAGATAAATGACAGGTCATAACATGAAAATCATGACATGCATGTCATGAGCGAAATGATTTACATGCCACGGTCTTGGTGTTTTGTTAATGGGATGTTTACGAAAATTGGTATGCCACAACATGACTGCATGACGAACATAAATGACAGGTCATAACATGAAAATCATGACATGCATGTCATGCGCGACACGATTTACATGGGACGGTCTTAGTGCTCTCCTGGCCCTTTCGCTAATGGCATGTTTACGAAAATTGCTATGGCAAAACACGACTGCATGATTGTCATAAATGACAGGTCATAACATGAAAATCATGATATGCATGTCATGAGCGACATGATTTACATGTCACGGTCTTGGTGCTCTCCTGGCCGTTTCATTAATGGGACGTATAAGAAAACCAGTATGGCACAACAAGACTGCATGACGATCATAAATGACAGGTCATAACATGAAAATCATGACATGCATGTCATGCGCGACACGATTTACATGGGACGGTCTTAGTGCTCTCCTGGCCCTTTCGTTAATGGCATGTTTACGAAAATTGCTATGGCAAAACGCGACTGCATGATTGTCATAAATGACAGGTCATAACATGAAAATCATGATATGCATGTCACGAGCGACATGATTTACATGTCACGGTCTTAGTGCTCTCGTGGCCGTTTCATTAATGGGATGTATAAGAAAACCAGTATGGCACAACAAGACTGCATGACGATCATAAATGACAGGTCATAACGTGAAAATCGTGACATGCATTTGATGAGCGGCATGATTTACATGCCACGCGTTTCGTTAATGGGCTGTATACCAAAATTGCTACGGCACAACACGACTGAATGACGAACGTAAATGACAGGCCATAACATCATAACATAACAGGCTTCATTGTCTGTTTGCTCATTAAGTTGTTTCTAACAAATAAAGAAGGAGTCCTTGACTCCTTCCCTTTCGTTGCGCCATAACATCAGAATCATGATATGCGTGTGTGAGCGGCATGGTTTACATTCCACATTCTTGATGCTCTTAGGCCGTTTCGTATACCAAAATTGCTACGGCACAACACGACTGCATGACGAACGTAAATGACAGGCCATAACATCATTACATAACAGGCTTCATTGTCTGTTTGCTCATTAAGTTGTTTCTAACAAATAAAGAACGAGTCCTTGACTCCTTCCCTTTCGTTGGGCCATAACATCAGAATCATGATATGCGTGTGTGAGCGGCATGGTTTACATTCCTCATTCTTGATGCTCTTAGGCCGTTTCATTAACTTCATATGTACCAAACTCGGTATAGCGAGACAACAATGCAAATACATTTTACGTTCCTGATGCGTGCTTCGCATTTCCTTGATTCCCACTGCACGTGGGATCTGCCAATTTTTTTTCGATACATTTGGGTATTAGTGGAGTTAAAGCATCAAGCTTGGCGGTAATTCCTCGGTTCAAGCACGTTCAGTGTCCTTTCATTGCGACTACCGTGCTGGAAACTACACAGAAGCTCGCGAAAAAGAGGCGAGGAGCAACGTTGTCACACGTCATAACCTTGAGCACTTTTTCTTCTCTTTACTTACTTAGCTGAGACATTAGTGATCATATCCAATTTTTTTCCTTTATCAACAGAGTCCGAAAACGCAAAGTTACCGTTGATAGATATAAAACGGGAAATAAACGATAAACATTTGAACAAGTTTCAATATCTCGATCGGACTATGAATGGGCTTAACGTATACGATATTGGTGACGTAAATAAGGCGTACTCAGAATTTATTAGGATGTTCTAAGACGCCTATAATAACGTTTTTCCACTAATTACAACAATATCAAAAAAGAAGTTCCGGAAGCCGTGGATTAACAAAGATTTACACCCAAAATTCGCACTAACAACAAGATGTACCACTTTTTTATTCAGAATCGGGACCCCAACGTTCTAAAGGAGTGTAAAAAGTATCGAAATCACCTGAATAAGGAATTAAAGACAGCGAAAGCAAATTATTTTATCGAGCGCTTTATAAGAATTCAAAATGAGAGTGGTAAATAACAGAGAGAAGTAACCAATCTAACAAACAGAAATTATAATAATACGCTGAATGAAATCAGCACACCGGAAGGAAAGCTGTCTTGTTTTGATTTAGCCTCTGCTTTTAATAGGTACTCTTTTCAACGTTGGTAAACCGCTTGGTGATGCACCTGAAACTCACAATGCATTGAATAACCCACCTACTTCATTATAGGAGTCTGTGTTCTTTTCACCCACTTCAGCACAGTAAATAGTGACTTTAATCGACACATTAAAAAGTGATGTATCTGCTGGCAGTGGTAGTTAGCCGGAAGGCATCCTCACCGGAAGGCATGCACAGCTTATATACACGAGAATCAGGCAGTGGTAGTTAGCCAAATTATTTCGTAGTCCCTGCTGGTTACGGCGTGTTTTTTTTCAAAGAATTTTTTTTGTTTTTATTTTGGGGGGGGGGGGGGGCGGTGTTTAACGTCCCGAAACCAGCTCTGATTATGAGAAGCGATGTAGTGGAGGTCTTCGGAAATTCTGACCACCTGGGGTTCTTTAACGTGCACAGACATCGCACAGCACACGGGCCTCAACATTTCGCCTCCACTGAAATGCAGCCGCCGTGGCCGGGATCCTTGAAAGAATAGCGGGCGCTTTCACATATATTTTGAAACCAAACTGCCCACTCCCTGCTGAGTGCAACACAGTAATATTCGGCTGAATTGTTAATAGGAGCTTCGGTAATTGATCAGCTGTGTGTTCCGGTTATGTTGAAAAAGTGTTGCAGCGCCCTTTAAAAGTGGTAGACAAACAAAAGACTCAGAGAAATTGCTTCATCAAAGCAGACGGAACAGCTCACTGTAGCTGGGCTTCTTTAGTACGTTTTATCCTCAGTAGCTTCGTGTCTGCTAAAACATTATATCGCCGTCCCTTCGACGTCGTGCACATGCTCGACCAGCCAGTTGTGAGGCGCGTCAGCAGAGCGCTCTACCGAGGCGCATCAAAACTGGCTGATCGAAATCGGGCACGTTAAGTTATGTTAGTTGCGCATAGTGCGCTTCTCCCAAACAAGCCACCCTTCCCTTTTTTTCATTATTTGATCTTTCTTCCCTTCCTTTTTTCAGCGTGCATGGCTTACGTTAATATTGGTTAGTGGTGTGTTAACATGACCCTGAATGTAACCACTGATGCACCTTTTTCTTTCCTTCTTTCTTTTCTCTGCATTTTGCCCCATTCAAGTGCAACCGCGGCTGTTGAACATTGAACCTGCGTCTCGAGCTAAGCACGCAAACGCACGCACACACGTACACGCGCATGCATACACGCTCCCCCGGGGTCTGAAGTCTTTGGCGCCTTACAAGGTGCGCATTACCTTCAGGATCGGCGCAGTTGACCATAAAGCAGCGAACACTGAAACACCACAAAGGGTAAAAACAGAGAGCAGCGCAGCTGCAAAGTATATGAGGACCGCCAGGCTCGCTTGTGCTTGCGGAGTTGGCAAGCAGCACGAGGAAATATATGTTGTCGTCAAACCTTATATTCATGGCGTGGTCCACGTTAGACCAATGGCTGCCAGGTAAGAATGTGATAAATTTGCCTGCATAACGCATTTGCGTTAAGGTACTTAGAGTCATGAACCTAAGTGCTCCGATTGTGGTATTTAGTCATGCGTGCCTCCAAGACTAAATACCACAATCGGGTTGCCCCTTGCACTGAAGGGCTGACGTGTTCCTTACACCTGCGTTCCGACGCGAGATACATTGATCAGATGAGCCGTTTGAACGATCCGCAGAGGTAGTAACAGCACTTTTTCTTGGCGTCTCGCCACCTCATTTCGACTGCCGGAACTATAGGTGTGTTCCGTTTCTCGAAGAAAGGCGCAAATTTCGACACCACAAAACCAAGACAGAACACAGGACGAGCGACATACATTCACGGTGCTGAATATATGTGTTCCATAAATTCACCATTGTGTCGCTGTTATACGTCAAGAAAGCCCGCTAATAGCAGGGCGCCGGAAGCTCACCGCTTCGGTCGTGGGCATTTCCAGAGAGTTCCTCAATATGACCAAGGGAATGCTTGACGGGAAGATGAGGTTGGACGATGCCGCAGCCGCCACTGGTATCGCGTATAGAACCGGGTTGGTGGTGGATACCGACGCCTGCGGTTCGGAAACTTGTATTAGGTCAATGCAGCAACATGTACAGATTCCTACAGTAGTGGTACTTCGTCTACAACGCGCGGCAAACGAGACACAGGTATTCCAAAAACTCAATTGGCGTGCAGCTGCTGTGTTATCAAAACTCCCGCTTATTCCGGCTTCGCGCTTGTGATGCAAACACAAATAACGTCTTCTGTTTTACGTGATAAGCTTAGTGCATGATTGTGAGGCACTTCGCAGTGCTAAACATGCGTTTATTTTGACCAGATCGGTTCTCTAGAGTGCACGTGAGCCCACTAGCTCAATCGGTTGGTCGCCTCCGAGCGCTCCGGAGCGCTCTGCCGACGAGCCTCACAACTGGCTGTTTGAAATCGAGCACGTTGATAAGATTCTGCTGGTTTTTCTGAGTAGCACGCTGCATTCCCGAACGGTGCGAGGCGCTTTCACTTGCGACCATAGGGCACGACTTAGATGCGTTCATTTAGCTCCTGTAGCTTGCGTGCTGGCTTGACGTCAGCCGCGGCTGCATGCATGGTTCCTTCGTAATTGCTTCATGCCCGTTTTTTCTTTCTTTGTTCGCGACCTAAGTTATATCCCCTTGGTGAGGCGACCGGCTGAGCAATAAGGATTAAGGCGGGAGATCAAGTACGGGCGGGACGTTGTTGCAATTGGAGATCCAGCGCCTTGCTGCCCAGTCAAATGTAGCATTTTTACATGTGTATAATTGAACTACGCGCCCTTGTAGCGACAGTGAATCCTTAAGCAAGCCAGGTGCCAGAGAAAAAATTTAGATCTAATGCCTACTGCGCTAGGCTAGGTATCCGAAGACCGCAGGATCGAAACCCGCCTGCAGGGGCTGCCTTCGGTGGAGACTAAATGTTGAAGCCCGTGTAGTCTGCGATGTCCGTGCACGTCAAGGGACACTAGGTGCGGGAAATTACCTAAGCCCGCCACAACGGCGTCTCTCATAATCACAGTGTGGTTTTGGGACGTACAACCCCAGAAATCAGTACAACGAAAGATTGCAGTGGGCAAATTTTTTTCCTGCAAGCTTAGTGCAGCTCTCAAAGTCGACTCATAATAGAGAGGACATTCGTCGCTTCTGGAAATTTGGTCGACCAGTATACGTGCCGGCTATTTGTACATCATGCACCTCAATAAAATACACACCAGCAGGGATAGTTTGAAGATATATATGTTAAACAACAACGAAGTTTTGGCTTGTGTTCCCGGTTAAGATTAGTAATGAAATGATGCAGTCATATTCGCTTCAAAACGATAGAAAATGAACTGGGACTTGACGTGGTGGCGATTATGCGGCTGTTTTGGGGCATAGACTACCATAGGTTTGAACAAATGCAGAGAAGTTAATACTTATATTGCATTTTCAACTATCTTAACAGTGTAGCAGTCTGTACCAACAAGTTGGTCCAGAATATTCAATGACCACTTCCTCTTTCTTAGTAATACACGTGACGATTGATTTATCGAGATCGAAGTCCCAAAACTACGGTATTAATATAACAGACGCCGTGACGGATGGCTTCGAAAATTCACACCATTTGGGCTTTTTTAACGCGTAATACGCGTGATGCTCGAGTCCAGCCTGAAAATTCTTGTAATGATTTCCACTGGCGGATCAGGAGCGGTGTGCCGAATCCATGACGCAGCAACAAAATCCGTCGCGGAGCGATCCGATCCCCATCGGCCAGCGCAAAATTAACTCGCTCCGGCACGGATTATAGCCGAAGTTGGCATCCGGTTGCCCATGTTGCCAACCTTACACTGGACTACGTTAGACCTCCCACAAATGTATGTATACCTCTTCCTCCGAGTACGCGTGTACTACTTCTTCGACGTAACCGAGCATTTTGGGGCGTTTGCACGGGGACTCTGGAAACAGCTCCTTAGATAACGTTTTCGTACAGCACGTACAACTCTTCGCTACTACTGCTGCTTTCCCTCGTAGAACTCTTGCTGTCGCTCTGAGCGACAGCAAGAGTAGGCGGCCTTCGACCCTGTAGGGTCGAACGACGCCATTTAAAAATATATAAACAAACGCCCATGGTTATCCGGCAGCGCCTAAAAAAACGCTGAAGAGATCGCCGTGCAAGGCTGATCCGGAAATAACGACACCGTATAGCTGGAGTTCCGGCGGCATCCAGCTCTACGAGACGGATCAACGCGGAGCGCTCCGCCGCGGAGCAAGTTGCCCCAAATAGCCCAGTGGAACATGCTGACTTGCTCGGGATCCACCAGTGGAATTCAATTTCTCAGCCGCACAGCAAAAAACTTGCTCCAAATCCGCCAGTGGAATTCACTATTAGTTTCATCGACAACGTCGATAGCCCTCCACGCATGGGATGTTGTAGGTAACGCCTGGGAATTTTTCTTTTCCTAGCTTCTTTCGTACGTCGGCAAGAGAATACGCTAAGTTTCTGTTGCCGTATGTGCTACATGTGCACGTGAAGGGAATAGAACACGCGCAGAGCGCTCGCTTCTTTGTGCTATCTAAAGTACATTTCTATTAGCATCGAAGGTTGCTTCGGATAAACATGTATGATCCCCGCTTCACTTTGCCTTATTTTGAGCTACACAAAAACCTCAGACAACATTGGTGATAAAGAACTTTCCGTTAAACTATTGGCTGTATAAGGAAGCATTTAAATTTTGCTTTGGCAAGTACCATCAAGGATGACCGCCAACCAATAAATAACGCAACACACGAGATAAATATTTCGTTGATTCCGTTCCTTGGGCCCTGTCAGTGAAGTTTTGTGTTCCTCAGAGTCCTTCGCCACTAGCGTGTTCCTCTCGCGAATATTACGCGTATGTCCAGGATAGCAAAAAAAGCGTCTCGCCCCACCAAGGTGGTCTAGTGGTTATGGCACTCGGCTGCAGATCCCAAAGATCGCGGGATCGAATCCCGGTCGCGGCGACTGCATTTAGATGGAGGCGAAATGTTGAGGCCCTTGTACTGTGCGATGTCAGTGCACGTTAAAGAACCCCAGGTGGTCGAAATTTCCGTAGCTAGCCCTCCACTACGGCGTCTCTCATAATCATAGCTTGTTTTAGGACGTTAAACCCCACAAATCAATCAGAAAAAAGCGTCTTGTTGAGTAAGTTAGCAGTTTCGTTGTAGCTACACTACGGCGGCGAAAACAAAGAAACCGCAAGGTAGTGCGACGAAAATGAGGGCCTGGCAGCCGCAGTGGTACAGTGGTCAATGTGCCCAGCTGATGAGGCTAAAGACTTGGGTTCAATCCTGGCCGCGGCGGACGTAGTTTAGATAAAGATGAAAAATATGAACCATGCACTGATACAAAATGCAATTGATACAAAGCTGACCCAAAATATACAGAATACATCGATCATGCTTGCACGCTTTGCGAGTGGGATTAACAAAAAAGGCAATTTAATGCTTGACAGAGTGCCGTAACCCGTCGCTGTCACTGAACCAGCAGCAACGTACACAACATTCAACCAAACTATTAACGCAGAAAGAGCCGTAGTAATACGGGTTATTTAATATTAAACGAAATATCGCCAGTAGAACAGGCACACTTCAAGATCGGCCATCAAGACTCATTTTATAACAATAGTGCCAACAATGCATACGTACCATTAGTGCGAAAGACAAAGCAAAACGTTAGAGACCCGCGTATTGTTCTAGGTGGAAGCACGAGAATCACTTCAGGTGGTCGGAATTTGCAGAGCCCTCCACCACGGCATGACTGCCAATAGTATATATCGTGTTTTTGGAACGTAGAACAGCAGCAATTATTATAAGGCACAGAGCACGTGCCCAGCGTCCTGTGTTCTGGCCTTTGTATTTCAACGCCTCAAAGCATTTGTAATCGCAGGGATCAATGCTGACTGAAATATCATAATACACACAATTCTCCGTGAGCATCTTTTTTATGTATACCCAACCACGTTCGTTGATACGTATGGCAACCTATGGACAGAGAAGGTACGCACGATCTCGAATACGACCGGCATGATGAGATTGCAGAGTGGCAAGCTGCTGATGAGCTCCGCAAAGCCGGCCGCTGTGAATGCCATCATCAGCTGGATGGTGACGGTAGAGCGGGCCTTCCAGAAGGCGGTGTCGACGTTGTCGAATACCGCCTTGACTAGGTTGTGCCGCTGGGAACGCGAACGAAACCGCACAGGTGACATTTTCAGTTGTTTCTTAAGGTAAAGGAAGGTCACTCTTGCTGGTTAATGTCGGTTAATTTCAATTTGTCGGTTAAACTTCTAGAGGGAGCAGTGCCGTTTTATTCTCTATATTTCATGTCTTTGGCGAAAATTTTTCACTTGCTAAAGTCACTATGAAGTCACTCAATGACGAAATGAACTAAATGCCTGAACAACTAAAGCAACCAGAGGTATAATGCTTATTAGCAAGTTGTATATGGCGAGGTTCTGACCAGAAGTGCCTCAATCTATCGAGTCGCGTCGACAGTGAACTTTACAGCGGCGGGCCGATCCCGTCACCACAACTTCGCTCGTCATCCTTCTTTGTTCGCATAGTAGAAGGGCACAATATTTCTTTTTGCAGTCAACGCAGCCTGACAGATTTCGTCGCACGTACCAAGCACTTCCTCTCGTAGCGCGATAAAAGCCAGTAACCATGTTTGTAAGGAGGGTGTAGCGGTTGCTGGAACTACGCCGCATGAGGCACTATCAGCACATTCGCCTAGTTGGAGCCTTTTTTTGCGTGTGTGTGTAGATTCAGCTTTTTGGCGGCCACTTTTCGTTCACACGGGTGCATTGAAGGGACGTGAACCCACTGTGTACACAGAAAGCAATCACACGACATGACTCCGAGACCTGCCGCGAGCACCCTGTTCACAGCGAAAACACTCGTCCGGCCACTTGCTGCGCAGCTCATGGCGACAGTGCTAAGAGAACAACCGACAGGTTTGCTCCTTTCCAGCGGGACAGCCAACTCCATGGTGCACTCAGAGCAAGACGTTTAAGCCACGCGTTAACTGCAGACAGACAGGCAATGTCTACTATGATAATAAGAGTCTTCTAATGCCATTTCACAATCATTTCGATGAACAAAACATTCCAGACCTATAGTTAATGTTATGATGCATAAAAATAAGCGTCACTAAAGCACTCCACCAACACGGAGCTGCATGAGATATACTATACGTTATGTTGGCTTCCCTGAAAACATGAATGTCTGCTGTCTTCTTAGGCTCCAGTTCAAATGTACGGAATAACTACATGTGTTCCAAAGGGTGCTGCACATCTGCAATATCTGGAGGCTGCGTCTCTAGACTCTGCTGGGTACACTCTGTGGTTGTACACTCGAGCTATTGCGTTCGTAACGCAATATTTTTTATCTCGTTTCCCCAGTACTTTCCCTGGATATAAATTCGGCAATTTCCGGGAGCACAGCGCATCCGCGAAGTTTAGTTTATTGTTTCTCAAACTAGAACAGATATAAGAATTTACACAGAATGAGTACCCTCAATATAATCTTTTGACATGGCGCACAGCTAAATCTACATCTGCTGCGAAACAGGAAAGTACACGAAGGTTCCACAATTCTTTCAACATTAAGTAGACATATTAGCACAATAGCTTCAATGCATAGGATATTTGCATCGACCCCTGGTAAATGGCCCTGCTAAATTGTGTGCAGCTTGCACCAGGTTCGCAAGACTAGGTCACAGCGTAGGAAGTGGCCTTCCCTCATTCTCTCTCCACCGCAGCCTGAGCTTCCTCTTTCACACCTCCTTGCTATCCCACACTCTAAATGGGTATGCCATCTCTAATCCCCTCTTCCTCACTATCACATGTCTTCTCTTCACCTTCTTTTCCCATTTTCTTCTTATACTATAATGCGGCTCTTGGTGCCTTACCCTCCTCCTTTATACCTTACCCTCCCTTGATACCTTCTTGCTACACCACACTATACATGGGTATGCTATGGTTTACCCTCTACCTTCCTCATTCCCTCTTGCTCACACTTACATCTGGTCTCCCCACCCTCACGTTGCTTTCCCGTCCCTTTCCTGTACTATACTAAACGAGGCTATAGTATGCTCTACTCTGTCCTCCTCCTCAGCCATCTTTCCCTTTCCAACCTCCTTGCTGTACCATAGTCTACATGGATATATATGCATGGAAGCTACCCACAATATATACATGGATAGTAGCGACCAACTGCGGCTTGGTTGGTGCGAGGTGATGGCGTGGAGTTTCTCCCGCAGCTTTAACAGCCTCGCTGTTAACAGCCACGGCAACTGGTATGTAAAATTGACATGGTATTTCGCCACACATCGTCAATAAGACGAAATGCCAGAAATGTAAATATTCCCATAAAGCCTGCGAAAGTGGGAGCGCGACTCACACGGGGAACCGAGACGAAAAAAATGTCAGAACTGTGTAATGCTGTAAGCACCCCAGCCGTAAGTGTAGCAGTTACTCGTGTGCAATGCTTTTGTGATTGTCGCAATTTAATTTACGTTTGACCTGCAACATGTTGTAGTAGTCGAGTTAAAATACAACCTTTGACGTGCTGTTGAAAGGTATGAGAACACAAGAAGACGGTGTCGGCCCAACTTGTCAATATCATCGTTTTTTCTATCGCTTACCAATACTCTGTTTACCCAGTAATAAGAATTATGAAGCTACACCTAACTGTCCATCTGCGTCAAGCAAAATTTCCCATAGCGTCCCTTTAACGCAAACATAACATAGGCACTACACGTTGAAAATTAGGCGATCCAATAAACCCTCTGTTTTTGTCGCACATACCACGGCCATCTGCGAGAGCATGGTGGTGGAACCGCAGACCAACAGCAGCGTCCACGACACTTGGTTCCGCACCGTGTCCCATTCCAGAATACGGCGCCCAGTGCCGCAAAAATGGCCGTCGTGACCACTTGGCAGCACGCTCAGTAGCAACACCGTCCCACACAGCGCCGGAAGCGTCGCCCAGCTGTTCCGTCGAGCACACACGGCAAGAGTGAATCACTTTACGTTTTACCATCCACGATTAATATACCAAAACTGCTCACGGTAAACTGAACCACAGTAATTATGTGTGATCAGAATGCTCAGCATTACTCATATGAGAGCGGAATGTTTCTGGCATTTAGGTATTTACCATTCTGTGTATTATCTGCTGCTAGCCAATTTTGTTGTATAGGCCTACGGACAGCTCTGTCATATTTCCTGAAATCTAATCTCTCCAGCCGCAATTTAAAGCGCAAGGATGATAGCGTAACATAGCAAACACAGTTAAGTGAGTCCTACGATCGCCGAACACGCAACAATGCAATGTTAATGAAGAGCTGTTATTGAAAAAGACTTCATGATTATTTCCTTTCATTTCATCCGCACGCTTGTTTTAGACTTGTTAACTCGATAGCTGTCCTGAACGCAGCCATATTTAGCCTTATGCACGCTTCTTTATTAGATGGGCTAGAATCACGGACAGCAACAGAGGACAATACGCATCCAGCTCCAGTAAACGCTATTGATATGAGCTGTTGATGTTCCCGCCGCAGATGCGTGAACTTAAAAGCTAACACAACTCTGACGCATAATTCGCGTTGTACATTAGCGGGTAACGTAAAAGGAGGTTTCAGGTACGTCAAATCTAACCATGCACACTCATCAACCACAGAATTTACGATCGCAGGACGTAGAAGGTACGATAACACTGATGTTGATTAACAATTGTACTTGAACAGGAGGACGGAATGAATGATGGATGGACGTATGGGTAGATTGATGGATGTATCAACGGATGTGCCTACGAAAGGACGGATGGAAGGGCATAGAGAAGGATGGATAGATGGATGCATGGACATGCGTACGTACGCAGGAGCGGAGGGATCGTCAAATGGATAGATGAACGGATTGATTGTTTGATTGATTGACTGATGAATGAGTGAATGAATAGATTGAGGTATGGGTGAATGGATTGATTGACCAAGTGATGAATGGATGTATACATGGATGGATGGATCGATCGATGAATGGATATCCCACCGTCCCTTTATGGCACCGCCGGTAAACACTTCCCGCATATCAAAGACACCGCTTACGAATTTCGCAACTGGTTGCGTGCGCCACGCATTAAGTTCACAAGGGGATGTGACCTGTTTCCTGAGCGCTTCCTTCTTCCACACAAGAACTGCACCAGCCGTCTGTGGCTACCTCCAGGCGACATTTGGCGGACTCCAACAAAAATCAACCTTTGAGCGAATAGTTACGCATGGCATATTTAGGTCAACGTGTTTTTTTTTTTTTTTTTGCTGCTAGAGCATATTTATTCAGGCAGTTTACAGGGGGCTGTTGAAGTTCAGTCGCCGCCTGACCTCATTCGGAACAAACTTACTGTCCTACACTTACGCTCAGATACACCCACTAAAAGAGTGAAAAAAAAAAAACAGGGCCGTATGCAGGGATCTGCCACCCGAAAAACCTAGCTTCCTCAATATGAAATACGCTGAGCGTGAAAGGAAATGGTGAATGTTGCAACAGTAATCCCGCATGATTTTAGCATTATACTTCGGCGATATATTTCTTGGGCGGAGGTTACTTGTGGTACAGTACTTTTAAAATCACATAAAAAGGTGTTCAGCGCATCCTTCAGAATTATCATAGTGAACTTTTAACGATGAAGAGTGTTGATGTTGCGGTCCAAAATTTCCTAATCCCATCCTCTTGCTAGTAAATAGGTTGTGTGAGGAAAATGCTTGATGGTGTTCTATACCTGGCATATTGCCGAAGTGAACGCTCCGCACTACACCCCTACTTGTGAAACGACGGCAAACCTTGTAAATAGATTATCGCTTTGCCTGAACTATGTCAACATGTCACTTTAAAGCATTCATAAGTACCCGTGTTTAACTGCGGGGCGTTTCTTTTACTTTTGGAATGCTAATTGGCTCTTGAAGACATATTAGTTAACAGGTGTCCGTAGTAACCACGACTTCACGTGCTGCGGCAGTTCTCACTCCCCCGACACGGGCACACTACAGCGCGTCCTTGCCACTACTACAGTGGTCACGACCCAAGCCAACATTTTTTGCTGCAATCCCGAACCTCATTTATAAGCTCTAACCGTATCTCCACAACTACTTTCTTCCAGCGGGTCTTGATTCAGGAAAGCAGACGCGTGTAATTCGCATAACACGCATCAACGTAACACAACAGAAGCGTTAAAAGCAGTGCACATTCTTGAAAGATCTACTGCAGCTAGCTGCTTCTAATTGGATGAATAACAGCGTATCGCTGGGGGAGCGCAGGTCGGCTACAAGCAGCACTTCGAGTCCCGAAGGCCGCGGGATCGAAGCCCTGGCTGGGCGGCTGCATTTCGCTTGAAGCCGTAGTGTTCAAGCTCCATTTCTCTGCGATGTGAGTGCACGTTAAAGAAGCCCAAGTGGTGGAAATTTCCGGAACCTACACAACGGCGTCTCTTAATCTCATGTCATGATTTTGCTACATAGAACACTACAAATTTGCGTTGCAACATGTATTTCAATTGCCCATCTGTCCCTTGATTCAAGCGAATGTGTTCAATTCTAAATGCAAGGGTTCTCTTGGAGAACTTGACTTTGACAGTATCTATCTATCTATCTATCTATCTATCTATCTATCTATCTATCTATCTATCTATCTATCTATCTATCTATCTATCTATCTATCTATCCGCCTACGTCCTGATCAGTAAAATGCATAACTGCGCACATCTCACAGTCGTCCTTCGTCGTAGTGAGTGCGCGCTCAACAAGAGCAAGAGCACGCGCGTCAAGCATCACGACCGCCTACAAATGAGCAAACACGGAAACGAAGGCGGTGAGACGCTGCGAGATACAGACAACAAAATCACAGCCGTATAATCGCGTTTTTTATTTGTAGACACAAGACATTTTCATTTCTTCCCCAGCGTGTAACAAGAAAAGCCGAATTGTTGCGATAAAGATGCGAGGTATTTCCTGGCACGGACACATCTACTGCGAAACGTGCTGCTAGCCGCCACAGTGGTGCACCTGGTGTAAGAAACGAGTATGTTCGCGAGAAGGTTGAAGGGAACTTACACGTCGTACGCAGCTTCATAGGACCAGGACACATGTAAGATGGTGAAGGCAGTGAACACATAGCAAAGCAGGAGGTCGGCGTAGCTGCGCCAGAATTTTTGGATTACAAAACGTACACGTATGATCTTGTGAAGAACACTCATATATCTCTATGTTTATTATGATGCTCGTGGTGGGGCTGTAGCTATGACGCTGATGCTGGTGGTGCTGACGATGGGGCTGAAGCAAACACCAGACATTACGCGGACAAGGCGCATCTGCCATACTTTACCACAATATTTCTCTGGTTGTTTATACCTTCCGTATCACATCCGAAGAAAGGTCCTTCGAAGTCGGCTATACAAGAAACACTGCCAAAACCGGTCATCATAACGAAGTTTTGCCAGTTAAGACTGACCGCCACCATAATGTGGATTCGTCATTGGGCAGTACGGTCAAGTTCCCGCACACGCCTTGAGCTTTATCGGCATGGATCTCTCAGTCATTTTATATATTTTACTTATTCACTGCAGGCTCAATGAAGCTACTCTAGAGCAGTGGTGAAAAAATGCCAAAATGAGCATTGACCAACAGGACTTCAGAAATTCCTTAAGCAGCAACGAACGGGCCTTCCTGGATAGTATCTCCATACTTCAATTTCTAAAGGAGAAATAAAAGGAGCTATAGTTCAACAAGTGCGGGTGAAAAGGGTCGCTATACTATTAGCTTAATGATACGTGTGCGAATCCTATGCTACGACGTCGCAGTAAACCCCCTGCATTGCAATTCAGCTGAGCTCAGGGCTTGGCACAATCCATATTTCACTTCTTTGAGACTCTACTTGTGTCGGTGAACTCGCATGTGTTCATGGTATCCTACTCGGCACCAGCGGTTTAGTAGGAGTGCGTGCCTCTACGTATGTGTGTTTTGCAAACCGCGTACACCTTAAGTGACCATTTGGTTGACGACTCGACGCTCCTCTTTCCTTTGTAATTGCGTGAACACCTCCGAAGCACGAAATACGGAATATCTCTCTCCCAACATGAATGGCAGTTTTCGCAGATTTTCATCGCCCTTAAAAGTAAAGTATTTTGGCGGATTATGAAGACAGCATGGCAGCTACGCTGGCATAAGTTGCTAGTTAACTGTGAAGTACGTATTATAAGACGCTAGACAAAGGCGCCGCACAAGACAGATTTAATCGTATACGACTAAATCTGCTCTTTTACTCAACTGTGCCCTTTTACTATGAAGGCCATGCCTGCAGCTACAGTACATCACCATGTGTAATAAAACGGCGTGCATTGCCAACGGCGTGCGATGCCTTTCTTATGACAGATTAGTGTGACCTCTTGAAGAATCTCAAATTTCCGGAGCCCTCCACTACGATGTCTCGCATAACCAAGGCTGGTTTTGGGGTGTAAAACCCCACGCACCAATCAATCCTTAAAGAATCCTGCAGGGTGATGCCGCGGATGCCTTCCAAGGAGAGGCCACCGATCACCAGCTTCGATGTAACGCTGCTCAGAACCTCTCGGTGTGTATCTCATCAATTGAATGCTTTATTGGCCGTTGTATTTGCACCTGTCTGAATTGCCTGGTCGGGGCGACTTCAAGCATTCACATCAAAAGTGACTGCGCACTCCTCAGAAGCATTCGTGCTACCTCATGCGAGCTGCTAGCCAAAATGAAGCGTGCACTCTTTACTATCGGAGAGTATTCTCTAAGGCTTCCATTAAGCAAGTATCCTCTATAATGGGCACGGCGATTTCATCTTGCGATGTCACTAGTCTACCTCCACTTTAAAGTGCACCATAACGCGCATGATTGTAAGAAAAAGCTTTCACCAGTGAATTTATTAAGGTTACCTTTTGGCACATGCTCAAAGCTACACAAATGGATTATAATGTTTGCCGACAGTTGTAAACATTCCGGTGCTTTAGTCGCGAAATTAGTCCAATGAAATTTTTTTGTTGTTGCGTTTCATCCTCAACAAAATCTTATCCTCGCCTATGAAATGAAGCTCGGTATATCGAGCTCGGCAGCATCACGCCGCAGCTACTGGTAAAGTGTTGCCTGTCCTAAAGTGCAAGATTGAATGTTCATTTTAGTATAAATGGCGTGAACGATACAGAGAAAAATTGCTTTGCAATGGTTCCCACCGCGGATCGGACGTACAAGAGAACGACTTACTTCATCAGCTTGTTTATTGCAGTATTTACGCAACTGGTCCTTAAGCGCTGTGTTAATTTTTCCAAAGTGATAAAGTGTTCCGATTACAAAGAACAACCTTCTTAGCGAAGCGTTACCGCCCCTGTAGTTGAGGCCTTTGTTTCGTTGTTAACTGTGCTTGTGTTCTGGGCACGATTTCCAAGAGCTTCTCGTTTTGGAAATTAGCACAAGAGAAAGAAGAACAACAGACGAAGAATAAATTCCCGCCACGGTGGTCTAGTGGCTAAGGTACTCGGCTGCTGATCCGAGGGTCGCGGGATCGAATCCCGGCCGCGGCGGCTGCATTTCGATGGAGGCGAAATGTTGAGGCCCGTGTGCTGTGCGATGTCAGTGCACGTTAAAGAACCCCAGGTGGTCGAAATTTCCGGAGACCTCCACTACGGCGTCTCTCATAATCAGAACTGGTTTTGGGACGTAAAACCCCACAAAACAACAACAAGAATAAATTGTTGGATATTTCTCTTTCCACTTAAGAGCTACGTTCTCTCATGATATGTCAAGCAATAGGAGAGGTAGCACTTCTCAAACGGGAGCAATGGTAGCGTAGATTTTTTGTCGAATATGTGTACGGATTGATTACAAAAGCCGACATCCTGTCCCTCGCTCTACCCAGTATGAGCGTAGATGTAACGAAACATAGTGAATGGATTTCTCAAATGTAAGCGTGCAGCGACGGTCGAAACGATGAACGTTGAGGAGGCAATTGAGAGGACGGAACGGGGTGAACAGGGAGAACCAAAAAAGAAAACTAGTTTTCTTGTCCTCTAGGTTATCCTTACCCCGTCTTTGTCTTTCTTTTTTTTTTCTTTTTTTGCTCGCTTTGAGCAGCTTTACAAGTTTTGAAGGCATGGCACACCAACTGGCCAAAACTGCTACGCTTTTGAATGGCTTCCATATGCACTGAATGAGAAATATCTGAACACGAAAGTATACTTAATGTGTTTTTATGCGTGAAAACTCAATGTGCAATCATGTGCAAATGGCCCCGTAGTGGAGGCCATTTTAAGCATCTGGGACATTTTTCTTTTCTTTTTTCTGACATGCGCCTATATCAAAATATATTATCATATTTTTTCTTTTCATGTCGCCCCCATCAAAATGTGGCCGCCGTTTCCGTAAGGCCTTATTTCGACGAGGGCGAAAGCTTCGCAGGCCCATGCTAAGCCGCTTGGCTACCACCGCTTAGCTACCACAGCGGCTTATCCGACGACGTCACGCGTTATTGCGTTGCGCACCTGCACCTTCCATGCTTCTTTCTTCTCTCAGCTACCTTTTGCCTGGCGTCTTCTTCAGCTCGCTTGATGGCTTCACCATCCCTGGAACAGATGGTGTCCGTTAGCATTGGATGACAGTAAATTTCCTTAAAAGCGCACTTGTCTTATCAGCCCCATATTCGATGTTGCTGTAAAAACTACACCGCAAAACAGTCCTCATGGCTCACCGAGGTTCGCTACAAGATTTCATACGGGACAAAATGTGTAGCAGAAACATTTGTTTCTCGCTTTACACACGCCAACGTAGCTGACACATGAAAGCACTATTGCATCATATCCCTTAAGACGTCTATTGGGATAAACTGTAAGGGCTAGTGAAGTAAAGCGTTGGCGCAGCCTTAAAAAGCAAAAATCAAATGTTGTTTACTTGAATTGTAGGATCGATAATACAGGACCGGGATCGATATTACAATACAAACCTGAATCAACTTTACAGACCCTCCACTCCCGGCTTCTGCCGTCGTGAAACCTAAAGTTCAGCGCCTCACGAAGACAAAAAAACAACGAGGAAAAGAAAGAAGCTCTCTCGCGTCTATATTCTATCTCTTCCGTGGTTTTAGACGGAGCAAGGAGTCGGCGCAGTGCATCGTCTCCTGGCCCGTTTCTCCGGTTCAGTCGACCGGTGCGGTGAAACAGACGCATCCACGGACTTCGGAATACGAGTCCGTAGTATTGTAGCTTTTTTAATACAATGTAGAACTGAATTCAACGATCGTTATTTTGAAAAGTGCGGTATTCTGAAGTACCTTGCAGTGAAAAATTTTCATAATGAAATTATAGATCTTGGTGCGAGATTTCCGAAACGATCATTAATCTGAAAAGTTAATATGATGCTCGTTCGTACGAGATTTACTGTAGCATTTTGCTGCTCAGTCAACTATATCATCCCCGCCGCGACGGCTGCATTTCGACGGAGCTGAAATCAAGAGGCCCGTCTGCTGTGCGATGTCAGTGCACGTTCCCCGGGTGGACCAACTTTCCGGAGCCCTCCACTACGGCGTCTGTCATAATCAGAGCTGGCTTTGGGACGTAAAACAGCAATAATCAAACCAATCAGTCAGCTATTTATAATATTGTCATTAGGTCGTCAAAGAAGAAGGCTGAGAGGAGGGGACGGAATAAGAATATGAAAGCAGTGGACAAGTTCTGGGTGTGATCTTTTTCTTTTCTTGCTCTCATGGCTCTTGTATGCAAAAAGGACAGCTTGAAGAGCACTCCTGAGCATATAACTGCATAGTAATTCTAACCACCAGGTGTCCTTTAAAGTGAAGATAAATCTATGTACAAAGGTGTTTCCCATGGTCATCACTTGAAGCGGCGCCCTAGAATTTTGTATCGTTAGATCTTCCACGCTCTACCAACTCGGTCCCTGGGTCACGAGAAGCCGTCAGTGAGAAAATGGTCTATGACGAATGGTTTATTCGGTATACAGCCAAGTTTTACGAATAATATGTACGTCTTAGGGAAAGGGAAAGGTAGCATTTAGTCGTTTGTAGCACAAACAGGTGGATGATACCCATTTTACCAACTAAAAGGCTTTCATTGCTATGAAATCCGTACGGATTTCATTGTACCTTTGTGCTACAAACAGTTGGATTATACCTCACCGTTTCGCAAAACGTTACTCCACGTTGCAGAATCCGGCACAACTCATTCGCCAATATGTGCGTCTGTCGGGGTGCATAAGTAGGTGGATGTAATTGCTTAATGTGGGTATCCAGGTACGCCGACGGCACCATGGCGACCGACTGCCTGCTCATGGCACGAAGTAACGTTTGCATTCACATTAGCGGATAGACGCACTCTTTTGTCGAGAAGTGCACACTACGATTAGCTTATATGCCTGTGATAAGCGTCCTTCGTTGACTTATTCGTACGGAATCGAGCAAAGCTGGACAGAAGCGCGCCGAGTAACAGCATAAAACAATTATTGCTTATTACATTGCATGATGGCGTACAGCACACACTAGAAGTCAACTGACGTTACAGAAGCACCATCACCATAGCAGCTGGTGCTGGTTTACACAGGTTTTTGTATCGTGTGGAACGAACCGCTGTAGCCAAGTGGTAGCGTGCTTGCTTGGCACCTTGGGGGCCCCTGCTTGATTCCTACCCCCTACCGCTTGGCATAGGTTGCCTTCACAAAGCACAACACGTTCATCTGCGTGCTTATTATCTCTTCAAACCAAACAGTGTACCTTTTGTACTTTTCTTGTTTTTCAGTTTGCTGTAGACGATATGCTAAGTGCCTATTTTAATTATTCCTTGACTGACATAGCCTGTATAAAAATGAAGCACTTGGGGTGCATACCCGTTTAACATGGACAGAGCACTCCCAGTGCGAGCCAACCGTGATTGCAGTACCGTTAATCGCGGCGCAAATGACAAGTAATGACAAGTTAATGATGCCATGCGTTCATCACCTACCGCACCAATTTCTGTTTATACAAAGTTAAGGAGACGGCCAAGAGAGCAGGAGAGACCTATAGGCGGCTAGATAGATACAGTCAAAATGGTTCAAGATCGCCAATAATTGCTTCGCATTAATGACGTTATTACACATCGAAACAGCTGCTCAAATTATGGAATGTTGTACACGCTATTTATGCTCACCAACTCAACAACCCTGCGTAGCTGATGTAGCAGAAAGAGCAGGCTGAAGCCGCGAGCGCCGCTGGGAAATTCACCAGGCACCACTGCAACGCGTTCACTTCCTCTTCAGGTGTCGAACTGATAGTTGGGAAGAAGCAAGAATACGTCGTTGAAGCGACACAAATTAGATGAAACTTGGGTCATCTAAGGCAGGGTTCAAGTGCCGCATTCCCGCAGGCTATTAAATGTTACCATCTTTCAGGGTTTCCTACTGGAGATAACGTCTAGCTGTAACGGCAGCGTTCTGGTTATAATTTATGATCAGAGCAAGAAAGTAAATTCCTAAACCCACCATTAACTTTCTTTCCCGCAGTGGTCGCTAGAATTAACTGTGGCGCTTGTGTGTATATGATCTGCAAGCACAGGAGCTGAGCAAGGATGGCAATGATGGGTAGCAAATGAATTTGTCAAAGCAGCTTCGTTTATCTAGCTCCATACGGCTTTGTGAATTGAAAAAAAGAAGAGATCGTAAAAAACGAGTTTCTTTAACTTACCGAAGATTATTCGCACACATACATAGACACTTATTGCCGTCACGCACAGAGAATGATACGATCGCTAAGGAACTGAGCAAGATGATGTCGTAATCCCACTATAGGCGCTTGTAATGTTCCTTCGATGCCACTGCATTCATGAACATATGAATTCCAAACGTGAAGCGTGTTTCAATAGAGGTGTAATACTTTTGTCACAAGTGCTAGTTCACAGATATTTTAAATTTTAACAGCACGAGGGTGTGGAACGCTAAATCGGTAATTCCTTGCTTTCTTTAGCGCAACCGAAGTGCTTCCCTCATTTTCTTGTATTTTACAAACTGTATCACAAAGCGCTGCTAGCAGTCGTTGATGAAATTGACGGTGCGTAGCGTTTGGAATTGGTTGGTTCCGCTTGCAAACGTGCCGTTCAGACAGACAACGTTTGTATATTGAAAACCGTTTCACAGCACGCCTCTAGTCACGTTTTGAGTGCCACCTGCGAAAGCGTTTTTCCTGTAATGCAGTCAGCGTCTCCCAGGTGCGATAACTCGTGCCTACTAGGTATGCAAGGAAGGCGTCCAGTTAGTGAGATAGGGCGGTAGAAATGATGTACGAGCGGTAATTTTCGGCGTGAGCGGCCGTCTTGGAAATTATTGATAGTGAAAGCGTCGACACAGTTTTTGTCACCTTCGAACCAAAATAATATGAAAGGCAGCGAGAGCTCACCACTGGTGCTCAAGGAACATGAACAAAATGCTGGGGCCTACAGAATCATCAATATTTCTTTCGGCCGAAAATATAGGCAAGTCCGAAATAAAAAAAAAACTTAGCAGCTTTACGGAATAATTGTATTCTGGTTCAGCGCTGCCCTTGCCTTGAAGCAAAATAGTTTAGGGATCTGTTTCGGGTCACTCCAGCTAATACGTAGTTATAAAGGATCACATTGCAACATATCACGCCGCGAAGTCGAAGACCGCAAAATTCCATGTACTACCCATCATTCTCATGGTAGCTTAATATGCTCAGTAGCAGAGTTCATTCAAGTAATTCTTATCAAAATAACTATATAAATACATCCGAACAGCAGTGGGTTCTCCCTAAGTTGATTTCTCTTCCTACAAGAGCTCTAAGAAAAAGAGTGCCTTTCAACTGACTCAATCACAGTTTTCTCTACCGGTTTGCTCAGCCATCTAATAAATGAAGCGTCTGTGAAACCACGGCATAGAAGACACAAGGCCAGAAGCTGAAGGCGCGAACTTGCAGCGACATGTCAGTGAATTCAGGGAAGATTACGGACGCTTAACAACAAGACGAGACACGATAAAGAGACTAGGACCAGCGCATATGTTTTCGTGCCTTTTTTCTTGTATTGTGTCGTCTTTCCAACGTGGGCAAATTATTTAGAATAAATCAAAACTAATTAGACATCTATGCCGTCTTATTACGTCTAATCACATGTATTGCATCTGTCTTCACTTGCGGCACAATCGCGAACACTTTGAGGCCGTATATTATTTGTTCTAATTCACTGGCACCTGGAATTCCCTCTCGCTGTCAAACTCAGATGATAATTCAACTGCTCAACAGGCCTTTGCAGCGGGTTTGTGAATTGTACTAAACTCGCGGTTAACAGCAGCAGCACGCGAAACAGAAAGGCTAACAAAATGCTCTCTTTTAGAAGTTGGCGCACATCATCTTTGTATCGTGCATCGATACAAAGAATCGTGCCCCGCCACGGTGGTCTAGTAGCTACTCGGCTGCTGATCGGAGGGTCGCGGGATCGAATCCCGGCTGCGGAGGCTGCATTTCGAAGGAGGTGAAATGTGGAGGCCCGTGCGCTGTGCGATATCAGTGGAAGTTAAAGAGGCTCAGGTGGTCGAAATTTCTGGAGCCCTCCATGACGGCGTCTCCCGTAATCAGAGCTGGTTCTGGGACGTTAAACCCCACAAAGCAACAACAGAAAGCATCGTGCATACGAAGCCATGACATCACAAACAGACCAACGGGGGCGCTCGTGCGCAGTCGTGCCCACCTGTGCAGGTTTTCCAAGAGGGAAGCCGTGGCTGGGCCCAGAAGGAAGTTAGAGATGCCACCGAACACCGAGTTGAAGCACACCGCCACAAGGAGACTGTTCTTGAACCGCTTGAACATGCTGCGTCAAAAGTAAGCACATGTTCGAAGGAATAACAATCCTGGCACATGTGCGTGACATTTTCTTTTAACAAAATGGGGGAAGGCTCTTGACTAAGACCGTTAGCACCGCAACTAAATCATCGTTTTCACTCGATCTGAATGCAATGTTCGTATTTCATTCTTTATAATGTTTAAGATGTTTATTTCCCTTTTTTATTTACATGCTTTTATACTCAATTATTAGATCATTCATTCATTCATTCATTCATTCATTCATTCATTCATTCATTGTAAGCAAAGGCCCAACGAAGTACTCTGACTAAGAGGATACATTCAGCAAGTCCAACGAAGGGAAGAACAAGTAATGCAAAAAAACAAGGTCGACAGCTGTTCTAAGTAAATAAAGTAGCCTTAAAAATACAATCAAACAATTTTAAGATAGAAAAACTAACCTAATTTCATCTGCTTTTGCATTTTGTTGTGTTCTTATGTATGAGTATCCTTCGATTGTTACCTTTTTTTCTGCATACTTACTCTTTACTGAAACTCACTGTTTTGGCGTTGTAGAAGTGAAACTATACCACATATTTTAATTATTGCACCATTTTCTACGATGTGCGCGAGCAAGTTGTTCGTTATGTGTCATGCATTTTAACAAACATCTGTTATTGGCCTGTCACATGTCATGCGGGGTCTTCTCCGGCTCGTCATTCTATTACACTTTCGGCTCAAGGTGCTCACCAGAATTTTTTTTATTATTATTTCGATAGCAATTATATAGACAGTATCGACGACCTTTTGCCGTCGCTGTCATGTGCCGTACCTAGTTCAAATTGAGAACCGCCCAAGCATCGTAGTTTCCACCCACGGGTAAAAGCACGCGAGCGAGGGCGACGAGCACGGCTGAAGCAGAGATCAAACGAGAGGGCGCATGTTATAGACCTTTCCAACAGAGCCCTCCTGGGCGCCCCCATGAGAGTGCCACTAGCGACGTCTAGCGGCGGCGCCATTTGGGCTGCTCGCTCGCCGGGCTCTCCTTACGGGCGCGTGCATTTGTTGTGTGTGTTTCAGCAAATTCTTCTTTTCGTTAGTCGTAAACATCGCGGAGTCGTTAGGTAGGTTCATTTGTGAGTACGTGGGATCTGATTTATTAGCAGGACTGTTGCCATCAGCATTGTTTTGCGTGTTATTGCGCGGGCAGAGGCGGGATCGCCGGGGTCGTTTGGTAGCAGTAAAACTGGGAAACCGGGGACTGTGTCGAATCTTTCTTGTTTGAGTTACTGTTCTTAGATGACTCGCCTCATAGTAGGAATACTGTTGCTTTTGATAACAATGGTGCCACTCATTAAGGCTCTCGCCTTAATGTCTCAATCAGAGTAACCTTAATGTTTCAGTCAGAGTGTCCTTGAAAGAGGGTGGCTCCAAAATTATGGAAAGGTATCACGAAACACAACGCCTTGAAAAATAAATGACTAATCACGTAACGCGATAACGCGAACCATCAATTCAACGCGGATGTGACTAAGGCATGATCAGCAAGAAAGCCACCCTTTAAGTCATGATTATGACTTGATTATGACTATGAAAGTGAGTTGCCTGTCCAGAAATCAATATTGAAAATCGCTAGCTAATGTTTTTAAGTCACAAGTTCGCTTAGAGTGGTTACGATAATGAGAGTGCGCCTTGATAATCACCAAATCACGAATAAGAGATGACCTGGTTTTGTAAAGCATGTAATTAATGACACATAATACAAGGAAAAGCTTGAAACTGTAAGAAGGCGGTCGAGATGGGAGTCAAACGAAAGATGCATGGCGAGGGATGTGATATTGATCATAATCACGTTCATGACAAGACATGATGTGCTCAGGTCACTATATATCATGAGCATGACTCTGCAAACATAAGACTACTGGAAGGGGATTGATATGGGTGTCAAATAAAAGGTGCATGTCGAAGAACGTAATATTGGTCATAGTCACGTTCATGACATGATATGATGTGCTCATGTCATGATATGATATGTCATGCTATAATATGATCATGACTTTGCGAACATAAGAGTACTGGAAGGGATCAATATGGGTGTCAAACAAAAGGTACATGTCGAAGAATGTAATAAATTACCAGCGCACACAAGAAAGACAAAATAGGGACTGCTGAGAGAGAAGCGTAGAGCCTGCCTCTAACAAACGACGAAGATTCCGGGAATGTGCGTACAGCGGCTCACATAAGAAGTAGAAGATAGACTGTTTTTTTTAAGCTGCTGCTACTGGTGAAAGTCAATGAGGAAGAGAAAAGCTCGTCGCACAGGCCAGTGTCATATAGCAGCAAAGAAAATAGAAACAAAACCCCCGCAACGGTGGTCTAGTGGTTATGGCACTCGGCTGCAGATCCGAAGGTCGCGGGATCGAATCCCGGCCGCGGCGGCTGCATTTCGATGGAGGCGAAATGTTGAGGCCCGTGTGCTGTGCGATGTCAGTGCACGTTAAAGAACCCCAGGTGGTCGAAATTTCCGGAGCCCTCCACTACGGCGTCTCTCATAATCAGAACTGGTTTTGGGACGTTAAACCCCACAAATCAATCAAAATAGAAACAAAAATAAAAAGAAACGAAAAGGAACAAGGAACCCATTGCTTTGGTAGTGCCTTGAAAAGCGCTTAGCTGTCGTGGTTGAAGCTAATCGAGTAGGGAGAGAGAACGAAAGAAGAAATCTGGCACATTCGTACAGAATGCTAAGAGCGGCAGTGACTAGTGTTGAGGAGGCGTTGGCGCCACCAGCGTTAGACCGAGCAGGAACATGATCGGTGCGGCGTTTTGGCACGGGTACATCAGTGAGTGCGCAGCCGGATTCCTCTTGAGCAACGTTCTGCTTGCTGCACAGCTGTTTAAATGCAGCATTTCTTTTCTTCAGGTTGTAGGTGCAGCCGTAAACAATGCAGTGATGCCCTGTCGATAGGCTGTTCTTAAATGACATATGAAAGCTCTCTAGTGAGCGAAAGACAGTGCACGCACTGTGAAAGCATGGCAAAACGTATGGGCGACTCGACGCAACAAACAGCCGAAGTAAGGGGGCGTGGCCCAGAGAGCTCTCTCCCGCGCGCTAGCAGACGACAGAACATGTTCCAGCTCGCCGGTGCGAGAGTGCCGATGGAAAGGTCTATAATATAACCCCGCTCGGTATGCCTGCGTCGACGTGGAGGGGAAGAGTCCCTCCCGTCTTTAACGAGTATGAAAAGCCGCGATGTGGGGGAGGGGGGGTTTAGCGCGAGCGACCGTGGACACCGCGCGGTCGCCATCGCTGGCGCGTGCGCTATCTCGGCAGCCATCAGACGTGCTGCTTACTGCGTAGCAGTGCCTCGATCACCTGCCCCGTTTCAGGCTTCTCGCATACAGCCCCAACGCCGACAATACCCTCGCCACATAGCGCTCACGTGAACGCGTCCGCGAGTGCCGGAAGGAGCGCGCTCGCTCGATGCCGCTTTGCTGGCCCAAGTTTCCCAATTTTGCAAAGGGCACGCATCTTAGCGCGGTAGCGCGGTGTCAAGCACATACCAGAAGACCAAAACAACATGCCTTAGCTCGCAGCTCTGCTGGGCCGTTGTCTCTGCCGCTCGAGCATCGCATGGTACTTCACGCACCTGCATGCTTACCTAGTAAGCCTAAGCTCACTACAATTCAGATTCCCTTAAACATGTTATTCTTAATTCGTATATTATGCATTGTATATTATGCATTGTTATCGCATTCATAGCCTCAACTCTCTGCAAAAACTTATTTTTTGTCAGCGAATAAAAATTTTTTCAACGTAATTTTCTTCCGCTATCGAACATTGCACATCGTACACCATTACATAACGGTATACGAAGTGCATCATTGTTCAACGTCACATAACAACGCACGTTTCGTCATCGAGCACGAGCATGACAGTGAAACGTGCCGTGTCTGTTCCATTACTGAGCAAATTCAATGTCAGAACAATGTTGTCGTAAGTACCAAGGTATGATAGTAGAAAGAAAAATCACTGCACGACGCACCCTCTAATCTTGTCGACTTCTTCGTCCTCTTCGTTACTCAAGTTGCCTGCAAACAGATGAAATAATTTAAACGATTTCTCGTGTTTTATGTGTGAAAACCCCAATTCACAAGCAGGGCAACACTAATTCTAAGTATGTCTTCTTCAGGACAAATGCGCAAACATCGGGGGTCGTATTCACAAAAACAACCTACGATGAAAATGCTCGTAAGAGAATATTTCAGCCAATTGTAAAGCTGGACATATAATTAACGGAGCCGGTTGACCAATGGGAAACAGCACTTACGAAAGAGACGTTTTGTGAATTCGGCCCCGGTTCTCTATTCGACCAATGGGGAGGGACAGGGGAGCGGAGGGCGCACTGTCTAGCGATTATAGGAGCTGAGCCTAGTCAGGGAAATTAGGCCTTACTCGGTGCGAATTCACGGAAGAACACCATAAATATTGCCGCCGTTGTTGGGGTGAATATTTATCATCTGATGTACGTAAGCTTCATTGGAGCAGTTGACGTCCCGAAAAACAAATCCAACGGGCTCCAGAGGTGAACGGCTCAGCAGGAAGAGGAGGGGGGGGGGGAGGGAGAGGGTTGGAGGCGCTTTTAACTATCGCTTCTATGTCACTCGAATGAGCAGTGGCCTAGGTAATCTGTTGGCCTTCAACAAAATATTAATAAGCAAGGCTTATCAGAACTTTGGCGCATGTTCTCAAACATGACGGGACTACTACCGCGCCTATGTGTAGACGCAGCCTCCATGCTAGTTAGTGCGAGTGCGTAAGTTATGCTGTGTACTGAGCACGTGGATACACTTGCCCGTTCCAAATGAGACGGGTGCATTTAAACGAAGGCTCAAATGCAAGGGTATTCGCGTATCGTGTACCTAAATATTGGTATACGAATAGAAACGCAGGTTGCGAATTACTCGATAGCCATCTGCTGCAGCACCCACGACAACTAAGTAACGGTCCAAATTTGAGGCGTTATCTTGGACAAGTAAATGAAATGACTTCGCTCGGGTCCAGAAGCGTTCGCTACATGGATAGGGTCGCTAGATGGGAGAAGTTTAAATGCCGGGCATTTTCATTCATTTCAAATGCAATGTATTTGTCTTCTTGAAATGACTATCAATGTAGTGGTGGACTGACGGCAACTAAGGTAAGAAACATTGTAATTTCCTCCACACACATGACAGCAGGTTCTCGCTCACGCTAGGGATTCAGAGCTTAGGTTTAATGTTACTAGCACAGTTCGGTATTTGTGAGCCCGTCCTTAGTGGAGAAAAGAACGTGATTTTTATTAGAATTGCCGAAAGACAATTATCATCGGTCACTGCCTTCTGCAGCGACATTGTAAATGGCATTCAACAAATATTTTACACCAAAGACACTAAATGGAGAAGAAATAACATGGGTAATGTCATTACCCTCACCAACACCGCTTCGTCTGGCGCTATTAACCATTCAACGCCCCTTGTAGTTGTGGCTATTGCTGTTAATGAACCCCCTTAATCACCTTCCGAGCAAAGCATGTGAAGGCGTGATTTTTCGAGCAATGTCCAACTTGGTAGACCCACTGAATGAAGGTATCGTTGACACCATTATTACCCATCATTAGGTGAGACATCTAATCACAACATTAAGTTTTACTTTCCAATGTGCAAGGCAAATACGCGTATGGAGTGCGCGCTTTATTTAAGGTTGACCTTATTGGTCAGTTTATAGTATTTTACTGCTTTATTAGGTTTTTTTTATTATCATATTGTTTATAACAGTGGGACGTCGGCAGCCACCTATAATCGTCATTGTCGGCGTTTTCATCCTGTTTATGCCTTCTGCAGGTAAAAGCGTCTCCCATCGATCTCCAGTTATTTCGGCCTTGTTCTAACCGCGACAACGCTATCCCCGCAGCCTTCCTGACCTCATCGTCCCACCTGACCTTTCGTGGCCCCCGGCCACGTTTGCCTTCTCAAGGCATCCACTCTGTTACCCTCAGTGATGAACGTTTACTTTGTCTTCGTATTACTTCCCATGCCCACGCCAATTTCTTCTTCCTAATTTCTACTAATGTGTCCTTAAAGGTATGACGTCCCAAGAGGCGTCGGTGGGGCGAGAGTGGAAAAAGCAGGAAACGGGCATCTGAGGCATCGGTATTCCTGTTTTTCGGCTGCTGCGGCGGTCTGATAATCGCCGGAGCTTTCGTTTTTGTTTGTTTGTTTGTTTGTTTATTAATACTGTCAACCCCAAGCTGGGGTTTTTACAGGAGTGGAAAACACATACAATGAAATAGCATACACATAAATGCTGAAATTCAAGAAATGGTCATGAAATACGTTACAAAATAGAGACATACAGCGAACACAGGCATTTACACTAAAAGACAAAATTAAACACAGGCATATGCATTTGCATTCTGCGCATTGAAAACATCAATTATCAAAGCGAGAGGCAATATACATTGACATCGTCAATTATAGAAATAGAAAAATAACAAAAAAGTACTATGACGCATCTATTTCGGAGAAAATAAGCGATTCTAAACCTGCAGAAAACGCTGTGATAGAGGAAGACATCGCGACTGTGTTTGGTAGTTCATTCCATTCTTTAATTGCCCTCGGGAAGAAGCTGTATTTAAATGCGTCGTTTCGGGTGGCTGGTGGCTGTATATATAAAGTGTGTTTGTGTCTAGAGCGCGGATCTGGAGAAATTTCAAAGAAATCTAATGAGTTAATTTTAACCCGACTACGAATAATGAGGAATAGAAATTTCAAACGATCATACTTAGTTCTAAGTTCTAAGGCTTGTAGGTTTGCCCGGTTGCAAAGTTCGGAAGCAGAGTGCATGCGTTGATATTTATTGTATATAAACCTGGCAGCCATTCTTTGAACTTTCTCCAGTTTATATAGGTTAGTAATGGTGTGAGGGTCCCATACTATTTTAGAATATTCAATTATTGGTCGTACTAGCATTTTGTACGCAAGACTTTTTACTTCGGGTGTTGCATCATGTAACCTTCGCCTCAGACCCCATAGAGTTTTGTTTGCCTTTCTACAGGTGACGTCTATGTGAGTATTCCACCTCAAATCTGGAGTGAATATTAGCCCTAAATATTTATATTCTGTTACCCTTTTTAGATCGTGGGAACCAATATTGTAATTATATTTGAGAGGTACCTTTTTTCTTGTTATGCTCATGCAAACTGATTTTACGGGGTTTAGAGTCATCTGCCATTCATTACACCATAGTAAAATTTTGTTTAAGTTGTTGTTCAGGTCTACCTGGTCTCTCAGGGATGTGATCTTGTTATATATAACGCAGTCATCTGCAAACAATCTCACGGGAACAGACAAATCTGAGGGCAGGTCATTTATAAAAATAAGAAATAAAAGAGGCCCCAGAACACTGCCTTGAGGCACACCGGATATAACGGGTCTGGACGTCGATTTAATTTTATTTATTTCTACGTACTGTGTACGAGAATAGAGGTATGAAATTAACCATTGAGTAATGTTTGAGTTTCTGAATATTTCATTTACTTTTAGTAAAAGTTTGGGATGCGAGAACTTATCGAAGGCTTTGGCGAAATCTAAGAATATTAGATCAATCTGTTCCCGTCGATTAATTGCCTGCGCAAAATCGTGAACTGTAACAACAAGCTGCGTTACTGTAGATAATCCCCTTCGAAAGCCGTGTTGCACTGGTGATAATAAATTGTGAGTGTCTAAATAATTAGATAGATGCTTACGCATTATATGCTCAAGCAGTTTGGAGCAGGTTGGAGGCAAATCTAATCACAACATTAAGTTTTACTTTCCAATGTGCAAGGCAAATACGCGTATGGAGTGCGCGCTTTATTTAAGGTTGACCTTATTTGTCAGTTTATAGCAGTTGGCCTCCAAGTTCGCGGAAACCGCGCCTTGACAGCAGAAGCGACGCTTGCACGGTGACCCCACATGAGCGTGTACATTGGGCGTCAACTTCGCGCTCCAACAGATGGGTACTCGTACACCCATCTGGAAGCTGTCACGTCGTGATGAACTGCGCACACGTGTTCACCGCTCTTCTCACATACCGACCACTAGGGGGAGTTTGCCCGGAAGTGCTTAATGCCCTTGTTTACGCGATCGCACGCAGACAACAGTGCACCACCAGAGCCACGGGCAATAATGAGGCGCCAGTGGCAGGCCGGTGACATCTTGTCCGAAGGTTGTCGGGTCATAAATCCCGCAGCGGGGGTCCTGTCGCCGCGTAGCCGAAACACGGCTGCTGTCGAAGAGGGGTGCGCGCAACTCGAGGAGTAACAGCGCCTATACGATTGCTTGCACCTGGAGTGTCTCCGATTGAAGGCAGGGTGGCTTACACGCGCGCGGAAATCCGTACACATGTGTCGATGGTTAGGCTGTCCGACGTCCTCTCCTAATGTCGAGTTTTGTGCACGTTTATATTTTGCTTTCCGTGTGTTGGGAGAGGAACTTGCACCGGGCTGTACTATGGAGGCGGGTCTCAAACAGTAGTCGCACGGCGGATTGGACTGGTGAGCTTTGTACTGACGACTTTGCCCTACACAACGATTGGGTAGACGCCCCGGCGAGGCGGGGTTGTCGCAGAGAGAAACTCGTCTCGGGGCCGGGGACGAGATGTTTTTTGAAAGGTTTGAGAGACGTGGAGAGATGCGGCGATACCACGTCATCTTTCGGTCGAAGAAGTGAGTCTCATTTGCGATCCCTCGTGTGGGCCGCGTCGTTCGGCTATCCAACCTCGGAGAGATGTAGTCGTCCCGAGAGCCTGATGTGAGAAGCAATAATTGGAGATGATCCATGAGCTACGACAACTTCGAAGATGATATGTGAGCCTCCCCTACCCAAGCACCAGTCCACATGCCCGGCGACGAGGCCTACGCGCCGATGGAGCCCTCCCAGATAAGCGACCTTTGGTTGCGGTAGCAGGCTTACCTGAGACATAGCGCTTTTATTTTTGCCTTTTGTTTTACCTTTTATATGGGTATTTCTCTGATGAGCAAGTTTGTCATGTTGGTCCCTGTATTGTACTACCATGTTTATTGATTTCCTTGGTCGTATCATTGGTCTTATTAATTATTAATTGTAAATTTAATCATGTTCGCACAATAAACATCATGTTTTTTTTAACTTCGCAGAGCCTGTTGCCTCTTTTCTTCCCAGGCCCGGCACAAATCCGGTTTTGCGGTAAAATGGTTGTTGAGATGTGTGGCCAAAGCGGTAAGCGATTGTAGTTGTGGTAGTTGAGCAATGTCTCGTAAGGTGTAGAACTGGCTACCCCTTTGTGCGTAGTAGGGACATCTCAAAGGTCCCTATGACGGTTTTGGTGATTTTGTACAAATTCTTTGCACCTATTGCAGCTCGAGTCCTTGTGAACTTTAGCTTAACATTATCAGTACTCTACGTTAAGCGTGTAATTTACTACTAAGTTTTAAAGACACGCATCGTAAAATATCGACACGACTCGACCCAAAGCGTTTTCAACCGCCCCTGTCGACCGAAAATGCAATGGGCGCCACGAAGCGCAACCTGTGCGACGTCATGAGACCCGAAGGGCCAGGCAGTGGTATTGTCGCGGCATCTGGCGGCGGACACACGAGTCGCCGGCGCATTATTACAGAGCCTAGCACTGCCGAGGCAGGCGACCTCAGCAGAGACATTGTGGCCCTACGTCTCCACGGAGGGCTTGGCACAGCGCCTGACGTGGGAGGAGCAGTCGTCGCTAGCGCGCTCTCCGCAGCTGATCGAGTTGAGGAGGAACAGCAGTGCTAAGCAGGAAGCCAACAGAAATAAGCCCATAGCTGCAAGGTGCTTCGCTTCATTTATGGTGTGAATAATTTCGTAATTGCATTGCCTAATCAGTCATACAATGTCAAAAAATAAAACGTTCCAGGGACCGCGTTTCTTCTCTGACCCATTCCGCACTCTTCTTGTCCCGGCTATAACCGTGGGCCACCTGTGCCCCTGGGCAGCCACTACAACAACCTAGCATCATTGCATGCAATTCTACACGAAGCAATTATATGAGCGACACTGCATTCTCGTACCGAAATACGAATCAGTTATCACAAGTTCTGCGTATAAATGCTCTGCGTATACTCTGCGTATCACTGCTCTTGAACATCGCAATTTCAGCTTCATTTTATTTTAGGCTCATTTTCGATACTGTTCCTAGCGATCATCATTTCCCTACTAAAACCAACAATGCTAGAGATTACCGAACATCCGCATTAACTGCTGTTCACACTTACCGCAATTAACCATCGCTGCTATGTATGTGTGGAATCTGATCACCATAATTTCGCCTCCGCATAGCTAACGTAAAAGAATTGCGAATTTCAGCGGTATGACTGTCCACCACATTAGGATGGTTCTTACAAACACCATTTCAAAGAACACTGACGCATTTCTTTTTAACTTTTACCGACTCACCATTGGATTATATGACTTCTCCTTTGCGGTCGGCTCACTTTCGCTTTTCCATTTGTTCACCATACATATGCGTTCTTTTTCAAAAGTGTATCTATGCAAATTTCACTATTGCGGATTCATCTTTCGCCTCATAATAAGTGCACTGTGATGCTTTTCTTAGCCCCCACTCACACCACCATACAAATCTTACGAATTGAAATTTTACACATTGTCATTGCTGCTTACATTGATAATTCTGTTGGTTAGGTACTGGTGTTCCCACTTCACTTTCTCGTTCTATGCTTACATATTGCGTAATGTAAATGATTCTGATACATGGAGGAGCGTATATGCTTCGTATCTAAGTGCAAGTCGGCCTCAGGACGTCGTCTGTCTGTTACTTTTTTGTGAACTAACGCCTGTCCGCACATATGCTTCGTGTAAACTGCGCCTGTGTTCACACTTGTATCCCGTCTGGTAAAACCTCCAGGCGCGCTAAAACTTCCAAGCCCTTCTGTTGGCTACGAGGCAAGGTGTGTTAGCGCCTCATTTTCGGCTTGCCCTTCGTGTCGCACCGTTACAGCACGGCAGTGTTATACCAAGAAATAATGTGCCGACTGACTCGAGTGGGAGTCTTCCCTGTCGGTGGTGGCCGACGCCCCACTGCGTTCCCATTGGACCAGCTGCACTTGCGGTGCGATCGAGATCATCCGGGGCCGTGACGCCATCTGCTCAGGAGTCTTCGAGTAGGATATCTGCGAGGCCGGCGACGGGATGTCGATGTCCACTGCGCGTCGCTGAAGCTGCTGCACATTATAGAAGAAATGAGCAGGTAAGAGCTGTCATCGAGGTCGTCGTCGTACTACTACCACTACTACAAGTTGTAAGACTACTGCGACGGCTACTACTCCTGCTACTACTGCTACTACTACAAATCCTCCTGCTGCTGCCATGAATCCTGCTGCTGCTGTTACTACTGCCGCTGCCGCGGCTGATGCTGCTACTGCTACCCCTAAAAATACTACTGATACCAGCACTACTATTGTGACTACTGGTACTACTTACTACTACTACCAGAGCCACTACTACTAATACTACTACTACTACTACTACTACTACTACTATTCCGTATTACCAAGAAGTAGTAATTTTCGCCCAAAGATAAAGAGCTATCAGGAAAGAACAATGTCTTTTCGAATAATTCTGCACCAGATAACAGTGGAACCAGGGGACGCCGTAGTAGCTATATGTTATTGCAAAAGCTTCGTTTTCTGGCCTACTATATGTACTATCATCCTAAGTGTAGCCAGAAGGCCGCAGACGCATCGAGCCTGCTCCATTGGCATTCTTGGATTTGTCCCAGAAGAGCGCCCGCGCAGGAGCTGACGCTGCATAGCCAGCACCGAGGCCTCTCAAGCGCAAGCGAAGGCTTGCCATCCTATCTGACATTTGGCGATTTATCGAGTGGAGGTCATGATCATAATGGTTCGGTTAAAGGGACACTGAAACGGTTTTGGTGATTTTGTACAAATGCGTTGCACGGATAGCTCGAGTCCTTCTGATCCCTACAATTACCCTATCAGCACTCCGCGTTAAGTGTGTAATTTACTACAAACATTTAAATAAGCACATCGCAAAAGATCGACGCGACTCGACTCGAAGCGTTTCAACCGCCCCTCTCTCTCCAAGGGACATGCGATGGGCGCCTCGAAGCGCAAGCTGTGGGACGTCACGAGCACCGAAGGGCCAGGCAACGCTATCGTCGCGGCATCTGGCGGCGTACGCACGAGTTGCCGGCGCACTATTCAGAGGCAACACTGCCGAGGCCGGCGCCCTCAGTAAAAACATCGCGGCGCTATGTCACTATGGAAGGCTCGGCACAGCGGCTGACGTAAGAGTCGCTGTCGTTGCTAGCGTGCTCGCCGAAGGTGATCGAGTTGAGGAGGAACAGTACTGGCAAGGAGGAAGGCGACAGAAATAAGCCCACAGACATCTTAGGGCAAGGTGCTTCGCTTTATTTATGGTGTGAATGATTTCACAAATGTGTTTTCTATCAGTGAGACAATAACAAAAAAATGTTTCACGGCCCCCTTAAGAAAAGGACGCTAATTTCAGTAGCCCATGTCCGGAGCGCGGCTAAGCGTCCGTGGGGGCAGGAGAAAAGGACTGGAAGATATAGAAACGAGAGAAAAGCCGTAGCGGAAGGCTTGGTAAAATTATGGTGACCTGGTGTTCTTTATAGTGCAGTCAACGCACAGTACACGGGCCTCTGGCATTTTGGCCTCCATCAACAAAGCGACCGCCGCGGCCGCGATCGAACCCGCGTTTTTTGGGAACAGCCGAGCACCATAACCGCGGCGGACTGAGTGGAGCAGAAAGGTAGACTCGTAGTGCGGGAGAAGGAAGTTTATCATGCATTAATACCCGACGAAACATTTTTTGAAAGATCCTTTGGCAAAATGAACGGATGTCTTGAAATGAAAAAGAAATGGCAGCATATCTGCTCACTTCGCTGCAATGACGTCGTAAGACGGCAGTCTTCTGCCGTCCCTGATACGTGACACCGACTCTTCTCCCCCTCCCACCCCTCCTGCTGTTCCCTTCTCTCTCACTCCTCCCATGATGGTTTCAATGTAGGTTTTGCTAAATTCTATTAAAATTTACCTGCTCGCACGCCTTGTGTTGGGCCATTTTATTACTTTTGCACCTTTACAACAGCTCCTATAACACGCTGACTTTTCATTTACTAATGTGAAAGCTAGTCCAATGTGTATTCTTAACTGAATGAACGCTGTGGATCAAGCTATGTATTTATACCTTGCGGTCGCGCTCTCGCAGTGCCGTTGTATAAACCGTGGCTTCCTTGGCTTCTTCACTGTCTGGCGTCCTCGAGGCCGCGTCGATCGTAATCCGGATGGGCTTCAGTATGGAAGGTTTCCTCATGAAATCACGGTCGCTATCGAGAGCGTCTGGAACCATATGCACTGACATAGGCGTGGTGCCTTGCTCCTCCGTAGGCTTTGATGTGCACGGCTGTTGTGCATCCCTGCAAGGCGTAAATGCGCTCAAGCATCATTAGTGATTTCAATTGAAATGAGGTAACCACATTTCAGATATGTACACAGGCAGCCTGCTAGTCTCGTGCTCAATGCTGCGCAGACAGAATTTTGAATTCCTAAACTTGTTTGTTCTAATATAACCCTCGGATATTTCAGCAGGACGTCATTATAAGCTCACGACAATCTGCAATGGTGTACAGAAGATATCGATGGGAGAGAAGAAGCTTGTTGAATGCCAATGGAGCCAATGGCTGGACAAGTGTACAATAGTTTTCTTTTCTTTGAGGAGGGGAGGGGGGCTCCTGTACTTCTCAAGCTACCATCGTAGGTCCTCAATTTTTGCTGGGATAAATTTTCATTCATTCATTCACTCTTCAGTGCGCCAACTGCCTACGTTGGCGCATCGCGTCTGCAGCCTTGCAGAATTCCTAGAGTAATAGATAAAGCAAGTGCACAAAGGAAGAAACATTGTATGATAAAAAGAAAGAAAGAAAATGGTTCATCCCTGTCATAGGAACCCGTAGAACAAGTGAAATGTGTTTTCACGGAAGCTGTTCAATGCATATGCGGCAATCTGGCGAATCACGAGGTGAGATATGGGTTGGGTACCCTCGACCAGTGAAGTCATTGCAATGGACATCAGCGGCACCCTGACACTTCACTAGGACCCTTGAAAACTGCACACAAGCACAACTTGACGAACGACTTACATTTCTGCGGGGACACTGCATTACAAGCGTCGGAGCCCTGCGCAAACCTGCCTAAACCACGGGCGTTTGCGAAGTTTCAGGCCGTGCCACGAAACCTAAGGAGTTGTCAGCAGATGGTTTTACTCTTCGGCGGCCGCCTTTTTGGTGTGCGTCGTGTAGGCGTGTCACTTGACAAATGTACGACAATTTGGAGCTTTGTCTTGTTTTGTGATGTATATGGTAGCCAGTTGCGTTGCCACGCACTCTGCTGCATGAACGCCAGTCAGAGGTTTGAGTATGAGCAGTTATCGCGTGAATGCGGACCTCCTCCGGCTAGTGTGTCTCTTCTACAACTTAATGAGCAAAAAGAGAATGAAGCCTAAGAAAGCATAGGGGAAGTTACTTGTAGTATCGTAATTGTGCAGTAAGTAGAAAGAAATGAAAGTGGACGTAAAGCAAACACGACTTCTGCGGGAACCGAAGCCACAACCTTCGTATGACGCGTCCGATGCTCTACCGCTGAGCTACGAAGGCGGTCGTCCCCCCGTCCACTTTTATTCGGGATTTATGTACATACTATCCTGGGAGCGTTAGGCTGCGCCACTCGTAGATACGGCGGCGTGCGTGGAACACACTTGCTTGCCAAGAGGCGTCACGTAGAACGTGAGCTGACGTTGAGATGGCTGCTGCCCAATAAGCCCTCGCATGCTACCTAATGGCACCAAGTCTACCGTAACGAGGCCCAAGCTATGAAATAACGAAAGGGAAGGGGTACTCGGCTGCTGAAATGTTGCCGCTGATGCACTGTGCGATGTCATTGCACGTCCAAGGAACACCGGTGATCGAAATTTCCGGAGCCCTCCACTACGGTGTCTCTCATAATCGTAGCTAGTTATCGAGCGTAAAACCGCAGAAATCAAGCATCATGCTCATCACACACACGCACACACATTCACGGAAGACTCTAAACTGGCACAGTACTGCCTTTTGATCGCTGTGGCAAAAGGTCAGAGACTCTGCCACGTAACGTGACACAGCCTCCTCGCAAACAGGACATCACCGCAGCAACGGGGTTCCATCGTGCGATGGAAGCCTCGACGGATTCGCCGTGTTCTATCGCCACATCGATGTAATGTAACCGCACACGAGGTTATAATCAGATTCCGTCTCGGTAACGCGGTGTACATTCCGCATTGGTCTGATCGGTACAACTGCGAATTTAAACCGGGTTATAGGATACGTATGTCTGGCACCATTATTCCACAGTGTGCGCACGTGCGCACATAGTTCCGTTTAGTATTCTGACTTTCCTGCAGTGCGTATCCGGCGCTCAGAGAAGGATCAGTAAGATCGAGAAGGCTGCGCTTTAAAAGGGCAGATATTGTTTTAAACCTCCTTGGTGCACACCAATTCATGTTACAAAAAATTTAAAAATAGAGCTGAAAACAGAAGCAGAAATCACTCTGTTTTGCTTTCTTCCTACTTTTAAAGACGATAGCCTTTTTTCGGAACGCAGAAATTTTGGTCTTTCTCTTTGCCTGCCGTCACGCAATTCAGCCACCCGGCCAATGTTTAAGCACCTACCTAACGCCCAGCCATCTCGAACTGGTAGCTGCGTTCATACTTGTGAACACAGTCGATCAAAAACAAATATTACGAGTATCTGAGGCGCAACATGAATACGCAAGTATTAGGTGGTGTGTTCCTTTACTAGAAAGCACATAGATACGTAATTCTAAAGACGCTAGTGTTTCTTAGGCTGCGCTAAACATGCAACACTATGCACGAAAAAGGCCTCTGCCGACTATTTGGTGCTCCCACCAGGCGTTGCCAAAGGATCCTACACAAGCTCATGCTTCCCGACGGCGCTGCCAGTTAGCGTTGATATCTCACGCAGCATAGTGCGGCCGCGGAAGACTATCGTCTTTCGACGACATTTGCAGCGAAGCACGCAGATACGCTGTCAATTTTAGTTTTACACCTCCTTCTGTGGTTACCCTAAACAGAGTACATCCCCGTCAGGTCCATCGAAGACACACATGAAACGAGACAACAACAGATAAGTGACCTCTTGTTACCTGCTAAACACGTATGTTGCAGCGTGGGAAATGATCAATCTGCAGCCACGTCAAACTAGTGCAACTTATACAAAAAGTGGGATACCACTGGGATGCAGTTCCCGCGTCCTGAATGACCGGCGGTAGAGTTGATACGCACTTATCAAGTCGCAGCCGCTTGCTCATGGGCGTCGGGCGGCTGGTGGTGCTCTCGGACGCTGAAGACGCTGGGCTGCTCGACCTTGGCGGAGCTGCAAAGACATGTCATCTTTGGCTCGTGTGTGCTGTAACACGTCCTGCAGCTGTGTAATAGACCGACCTCGCAGCGATCGATACACCGTACCCCAAAACAAGCGAGGAAGGTGCGACTGGGATTGTTTTTGACAACGACGACCCATCGAGAACCGTGTGTGTTTGTCCATTGCGAGCGACGACTAGCTATAATAGAATTACGCGGAAAACAAAATAAGTACTCCTCAGCAGAGCTGCGTTTCCAAACTACGGGCCCTTCATCAAAAGCGACCCTACCTGCAGTAAAACGGCAAGTTGGGCCAGTTGGTTGGGATTCATTTTTGCTCAATTGGTTACAGCGCAACATACACGAGGACAATAGAAGGAAACGAACAACACGGCGCCGTGTTGTTCGTTTTCTTCTATTGTCCTCGTGTATGTGGCGCAGTAACCAATTGAGCGACCTTGCCTACTGTGCTGCACACCCACGCTTTATAAATATGTAAATATGTTAACCACGTGGTCGCCCTCCCACTTCGCAGATATTCTAGGCCAACAATCCCCTCTCCCGACGGGTTTGGGTTGTCATAATGTGGTCCCTCGGCTTGGAAGTTCCAAGTGAGCAAGAATGCTGCAAAGAAGATAGACGCACTGTTGATGCCACCCGTCAACAGCGTTCCAGCGAAGACCGCAATGCAGAGTAGGCGCAGAAAATATTATTGCGTGATGGTGGACGTCATCAAGACGATGAGCGAGCTAACTGCTTTAGCACAGCATCATGCAGCGACAAAAAATTGGGGGACCCTTAGGCTTCGCCTTTAAGGGTTGAACGCGATAGCGAAATCCGGTCCCAAGTGTGCACTTAAACCACTCAGTGCATACTTATTAGTGTGTGTTGTTACACACACACACACACACACGCGCGCGCGCGACATATCTATAGTAATGGTAGAGGTTTCCGATCTATTTAATAGCACTTTCATTCGTAAATGGTCACATTCTGTCGTCCTTCTTGCGTTAACTATCTGACAGCTGTTTCATTTGTTCTTCTGGAGACCTCTTCCGGCCAACCGCAACAAGCATCGCCTTATGGTCGGTGAAACGGCAAACAGCACATTATCTAATGTTTGCTGTTTGCTTGATATGATATTGTCATGTTGACGTGACGGTCTTTCTTGAACACACCAGACGAAGGGACTATGAAAAGACTCAAATTTTATTCGGGCGAACCTGTGCCCAAAAGCAAGCTCTGGCTAGACTATGGCGGATGATGATGATGATGATTGTGGATTAGTTAAGGGAAAGAGGCTAAGTTCTGCAGCCCATGTAGGGAGCACGGCTAAGCGTCCGTGGGGGAAGGGGAAAGGGAGTGAAAGAGATACAATATGAACGCCGTAGTGGTCTCCGGAAATTTAGACGACCTGGGGTTCTTTAACGTGCAATGACAACGCACCGAAGCACCATATGGCCTTCCCCTCGGCGGCGCATTCATGATGTGGCGTGTGGCGTCCGTTGCCCTGGCCAACGGCGAGAAGCGGGCGGCCGTCGGCGACGGTAAAGAGGAAGTAGAAAGGGGAAGGCCATTAGATCACGTGTTCAAACATGGCAGCGCCCGTTCGCCGCTGCGGAAAAGCGTCTATAGCGGATATTCGTCAAACATTATTCTCTGCCAACTCTGGGCACGTCCGCCATGTTTTTCGGGGCGCACTTGTCAGTCGTCAGGTAGTGCTAGCGCTATGAAAGGCAGTGGTTGACGGTTCATACGGGACAAGAAATTGAAACAGGTTTCTGCAACATCCAGCAGCGGAGGGTCAGCTGAGCTTACCGCGCCCCAAAAAGAGGACAACACAATAACAAAGTTTTGCGATCTTAGCCACCTGGACGGCAGGTGCTCACCGCGCAGTACTTGGCAACTCAAATAGCACGCCGAAACCCGTCTTCTTTTCCGATACGTACTTCAGATTTCGGACAAGCGTTCGAGGGAACACGTGATTGTTTATGAGGAGCGAGCGTAAAAGATTTAAGATAACCTCCTACGACGTCGCAATCTTGCACGTTATTTACGATTGCCATTCGAGACGCGTGCCAGATATCCAAACCGTGTTGTTTCTTAGCGACGCCCTGCTAATGTCTATCTCTCATTTCATACCCACATTTCAGATTGCAGCATTTTGACGTTTGCGCGCATGGCCAGTGCTATTCCACCGGTGATACGCTATAACACTCCAGCACACCTATACGTCCGTTGCTGTGGGCGTGGTCTGCGGAGAGGATAGCGTACACAGCACATTACTGTGTGAAAGGACCACACTTATCCCCAGTGCCGCCAGGTCCACGCCGTTCCTTTTTTAGTGATGGGGCAGGGGCACTTAATTAGCAGTGAGGGTATTGAGATGGTTTTTGAGAAGAACTTAACAAAAAATGACGTTCGACAAGGCCGCCTCTACCGATATCTCTCTCGGCACCTTTTCTCTCTCTCTTTTTTTTTTCCGAGGAAGGGCAGTCGAGAGCACAATGGAAAAACCAACCAACAGAAGGAAAAACCCAGTCGTCGTGTCACCTCACTTGCAGGCGCGCTATATATCAGCTTTCCAAGTGATTTTAATCTTTTTCGTTATATTCGTGCCCACCAAGCAGCCGATGATTCATTGATTTCCGTGATTTCCCCCAGCAAACCACGAGATGATTGTCACATGCCATATTGGAGACTGCGGAAATTTCGACCCCCTGGTATTCTTTAATGTGCACGGAGCCTCAGCCTATCGCCGTCGTCGAAATGCAGCCGCCGTGGCAGGGATTCGATCTCGCGAAGCAGCCTCTAAGGGGAGCGGAGGGTCATATTGAAGGTTGGAACACGGACCTGGTGAATACTCCAGCTGGCAAAGAGCGCGCTCGCAGAATGCCATAGCTCAGCCGCAAATAGATAGAGCTGTCCATCACGGATACACATTAAAGCAATTCACATTAAAACAACCAAAGGCAAACACAAAGACGAGAAGCGGAGCCCATAACATTAAGTTGTGCAATCACCACGCACAGCGTACGTGTGCGGCAGGGATACATCAAGTTTATTGGATGACACAGAATGTAGTTTTTAAGAAAGTTGGGTCATAGTGCATCGTCAGGAAGTGTATGCTACATGCGCTGTATGCTTATTGTGCTGACAACCTATGTTCGTAGAAGAGCATGTCACACGATTTTTCGAAGACGCGCAGTGTACGCGGATCTGCATTGAAACAACTAATGTAACGTGCACGCTCAAACCGCGCCATGGAGTTGTGCTTGCATATGCTCGTCAACAATCGCTTTCGTCTCTGAAAAGCAATGCCAGAAGTAAAAAGAGACCGTTAATGCTGTGTGGATCGTAGGCATGTGATTCACCCGTATGCTAAAAACCTCTAAATATGCGCTTGCCCTGAATCTTTGATTGCTTCTGCGGAGGGAAAGCAACTCATATTTGTGTGAAATGTAGAAATAAGACTAATGGGGATTTTACGCACGTCACTGCAGTTTCGAATACATCAAGTGCCAATTTTGTTCATTGGAACACTTGAGCGGCGGTGACTGCGCTCTTTTTTATCGCTCAAATAACGAAGTTATTTGAACGATAATGGAGCAGCGCGAACAACGGCACCCTGTTTTTACTCAAATCATGAAGTTATCTGAAGAAAAATAGAGTGCCTCGCGGTGCTGCCACGGATCCCCGCTGTCTGCACAGGGACAGGTAGCAAGAAGCAACATTTTAGAGCTACGGCAAAGAACTGGCGCACAGCCGCCGATATAAGCTGAGAGCCCAGTGTATTACTTTTCCGGCGCCCTCATCAATATGACGGACCAATATTGGTTGAATTTTGCCTGAGGAAGTTTCGCGTGGAGTCCTTCTGGGAGGTTATTGGCCCCATTCACTGAGAGCTCGTTGCTTGGAATGAATACTGGCGTCTTGCCATCATTACAATATGTAACGCAAAAGCTATAAGACACTCATGTCGCAAGCGTGGCGTCAGCGCCGGCGTCCATGGAGGAAGAAAATTATCGTGAGTCACCCCCACCACGCATGTCCTTCGCCACGGTCTAGATTCAGTTGTTAGCCAACTTGAATTGCTCGAAGAACCGTGAGAAAAATGTAGACTGTGGCCGAACTATAACCTACTGTATGACAGCCCTCATTGTAGTTTTTTCACGAGGAAACTCAAATGCAAATCCAATTTCTAACTTTTCCACCATACCACCAGTCGCAGGCCCAGGTAGGGCCACCTACTTATTTAGTGAAGGTCTTGACGCGGGTAGGGTACCTGCGTAAACATCACCCAGACTGCTGCTACTACATCTACTATCAGTACCACCGCAATTACAAATACCAGTCCCTATAACAACAAGACCTATAATAATAATAATAATAATAATAATAATAATAATAATAATAATAATAATAATAATAATATTAGTAACGAACGTGGCAGCGCCTGATTTCTCTGGAAATTCATTACAATGTACGGGCTGTTCACGTGTCGAAAACGCTTCCCGCGATATTTTGGAAGTGCCTTCAGACCAGACGCTCATGTGAGCTCCACATGAGCATCCACAGCGAGCCTGCTAGCAGATAATGAACATTTTCATGCCAGCATGAATACCCTCGATCATTATCTTTCCTGTATCATCTCCATATATCGTCCTCGTATGTAACAAGGTGACCACTGTGATTATTCTTACCCATAGACTGGCGCCGCTTCATTGCAGTCGACGAGTGCGGTCGCGTGAGAACTGAGGACACGTCGCTGTTGATCGGGGCACCGAGCTGCAACGGCTCGGCAGACGAGGATTTCTTGGCCGCCAATGATTTGCGTCGAGTGTCTTTCAGTACAGACTTTGGCGATATCTTGCCCTGCGACAGCGACGGAAACGGGGTTTTAACAACTCACTGAAACTTTCGAAATGATTTGAAACAACCGCTTTCTGAAATTGCGTCATTACAAATATTTAAATGTAACCACCATGATGTCGGGGTACTGTCGGTAATCTCTGTCGAGGGAATGAAATTTGCAGAAATCTAGGGCAATATAACATGGAGCACGTGTGTTTCCCAGCGGTACGTACAAATTTCTGTTTATGAGACTTCGATTGATTTGCGGGATTTTGTGTCCCAAAACTACGCTATGATTATGAGAAATGTCATAGCAAAGGGCTTCGGAAGTTTCACCGCCTTGAGTTCTTTAACACGCAGTCACATCGAAGATACACAGGTCTCAACATTTCGCCTGCATTGAAACGCAGCTGCCATGGCCGGGATTCGAAGTCACAACTTCAGGATCAGCAGCCGAGCGCCCTAGCCACTAGACCACCGTGGGGGAGGGGAGGCAGGGCCTGTTACTGAAGCTTTGCGGCAGTGCAAATTCCAATAAATCATCGAGCGCAAGTGTTCATGGTACTCAGAATTGCATACACCACTTGTAGAAAAAATAAGTGAGCAGCATGAATTAATAAATGTGTAAGTGAACTGGTTCAGTGGGCCAGTTTATTTTCCGTGCAAGCGCTGTCACAAGCAACAAGTTATTTAATTATTCATAACGAACTGTTCGAAAGAGGCCCTCTCTTTTCCTGAGTTTTAATGTTGCTGTGGTCGACCAGCGCATCTTCTGGCGGCTTTTCTCCTTGCCGCCGAGCCCGTTTGGAGAAGGAGGGCGGCCCGTCGAAGTCGCGTTGAAGGCACTTCAGGAGCACGAGATCGCAGTTCGCGTATCCGGGCTGCCTTGCGAGTGGTCGCACAGGTGTACGTCGCAGGAGGCAAGACCACATGCGTTCGCATTGAATGCTACACGATAGCCACTGGTCCCGTGCTCCTTTGTTTAGGTTCGGCTTCAGGAGGACGGCGCGAATAGCGGCGGCGATAGCTTTATCTACCTTTTTGTTTCGAATTTCTTGAATATAACTTAACCCGAGATTCCCGACAGACCGAGCGCGTTCGAGCAGGCATAGTCTCAGCCAGTGGCTATGTTTTGATGGCAGAGACCGTGCGCGTCTGGCGCACTATTAAACATGAGTACCTGCCGGCGCGCTAACTGTGTCCTCGTCTTCATGCACAAGTCATCCTCCATCTTCACCCAACGTTATGAAAGTATGTCAAAATAATCGGTATCTTGGAACTCGTAGATGGAAGAGCAGCCGCTACTCCCATGACTGCCAAAGTGTGGGGCCCACCGCGAAAGATGGTATCACCTTTTTGCGATCGCTTGTAGGACGGCGATGGCACCTAAGGTACACATTTTGTTTCCTGTACTGCTCGGATCATCACTCAACGACTTCTGTATGCCATCGAATGTCTCATGCTTCCTTCGTGTTCCCACGACACAGAAGGTTAAGAACCGCTTCCCAATCATAGTTCACTTATGAATAATTAGGCGGAGTCGAGGTTTTATGCTGATCGCCATCTTGACGGGACACTGAAGTAAAAAACAACTATTCTAGTATACGTACGCTTCCTTTGCACGAAACCGAGACACCACTCCTGGAAGAATAATTTCAGTAAGCTGGAAAAGGCGCAGATGAAGTTACGGATGGTGACATGCCTTGGTCTTCCAGCATTAACAAGCGTGACGACACACGTCTTTTACGTTGTCTGCTAACGCCTACAGAATTTCTCGCCGGAAAGAAAGACACATTGCGTTCTATGGAACCAGTGACTTAGCGCAGGAATATTGCTACATTTGATGGAACGAATTAGGCGAGCATACCAAACAAAGAAAAGAAATTGGCCTTCCCAGCTAGCACACAAAGGATTTAAGACGTCTTCGAGACGGATATCCGAGACGTTAACGACGTCTCAGAGACGGCACGCGTAAGAAGTTTTGGTCTAGAAGACGTCGTATATCTCGTCTAATGTCCGTCTTGTTGCACATATACGAGACGTTTCCTGAACGTCTTTGAAACGTCATCAAAAAGCTGGTCTTTTCGATGGCTTGGGGGAGCCTCCAATAATCCCATTTACCGGGATTTCTGAATCCGTTTAAAGACTTACCAAAGACGTCATCAAAAAGCTGTTCCTGAAACGTTAGCCGTAGTGTGAAAAAGAAGCAGGAATCGTGCTCGGGAACGGGGCGCGCCCACCAAAATTTTGATCTGGTTATCACCCTCAGAATGTAAGCTAACGCCTTATGGGTTCAAATAAGCAGAAGACATTTTTTGCACCCCTAAGGCATTAACTCAGCGGTTCTGAAGGCCTCAACGGGATCATAATTTTGGGGGGCACACCCATCCGCGGACGCCGTCCCTGCCTGTGTTGTAGTAGCTGCGACCTGCTATGTTACCGGCTGCACCATAATATTTTCAGTGCGGCGGAGTGGGGGGTAGTGCCAGCCGAATACTTTCGTAGTTACGTCCTAGGAAGAAGTCCTGGCATCGCACTTGCCTGTAACTCTTTTTTTTCTCGTGGTTAAAGGCATCAGCACTGAGTGCAACAGAGCAAAAATAGTCCAGTAACGTAGGTACACAGTTCTCAACAAAGGCTTCATCAGTCTTAGAATTTCAGTCAAAATTGGTTGTCGTGTATACAAATATCAATCTAGCATGCAATTTGTAGAGTATGAAGCAAATCTACCAAAAATAGTAATGACATACCTTTCTACAGTGAAGGATAGACAGTTTCATGGCAAGCGGCCTAACAAGGAGGCCTCTGCGCCAATGATCACGAAGTCGAAATACTGCTACATCAAGATTTTATTGACAAACTAACTTGTGCAAGTTAAAAAAGAGAAGAAAATGAGAAATGCGAGAAAAACAAAACCACAAATATTCAAAAGGAACTGCAGAAGAAATACTTTAAATATATTTGGAACTTACTAACCTCTAGAGGATTACAAAAGAGCACTAGTAGTTACACAATAACAGCCAAACGACTATGCGCTTTTCACCATGAGAGCAGCGCATTCGGTTATATGAGCACAGACAGAACAATGGATGACTGTGTGATAGCCGCTTTCAATCACCTTATGCAGTATCTTCACCGCATAAAATCAAGGAATATAAACAAAAGAACTCAAATATGACTCAGACATGAAATGGAAAATTTGTCTAGGACATCAGCTGATGTAATAGGCAAACTTTAAAAGACAACCAAAAACATCAATCAAGTGTCAATGAATATTGACCAAAGTGACCTTCAAAAAAATTAGCGCATGAAATATTAACAAAATCGGTATAATGAGCAACGTCACAATGCAGTGCACAATCTCTCGCAGCGAGCAACGTTACATCGAAGCAACCTCCGTTTCATAATGAAGCTACATACGTGCTCAAAGTCGAATACAGTGGAGACAGTGTTGAGGCGACGAAAAAGAAAAAAGTAAGCAATATTTTCAATTACATGTACAAAATACAGATGTGGCTCTGTACAAAGCACTGCATTACGCACATATATGCAAATCTGACATGAACGGCGATCAGACTGCCAAGCATCAGTCGGAAGCCAAAAAAGAAAAAAAGAAAGATTTTGGCACCCAGCACATGAAGCTATTCCTAAAAGGGACTTCAAATAACCATCGGGTCTACATGTGCAGGATCAAGCTGAGAGTCTCGGAATTTTGCGCTGTTTCACATTAAAAAAAAAGAACACTGTTACCTTATACCTAGTCATTAAACAAAACACTTCGAACAGCCAACTCCTCTGAGAATGCAACCTCCACCAAACGCGCAACCAGTTCACGTTCACACTCATCAAAAACTAGTTGTAGTGTCCAGGCTTAGTGCAGCTGGTGAATACGATGCTACTGGGATTATATGACACGCTGAAACCGCCGTCGCGAAAATGATTTCAATGTAGAACCTCGGTGGGGCCGTGGTAAAACGCAGTTGGTGCCCTATCAGGTTATCCATACAACCGCCGATTAAACCGCATGTATTCCTGCAAAGGAAAAAAAAATGGGGCCGTTATTTTCTATAAAGCTGTTTTACAACTGTGCTTTCAGGAACGAAATTTGAAATGCATCTCTGTCATAGACTGCGCGCTTTACAGGAAGTGCTCATAATATCCTGCAACTTGCAATAGATAAACACTCAAAATGAATTTTCCTCGAGTGCCTGATTCTTCTGCACTGCTGCCTGCACCACATATATATATATATATATATATATATATATATATATATATATATTTAACGAAGTAACAAACTATGATTCCTAGGAAAGCATAGGAGAAGTTATTGGGGTACCTAATTGTAGTATTATACTTGTGGAGTAAGTATAAAGGAATTTAAGTGGACAAAAAGACAAATCTTCCTTCTGTGGGAACCGAACCCACGACCTTCGGATAAGGCGTCCGATGCTCTACCGCTGAGCTACGAAGGCGGTTGTCCCCCCCCCCCCCCCCCGTCCCTTCTATTGGGTATATGTGCACATACAATCGAACACTCCCAGGATTGTATGTAGTACATATACCTATGTACATATATACGAAGCTCAGCGAGCTCCGCCGAAGCTTGGACGCTCGTGCTAGATGCCCAGCGATGAAAAGGAACAGAAGAAGTCAGGATACAACAGCCGGCCTGCGGCAAAGGCGCTGTGTCTATGTCTCTCTCATTTACAATATACAGTGGTGTTCGGGCCGTCTCCGCAAGAAACTTGATGCATCTGCTGATGCTACCACCGCCGAATAGTATGTCACTCGTGAACGTTAAACTGCACATTACTGATTCGTAGTTTATTTTGGACGCATTCCCATACGCAGCATGTAGAAATCGAGTGACACACATGCTTCACACTTAGACGGTGGGAATATTCTTCGAGGCGTGCTTACGTGCTAACTGCGCACTCGGTATGAAAGGGTCCCTGCAGCACTTTTTGAACACACTGAGCAAACGGTGCCAATCGGTTGTTGTGGCTTCTGTGAACGTGTGAGAAAATGTTATTGTGCTGCAAGCAGCAGTGGATTTGCAGTGTCATTTTAAATACATCATGCAATCGCCTGCTATTGTTCCAACAAGTGACTTCACTAGCAGCACCGACCTACGACTTGCCTGCTCTTCTTTCAACAAGTAACGTCACTGGCGCCAACTACTAGGTCCCTTCGCTCACCTCGGTCCTTTTTAAAGACAGGCACTCAGATTGCCTTTATTCCTTTAATGCAAAATGAACAAATATATAATTCCGGACTACCTTTCCGTGACCGTAAGTTCAGCCAGTGATATATCTGCCTCGAGCACAGTAGTCGGCGGCCTAGTGACATTTGTTGGAACGAAGAGCGATGTGAATTACAGCTGTGTTTGAAACCAAATAAAAAATTCCCTGCTGCACGCAGCTCAATAGTATTTGGCTCACACGTTCACAATAACCTCCACGACTGTTAGGCATCGTTCGCCATCGAGATTCCAAATGTTGCAGGGCTCCCTTAGTAAATGGGACCTTCAAGGTCGCGCGATCGACGGGCACAGTGACTGCGCACCACAACTGTGCAGAGCGTCAACAAATTTTCGCTGCGGCTTCGATTTCGCCTGCACAAACTGCCTTCCATGGCCAGGTAATGGTGAAGTTAGTGCAATGCAACGAAATATGGGTCATTCGGGGTAGCGAGTATGCCGCGGGGTAGGAGGAAAATGTCAAACGTTCCGCAGAAAACTGTTGAATGGCACCGTGGCTTTGATTTGACGATATAGGTATAGGCATGCACCGCTAGATCCCGGCACCGGACAAGCTGGCGGCGCCCGTAATATATAATTTAAAATAAACAAAATACGTCCAAACGTTCATGTATAGGTCGTCGTAACACGCCGCTCACCCATAGCCCGACGTATTAATTTAGTCCGTTGTTCGTCCCCTTATCATCTCTGTCCTGCGCTATCAGCCAAGCAACCTGGTTCAAGTTTTCACTGCCCAGTCCGTACCACGCGAAACACTGGACAGCTTATGGCATACCAAAAATCTACTGTGCACAACAGCGTCCCTGTAACAATATTGTGGGACGAGATAACAGGTCGTGTAATTGTTTTGGTATTTGCGGTCTGCAAGAATGACGAACCCCAAAATGCAGAAAACCGCAACAGCGTGGACAATGAGAAATAATAATAACGAACATTCGCAAACGAGTCACATGCCTCTGACAAAGTTTAAATATGACCGAGAACGAGCACAACGACACTCATGCTCATATGAATGGTGAGCTGCGAGAAGTCATTCCACCACCAAAGACGTCATGATTGCCTGCGGCAGTTCTGCTGACATGCACAATAAACAATGCGCGATTTTCACATCCACACCATGCACGTAAATTTCGCAGCCCTGAACTGAAATCTCACGACTGCAATGCCACAGTGAAAGAACGCGCGGCAACGGTTGCCCTACAACAGGCGATATCACATGCATGTATTCGTCTGTGTAAGACACGAGTAAATTACTACTATCCCACATTGTTGTACAGGCGCTGCACTCGCTACCCGTAACGACCAAATGACAGGATGGTGGGAACGAATCCAATGCACTCCTTACTCACTAATCCGGCTGAACACGCACATAGACCTAAGAAAGTTTCAGAATGCATTCATACACGGTGATCTGAATAATAAAACAGAGTTGCGTTTTTTTGCTTTTAATGCGTTAACTATCTTAGAGCTTAGATAGCATTAACGCTCCTTGTATCTGTCACAGATCGATTTGCCCTATCCGCGGAAGACATGAGTGATCTCACAGGCATCATGCTAAGCCATTCAAATGTGGTACTTACATTTATTTTCGGCGAGACGCAGTTATTGGTGTTACGGGATCCAGTCACAGAAGCGCCGGGATTGACCCAGAGTTAACGCAAGGAGGAAAATAGAAAGAACATAATGCCACCACACAAACACACGCGCAGTTGCAGCACGGTAACGGAATTTTCTCCAGAAACGAAGGAAGAGCCAGCCGCCAACAACTTGACTTCGCTGCCTTTGCTTCGTGTCTCCGCATGTTTGCCCAGCCTGCGCCCTCTCGCCTCATCTCCACGGCGACCGGCGAGAAGGAGCCAGACATTCGGGCGCCTCCCTCCCGGCCCCATTGCACCTGGCGACATATCGGCGCCGTGCATTGCGCCGACGGCCGAAGACGCTTTGAGCCATGCCCAGGGAGGGAGGGGGGGGGGGGGGCGGTATTCTTCCACATCTACTTTCCGTCTCGCGTAGGACGTTTCGAAGACGGATTCATTGTCCTTTCGATGTCGCTCCCGCTTAGTTCGCGTGGCTGACGTCTTTGAGACGTCAGCCACGCGAAATAAGACGTTAATCCCCCAATAAGACGTCTTTTTGGTCTTGTGTGCTAGCTGGGTTATTACGTCATAAGGCCCAAGTTCAGGGGAAATTTCAAAACTTTGACTTACATTTTTCGTGTCAGTATTGAACATAAAATGTAGAAATTGGCGACAATCCATCTCTCTAATCATCGGTTATTAGCCTTTCCACTTTATACGTGTTCCTTAAAGGGGAACTCTGGCGGTTTGTTCACTGTATTCTAACTTTGCTTTTTTCCAACGGCATTGATATTCTTGTAGCAGGCAGTGTGATTGAATTTGCTGAGAACCTCACCAATAATTTTAAATAGCCATATGAATGATGTGTTAAAACCGAAACTGAAAGGGGTAGATGGCTCGTGCAGCGCCTGCGATGTCGTCGAAGCCTCCCCGACATGGAAATACGGCTCTGGAGCCCGAAAAATAAAAGTGGCGATGTCATCCGACAAATCATTGAGTTCTGCCATTCTTGAACTCTACAGCGATGATATGAGCTCTGAAGCATCACCTTTTTCTCTTGGCGGCATGCCTGCTCAATTAGGCAGCGTTGAAGCTAAAGACGCCAGAAGCAGAGTGTGGTTCCCATGAGAACCAGGTGTATTATTACAGCACCGAGGAGAACATACATTAAAAATTCATTAAGATCCGTGGACAGTTGAAAATCGCCGCAGTTGCCCTTTAAAAATACCGGCAGTCGCCCTTCTCGCGATTACTGTCGCAAAATAGTGCCTATCTCGAAGAGAAACCCGGCGTCTACCTGGAGGGAAAGGCCAAAGCAACAAGCGGCGCGCGGAGGAGGCACCCAAGGTCACGCCGCGTCTCCAAAAGGGGAGAATGTTGTGGAATCATTCTTATCGCGGCGAGCGCGCGCGGGGTACAGACGTAAGGAGAGAGAGGAGGCTGAGAGTACACACTGACGCTCCTCGCGCAGTGAGAGAGAGAAAGAGGCGCCGCCCCAACGAAGAAGGACCTAGAATGGGCGAGAAGCTTCCCAACTTTCTGTGTGCCTTGAGTCACGTGGGCCGCGCAGAACTTTCTAGCGCGCCTTCCCAGAGCTATATAAGCAGTTGGACACGGGCCGCGGGAGGGATTAGAAGAGTAGATGAAGAAAGAAGAAGCAAGAAGTCGTGCGTGACTCGGACGCTGTTCCACGAGCCAGCTGATAAGCCACCTGCAAGCTCGAGTTGAGAAGACGCCCAAGTGATTTGGTGAATAGGACTGTTTTGTGTTTCGTTCTTTGTTGCAGTGCATGAGCTTGTTCAGGTTTGTTGGCTTTGTGTAACGTTGTAATCCATCTGTGTTTGAGTTTGTAAAAGCCGTATTTGTGTACAGTTTGTGTAGCTGCCTATTTGATGAGAATATATTTGTTTGGTTGGGTCACCCTTGGCTCAGACTCGGTCTTTGAACTGCTGCTAGCGTTTTGCTAGTGGTATCTTATTCGGGGAACCAGGACGTTGGTTCTTGGAGCTATTTCCGGCGATCGCATGCCGTACATCACCGCACGGGTTTAGTGACAAAGAGATTCGATCGTGTGCAAAAGCGCATGAGTGAACCAAGCCACCCGGACCCTTCTTTGTTACTCGTCGCGTGGTTCTTGGACTGGAATCAGTAATCATTTTTGTCAAAACAACTAGTTTGCCCTCGACAATAGTTAAGAGGTTCTTCTAGTGCTTGCTCCTTTTGCCAGGAAACTGCCTATAGCGAAATGTTCTGCACTGAGCCAAGTGTTACCAGTAGGACAAACGTCTTTGTGCAAATGAAGTAGTTTTACGCTTAACGTAGAGTTCCAAAGCACGTCGACAGCAAGCGAATAAAGACTGCCTAATTGTGCAACGTTACGTGGCACCCCGCCACGGTGGTCTAGTGGCTTTGGTACTCGGCTGCTGATCTGAAGGTCGCGGGATGTAATCCCGACTGCGGCGGCTGCATTTCGATGGAGGCGAAATGTTCAGGCCCGTGTGTTTTGCGATGGCAGTGCACGTTAAAGAACCCCAGGTGGTCGAAATTTCCGGAGCCCTACACCACGGTCTCTCCTAATCAGAACTGGTTCTGGGACGTTAAACCCCACAAATCAATCGATGTTACGTGGCACCCACGTCAGTGGATAGATATTTAACTCTTTCTTCCACGAGTAATACCCGCTATGGTGTCCTTATGTCCATATCGTAATCGTCATCTGCCGGAATATCCTAGTGCGGTCGAGGGAAGCTCGACAAAACCAGCCCGGGTGATAGCAACCCATGTGTATTGTTTATTTCACTGCTGTAAGAGAGGTTAACACCCACTGCGGCCGCAACTCACGTTATACAAGCACCAACACCATGAATGCTGGTGTAATAGGTTCATTTCCGATATGTACCCCGCTGGAAGAGCGCCCGTAGATGAGTGGAACCGTGCTTGCCTGACACCACGGTGAGCCAAGTTCAGTTCCCATACCCATATCGCGTGTACTATGCATTCAGTCGTTGCAACCCGTTAGGTTGTGTATGTGTGCATCTTATGTTTGTATCTAAATCACAATTTACAATAAATATACGTCGTGCTCTTGTTTAACGTCTGCTCGTCTAACTTTCAATATCTATTTTAGTCGACATAGCCTGTGGCGCTATCCGCCTGCCCTGGGAAGAGCATTGTGGCTATGAGTCACACATGATCGTGTTATCATGTGTGAGTAAAAGAATTTCAGTCGATGTCCAGCGAGGACGTGAACTCGTCCCGTACCTGGCTAGTCGCCAGTCGGAACCGGCAAGTCTAGCACACTTGCCTGGTTGCGCCGAACTGCCATGATTTGCAGGTCTAGAGAGTGGCTACGTGTAACAGAGTCCCACTCCTCCATGCTGAACTTGGGGTATCTATACATTCTCTCCCAGGGCATTTGCACTAGAGTGGAGGTTTGCTCGCAGTACGGGTAGCCGTTGCGATATACGTAGGGCTAAACCTCGTGCAGAAAAGCCACACACCCATATGTGTCAAATTTTATAGCAAGACCATAAATGACGCATAAGATATATAGTCTTGCTGCAGAAGTTTTACAGACCTTGAGTCATCTGCACAGCAGAAAGCGTAAAGTTGAATGAGCTTCTGTTAGCTGGCTGTCTCTTACATTATTAGAAAGCCACAGCGTCAATAAATTGTTCCCAGTGGCATACCGCCTAGCAGCTGCCTAAAAACAAAGAGTAAGTAGGACTGCACGACCACCTGTAGTGCACATTTTCAAACTTTCATAGTACGCAGACTACGTCAGTGTCACATTTGCAAGGGGAACGCGACCATCGCTGTTATAACCAAACGCGCTTGAGGCATATGTCTAACATCATATACGACCATTCGTAAAATGTAAAAGGCGGACCATCTAGAAACATCAAACACGCCACACGTGAACGATACACAAGAAATATTGGCGCCCTCTGTATAGACAGCTACAGGTCACGTGGCTAGAGGCGGCCCCATGAGCAGTTGCGCTGTTCTGACCTAATGACTCAGCTGCTTATGCAGACGACACCACATTTCTTTAACTCAATATGAAGTGTGAACCAGCAAGGTAAAGGCAGCAGGAAAGCAGCCTTTATGTATGTTGTTCCAAGGTAAGCATTTGTTAACATCACACTGAGGATAATTTCAGTATACCCATATGGCAACAGCACAAACTGAACAGAATGTCCGCATACTCAGGCGTCTGAAATTATGCAGAAGAGCAACCATATAGTGTACGAAGAAAGTCGAGACTATACACAAGAATGCCGACTCCTAAGAACGATGAGAGAGTCGCTACAAGTACTGAGGTTGTCTACGTAAAGAGGGAACTAATTTTTATATTGGATTTAAGCGTTTACATTTATATCCAAAGCATGGCCTCAATTTCGCAAACGAAGTGACCATCTGCCACACTCCAATAAAGTAAGAGAACAATGTCAGTTTCTGAAGGAGGAAACTAGTATAACGGTCACAAGGTGAAAGGATGTCTTACAGTCGCTGGCTGACCAGGGCGCTCCTCGGTCATGGCAACGAGCTGTATCTTGCGGACCGGCGCTTGCGACTCTCGCCGAAGTACTGGCACGTCGACGTTCAGCGGGACTAGCTGCTTTGTCGAGCGCCTCCTCTGCACGGGGAACAAAGGAAGCAACACCATCTTACGAGCTTCGTCAACGAATGGATAGCACCTTAGGACCAGCCAATAAATTCGCTACAAGGTATATGAGCAGTAATTGCAAAGGCGCAATAGACGAAAACGAAAAGGGAAATAAATCTTCTGATGAGGCAACTTCTGAATGGATCGGTATTAAGATGGCAGCACCAGACACACTGAACAGAGTACTCACCCCTTCCACAGCTACACGCGCCGTGTACAGGTTCACAAGTACTGTGGGTCACCGTCTTTGCTATGAGTTCCTTTATATATAATTATTTAGTTAATTTTCCTCATAGACGGAACTGAACAAGTTAAAATGTAAATTTTACCCGTGTAAACACACATCAAATGGAAATCCTCGGAAACGATCTAGCTTTGCCTTTAAAGGGACTGTCTACCGTCCTCCATCGCTCTCCCGTTTCTTCGCTCAGCAGAAAGCGTACCTTTCGAAGTGTCCCAGCGTGCAATGGTTTCTCCAGAAACTCAATAGAAATTATTAAAACACAATTTTTTCATCTACGAAGTCGCTCCTTTCCTAGTGTAGGCATGCTAGCAACTATGGTTACCGCGCATGATGCGTCGTCGTCTCCCTGGAAACCCTTTCGGGCGCCGGAGGCTTCTCAACACGAACCGGTTTCAAGGTCGACATTCCAGAGGTGACGAGGAGGAGAGGCGACGGAAAGTCGGCGCGCGGGGGTCCTCCTCGGACATGCAGCGCCGCATGCATGACAAGCGCAGTACTACACGTCTTTACAGGCAGACGAATTCGAAGGCAGCGCCACCGCCAAAGCATCGAAAAAAAGAACAAATTGCCATTGCACGCTATAACAAGGTGTCTCATAGGGTGAAGTACGCTTGTAAGACATACATAAAAGTTTTCCTGAAGAATATGTATGCCTGCTTGGGCTGGTTCTCGTACACTTGGAAAATGACGAACACGCTGTTGGGTGTCGCTAGCGGCGTTTTTTGCGCCACTTTCAGAGCGAAATTAAAAACCTAATTCCTTTTTTGTGGGGTGGAAGTGTGTTCGTTCCCGTAAGTGTGACGCACGATCTGCCCAGCCTGCGTGGGCTGGTTCTCGTACACTTGGAAAATGACGAACGCGCTGTTGGGTCTCGCTAGCGGCGTTTCTTGCGCCACTTTCAGAGCGAAATTAAAAACCTAATTGCCTTTTTGTGGGGTGGAAGTGTGCTCGTTCCCGTAAATGTGACGCACGATCTGCCCAATTTTACCACAATCTTAAAAAATTTTCCGAGCGGTAGACAGTCCCTTTACGTTTCACGTTAAGTCAGTTTGACACCACTTTGGTTCGTATCGGTTCAGTGGGGTCAGAACATAATCATCGTCATCCGGTCTACAACCACGGCAGGGCAAAGAACTCTCCCAATGGTGTTCGATTATCGTGATTCTGCGTTAAGTTCGACCATATTATTCCCGGAAACTTATTATCTCCTCTGCCCACCCAACTTTCTGTCAACACTTGCCTCGCTTGCCTTCTCTAAGTATGCGTGACATGGGCCGGCAGAAACAAAGTAACAAACCCACCCAACTGGAGCCACATGTATTAAAAATAGTCGCTAACTTACCGGAGGAACATGGACATTTAGCAGATCCCTACCGCGAACTTACTTCAGAAACTTTCGTACGCACGCACCTCTAGCAGCCTCCTGCCGCCTCGTCTCCCATCAAAATTACCCATTTATGTCACGCAGTCCATGGAAAGCCACGTTGCTAACTTTTTTACTCTTACTCCGATCATCGCGCAGGTGTATCTCGAATGTCAAATCAGGCCTCGGACTTACCGCTTCGCTGTTGTGCCAATAAGGTCAGCCTGCTATTAAAAGCGGAGCTGTTCATGGTCCAGCCTTGCTACTTTAAGCGAACTACCCAGAGCTGCCGTATTCGAATGCTAAATGCGAGCCAGTAAAATTAATGCGTGTCTGCGCATTATCTAACTAACAATTTACTGCATTTGCAGCACGCAGTCTTTGAAGTTGTGTGCGAGAGTGCCTTCGAGAGCGTCACAGAGCCTCGTCGTCTTAAAGACATGGTGGCAGACGTGCTTGGAAAAGGGACAGCACTATTTTTCAATACTGCGTCCTTCCTTACTAGATACGTGTGCAATTCCCAAATCTGGCGCAGCACTAACGCGTCGCTGTTCATACTCCCGGCAGTAGAATTGGCTGAAATATTCTCTCATAAGTATTCTTGTAGCACATTCTTGGAATTATAGTGTGCTGTTCTTACCGCGTCTATGCCCTTCACGGGGCCCGTGGTGGAGAGTGACCGGAGGCGAAATGGACTAACGCCTTCCGACTTGCTCGCTTCCACGGTTGGTCCAGCCCCAACTGTCGCTGTGGGCGGTACGGGCGTCGCGGTGCCATGATGGGGTGATGCTTTTCCGAAACGCCCCGCCGCTTGGGATATACGCCGACCCTGGGGGGTAGCGGAGGGGCGCCGGCTTGGGGCGATCGAGGACCGCCTGCTAGGAGTGGCCAAGGCGGACTCAGCGGCTCCGGCTGTGGCGCCAATGGTCGAACGCCGCGAACGCTGTCCCGCCGCACATTTGTCAGTCGTATCGTGTGCCGTTAGCCGACGCGCAATAGGAGCCCGGTGCTGCACGAATGGTGGTCAGAAGCAGATATGACAATACTAGCAGTTTCATGTAGCGCCTATCGCTTCACTGTAACGCTTGTCGGTTCCGCGGCCGTTATTTGTTCCCCCGCGTGCCGAGATAGAACGTAAGTTAAGGTATGCTTGTGGTGAGTACCTTTCCTCACAAATGCATCACACAACACAGATTAAGAACGGCCGTTAAAATCGCCGAACATACTACTGGTGTTTCATGCCTAAGCACGCTTGGTCTGTTTCCAACCTAAAGCGGTGCTTCAGTAGCGTAACGTGTCCAGCGGCATAGATATCGCCCCCAACGGTCCCGCATATACACTATGTTGGACTTCTGGGGAACTTATCTACAATTTATCCAAATTTTATTTCAGAGATATTTTGCCGTCTGGAATCCATACAGCGGGCCACCACTGAAAAAAACTCAACGCTCTGACCATTATAAAGCCGCAACAATTGCCATCGAATATACGTACATTCATGACATACAATTTGTTACGGCATGGTCCATCACGTTTATTGCTACTTTGGTCAAATATACTCACATACTTCACTCCTTTAAGTACAAGCCTGAAGAACTAAGTGTATGCAGCGCTTAATTAATGGCCCCGCAAACGTGAGTGCTTGTCTCACCGGCATCGACCAGGCTGGAGGTACCTCGGCGGGCCGCAGCTTCGGCAGGCAGATGGACTTTGCGCGGGACTTGCGCCTCGCCTCGGCTGCTCCCGAGAAAGAGAGCATGCGAGACAGGCGCCTACGTATCATCGATGCGCGACGTCTAGCCGCGAAACTCTGAGCCGAGAGCTGGGAGCCTTCTTCGGGACTCACATCCTGCACGGTCTGCGTCAAATGGTGGAAAACGCACCAGTAAATCAGGATGGAAGGTTGTGCAAACGCGGTGAGCATTACAAAAAAAAAAGGAATTATAGCGACGTCAGGAAGGATTACAAGCAACTCAAGATTATAATAAATTTTTGCAGCGCGCACTATTTCTCTGTGGGCCTGAATCCGCAATAAATTGCGGTCAATGCTCGTTTGAATAAAAACTGTTCTGATTGACCATTTTTTTCTTTGGCCTTTTTGATGGCAGCGACTGTCAAGATTTCTTTGGTCTGTGAAACAGGCTGATGGTCTGAGGGCAAATTCAGCTATGTGTTTACGCAAAATAAGCAGCTTCAGAACAAGGTGAGGTCTGGCTTGAACTGTTGCCCGAGACCTGTCGAAAGTTTGCGTACGAGAACATGAAGTGTGTCGAAATATATTTTTCCTAGTCACTGAACGATGTGCAACCATACAGTATAGTGTTCTGAGTGCATGGGTACTCTAAATACGAAGTCTTTCAATGTCCATCAGTTACGCCACTACTTGGCGCCAGCAAAACCCAAGAACGCATTTAATAACAATGGTTGGGGTTCAAGAATGAAGAAAGGGCTAAGAAAACCACGCTACGACTATGAGTCACGTCGTATACAGCCGAAGGCTCCGGAAATCTTGACCACCTAGCATGCTTTAACCTGCGCTAATAACACAGGGTACAAGAGCCCTTAGCATTTTCACTTGAATCAAAAATACGACCAGCCTAGCCCAGGTCAAACCCACGTCCTTCGGCTGAGCAGCCAAGCACCATAAGCACTACACCAACGGGGCTAACCCGTTGTAGCATTAGCACTGAACTTTAGTTCATATCACTGGATAAAGCATTTAGGGGCGAAGCTCCTTAGGGCGTGGGTCTGTACATCCCATGGTGTTCGTTGGTGATGTACGTAGCCACGTCTACTTTTATGAAAAAAAAATTCCGAAAGTTGTGTCCTCTGCCTGGATTCGAACCCAGGCTCTCGGCGTGGCAGTCGAGCGTTATACCACTGAGCTACGCCTGTGGTTGAAAAACTATCGCTAAAACACCTAAACAGGTATAATGTCTCCCGCGGAATCGCATTAACAAACGTAATGTTACGTTGAAAAATAGTAATACACCGCTACACGACGCGAAAATGGATTGTATAACGAGGTCGAGGCATCATTTGAAAGAACACAGAGCTGCGTGCTTTGTAGCTTTAAACCCATTACGGAGGCACTGGTAATTATGGCGTAGTGGGTACTTCCCTACTTGGCAAAATGATAAGTTATGGCGCAGGAGTACGAATACAGTGTTTCTCACGCCTTTACATGGTGATCGACTGGGCGATTTACGCGAAAGATTCACGGTTTACCGATGATTCCCTCCGGAGCTTCGCCCACTCATCATCATTCACCCCGTGGATATGCTGTGATTTTTTGTTTACTAATTCGTCCCGCGCAGCCTCAGCCAGAGCGTAGACCATTTTAAGGGCGCCAATGTAGCATAAAACTTGCAGAATGAAGCATTCGGAGGGATATTCAAAGAGTGTATCTCAATACGCACCTCTCACCGCAGGCACGCTGACGGGGCACTGTAAACGCAGGTTATAGCCTACCGTAACTCTGGAAAACTTGTGCTTGCAAGGTATACGCCTACGTGCATTGACACGGTCAGACGCCCTTTCCGTCTCAGAAAAGCGGGTCCAAACGAAGCTTGGTGTGTGCCTGCCCTTTTGTTTTCCTTTTTTCTTTCTTGCGTTGTTTTCCCACTTTCTCTTTCTTGCTAGCTGTCTTTCTCGCTCTCCTCCTTTGCCCTCACTTTATCTTTCTCATTTCTTTCCCCTTTGCTGTTCCTTCCCTTGCTGTATCTTTCCCTCCTTTTCTTCCTTTCATTCTGTCGGTTGTTCCTTCTTTGTTTAATGCTTTCACTTTTTTTTCTTTCTTCTTTCTTTGGTAGAAAATCCAACTGATTCAGGTGGCTCACATATGCTCACGTCTTCGTTTTGAAGAGCATGCACTGAAAAACTTGCACGTTCTACGGGCGCGTGCTTTGCCCTGAATATGAAACACTGCTTCAAAGCGTGCATGCGGTGAACCCACAGTGGCTAAATCAGTCAACCTACTGGTGTCGCAACACATCGGTCAATTGTGGGGATCCGCATCCCGAAGAGAAACCTTTATTTTCGCATGGCTTGTGGTGGCGGTATCCACCACGAAGACACAAACTAGGCTAACAAAGCCTCAATTCAGTGTATACTAAGCACAGATCTATTGCACGTTCAGCCAGGGGACTGCGTTGCGTGAATAACCCGACGCGCTCGTCTTATCGCAAGGTCATAGCACTGTGAATAGCAGGATGACTACACTCATGGCTTGCTGTAAAAAGCGCCGCGAACAAGCTAGCTAATCAGCTAATGCAACATACACATAGAATAATGCGTCGCACTAAGGTCGCGGGACGGAATGCAGGTCGCAGCAGCCGCATTTCAATGGAGGCGAAACATTGAGACCCGTGAATTGCGCAATATAAGTGCACGTTGAAGAACCTCAAACGATCGTAATTTCCGGAGCCCTCCACCACGGTGTTTTTCGTAATTATATTGGTGGTTTGGGAAGTAAAGCCCAGAACCTATCCCACTGATTTCGTACGTGCTTGCTTTCAAACAATATTACCTAAGATATCTTTCGACAAATATTATAAAAACGTAACCAGGAGAGTCAATTTCTCCTTAAAACTCACCTTAATTCTTCCTTAATCGCTGCGTGCAAGCTATGTAAAATACGTGCATTGTCTTAATGGCGTTGTGTTACAAGCCTCAGTCGCCTATTATCTTGGAAGTAGTAAATGATCAACTTTGTTCCAGTTGACTTGGGCGCTCACATGGAAGCGGGTTGACTTCCGCCGAGAAGTCAGCGTCTTCTTTGCCGGTAGAGAGACGACGGTAGAGGCCAGTTGGGCAAGCAGGTCGTCGCTGCTCATAGCGCGTGTCACCCTGCAGAAGTAGGAAACAGGCGTGCCTATGCTTTCATTCGTTTCGGATCAACAATATATACGCCCACATAGATATGAATTTTGCATTAGGGATACTCTCATAGCAGAGGCCAAGCTGAGCAAAGGGAGAGTCGCAAGTAATCCTTCGCTCCTTGCGCACATAGGAGCAGAAATAAGTGCGGCAGCAACACTTGGAAATTGCAAATGAAGTTCGATGAGCCTGCTTTGCAGATTCATCGACCTTCCATAGCAGTTAGGTAGCAATATTACATAGACCTTTCCTTAATTGTAGCGTTGGTTGGTAAAACGTCCCTTTATGCAAAACTATTTCCAAAATGACACGGGTTATCGTCTATGCAACATACATTGAAGTTGTGTCCTCCACTTTCTAGGACGTAAACGGCAACACGTTACACGTACAAGCTTGGGCGAACTGGACTTGAACACCAGTCACAGTGGCTCAGGTGGGTGTGGCGTTACGGTGTAGGAACACGACTTCGGCGGTGTTCATAATATGCAGGCTGGTGATATTCACGTTCCATGGTGGCGAAATAGAGAACCTTTGCTCGTGCACTTGTTGTTAGTTGCTCATTGAACCGTCCAAGATGAACTGAACACCGTGGCTACTTATCCCAACGGCTAGTCTCGCATTTCACCTACGGTATACCTTCTGAACAGCAGAACCGGATAATTTCTTTCTTTTTCAGTGTCGAACTCCGGGGCTATGTGCGCCTGCACAATGATACCACCTCTTTCCACTTACCATTTTAGTCAGCCGGATGTCCTGTGTAGGCAAGCTTTGATGAGTACACTACAGTTTCGTCCATGAGTTGCATAGTTGTACGCGATATCACTTTTATTCGACGCAGGCCAAATACGTAAAGCTCGTCCTTTAGCAGTTAATACAGTTCGTATAGCACGCGCTCGCAGCAGCACTTACCATATCGAGCTTTTCCATCCGGGCTTAAATACAGCGTGCACAGAGCAAGGCAACAGCATATTTTTTCCACCTCGAACCATGGCCACATTTCGAGGGGCGTGACATGCCGAAACGTCTGTCCTACTTTAGGCTTCTGGTTCGAGTATAACGTAAAACGCTTTTTTAAGCGAACGTAAACTTCTCGCTCAATTACTTTCTTTCAGCTGTGGAAAAGGGCTGCGCGGTCTCGTGGATTTCTTATATTGGTCTTTATCAATCTATGGGCGCCAATGTGCACCATCGTTTGGTTGTTTCGGTGAGGCACCGTTAACGCTCCCAATGAAATGTATAACAGTTATGTTTCAACTTTGACCTTGGTGCAGCGTGCGAGTAGTCGAACCAGCCGTCACCCCTGCGCTGGGCGTCGAGTGCGTCGGCCTCGAGGTCGCCGACAACGCGCTCGACGAGGCGCACGGCAAGAAGCAGTGCAGGGTGCGATGCAGGCAGCACGCTGCCGGCAATCAGCGAGGCAGCCACAAAGCCCACTCCCAGGAGTCGCAGGCCTAGCACGCCCAGCAAAGTGCACGAGACACGAGCCACGATGTTGCTCTCGCTGGCAAGAACTCCGACCAGGCACTGGGCGCAGGCTAGGCTTAGCACGGTGCCCTGCGTGTAGGAGAGCGATAATGGAGGACCGAGTAGGCACGGAGTGCCAGCGACTCGACATTGCATGCGAGTTGTTTTCTTGCGAGCTCAGCTGCGTGACATCAACCGTGGTAGATAATGAAGGCGTGACGGTTGCGTGCAGCAACCTCGCTTTACGAGGTTGTGGTTTTAGCAAGCTCGACAATGTCGGCAATGCCCCGGCGAATCAGCTCCGCGCAGTCTCGTGTGTAGCACGATGTGTCGCTTTGCAGTGACAGCGCTGCCAGCATTCAGTTCGCAGAAGTTTCCAAGAGGAGCCAGAGTTGCGTGTAAGTCTGCCACTTTACGATCCGGTTAGGCAACGGCCTTTCTAAATAGCATAAAAGCTATGTAGAAAGGTCGTTCTCTTCACGACCTTGTATATTCGTGTACTTTTGCAACACCCACCTGCTCGCAATGATTAAGTTAGGCAATGACACGTGCACAGTACTGCTGGAGGGAACACGCGAGCCCGCGATTTCCGCACCGCGGCGTGTTATATCCTTGTTACACGGCCAACGTTAACCACGGTTAGCGTATACGCGGTTACCAATTTCAACCACGGTTAACGCAAACCGTAGTGCACTGGTGTTAAACAGCGCTGTCCTGTTCATGGTTGACAGAAGATTCGCCAACATCTACCTCCTCGGCACACACGCTCGTAAGACTTCGTATCTACGATATTACGTGCAAAAGACACAAGTATGCACAGCCCTGCTTCGTTATTTAAGAATATTCCCGAGCGTACTGTGCCTTCGCGACCCACAAGCACGTCACAACAGTCCCTCGTCACCACAGAGGGGCGGGCACTGCGAACCTAGGGGTGGTGCCATCGCTGTTCGTGATAAACTTTTCATCAGAAACTGCTAATTTTTGCCAACCCGATTAACATTACTACTCCTCTGTAACACTTCTCTTTTAAGCATGCTGTGTTAAATACGTTCATACGTAAATGTCACTTTTTGTAAATATGTTTTTCTGTGGATATCATGTTTTTTTTTTTCTCTCATTCGACACCGACGTTGAAATGCACTTTTCCTTTACTGCCATGCTGCCATAGTGAACCGGGGACGTGGGGCTCGTCAAGCGGTTTTTAATGCAGCTTTTTTTCCCTCGTCCCAGCCACTTACGTGAAATTCCATGTATGTGGTAAATAAATGAACTTGAACTTGAACTCACAAGGGAGTTCCACAACAACTCCCCTTCCACACACCCCCCACCCTAATTCTGAATAAACTCCTGGTACTCACATGTCATGTCTTAACAGATGTGCTCAGTTTTCTCTTCGCCTGGATGTGTTTAAAATGAAGTTGCTTGATCTATGCTTTTGCATGATGCATTCTTGTTTGGTGAATTGAGTTGACAGAACAGCAGCACTTAAGGCAATGCCAACTATTGACGCCGAGTGTTGCGTAATAGTACTCGTCACGTCTTCGCATGTATGCGTTTTTGAGCCGTGTGTGGGTCGTAAGGAAAGTGCGCCATTTGTTTTCGTACAAGGTGCAAAAGCGGCGGCCGTCGTTCGATAGAAAGCCACTGCTGTACACGGCAAAAAAATAATAATAATAAATCAAGAGAAAGGTAAAAGAGTACAGGTTTCCGACTTAAATAATCCCGTACCTGTTCGAAGCGGTCCTGTACAGTGTAGGTCTAGCACCTGATTGCGTAGAGCAGATTGGGTGGGTCTACTCACATCCATGTAGTGCGGGACAAGCGTCTGGACTTCCACGAGTCCCAGCAGCGGCGCCAACACGAGAGGAAGGAAATGCGGCCACCATGCTCGGAAACTCGTTGCTCAGCAGCAGCGACAGCGTCAGCGCGATACAGTACACGCTCTTCCATGCCTGGAACGTGGTCGTGCACAGTGTAACGGTAATAAAAATGCGTACATTAAATGAAGTCGATATGTAGTACAAAGAGCATTTCGAATTCTTAAACCATTCGTCTTCTGTGTAAGAACAGCATGAACTCGTGGGCTACGCTATAACGCTTGGTTTAGGTGTATCATAGTGGCACTGGAATATCTGCGTTGGTTTTACCAACGCCTTCTTCGTATTATACGATGCCGGCCTCCCGCGATTTGTTGCTTTCCTTACTTCCTTCCTGCTTCTTTTTTTTTCTTTCTTACGTGTTACTGATAATCCGATATCGAAGGCGTGTATGAGACACTCGTGGTTGTAATTTAAACCGGAAGTGTAATGCGTTTTCATAATTATCCTGATGGTTCAATTCATTTTACTACGAATGACCCATGCTGTAATATCATGCCACACTCCTAATGATATACTTAATTATTTTTGTAAGTTTATAACTTTTAATTGGGTCTTCTTTAATTTCGTAAGATCTTCTGAGGAAGATAATCGACAACTCTGCTCAAGGAACAACAGTATCACTCGGTAATTTGTTTTCGTTGCTTTATATCCTTTAAGGCATGAGCAACCTGTCGTTCCCCAACTGAGCATTTTCACATGTTTGCACGAAAGCTCAATGAATTGGTCAAGGTTTATTAGACAAAAAAAGGGCAGGTAAACACAGATACAACAGAAGACGACAAGGCGTTCAAGTAGAGGGGGAGTTCATGTTGCCTGTTGTTTTCTAGAGTTTTACGTTCCAAAACCACCTCTGATTATGAGAGACGCCGTAGTGGCGGTCTCCGGAAATTTCGACCATCTGGGGTTTTTTGACGTGCACTGACATCGCACAGTACATGGGCCTCAACATTCTGCCTGCATCGAAATGCAGCCGCCGTGGCTGGGATTCGATCCCGCGACCCTCGGATCAGCAGCCGAGTACCATATATAACCACCAGACCACCGTGGCGGAGCGCCTGTTGTTTTTTCCTCTACTCTTGTGTACGTATTAGCACGTCTTTTTTGTGAATAATACTCTGTTTTCAGGTGCGATAAGATATACTAGAGTGTTATGCGGCTCTGTGTGCTGTGACCTATTTTTATCTTTAGATGTTATTTCCCAGCTGTCTGTTTATACATACCGCATTTCATGCATGGTGTTGAGTCTGTGCCCCTGCGCGTCTTTTCATCCGTAATATGCAGCGCCAAAGACGCGGAGCTGTGCTTCTTATACGAATAATGCTGGTTCCAGAAGTCATACATTTTCCTCCCCTCACTGAACCCCCTCCCCCCCTTCCTCTTATTTTCATGAGTTGTATGCAAAGCTATGGCGGGTAGCGTGACAGCTTCCTTGCATATATATTAGGTCGCGCCGACAAAAAGGCGTTTTCCACATGAAACATCACAGCTTTCTTAATTTAGGCTGCGTAATTAATTAAATTGTCCCTCGAAAACAAATCTGCTCTATACGGTGGTTAACACGTTCTTCTGCATGAACACGCGTTCTATACTTCTTTGTTGTTGTTTTCTTTGCTTTTCTTACATCTCCACACGAACCACTGGCACGTACTAATGAAAAGTTCGCTGTCGGTTCGCACGAGTATTAAAAAACCACGAAAGGTAAGCACGAAACGCATGGCGTTGTACACTTTCCTCGCAGCATCTGTACAGTAGCGTCATTTGTATTCCATGCCATATATATAGCGGGGTGTATGTCCTTTGTTCAAGCTCGCGATATATTACGAATTGAAATGCGGCTTATTATGGTCAATCAATACAAAGCGGAACGTCTAAAAGCTGCAGCATACAAGAGCTGAATAATCTTATCCTTGAATCTATCTATCTATCTATCTATCTATCTATCTATCTATCTATCTATCTATCTATCTATCTATCTATCTATCTATCTATCTATCTATCTATCTATCTATCTAGTCGCCTACGCCTTCGTGCTCTCGTTGTAATAACCTCAGTTTAGAGGTCCTGCAGGCCACATGCGCAGCGCACGCGTGTCATGTGATGCAACAAAAGACACGTTAGTACCCATGCTCATAATGAGTGCTTATGCAGAACTGGGCGAAATTCAAAGAAAAATTTATTTTGGTGGCGCATCTGCCGCTTCATTTGTACTAAGCTTTTGGTTATAAAGCCGTGGCTCACGTTTAAGTGCCCTTCATGTCACTCGGCGCCACGAACCTGGGGGAAAATGCGGCTAGCTAATGGCGTCAACACCACAAACAGGTTACTGCTGTGCCGGCCGAGGGCTACACTTAAACAAGACGCAGTCAGTTTGTTCGTCTAAATGGAAGAGAAGATGACTGCCGGATGATCACGTCAGCAGTGTTTGCTGGCTTATACACCACCAAAAAAAAAAAAAAAAAGACGTTGGGACAGGTTTACATGCGGTTTTAATCTGTCATCTAGCGATTTAATCAATCCTAATGTTGAAAAGGACGCAAAAGGAAAATAAGTTTGGCTACATCGACTTCTTACCTGTGGTGGGGTCTATAACCGCTTTGTGCGCGCCGAAAGAGTTTATGTAATTCGTTTTTCAAATCTAACGTGGAACTGTAATCGAGTACGCGAAAGAGATGAGCTGACATCATTTCAAAAATAGCACGCGGCAAGTGGAACAGACGTTCTCAATTTCGGCATTTTTTTCTCTTAAAGTTGCTGTGTCCTCGCCAGGAATGACGAAATGATCATCACACAAACATTCTTTCAAAGCTGCTCAACCTAATACTAGCTGTAGTGTCCGTTTGAAGGCTACATCGGTTTCCGAAAACACGGTACAACATCCACGCCTTTTATAATGAGCAACATGGTGAGAATTGCCTGGCGCGTTTGAAGATACGCGGTGTTCCTTGAGCAACTGGTATAAGCATGTACTCAATTCCGGTAGATGTACTGAGTAGGGTCCACAAAACCTGATGCTGAAATGTCTTCGTGCTCGCCACGTGATTAATGGAAAGTGGTCGCAAAATGGCAAACAGTGCTTAAACACGAAAACCTTCGTAGTTTCGGGCCCCCGAGACGGTGTAGAAAATTACGACGTACCTGCGATTCCTGGAGCAGCATCGGGCACAGGTACACAGGCAGCAGCAGCACGAGCACAAGAGGCCGATATCGGTGCTGTGACGAATCGAAGGGGCGCTCATCTTCGATGGTAGTACCTGAAAAAGCAAAAGAAAAAGTATTTTATATGGGAAGTAAATGGTACACTATTTTACTTCGCAATAGGAAGTTCCGGCCACTCCAGCACGTGCTGCTGATCGTTGCAAGGTGTATGAAACCAACTACAATGAACTGTGCAAGCTTTGCGTGATTAGACGATAATTTAAATTTTTACTACTCCGAGCGTCGTTCTTGCTTCGAGTGTTCGCTTCCACTGCACTATAACGGCGTGCAACTGCGCCTTAAAGAAATACCTGTTATGTGGTCGAAACCATCAGCTGCATGCTGTCGGTAGATATGATCAGAGAAGGGCGTCTCAGCGCCACGCCTGTCTCGTAGTTCTGTGAGCAGTGTGAACCCCGACATTTACTATGGTTTGGAATAATCAACGCGCATTTTATGTGACGTATTTCTAGGTTAGCAAAGTGATTGAGCAGTTTAGTAGCTGAATTACGACGATAAGACCAAGTAGAAGCGATATCAAGTGCGAAGCTTTACCCAGATGCCTCCAAAACTAGGACGAATCCAAACGAGTAATAAATAAAAACGCTGCGCTTAAAACTGTTCAATGTTCCTGCACAGTTCGAAGTTTCAGATGGCCGCCAGTACTGCTGCGCGCTGGAGCTAACTTGTACCGGCACATGGAGTAATGGGTTTATATAGATAACTGCGCTGATCAGGCGAGCCACCTTTGCGTTATGTTCAAAGAGAAGTGCACCACTACGAGAGTACACTCACACCTGCCGTCCACCTACCACGAGCAGGTGGACGGTGATTCTTTCCTGTCAGCAATGTGACTTGAATCGACGCTAAAAGCATGGCGGTATGTTGGGAGAATAAGTTGGCTTCTATCCTAATCGCTGGTGTGGAAATCAAGTTGGGCTGACTTTCTTAGCGATCTTGTATTGAACTCTCGATCCACCTCCGCTGCTACTTCGCAACGTCGATGGTAAAGCCAGCGCACGCGAGGATAACCAATTCTTCTATGAGGCGTGGCGTTGCATTTGCCATTGTTTTTGTCGAGGCGACTGAGAATGCAGTGTTCTACGATACGCATGTCAAGCGCCATTTTTCTATTGCGTACGAAAATTTGCATAGTCCCATCGTCTAAGCTGGCTTGCCCGCAGCGCGTTTCTGGCGCTCAAGGACGAATCAGTGGGACCTCCACTAAGAGGAAAGCCGCAGCTGCTTTGCGACGGCTGCGTATCTAAGCCAACCACGCCAGTCAATTTGGGCCGTATAAGTGGGAGCGCCGTATCCGTACCAGACGCCGTAATTTTCGTGTGGTTTTTACAAGCGCCTGTTTCAACTTGCTTGATCGGGTACGGGCGCTTTCCTGGGGAAATGGGTGATTTGATGAAGCGTGGTCGGAAAGGTGCGCTGCCCTCAAAACCAGTGAGAACTTACGGGGACCAATTCAGCGCGTTAATACGCCTAACACAATCGCCCAAGGACGCAATGACCCATCGCGATACAAATCACAATATAGCTCCCACAAAGCGAACTAACCGAACTCGTGCGACCTTGTGGCACTTTTTGACGATTTATAATGATTTCCGAGGTTTTACGTCCCAAAAGCATTCGAAATAAGTACGGGAGGCGCCGTAGTAAATTAATCTCCGGAAATTTCGATGACCTGCGGTTCATTGACATGCAATGACATCGCACAGTACACGGGCCTCTAGCATTTCGCCTTTCGCCTGCCGCAGCACGGATTCGATACCGCGACCATAGCCACTAGATCGCTGCGACGGGTGCTTTTTGACTACTATGGATGCAGCTAGAGTGGCAATGCGTTTTGTCACAGCAGCGAATCCATTCCACTGAGAGGACTCGACCTGTTAAAGAACTACTAGTGAAGGAATTTTAAAATACTGGACAGCTTAGTGGAAGGCATAAGACCACGCATAAAGACTGTGACGTTAAAGAGAGTCCCTCCACTCTGAATATGGAAAAATAGCTTTCACGATAGAAACCGTCGTTCCCTTTTGTTCAAAAAACAGCACATCCAGCTTTTTCCTTTCACAAATGATACAATGAAAGACGATGTGTGCCTACAAAACTTCCCACCAAAGAAGGAGTGTTCGGCACGATGTGTTACCTTTAATTCACTTAAGCAGTTCCAGTGCGACTTGTTTTTTTTTTTATTTCTTGCTTTGAGCGACGTCATTTGGTTCGCGTAGCGAGGAAATAAATGCTGTAGGACCCCGAACCGCTCTGAGTCCAGTGATACAAAATACTTCGTAGAGCGAGTTTCGCTTCGCTTTCCGGGCTTTCGGATTTCATGACCGAAAATGCGATCACGGGGTGAGAAGCGCGGTCGTAGTCTGCGCTGCTATTTATTGGATGACTGGTATAGTTGCGTAGATGACGGCCGAGTACGCCAGAGGATCCGTTTATCCCGCGGTAATTCAACAGTTTGAGTTTCTCATTAAAAAAAGTTGTCCTCATGCTGTACCAACTTACATCAACAGAGAATGTGCGGTGGCCTGAAATCGTCCGTGCATGCACCTGTTGTCTTTATTTTTTAGGTGTTCAGGCTAGAAATAAATGCATATGAACTATGCTCTTGTTTCAATTTTTTTTTAGTATTGAAGGTTGCAAACAGGGAATGCTTAGACATATCATACTTCCTTATGCCCAATAACAAGTTACTTGTTTGAACATAACACATGACAAATCATGAAGTCCTAGAAGAACACCAGTAAGACGCAGAAGGCAGGTGCAATTCAGATCACTTCAGACGCCCTAACAGTTTGAAATACCATGTAAATACCAACAGTGTAGTAGTATGAAATTACCATGTAAAAACGCTTTCACGGTAGATACCGTCGTTCCTTTTTGTGAAGAAAAACAGCGCATCCAGCTTTTTCTTTTCACGAATGATGCAATGCAAGGGTATGTGTGTCTACGACAGATACCCGTCAAATAAGGATGCAAAAGCAAGCATGTTGTCCTGCCGCATCTAAGTTACGAAACCGGGAGCAGCCGCAGTGGTAAGGCACACTGTATGAGTGATGTAAACTCCTGAGGCGCAAATCGCTGTTCTGAATCCGTTACGCAGACACTTTACACATCACGATCAAAGAAAACAAGAATGTCTACGCATGGGTTTCTTTTGCCAAATGACGCAAAACGTCTCTCCACACTTTCACCGACGTTTTCTTTTCCTTACCGTGATTTCCAACCGCTACCTCTACTTCGCTTGCACGCTGTCCTGTGTTTATGTACATCGTTATTCCATGGGCTCATGTAGGCAGCACTTGCACGAAACAGACACCGATTCTCCGCCTTTTCAGACGCTGTGTGTGCGTCCTAATCTGGGTTCCATCATTTGGATTAATGAGCTGTCGCATCGTTAAGATCGTAGGCATTTTGAAAGCCGTCATCACCAGATAATTTGTTACAAGTACTAAAGGCCGCACGCTCAGCGTCGCGAGTGATAGAGGCCTATACATAACACAGAAAATTGCTAAACTGCTCCGGTTACTTCCTTCAAAGGCACTAGAAGAACGAATGCTAAGCTTCGATGGGTAAGGACGCCAAGGCATTCAGTATCACTCGAGACTTCAGACAAAAGATCCTGCTAGACGAATGGAAGCCGCTGATAGGAACTGCGCAACCATGCTACGCATTCTTGTGCACTCAGGACGACACAGTTCGTACAGCTTAATCACATCAGCCAAAGTTGCGCGTACCAAGTTTAAAAAGGCCGAGTCACTCAAAAATACTCTTGTTAAGAATTTCGCACAAACTTGCGGGAAATGTGGTAGTGAACTTTCGTAACGTGACTGTTTAGGGCAATACCAAAAGTAAGATAACCTCTATATTTCAAGAGCTTTGTCTTCTGTCGAAGTTAGTGGACAAACTTACGTCAGTGTGCTCGCGCTTTTGCTGCGCTGCAATGCCGTGTGAAGTGCTGATCTAGCACGTGCCGTCAGAACAGTGACATTGATCTTCCTGTGCTCTTTTTTTGCCTATACCCGTAGTGCTCTAGCAGTAGCCCAGTAGAAAAGATGCCAGTCAAAGATATGCTCATGATCACAATACTAGGTGTCCAAGCTGTGCCAATCATATGGTATGGGTGCGAGGAACACAGCATTCTATCAAATCAAATCCAACTATGTTTTATTGAGACATAACTACATGAAGGAACACAATATAATTAGACTGATAGCCTTAATGGCTAGTTGCTGGTCCAGCATAGAAAGTACATGAAATTTATCAACGCACATGATTGGACATGGAATGATAGGTTTCATCTATATGAACGTTTTAATGATGTACGTGTCCACAAAGGAACGCTGTCACAATTCAAAAGAAAAAGCGCTTATCGATGCTCATATAAACGTTGTGGGCGCTTTTTCACAAAATATGGATTATAATTAAACTTTGTAGTAGTCTACCGTTGCTAATAAAATCGAACATTCATGTGAAGCCAATGCAGGAGCCGTTACTGCCATACTGTCGTTCTGGCATCACTGGTTCGGCTGCTAGCCACTCATCATTCGTGTGGAATAAATAACGGTCATTACAGCATAACTTACTGTATTACAGTGAATGCTACTTAATCCGTATAATGCGGCACTTCAAGGACTGTGATTGGATTGAAAAAAGGTGAAACTCTTCAAAGTATCTTTGAAAAAAAAACTTTCCAACGGTTGGCTTCATAACATTGAAACACCGAACAGAAGAAACCGAAGTATACAACGAAGACATGCTTATAATTTGCACAAAAGTGATATTCACAAAAACGTGAGCACAATTGGTCGCTGTGGACTTCTGGGGTTACCTGTCTTGTAAAACATGTGGAATGCATGCGCAATCCCACTACTTGTTTTATTCACTAACTGTATCACATAACTTGAAGTTACGATCATTAAAAGAAGACAGTACTGGTTACCAAGCGCCTCGTCTTCGGATTGTCAGCTTGTCATTTGAATTGAATTGATTTCTCCTGCTTGCAACAGAAAGGAGGCAGAAGCTAAACGCCATGTGGCCTGACTAAGATTCTGTAAGTGATGTCACATATCTCTCATCCGCCAATGAGCAACCTCCTGCATTTCACCGGTACATATATATGAGCTCCTACAGTGCGTTCAGTGAAGGTAAACTGGCCCCAGTCCCGTGCTCTCTTACTTGACGTGTTGTTGTAATCAAGTAGAGCTGTCCACTGGAACGACCTCTCCTAGGATAATGTAGGCATCGCAAGGCAAGCTATTCTGGTACACAGGGTGATTCTTCTAAACCGCCCAAAGTATTATTAGAAATCCTCACGTACATTGTGGCAACGCCTCCAACTTACTATTGAGTAACTCGAAATATATGCTAAGTATCACCTTAGGCAGGCATCTAACAGTACTAAGCAACGTCTAACACCACCAATTATTTACTGAACATGCGAAATATTCAATGGAGGAGTTGTACACCATATTAAAATGTGAAAACAGTGTCCCTCGTGCACTCAATAAAAGAAACAGATTTGAAAGAAGTGCGTTCAATCCGGGCCGCGCCGGTCGGATTTCAGTGAAGGAGAAATCTAGGAGCCCGTGCACCTAGATTACGTCGCCCCCGAAGAACCCCAGGTGGTAAAAATTTCCGGAGCGTTCCAGTAAGGCGCGACTACTAATCACATCGCTGTTTCGACGCAAAAAGCCCTAGCATTTCTTACTGAGAATTGCAGAATTGGAATTTCAGGGTGGCACAAGAAGCACGAGAGTTATGAAAGAGACGTCACGTGAATATGCGCGTAACGATCGACATTCTACACTCAACATACTCCAAATCAATCAATCAATCAATCAATCAATCAAAGTTTATTTCACCAGAAAATTCTGGATGGTCCTCAGGGCTAAAAGCTGCTCTAGGCAGCTTGACTGAGTGCCTGAAGACCCTTACATAGGCAGCATACAACGTTCACAGCACATATATGCATATAGGATCACAATTGTAACACACCTACAAAGGTACAGTGTAGAAAGTTTACGTAAGGATCACTAGAAGTTAACATACACAGTTCAAGTAGCATTCGCATCAAATGTTTAATACAGGAGATGCGGCACGCACATTTATGGTTTGAACTGGGCGAAACTAATCTAGCTGGGACAAAGAGACTCGTGTTGCCTTATTCTGTTTCTGAGAAATTTCGAAGCATTAGAAGAACTAAGGGGACAGTGCTTGCACTAGTGGCATAGGCTAGAAGCAACAGCGGAGCGAGTGTTCGGGCTAGCTTCTTCTGATGGGTTAGCTGAACCTAGAAGCAGGGTTTTGGCGCGACACGTCACGGGACTAGTTGTCGCATGATTTTACATGGTTGTGGCAGGAACATGTCAGGTTAGTAGTTACACAACTTTGCGTAGTTTTGGCGGGAACGTCACGTGACAGCAGTTGCGTGAGTTTTGCGTGGTTTTGATCACGTGAGTAGCTGTTGCATGATTTTACGCGTATGTGGCAGGAATACGTAGCATGACTTGCTGTTACGTCAATTTACGCGCTTTCCATTAGGTGAATGGCTGTTACGTGGTCATGTAACGCTGCATCTACGCTAGGTTAGGCGAGGTGCATGTTCGGCATGTGGTGATGCGGCAGGTGTTTTTTTTTATGTTGGGTTTTACGTCCGCAAACCAGCTGTGATTATGAGAGCCGTTGTAGGGGAGGGCTTCGGAAATTTAGACCACCTGGGGTTCTTTAACGTGCCCTGACATCGCACGGTACACGTGTCTCAACATTTCGCCTCTATCGAAATGCAGCCGCGGCGGCCGGGATTCGATCCTGCGACCCTCTGGTCAGGCATGTGCTTTTTTGTGTCTTCTATTTGCGTCTTTCTTTCTCTCTGTGCCTATTTCTTTACATTTCGATGGTTCTCTCTTTCTCTCTCTCACTCTTTCTCTCTCACTCTCTCTCTCACTGTTCATTTCGCTGTGTGTATGTGAAGGCAGCCATGGCTGCAGGAATTGAACCCCGGACATCGAGCACCGCCGGGATTTTTCTGCGCTTCGCAAGGTGCACTGCGGTTACGGCCCACATTTCTGCGAACGCTGCACGGCCTAACCAAAAGCTTAAACGGCTTCGCTGTTAAAAGATGTCCACGATACGTGATGAACAAAGCATGGTGATTCTCGAAGCGCTGTCAGCAATTTTGCTGTGGAAAATACGGAGCAAAAGTCATGAGAGTCTGCCGGTTGCCCGCGACACGTTCAAAGCGAGCAGTGTTGCTAACACCAATGCATTGTATTTGCGGGCTTTGATGGTTCCTACCTTCACACAGTATCACCACGTAGTCGGCAGATTGTGCGAACTCACTGAAAAACTGTACGCGTAGGCGCCATTTACATCACTATGTGAGCTCCCGCGATACCCTTAAAACCAAAAAATTACGCACTGTGAATCACAGAGACCGCAGAGAGAAATTTTTTACATATTTTTACGAGGCTGTGCCACTACACCAATCAAGATTTTGCGTGCGTGTTCAGCAAAATGTGAACAGTTATGCTATCATTTCCTTTGGTTAACCAAACAACATTACCGAAACAAGCATTCATGTTTGACCAGGGAGATAATGAGGATTGAGTTGATTGCTTCCTGGGAACGCCTGCGTGGACTGTCCAATTCATTGCAAGATTTAGGCAAGGCACTACGATAGGCTATAGTCGGCTTGTGGCCGCTTGGCTTGTCCACACTGTGTTTAATGGCCGTTGCGTCGCAACCGTACTTGTCTCTTTCACTTGCACTGTTTTCACGTGTTTCTCGTGAGTCCAATAGCAATTACGCTCACTGAAATAACATTTATTAGATATCGAGAACTGCGTACTATGTACGACACGGAAAAATATTTCTCAGGCGCTCCTTGGCAAAAGGAGGCCAACCACATGCATAAATGCAGGCACTTTCACACCGTGTGTCAAGGACAGGCAGGGATGCCTTAATGCAAAACGCGCTCTCTGTAAGGTCGGCGATCACGGCACGTGAATTTTTTAATAATCTACAGCATACCGCCGCGTACGACAACTCCAGCGAGCACTGCAGTAGAAACGAACGGAAAGAACTCAAAATTGGAGGATACTTAAGCCTCACCTTTAACAGCCAAACGCCATAGCGTTATCGGGCGCCATTCGCATCGGAACACTAGAGCGTTAAAGCGCGCAGAAAATATTTTTTTTAAACCAGCGCCTCCTTCGTAATACTTTATCTCCTCACGCGGCAGCGTCGAGGAAGCGACCACCATCTGGGTAGTGTTTCCGCATGTGGCCTACCGGCCCAGCGCATCCTCTATCTAGGTGGCGCTCCTGACTTTTTCCACTACGAACGCCAGTGCTGACGCCGTAATTTCTGCGAGATTAGCTGCTTTCGCGTTAATACGACGGCGAGGTCCCCTGAGAACGCGACGCGCCTAGGCTCCATTGAATAAAAGCAAAAGCGTGGGCGAAATATCGCGTGCGCACACATGTCCCAAGACGAGAGGGTTTGCTTCACAGCATTACGCCAACACGCTATTTGAGTTTCCCGTACGCGCCCTTAGAACGAACCACATCGGAATTCGAGGCGATAAACAGTTTTGAGACTATTTCTTGAAATCTCTTTGCTGAAACTTGCGCTGGCTCTTGGCACTGGCCCTTCAAATAGTTTTGCCGGCCGGACGGTGGTCTAGTGGTTATGGCACTCGACTGCTAACCTGACGGTCGCGGGAGCCGATCGCGGCGGCGCCGGCTGCATTTCGACGAAAGAGAAATGTTGAGACCCGTGTACTGTGCGATGTCAGTGCACGTTAAATAACTTCAGGAGTCGAAATTTCCGGAGCCCTCCACTACGGCGTCACCCATAATTATAGCTGGTTTTTGGACGTTAAACCCCACAATCAAACAGCTTTGCCGTGTTGCTCCCACCGTACACTTCATTGAATGTAAGCGACATTACGCGGCAGCATTCTGTACTTTCTTGCTACTTTCGCAATGGGAATGTAATATCGTAAACTATGGGAATCTCACTTACCGGGCTGCAAAGGTACCAAGGTGGGCATGTCCGCTCGGCGTGCTGGTAGAACGTCCTTTGCGTGTCGATTCTTTTTGAGTTTTTCTTTTTCTTCGCATGTGTCGCACTCACGCGCTTTCACGTGGACCTCGCGGACTTCGTTCTCGTTGATTCGCGATGTGGATTGCCCACCCGTATGGCATTGCTCTCGAAACACAAATGCGTTTCTGTTTAAATACTTATACACTGTCAATGTGGCACTCACACCTTCAGCTCAGCAGAAATATTGCGCTTGCTCAGTTTCCTCATGACCATTACACTGGTTTCAAGTAACTGTGCTTCAAAGAAAATTTTACAGACTTAGTAAAAATGGTGCTATGCGGAAGCTTTTCGTTTTAGCCTATATTACAGGAAAAAAAGAAGACGACGAAGAGGTAAGTGAGCGAAGTCAGGAAAATTTCTGCCCTTGCAAACCTTTCGCATTTAATATTTCATTTTTTTGTGTGATTTCTTAACTTCCTTGCCCCCCTCTTCTAATTTTACTCTTGCGAGATCAGGCTTGAAAGGCAGCTGTTAATTACTGTCAATGAAACGACGTTCGACATGTAACCGCCAGAAGAGATGAAAGTGCTTTGTAGTCTCTCACATTAAGCTCCCATTCGTACGTTTGTTTAATTTTCCACAGCGCAAAAAGTTCTCCGCAAACGTTTGTTGTCAGGTTACTAACGAGTTTATAAGACGGTTTAAGTACATCTGCATATATATGGATGTAAAACAAATTCGCTATTTTCAAATTACTAACCCTGATTAATGTTTAATAAACATAGCCGTGAATGAGTCTACTATATTTTCCATTTGTCAGCATATATTAGCATTCATGGCCTATTATCGTAATTTATATACAAATGGGTGTGGGTTTAAGTGGCAGTACAAAAAAGCGAGAGTTTCTGACACACGTTGTGATTTAGGTATCAGGGTTCCATATAATCCTGCCGACGATAATTACAAACATAAAGCGACCGTCGTATGTTACACAATTTCTTTTCACTTAGAAAGCATACGTTATATTTTCAGAGTTCTTGTGATGATCCAGTTAGTTCCAAGTGCCACTGAGTCACAATTGCAGCCAGCTCCTTCGCTCTACGTCTACACTGACATGCCTAACTCATCGTTTTGGAGTATAATTATGGTTTACCTAAATGTTTGAATCCTTCTTCTTTAATTATTGTAGTGGGTAAATGTCGCAGGTAATGAACACTGTAAAAATTTTCCAAAATGAGCGCGAAGTACGCGGGCTTATTGCTGTGGCATTTCGTATTACACGGAAATGCATGCGTTTAATTGATGTCGTTGTGATACTCTTACTGCCTGGGACCCACATCCAAGCTCCACGAAAAAGAAAAAGAAAGAATACAGTGGTTCAGCCTTCCGTCACGGGAATCGGTACAACACGACGGTGGTGCGCGAAGCTGAACATATAAGCTCTAGTATGGTGAACCGAGGGGCGAGAGGTGGGTTGGGTGGTCCGCACCCGTAAATCCATTGCAAGTAGAGATCATCGGTACCTCGACACGGCACAGACATCCTTGACAGTTTTCCACACGCAAAAGCTCGCGGAAGCCTCGCATTTCTCCGGAGATGCTGCGCTGCACGTGCAAGAGCCCTGAGAAAAACCTGCCACAAAGCAGGAGCATCCGCAAACGGTGAAAGGGAGACGGCTGTCTTTGCGGCCGTCTACCTTTCACCGTTGTGAGCAGACGGCTGTCTTTGCGTTTTTGGAGCAGAGCGCGTTATAACGCAAAGGGCGGCCACATAAGACTGATTGTGGAGCGGCCGTGGTTGAACTACATTACCCAATAAACGCTCCGGCGCGCATTAGCACAGCAATTTGCTTCACTTCATCGTTTCTAGATGGCGGTGCAACCGCGGCAAACCAAGAATTGAGTCGAAGGGAAGTGATGATAATTTCAGAGAAATTTTGCTGCCTAAACACCTTTCTTTTTACCGGAGGTCAGTTAGATGCAGTTAGATGTATACTGTAAAATGGTGTAGTGAAGATATAAGGCCCGTCTGTTCCTTACGCCTACAGTGTATCGGGGGTGTATCGGTACAGGTTCCTGCTCCCATCGCCGCATCCCGTGTGAATGTGGGTTCGAGTCCGTGCGGAGTGGTACTTCTGCAATGTAAATGTGTGTTCATTTTTTTTTTCAGATATTCACTTACGTTACGGAAGAACGTCACTGATTTCTTGATGGACCTCGGCATAAAGCACTCCCGCGTAAAAAAAAAAAACGACGTACGTATCATGATGATGTAGCGTACAAAATCCTCGCGCTGGCAAGTTATCCCTATACAGCATCCGCATAGGCTACATACAGCACGGTGGGAAATCAAGAAACAATTTCGTTCCTGCGTCCCAACGACGTAGAGTTACAGCGGACACACTCAGCGATAGGTTCAACAGAGATGAGGCCGTACTTATTCGCTCGCGGGTCATAGTAATTGCGGTAGAAAAGCATCACATTTTTTTTTCTCTCATGCTTTCTTGAGCACAACAAAGAATGAATACTCGTACGCCTTATGAGCCTTGAACGAGTAATGAGCGATAGGGTCCACTGTATAGGAGTCTCTTAGTTCTCGAATCTGTTGCTGCGAAGTATTTTGGAAGCTCCCACCCACAAGCTGAGGTAAGGTGATTTGCTAATAATAATTGCTCGAGTTTTACGTGCCAAAAGTCCAATGTATTTGTGAAGCACACCATCGATGCTGGCTCCGGGAACTTTGACCGCCTGGGGGTGTCCACTGGACACAGATGAAGCAACGTGCGGCGGCCTCTAGCCTTTCTTCCTTTATTGGCCCGCATCGAACTAAAGCGATTTGTCGAGCGTTCCGCGTGCGCACTCTCCTCTTTCGTCTCTACGATCCAGGCCCACAGGGAGGAGGGTGGGGAGGGGCGGGGGCGTTGCCATAAGGCCCGGGCCCTTCCGAAGATTTCGGTTGAGAAGTACTGTTAATAACATGGTGTAGCGCAAATAACATACAATTTAAGCATATTAATAACGTTGCACATTAAAATGTCACCTAATATATATATTGCGATTGAAGTATAAATACGAAAATAGAAGTTCTTAAATCATCAATGCCGTGAAGAAGTGGGCGCTCCCCGAAAAAAATTCCTGGGTACGGGTCTGAATATGAGCGCACTGAAAAGCTAAAGAGCTACACAACACTCGTCCGGTGTTAGGGTATTTTGTTTTCTTTTTTTTCGACAGTGTTGACCATTGTGTAATATTCATACTATTGAAGTGGGGACATTCCACGACTTACTTCCAAGGCGCGATTGATGAGATAAGCAACACTGCGCATCCCAGCCCACTGAGGGCAGCGATGCATTTCGGCGTACCGACGAAACTTCACGACATGAAATATTTTCGCAGTAGTGGCTAAAGCCACTCTGCAACGAGCCCCGCCACGGTGGTCTAATGGCTATGTTAGTCGGCTACTTATCCGAGGGTCGCAGGATCGAATCCCTGCCGCGGCGGCTGCATTTCCATGGAGGCGAAATGTTGAGGCCCATGTGCTGTGCGATGTCAGTGCGCCTTAAAGAACCCCATGTGGTCGAAATTTCCGGAGCCCTCCACTACGGCGTCTCTCATAATCAGAACTGGTTTGGGGGCGTTAAACCCCACAAAACAACAACTCTGCAATGAAGCCGCACCAGCGAGAGCAGGTCAGTGGTGGAGAAGGAAGGCGTCTCTCTAATGCACGCCCGTTAGCTGTTCTGACGGCCTAGTTATGCACGCGACCATCTGTCGCTGAATTCGGGTCTGCAGCGAAATGAAGGTTGCTAGAGCAACGAGAGACATTCTGTATTAGCGTTTCCTGTAACTTCCGATAGACAAGCTCTGCCGTCACCTGAACAAGGTGCGCTCCCTGCTGCTAGTTTATCGGGTAGACCCTGGCCCTGGCATATTTCCAGTATCATGACGCTATGTAGGCCTGCAACGCGGACTCATGGCGTCGCCTCATAGGCACCATTTTAATAGCGCGAAAACCGCTATTGTTTTGCTGCTCCCAGCGCAGTCCGCAAGCTTCGCAACGTTTCATATGACTTCATTAATGCCAATTGAAGTAAACGAGTCACAGATGCCTCAATACTGAAAGAGTGTTTAGGCCAAAGATTCGCTCGTGGACGCCCCGTGTTAGGCGACGACACTTGTCTTGTAGTGGAAATCCGTCACTCATGCAAAAGCGTAAAGCTAGAGACAGGCGCTGAATGAGCCCCTGTCCTATGTGTATTTTAAAGACGGTAGTTTTTCTTGAAATACCTGAACGCAGAAATTTTGGTCTGTATGTTTGTCTGTCTGCCACACGACTCAGCCATACGACTAAAGTTTAAGCATTTGCCTAACGCCCAGCTATCTTGAACTGGTAGCTGCGTTCATACTTGTGAACATTGTCGATCAAAAAGCATATGTTACGCATATCCGAGGTGAAACATCAATACGTAAGTATTCGGTGGTGTATTCCTTTGTAGAAAATATATAGATACGTAATCCTGAAGACCCTAGCGCTTGTTAGGCTGCGCTATGCACGAAAAAGGCCTCTGCCGACGATTTGGTGCTGCCACCTGGCAGTTGCCTAGGGATTCTGCACAAGCTCACGATTCCCGGCGGCTTTGCCAGATGGCGTCCATATCTCACGCAGCGTAGTACGGCCGGCAGAATAGTCTCGTATTTCGACGACATTTGCAGCGAAGCACGCAGATACGCGGGCTTCTTTTTTTTTCGGTGAACATATGCGAACAACAAAAATGTTAAGAACTTGACTATGGCAACGCTCTTTCTGCGATGAACGCTGTTCCAGCTCTCAAGGAACGAGGGAGCGCCCTCGCCCGCGAGTGACAAGACCGACGCAGGCAACGTCTGCTAGCGAGATCCTTGAGATTCTTGATTGAAAAAACCGACTGCTCGCGCTGCACGACCGTTCACCGGCCACCCCGTATATAAAGGCACTGGATCGTGACCTGCAATGTAGTGCCAGTGGAAGATTTCTCTTGTGCGCTCTCGAACCACAAGAATTCGCAGCGTGGGCGTTAATTAAATGTAATCCAGAACTCGGCACGATCTACGACGTGGGAGCGCAGGAACCTCATAAAGACCTAGAGCATAAATGACAACGTGTGTGTAAATACACACGCGTTGTCACTCATTTACATGCGCGAGTAGGCAATGTCACGGGTTATTTACGGTAACACCGAACTATCCCCAGTTTTTCGCCGACTCGTCATGATTCACTTCGTAAAGATGAGAGGATTTTTTCACGCGCACGACAAATCGTCGTCTTTATGCATGCTCGCCAAGCGAGATCATGCGATGACCAACAAGCAACAAAACATCCGCGACAAAGTTTGTGGACTGCCCATGAAATGCTGCGTAGGACGCCTCTTGGTGTTTTGTACGTCGGCCAAGTAGGACGGTTATAAAGCGCCTCGGGGAAACTTCTTGCTCGCTAAGCACGAGATGTGGAAGCAATCTGAAACTGCACCTGTCCATGTGCAATGGCTTTCAACGACATCTCGGCTATATCACCATCTTAGAAAGCTACAAGAATTGTCTTGTACGCGCAACATTGCACGCCACACGATTCACCGCAAAGCCAACTATCGCGCCGTGTTTCATCGACTCATGTGTCATGCAAGGAGCTGACGTGCCTCGGATAACCGATAAAAGTCATTTATCGACCAACGTGTCTAGAGACGATTCAGGTACATATCTGGGTGTTCTTTTTCTTCCAGTATAACTTTGCTCTCAGACAGAATATGTATCGTCAATATGAGGCTCAGGCGTCGAAATCCTTACAAATCAATTAGAAATAATTCGGAACAGGTCAGCGCGCTTCATTTTATCAGACATTTATTGCACTGCCAGCGTAGCTATCATGAAATCAAACTTAGGCTTACCACTACTAACAAACCGTCGCAAACTTGCGCGACTCTGCCTCTTTCACAAAATATTTTATCACGATATACTGCATGACAAATTACTCCTGCCACCCACATACATATCATCGCGTCTTTATCACGGGAACAACGTTGGCTTAATCACATGCAAAACAAAAGTACTCTCCGACTCAGTTATACCACGTACATCTGTGAACTGGAACCATCTTATTTCTACAATAGTGAAAATCAGACAGCCATCATTGTTTCATTCGTCAATGCCCAATGTTTTTCTGTGAACCCTATTGTTTTCGCACTTGCACTTCAATGTATTGATGCTTGCGCCGCACATGTTATCTGGACAATGTTCTCGTTGCTTTCATTTTTTGTTGACCACTTGTTGTGTGTTTTATATTTGTGCTCGGTGAACAGATCGCAAAATAGGATTTAGAACAGGGAACGTCGCAGGAGCCAACGTTTCGACAAGTGGACTTGTCTTCGTCAGGGTGGCGACTGCCTTCTCCAGCGTTCGTTTATCTACGCCGTTGCACACTCTCCCTCATGCTCAGAAAGAGAGGAGAAGAAGAGCAGCACCTGCGAACAATAAGAAAAAAGATGAAAAAAAGAAAAGACGGGCGGAGTGGGGTGCAGGGGAAGTTGGGTGAAAGGTGTTAACGTGACTAATATACATGGCAAGAGCGAAAGCTTCCAAATATTCCACTCCTTGTACATATCTCGGAAATAGATTGTGTGCGCAGTGCTAGAAAGCAGGATGAAAAATGGAACACACGCTCGGAACAAGAGTTGCTCCTATGGCTTGTGTCCCCCTCTCCACCCCGCACCACCTGCGCCGCACCCGCAGTGCATTTCACCGAAAGCTTGTTGCTAAAAATGTAACTACACTGTTTAACGCCACGGCTCTTGTGGAACTGGATGGGGGATCCGCATCTGAAAGTAGACTTTCGGGAAGAAACATTGTTAGCTTGTGCACACCTCACGCTTTTGTCGTATTTGCTAACCCCCCACCGTATCTAGTCGACTCAAGGGTTCCCTTTGAAAGGTTTATGCCTGTAGGCTGGAGAGTATTGAACTTGTATTGGCTGGAGAGTATTGAACTTGTCTAAGAGATAAAAAACGAGCGGAATGGATCAGAGAACAGACAGGAGTAGCCGATATTATTATACCAATTAAAAGAAAGAAGTGCACCTGGGCAGGACATGTCATGAGGAGGAAAGATAACAGATGGAGTGTAAGAGCGACGGCATGGATACTACGAGAGGGAAAACGCAACAGAGGCAGGCAAAAGGTTAGATGGAGCGATGAAGTTAAAAAGTTTGCGGGCATAAAGTGGAACCGACTCGCTCAGGATAGGGTGGATTGGAAATCGTTGGGAGAGGCCTTCGTCCTGCAGTGGACCTAAACAGGCTGATGATGATGATGAGCTACGATTCCCTGTATTTTCTGTCCCTCGGCGAGCGGAAGTTTCCCTGAAGTATGTAGAGTTTCAGTTCGTCGAAATTATGACCTGTCATATTAAAATGCACCGCCACTGCCTTCGGCAGGTTATTCGCGGTGTCCGCGCGGTGCCTGTTCAATCTAACATTAATTGGTTGACCAGTTTCGCCGATGTATTGCTTGTGAGAGAGTGAACAATTCCAACACGTAAATAACGTTTGAACTAGTGCAAGTGAAACTTGGTTTTATATGATGGACATCGTCACTTCCCATGCTTTTAATGTTAAGATCATTTTGAATATGCTTGCATGTCTTACATCCGGGACGGGAGCAAGTTGTTACGCAGGCGGTGAGCTGGGGGTTTACTTCCGCATCTACTAACAGGTCCTTAATGTTTCTATTACGGCGGTAGGTGACCCTTGGTATTTCCGGAAGCGCTTTTCTAAGGCGATCGTTGCTTGGTAGGATTAAATAGTATTTGCGAAGAATATTATTTATGTTTGCAAGCGCATTGGACTACTTCGTTATGAACATCCACTTGTCGAAATGTTGGCTCTTGCGATATTCCCTGTTCTAAATACTATTTTGCGATCAAGCATCCATCTTCTCCTGAGCTTCTCTTCTAGTAATTTTTCTGCTGTATTACTATAGCAAATCCCACTCCCCTTCTGTAATATATTAACTTGAGGGTGTCATATAAAATAAAATAAATAGCTTGAGCTCATCTATGCAGCCTTTATAGCCAATGTTCGCGCCCTTAGCATAAAGTTTCAACGCAGCAGCAAGGCTAGTCCAACACCTACATTCTCCATTGATCAATCTCACGCTGTCATGTGAACAGTACACGTTCACTACTAGCTATGGCGAGCGTGTCCCTGAAACGCAGCTCAACTCATCCAAGTTTACAAATGCAGTGCGGCAGAATTTCGGCAACGGCAGCAGAAGTTCCGGACGGTGATCCATTGCTGTCTGGTTTTTTGCTGACGGCGCGCCTAAGCTTGTGGAAATGGTGGCGCACGGGAATTCAGTAAACAGCTGCTGGAAGAGAGGAAGGAAACAGCAGAGAGGGAAAAAGCAAAGAGGTTAACCCGTGTGGGACAACCGGTATGTTACCCTGCACTTGCAGTCGCGTAATGCGTACGTCTGTAAATGTAGCCTTGATAGTGCAAAGGAGTGAAAAGTAGCCATAGCGGTAGAGGAGCAAGACGGTGCACTTCGCTCGCTCACCGCCGCACCCCCCCTCTTAAACTCTTTGCATCGCAGGAAGAATCCGAAGTCTTCCAACGTTGTGGCCCCCGTTGCGGAACAAGAACCTTACGCAAATAGATCACCCTGCCCACTTTCTGTCTCACATCTTTCGGAACTTCGGCTATCGTTGCTTACCCAGTGACTGACGTTACGTGGGTTCAGTTCTGATGCAGTATATTGATTTTCACAAAGTGACACACAGATGTGTCGTGCTGCACGTGTCTGTTCTGTGTCACGCACATAGATGTTTATGACACGTAAGTATCCCCACGGTAGTTGCGCCCCCCAGCGCGCCTTAATTGGACTTTTTGTAGATGTATTAGGAAACAGTAAGCTTTTCAAGGCCCAAGCTATATCTGTTTAATGTGATGAACTGGTTTGTGGAAGATGAGACGCGCTTCACCTTGGTAGTTCAAAAACAAAAGGAGAAATTTGTGCTCTCACTTTTCAATCACATGTATAAGCCACAGACTCGATTTAGTATTTTTATTCTGTTCATGAAAGTAAATCATACTATTTTATTATTCATTACCTAAATAATATTTCGAAGGGTTAACAGAATACACATTAGTATAAATGCAAAAGTTCCATAGCACACCGCCGTCTTATTCTTCGTCTGCGCAGTGAAACAAGACGCTACCTCAGCCAATCGCGGGAACAGCGCGAGTGTTGTGTGTTTCCTTCGTTCTGACGTAGCCTCATGTAGATAAGCCTATGAAGTTGTCAGTACATGTAGAGCAGATGCAGATACGGAGTTCTAGCGGAAGAATAACCGTTTACCTTACGGCTTAATCGCCCACTGAGCTGCAATGTTCATGGTTCGATTTAGAATCACTGGTCCTGAAAGGCTTAAACAGCCATCCTGGGCTCGGGTGTTCTGCATCAGTCTCTTGTAGGCTTTTGCAGACAATACAGGGAACACAAGTGTAACCGGTTGATCTGGAACTGCTCAGTCTAGCCGGATAACCATGCACGCCAGGTGTTCTCTCGCCTGAAAAGGAAGAAACATTTACCACTAGAACAACAAAGAAAAAAGAAAGAAAGAAGGACAGAAAGGAAGAAAGCGCACACTAGTCGACAGCGCATAGAGCCCCTGCGCATGCATCTGGAACTTCTCGCACTTCTTGATTCTCTTTTCAAGCGACTGTTTTTGTGAACAGGGTATTCTTAGAAATATTTACACGTGATTTGTGACGTTCGTTTTCTTCCACTGGATGCTGTTGTCTTCCTTAATTGAACTACGCCTATTTTGTGTAATTACGCTGTGTAAAGCTGCAGCTTCCATGGGAGTGCTTTCGCTTGATGTGAATATGCAGGGACCGTTTAAAATATTCGTGAGAACATAAGTGGGTACTTCTTGTAGTTGTATAGCGAACTCACCTCCGGTATACAACTATTGTTGTGGGAAATAAATCTCGATACTCTGAAACTTGCAAGAGCTGCCGTTATTAGGAACATAAATCATAACTACCCTGATTATCTGCTACCAAAAAAAAAACTATATACATGCAACGAAAACAATGAAAACGCACTGGAATGCCGTTCCTTGTGGTATGTTTCCTTGCGTGACCCGACGTCACCAGTGCGGAGCACTCAGCACTGCGTCTTCAAAAGACGCACTTCATGAAAAGGGATTTCACTTTCAGCGATAAAGACTGCAAGGCCTTCAAACAAGAAAGAGAACAGTAGCAGCAGCGAGCAGTCATTGAAAGGCTGCAGCGGTTATCTGGAGATAAAGTGCAATCGCGAAACTGCAATCGACACTACGCGCTGCTTCTTGAAACAGGAACACCCCGCTCAAATGATCAATGACGCACTCTTAGAGCGCGCTGAGGAAGACAAATCACGGCATGCCGAAGGCCACGCTCTCAAGTGCCTAATAGCTCTGACCTTGTGCGGCCGCGCCTGAGGAGTGTGATACTTAAGAGATATGAGTAGATATTGACACAAAGCGAGCGCCCGGATGATGTTTACCGCCGCGTCCAGACTGTGCAGGGATTGCAGAAATCTGCGGGATATGTGACGTCTTCCACTCGTACGTGTAATCTTGTTGCGCCATGCTGCTTGCCATGCAAGCCTCAAACTTCGACGCGATGTGTGCGTCCATGGGGGAATGAAAAAGCCAGGGACCGGGCGTCAAGTGAAAATATTTAAGCTTTGTAAGGAAAACAAAGATTAAGGAGTGCGAATGATTGGAAACAGGCCCTAGTCATGTCACGTGCTAGCGGTCGATGCACATATGGTTCGGGAGTAAAGCTTACCGCGCACCAAACATCAAGCAGTGCAGCTACCATTGTGGGCCTAATCCTACCTTAGTGGCCCAATGCACAAGGCGTCAGAGGAGGTTGGCTACCTGAGGCTAGCTGTTGTTGTTGCTGCTGTTGTTATTATTGTTGTTGTGGTCATTGTCGTCTTCGTTGTTGTTGTTGTGGAGGCCAGCGGAATCGCGTGGAGTCGCCCCTTAGTTGTTTTTTTTTTTGTTATCTTTGTACGCATTCATATAGGGTTGAGAACAGTGCCATCTACTCCAATCTAATAATTCCAAATGCGTTCACGTGTGATGATGAGAACGGCGCTTATTGATTTTCATGCCACGACCGGGACTTAGTTTTGCGGTCGAACCGAAAGTGAATTTCGGTATTATTATCGCAAGGCACATGTATGTATGTACATTCTGTGCTTCATTTTCCAATACAAAGAAGCACCACTAACGTGGTATATGGCTATAAATAATTTAGGGTAATATTCTTGAAATATATCATCGTAACCGCCAAGTATGTGTGCCGTTTCCGACGCACAAGTTGTACTTGATTCTCGCTGCGTAAATGAAAGTGCAAGAAAACTGGCCGCCGTGATTCCAAATTGGAGCGCATTCTCCGTGAATTTAGTTGCTTACATTCGTTCTCGCGATCTTCGTGTTGAGGCCCGTGTGCTGTGCGATGTCAGTGTACGTTAAAGAACCCCAGGTGGTCGAAATTTCCGGAGACCTCCACTACGGCGTCTCTCATAATCAGAGCTGGTTTTGGAACGTTAAACCCCACAAATCATCGCGATCTTCGTAACCGCTGCAAGGGGCCCGCATAGAGGAGAAACCCCCTTCTGTTGGACGTAATATTATGACTCGGTATCGTACTGGTACCGTTCCAACTTTTGGTACCATTCCAATTATGCGAAATCGCTCTCGCCATCCTCGAGGCGAAGGTCACGGCTCAGGTATGATGTCTCGTGCATTTGTTGCATCACATCTGCGAATTTATCCTTTTACGGTTTAAACGCACGCACTCGCCTACGCAAGACTACTGGCGCTGCGGCCTCATCCGACTCTGCGACACAAGGGTACCGCAATGTAAGAAATAAACCAAGGATCCATCCAAAAGGTGTGTGTGTGTGTGTGTGTGTGTGTGTGTGTGTGTGTGTGTGTGTGTGTGTGTGTGTGTGTGTGTGTGTGTGTGTGTGTGTGTGTGTGTGTGTGTGTTTAATTTTAGCAAAGCAGCCCCGCATCTCCTCTGCGAGCATCACTTGCTTGCCATCGGCATCCGGTTGGGTCGGGCTTTACACGGAGCAGTCCGGTTGTATCACCCTCACCACCGCCCTGCCCCTCTCTCCGCAGCGCCTCTCCCTCCACGACCGATGGCCTCAAGGCGTGCCTTCTCAGTTCAGCTCGCGCTTCCAAAGTTGCAAGCGCGTGAGGCGCATCCCCGATGCGTCAACAAACAGTGGCGTCCGCGAAATCGCGGTGAGCTCGAGGATCGGCGGGCGCATCTTTTCGAGCACCTGGAATATCCGTCATCGTGGCAAGGCCGTCTTGTGCTGCGGCCGAGGTTGTTTCAAAGGTGGACCGGTGATTGTTGCGGTAGCGTCGTGTCAGTGGGCTGGAAACATGAGCCCGCACGTTGGCGGAGATGGCTTACCGCCGAAGTCGGTGTGGAGCACAAACGGCGTCGGCACAGAGGTAAGAGCAGGAACTGATGATCCTCCTCACGCTTTTATCCCATAGCCGGCGGACGGCGGCGCAGCTTTTACAGCAGTTCGAACGATGAGTGTTAGGAGATATTAGAGAGAGCGCATTGCCTTCCACCTACGGCTGGTCGCACGTTGTTCGCAGCGATAGACCACGGCATAGACTATGTTTGCTCAGGGTTATTTACCCTATTTAAGTCATAGATTAGTCAGGAGATCTTTATCATCGCCCTACGCATTGAAATTCAAATAAAGCAGGGCTTGCAGCCCCGATGCGTATTTTAAGGAAACGAAACGTGATATATTAGCCCACGAACAAAAGGAGCCCTCCAAAGGTCAGTGACTACTAGGAGTTGATTTTCGACTTCATGTTTTCTCACGGGGAACCACAGAGCGAGTGAGACACGACGAGGATTTCTTCCTTTCTGATTTCAGTCGATTCAATTACGCTCGTAAACGCAGACTGAATGACAGTAGTACGTGCGATTTATATGCAAGCGTGACAAGTCGTGGTTTCACCTTCATGTACACTAAGTAAATTCGGAGATTTTTTCTTTAATAATGAATTCAGCTGTGCTGTAAATATTATTGCCATGCACAGAGCATTATATGATTTCGGGTTAGGTTGGCCTCCACAACGAGTTCTTTACTGAAGCGCTGGTGCAAAGTGCTGCGTCGCGCCCCGCCACAGTGGTCTAGTTGCTACGGTACTCGGCTGCTGATCCGAAGGTCGCGGGATCCGATCCCTGCCGCGGCTGCTGCATATCGATGGATTTTTTTTGTTGTTGTTTTTGTCGGGTTTACGTCCCAAAACCAGCTATGATTCTGAGAGACGCCGTAGTGGAGGGCTCCGGAAATTTCGACCACCTGGGGTTCTTTAACGTGCACTGACGTCGCACAGCACACGGGCCTCAACATTTCGCCTCCATCGAAATGCAGCCGCCGCGGCCGGGATTCGATCCCGCGACCTTCGGATAAGCAGGCGACTACCATAGCCACTAGGCCACCGGGGCGGGGCGCATTTCGATGGAGACGAAACGTTGAGGCCCGTGTGCTGTGCGATGTCAATGCACCCCGGGTTGTCGAAATCTCTCGAGCACACGACTACGGCGTCTCTCGCAATCAGATCGTTATTTTGGGACGTAAGATCCCAGAAATCAATCTGCGCTGTTTTGCATTTTGCCCCTGTCAATATGGTGCCATAATGTGAGCGCGACGTCGCGTTTAGCAGTGCAACGCCAGCTACGCCACGGCTGCGGCTCTTTCATGAACTAACTACCCGCCGATATTGTAATAACTCCGACGAGGAGAACGCAACAAAAAAAAAAAAAGAAGAATGAACTGTTTAGATTATAGCATGCCAGCGCACATGATCTCGAATCCATTTGGCCATCTGCCAGTCTACTTAAGAACAACTCGTTTGCGAAACGATTAATGAGATTACGTAAACATCAGCGCTGTCCGAGCCGTGTACGCAGAATGTCGAACGAGTAGAGCGAGCGCAAACTGCGGAGATAAACCAGCGCGTCAAAGGGAAAATGATCAACCTTGAACGGGTTTATCGCTTCGTAGATAAAAATACAGATTAGTGCTGCTCACTGCCAGTGCATGCACGCTTTATCGCTGACGTGCGTCGCTGTGGCACAGATTAACTCGTGAGTGATGCAGCAAGGCACGTTCTATTCACGCTAGAAAGGCTCGCAACAACTCGATACCTTACGAAGCTACTATTAAATAACAAGCATTTCTTAGCGAACTTCGGCGCCTTTGAGCGTATCTATCTAGCCGCCATCGACTTTCCGCTCCCGTGGCCGTTTCGTTAATGGGATGTACTACGTATGCGAAAATTGGTATACCGGAAGATGACTGCATGACGAACGTAAATGACTGGTCATAACACGAATATCATGATATGCATGTCATGAGCGGCATGATTTACATACCACGGTCTCGGTACTCTCCTGGCCGTTTCGGTAAAAGGAAATATACGAAAATTGGTATGCCACAACATGACTGCATCACGAACGTAACTGACTGGTCATAACATGAAAATCATGATATGCATGTCATGCAGGCAGGCACAGAACTTTATTTTGGTCCTGAGAAACTGCAGTTGGACGTCCCCTTCTAGGGGGATCCTGTAGCAGTTGCGGGCCGCTCCCACGCAGGGACAGGAAGACCGTGGCCCTCCGCCCTCTCGCGGGCTCTATGTCATGAGCGGCATGATTTACATAGCACGGTCTTGGCACTCTCCTGGCCGTTTCGGTAAAAGGAAATATACGAAAATTGGTATACCACAACATGACTGCATGACGAACATAAACGACAGGTCATAACATGAATATCATGATGGACCTTGGCGCGATCTACAACATGGGAACGCAGGGACCTCATAAAGACCAGGAGCATGAATGACAACGCGTTTGTAAATATACACACGCGTTGTCACTCATTTACATGCATGAGTGGGCAGTGTCACGGGTGATTTACGGTAACACCGAACGATCCTCAGCGCTGCGCCCTCTCGACATGATTCATTTCGTGAGGGTATGTTAATTTTACTTCCTATTCCTAGATCCACGGATGGTTGTCAAATGATTTAGCGACATTAGATGCTAGCCGTACTGAGCGTGCAGCCGCGCGTCATGGGGTGATTTTCAGAGCGCCACCATTCCATGCGGCGCCTCCTTGAGATTCGAGTGAGCAACAACGTTTACCGACGCTTTAATGTACGAGCTGATCGAACTCGCCATCCGATGTCGCTCTTGCTTCCTTGTCCGCTCCATTAGCTCCGTACGGTCAGTCCATGCGTAACCTTGACCACAAGGGCGCTACTCAACGCTCAGACAGACAAAGAAACAAAGAAAGGAACTCGCTTGACCTCTGATATTTCGGGCTGTTTCCCTCCCCGGCGAGGTTTCTGCTTTCCCATCCGAACCTGCTCGCTGGCTAGGCGCCAAGAGTGGACACGTGTTCAGCCGCTGTGTCGTTTATGCTGCTGATCAGTAAAAAGAAACGCACGCGCACGCATGCACGCGGTCCTTACGGCACTCTAACCGTGTTTAAAACGAAATGCATTATGTATTCTCATGAAGATTCGCTTTGTCCCCTTCGTTAATTTCTCAGTTCACCTAAGTCTTCATTGAGTTACCCTTAATTCACTTTGATTCATCTTATAAGCACAGCTGACATGCGTTAATTTGAACCTTAATTCACCCTCTCTCTCTCTCAATTCACGCTCATTGACTTTAGTTTGATTTATTAATTCGTCCTTACTTCGCATTCGTTCCCTTTCACTTGCGCTCTGATTTCTTTTAGTTCGTTCGACATCGTTTCAATGAAACTAGGTATGCTCCAATTAAAATTCCGTGTCTTGTGCGACGTCACCCAATGGTATTCCCGCTGTCGCAGGCTACGACGACGGACGTTCAGTGTTCGCGTTTTGTTAGACTGATAAGGCTTTCGCCTCGATATAAAGGCAACCAAGCGTTTGTGCATTGCAGGGTGCTAGGGGGCGGAGTGGACCGCGATGCAGTGGCGCCTGTCTATAGCGCAGTTGTCGCGTCGAGACGGTTCCGTACTTGAGTTACAGGGCGTGCACGCGAGGCCTGTGTGCGTGTTTTGGTAGAAAGGGGGGAGAGTGATCTTAAGGATGCGCCTCACTGCTGGTCGTTTTGCTGCCGATAACGCCGAATGCTGGCCTCGGATTTTCAAACTATTCTTTTTCCTTCCTTTCTTTCTTTTTTTTTTTTTTTTAACTCTCGAGTAGGTCCGATGTCCCCCGTGGATATGCCGCTGGAACACACAGGTTTCGCGTTGCTGCCGTCGCAAACAGAAACGTGAGAAGTAGGGTTACACGTACCGGATGTTTTAGAGCATCGTTAACAATTTCTTTTTAAAAGGTGGCTTGCAGACACAATATATACAAGAAGAGCGGTTACCAGAAGGAAAGGTCATTTTTATTTTGGGAATTAAAAAAGGCTTCACGAATAAAGTTGTAATACGTGAGCAATCAACCTAAACGTTATAAGCGATTATACTGGAGCACAGTTGTCGCGGCACATCATAGGAAACTAGCAGCTTCGCGATGATCCGCATGGAACAAATTTTGGACAGAGCACCCAATTTGAAGTAAGGGTCATGTTTGTTCTCGTTGCAGTGGTATTCTGTGCTTATAAATGAATTAATAAAAACCAGTGGACTATAAAAAAAAACCTCGTTAGAACAGATAACTGGAAACGTGTCACCCCCAGAGCTCGTTTGTGGTTGATGGCACTCTGCTGGGAGGCGCCAGCAAGAAGCAGAGGACACTAAAGTGTTGTTTATCGTATTGTAAGCAACGATCCATTCTAAATACTGAGACCCCAATATTGATTATGGAAATTATTGGTGTGGTGGCGGCAGTACTTCTAGTAGTAGTAGGAGGAGGAGCAGTACAGGCTGAGTGAAAGCTTCTGCCCCTCGCCCAGAATATACTTTGCTATCTCTTTGGTCCACCATGAAAAATTCAGTTTTTGTAGAAGTGAACGGCCCCGCTGCAACGAAAGAAGGAAGAAAAAAAAGGAACGTTAAGCCACGCTCAGTGCGCAGGATGGATACACGAAACGGCGGATGAAGGTCCCCGACATTTTCACTCTCAGCCATGTCAGAATTTGTGCCACTCGGAAACAGCGGATGTGGTGTCTGGTTTCCCGCGGCGGCAACGGCTTCCCTTGTTTGTAGGCTCCAGTGCGCATTCCCGGCGCATGTTTGCGTTTTCAGCTGTATGGCGTTGCTGGCGGCGTTACATTTCCAGCTTCGAGAAGGAAGCTATGTAATCCGTATGTATTTTTCCTCCCGCCATGAGCTCATAGTCACGTCGTTTCAAAAGCGCGGATTCTATTTTTCCAGTTCCTATGTTGAAAAAAGTGTGATATGACGCTGTTCATTATTATTTTCATGCGAATATTTAGTTGTGAAACAGAAAAGTAGCATGCACCCGTTTGTTTCACGAGGCTACGAGCAAATCCCTACGGATTTCTCAGAAATCAGGGCTTTCTAGTTTCTGAGAAATTCGCCCTGGTCCGGGCTTCTAACCCGGGAACAACGCATGTAGGGGCGCTCGCTCTGCCAAATGAGCTAACCAGGAGGCTAGAGATATACAGCGCGAGGGTGAATCCATCGAGAACTCGAAGCACATGGGCATGAATATGGTATACTTAGTTGATTCGCAAGATATGTAAGCAAATATCCACCTACATTTGGGACAAAGGGTATTTACGCCCCTGTTTGGCCTTGCTGATCATCCAACAATACGTGGTTCAATAAATATTTTGGCACGACAAGTGCAGCCTGAGTATAATTGTCGAGGAAATGTGACGATGCAGTTAAAGGGACTCTGAAACGATTTTGACGATTTTGTGCAAACATGGTGATCGGGCAGAGCGAGTCATTAGGATCATTATAGGACAGATTTCAGCGCTCTGCGTAAAGTGTGTAATTTACAATAAGGTTTTGAACACGCGCATCGCAAAAGATCGCAGCGGCTTGGCAAAATGCGTTTTCAAACGCCCCCGCCTCTCGAACGATGGATGGGAGGCCGCTGATTGGCCCCTAAAAAGTGACGTGCACGTAATTTTCCCAACCTAAGTGCGAACAACGTGCTTCTACAACGTGCTCCTTCGTCTCAGCCAACCGTATCGTCGCAATATCTGGCGGCGTACACATGAGTCGCCGGCGCTCTATTACGGAGGCTAGCACTGCCGAGGCCGGCGAGCTCAGTAAAGATATCGGGGCGCTATGTCACTGCGAAGGGATCGGCAGGGCGGCTGACGCGGGAGGCGCCGTCGTCGCTGGCGCGCACTGCGCAGCTGATTGAGTTGAGGAGGAACAGCAGTGGTAAGGAGGAAGGCGACAGAAATAAGCCCATAGGTGCCTTAGTGCATGGTGCTTCGCTTTAGTTATGGTATGAATGATTTCACAATTGTGTTGTCTAATCAGTGACGCAATGTCAAAAATCATTTCAGGAATCCTTTAAGTGACTGCATCATATTCCAATGCACACAGAATTCTTGCAATGGCAAAAATCAGTAAATCCTTCTCGAACCCGATTCAAGCCAGCCCTGTTACTCCCCAACCCCGGCGTTCTCTCTCAGTCGCCCAAACCGCAGACACCCAGCCGCCTACCACTGCGCTCATTCCACATTTCTTGTCGTCGACATACCGGCGTTAAACCTGCAAAAGAAAAAGAATGAAGAAAAACAAAAAGGGGAGAAAAAAATGCGTAAGGACCTCCGGCTTATGCGTGATGCTGACCTCGTGAGGTTCCATGCATCGGAGCGCATCTGGGCTGCAGCGACCGTATGTTCGCATAGAAACGCTCACATGCCCATTTTGCATATGGTTGAAAAAGAGTTTCGTGCCAGTCCTTAGCGATCTGAATGTATGAGGCAATTTCCATTGGCGAATTGATTAATCCTCTATTCAGATGTGCCTCAAATTCGGAAAGCTATGCTTTCAAGTATCGGCAGCTTTTTTCCCCGAAAGCCTCTGAGATATTACGGCAATTCCAATAAATAATAAAAAAAAATTGAAGCGGGAATGAGAGCGGTTATGTTGTATCAATGATGTCCATGATAGTAATGGCGTGATGTAGCCAATGCGTTTATTCGGCGAGTGAAACGTTGCAAGAGGATGTCGTTCTGACAAAAACAAAGTACTGCGTAGCGGTGGATGCCAATTATGACGCAGCAGCTATACGTTTGACGACAGCAGCGTGAAGGTTTAGGACGATCCCCGGAACACTTCATCGACTCTCACAGTGGGACTTCCGGGGCAAAGCGCCCGGATTCAGATAATATGGCACTCATATTCGTCGAAATAACGTATATGGAACAATATTGGCAACGTCTGCTGTCACCGTGCGAAGAACAGAACCCACGGCTTTTGTTTCTTTTTTCTCCGAATATCGCATTAAGTCATCACAATTATTTGCTTCTACGTGTTATCACTATACACGAGACGCGCGCTCAACTGCTCCCAGCAACTTCTGGCCAGAACTCGCGAGGAGGCGAGCATGCCTGAATTCTCCACGCACGACGAGAACGTTGACGTTTTACTACAGATATGTTCAGAAGCGCCCGTTTAATTCTGCGGGTGTCGGCACCCCCAGTACATTTCTTGGAGTTATCTACAGCCCGTGCGCGCGAGGGCTAATAAAGTGCGGAACGAACATTGGAGTCGTTGCGTAAGACGGAATGATAATGTACGCCAGCACGCATTCGAAGATGTTTTACGTACGAGTCAAAAAGGTTTTCTCGTTTACTTTAACTCGGCAGCGTTGAGGGAATAGTATCGCAGAAAATCCTGCCCCGACGTGAGGGGTAGCCACCGTAGTCTGTGGCGAAAATGCTATCCCGAACCACACCAACCACCCAGAGCCTCCACCATGGCAGAGATGTGTTCTAGAACAAAACTGCATTTCTCAAAGCAAAATCCGCAATTAAGAAAAATTGTAAACTATGACTCAACTAGAGCCTACACACGATAGCTGGGAATGCAGTTTCTGAGGGCAAGAACGCGTAACTTCTGTTAAGAGGAAACAGCTATAAAAGTTAATTATCTAAATTTCTACCATTCCCACAGGAGCTTGTCCAGCGAGCTTCATCTCCTAGGTTAGATTATTAAGCATCATCCATATGCCGCCCGCCGAGATACCGCCTTCGACTCCTCAAGGTAAAGCCTAAGTGTCCTCGCATTTGCTTTACTTAGAGGTCAATCCCGATATCTTTCACGTTCATTAAATATGACATGATAAAACTGAAGAACAGCCTTACTCGGATGAACAAGATACTCAGTAACCACTGAAAGAAGACTAGCTAGAAATCGGTGCCAGCCACAACTAACTTGATCGCAGAAAAGGCGCAAATGATGTGGCCGTAGAAAAGATGCGCAAACAACATTGTTTAAAACAGTGATCAAACTATACAGATGATAGTTTCTAGTTTAGCAATGTTAGCACAAAATTCATTCATCACTCGGTCCTCTCTGTGGGTACTTCCATACACGTTCGACTTTTCGTGCTGGTCCACCTTGCAGCGCGTTTCAGCGACTTGCCCAAATCTAAGCACACTTCTCAGAATGCTCCCATTCACGGCCGCACGAAACCACAGAGATGTCATTAATGCGCCTGTCGCTTTTACATATTTACTGTGCGAAGCTTCTATAACCTCGCGCTTCCAGGTCCACTCTATTCTTACCAAGATCAGAAAGAGTACAAAACGTTCGTTCAGACAAGTACAAGTCACAATGAGCAGGTACCTTGTTCTCTTATGGAAAGATGATATTCTCCACCTCTCCTGCAGGATAACAGATAGGGGACGAATTGGTTGAATATCATTTTGTAGATTCCTGCAGCGCTCAGTGACAGGTACACAAGAAGGACACAAGCGAGACAGGACATGCGGTGTGTCCTGCACACGTCTATTGCTTGTCCGTAGGACAGTCACTTCTTGTTCGCCTGTTTGTTCGACAGACCCTAATCAGGCCAACGGATAATGGAGTCAAGAGCAGGATAGGAACAATCCTCTTATGTACTTTATAAATTAATCGTAGTATAAGAGAGATAAATGGAAGCTGACAGAAACTGAGAAAGTACACAGCCGCCAGTTGAAACCGAACCCACAGCGCTTGACGATTTCGCACTGTACGCAGTTATTGCACTATACCGGTAACAACTGACACGTTTGAAGGCAGATTGTGACGAATATGCGTGAGAACACCTCACAGACCTCACAGACAGCTGAGGGGTGAAAGATACGATGAAAAAAATTGTTTGAACATCACTGGAGGCAATGTTTTGATATGTGGACTTGTCTTCATCAGAGATCTTGGTCTGAGGCAAACAAATACGCATATTTCTGCAACAAAATGCGCAGTGCAGCATCGTTTGGGGCCAGCGCTATGTACAGCACACAAGTGGCCGGAAAGGGGAGGCCACATTCTCGAGTCTTGAGTACCAACGCCATCGAGTGCTCCGCTGTGGTCCATAATATGATGATTAAGGACCCAGGGTTCGAATCCCGCTGCAGCGGTGATATCGCCACAATCACCTGCGCATCAAGCTTCATGCACAGGGTATCAGATGTGACTTCACAGTCATCATTGTGACAATTTAATCGATTGTATATTAACCCACCCCTTATGTAATGCCCCCCGGGCGGGGGGGTCTTTAAGGTAATAAAAATGAAAATGAAACCAAATTTTAATGGAGGCGCAATGATAGAGGCCCGTCTCGTACACTTAGGCGTTTCGCACGAACAAGCAGGTGCGAAACGAAAGAGTCACGAAAAGTTGCTTCTGTTGTAGTTCTTGTTGAGAATGTGAGGCCTTGCTAGTGTATGTACTACATGATGAGCGCTGTGCCTGGGCAGAACCTACGCGCCGCTCAGTCGGTCGGATGCTTTACTGCATATTTCTTGAATTGCGGTGTGTGGCAAATGCACGAACACACGGCACTACACGTCGGACCGGTGTGGATACCAGCCTATCGCGATCCGTGTATCGCAGTTCTGCTAGTCGACTGCAATGGTAGCCTGTCGTCTGCACCGTTTGAGTGAAATATACATACCTGAATGCCGGCGACCCCATTAGTTGTACCACACGCTCATCCTAATTGCTATAGTTAGCCATAATAATAGCGATATGCTTATATACAGCAAGAACAAGAAGCGATAAAACGCGCACGGCTGGCCGGCGCGCGCGCACTAGCCCAGCCGTGGCAGTCAGCTCCTCCTAGCCACTCACGATGACGTCATGAAGCTTCTCGGCGAATCCTAGGCGGTGACAAAGTTTTCGTTGCCGCTCATGACGCGCGCCGTGCGTTTTTGCCAAAATAGGGTCATTTGCTCACGTTTATTCCCCTTTTCGACGTGATTTTCGCGTTCTTCGCGCAAAGAATGATTAAATAGCATTATAACCTCAATTTTCTTAAAACGTGCTTCAGTGCCCCTTTAAGTAAATGACACACGCAACTTACGAAATGCCGCAATAGGAGAAATACTATGCCTGGGCCTGTTTCCTTTTTCTGCTCTGCGTTCTAAATACTAGGAGTATGATGTACCAGCTACCTCTGAAAAAGAACTGCTTCATAATTTGCTAGGCGACCGACTTGTGGCCCCTTCTAACCCAAGTTTCGCGGATATATTCATTAGGGTGCCCCCGCACGATCATTCTTAGTTACGCACTATTTTTATTGTGTGTGTGTGTATGTGTGCAATGACGCTATTTTGCTGCACTTGGTCCTTGCGCCAATAAAAAAACGCATGTGGTCATCGTATGTGCTACTTCACGCCGCACGGTAGCTAACGTGAGTTAGTGCAGTGCAACCACGGGCGAACTCTACCAGAGCGGTCTGGATCCTTACACAACGTACCGCTTTCAGCAGAGAAAGCGACGTGTCATGACTGCTAAGGTCCTTCCATATCGTTATCCTGCCTCCGTTAGCAGGTTTTTCGTTCCTACCTTGCGGATAATACAAAGGCAAGCCACTTTAAACAGCATGGATACGGTGTAGAAGTAGGGTACAGCAGTATGCAATTATCCCTCCCTTGCTCCCCTCCTCCGCCTCCACAAAATCTGTTTTCTTGTGGACTGCGTCGCGCCATTGAATGCTGGATGGTTCTCCCACATGGTCAGCTGTGAGGCCACCGCCCGACGACGGAAAGGAAGCTGGCAGGCGCATTTGCCTTATCGAGATAAAATTACAACGAAAGCAGACCCAGAGCCTGTACTGAATGAACATGTGCGCGCATGTTTGTGCGATCACAAACGCCCACGCGTATGCTTGTAAACGCTGTTAGAATAATATTTCTTCACGGCGATGAGCCACAGAAGGCCCTAAAACAGGTTCTTGCGAAACCGTCATTGCGCATCGCTTCTTGCGTTGCCGTGATACAAATGGGCAGATGGCTGTGACTTGGTGTCGAGGAAAACGCATGTAAGAGACTGTCTTGCGGTAATTCAGAGTTGGCTGGTGCTTTTCCTAAACGGGCTCCTTCTTTTCCAGCCCAGCATTAGTCGCACGTGTATGCGGTCTATTGTATGTGCCTCTGATGGACACTATTAGAAGGGAAATGGCCGCTACTATGTTGCAAATTTCAGCTCGAAGTGCTTGTACGATCCCGCGATCACGGAGGTGCCACTGCACTGCATTGCCCCAGACATGTAGTCTGTAGGCACGTGAACACGAAATAGTCGTGCGTGTTCTGACAGTGAAGCCCTGCAGTAAATGTGACAGTATTGTTAATGACGTGTAATTATGTCGAAAGACCTATTCAAAGCCTCTGAGCTGGCAATTTTCAATCTACTCACGGGTTCACGTACAAAGTAGACGCGTAAGAAGGTCAAACAAAAGGCAGATGTATTCACCTCGTTCATCTCTTGTAGGTAGGCCAACACGAGTTACTCGTGGATACTCTTGAAATGAACAGCGCTTTATTCGACCAGTTCGATTAATTCAATTTTTGGGACACCTACTGGTCGTCTTGACAGAGGACCTTAGAAGAGATTCGTGAATGATAACTAGTTCAGGTTGACTTAGCGTACGATTTTTCCCAGCTTATTGTCCTGTGCTTAGTGTAATAAAATGTGTCGTTGCCACTACGTTGGATTGACCGTAGACGGAGGTGTTTAGCAGGCAACGCGCAAGCTATGCACATATAATGGTATTCAAGTTGACGCCGTGAATACAAACCGCGTGCAAACATTGTACGGCCCCACAGCCAAAGGTTAGTATTGGGGCCATTTACAAGCGTGGAGTTGACAGTCAGCTGAAATGAAATATTCATATAGAATGACCAATAACAGAAAAAGAGTTGGATGATGTGGACTGAAAAGCGTAATCGAGCAATTATAGTGTAAGGGAAAGTAATATAAATTTGAAACCACGTCTTGGTTTAATCTAAAGCATGGTTAAATAATGGAATTGGAAACGGAAAGGAAGCTATTTATATGGCAAACGAGTTCTGCGGAGACCTGCAAGGTGGAGAAACTCATATGCATATATACATAAGCAGCATATAAGCCGCATGTATCCATGAGCCGTATATACTCATAGCCATATATATGTATACGTGTATGTAACACAGAATGGGTATACATCGGAAAAGAGTCTCATACATGCAGGGATGGAATTTTCTTTAAATAATTCATTTTAACCAGTGCGAAACGTTGTTGCTGTTTTTTTTTTTGCTCAAGTGATAAGATGCCCTAAATCTGAACTAATTTTCCAGGCAATATATACGTATGAAGAAGCCTGGCTGCTCACGACAGCAGCGGTAGCACTACTGTAAAGATTTTACTGTTATGTCGAGTGCACAGGTTCTTATCTTTTGAATACACTTATATAGGTTGTGTAAAGATACTGGAAACTGACCCACACCAGGAAAAATTGGAGATGTATTTTCAGCTGCAAGTAAAATGTGAGCATCGGAACACCTGACCCAAGCATAACTGAAAGTGTCCTTCATGCCATGCGGTAGTCGCCGTTGGCCGGCGCGCACATGGACATTGGCCGCACTGCGCGATCCACCTGTGGCGAGAGATTTTCGCTTTTGTTCTGGCTCTGGCATCGCTGTTTCAGAAATTCTATGAAAAAAAAAACATTTTGTCCGAGCGAAAAAAAAGCCAATCGCTGCTTATAAAATACGAACAAACAGCGCAACTGGGGCAACGTGTCAAGTTCAATAACATCACCGTGTACCACTATCACTATCACATGTAGCACTCGGCTGAGCGGAAGGGTTCGCGCAGTGGGCCACTTGCAAAACTGTGTCCTCTTATGTGTCCTCTCGGCATGCTTGTAGGATCCCAAGACAGCTCCGCCGTTGAAAGTAGTCTTAAGGAGCAAGCCTTCGAGTTCAGCGGACCCCTGTAATTGCGAAAAGCATCAGAAATAGCATACCTAATTAACTAAACTTGCATATTACACATTATAACTAACACGTCTAGTAGTTGATGCCATGGGCGAGTTTGTAGCTGTAGAGACGATGTTTCTGTATAAGTTTTTAAAGCGAAGAAAACAGTCATTATCTGAGAGCCTGCGGCCCAGGAAATCATTTTCTTTTGCACAATAGCGAAGCTCGCTGCAATTGGAGCGCTTGAAGTCACTTTCAAAACGCATCGCCGGCTTTTGACATGTGCCACTGACTGCAGCCACCCAATCCAAATACACGGTGCACTCAGAACTGGTCGCCGTGTAATTGGGGACAAACAGCCTCTTCATTGCACCCAGAAGAACAAGCTAAACCTAATGCTGTTTCTTCCTATGCTGAGCGTCCAGGCTTGCTAGTCAAGCCAAACAGCAAATATATTTCATTTCGAACTGGAGGTCACAGATAGCGTCTGCGTTGCATCTTTTGTGAATACCGGCGCTCTTCAAGGCACATTTTTTATTTGGACAGGAAGAAACACTGAAAGCGAAGTGTCGCCCTGCAGGAAAGCTTCATACAGGAACCTTTTCACCGCTTAAAAAAAAAGGGCTATTTCATCCACCTCTTCGTGGCTAGGAACTCGTTATTATAAAGAAACTTTCAGAATGCGGTAATTAAATAGTTAAATAGCATATCTTATTGAGTACATTAGACCCATCGGTATAAATGTGCTAGCGCAAAACAACATGGTGTAAAATCACTAAAATTCGTGGTGAGCATTGTCGCATAGTTAACGAAACCGTAAGTGCTCTCCTCCCACGCGTTCACCGCAAGCATTCATAGCGGCACATATCTCTCAAAACTTGTACGGCTTCTGTCTATACTAAGAACACAGATGCGCCGGTATCGGCTATGTTCTCTACACGTTTCCTCACCTCAGAAACAACAAGTAACGCGCACGTACACCCACTACCACAAACATGCAAAGTCCCGCATTCTTCATTTAACATAACCAAATGGCTTTCTTCATACATGCGGCTATTTGAGGACATATCCAGCAATGGCTTGTAGATAATTTCTTCCGAATATTGTGTTGAGATCTTTGATTACTGTTGCAGAGGGACAAAGTTCGGAACTTTCGTGTTACACATTGAACCAACCTCGCATAACTCTTCCATTTTCTTCGCTATCGTTTTCCGGCTCATACGACGTCTGGCGCATAGCTTATATTTCGCATCACTCTAACGAACGCTCATTTTAAGTAGTCATTAATTGCACCAATGCTTCCAGCACCAATGTGTCCTTATGATTGAAAATTGTTGTCACTGTTCATAATCAGGTTCTATTTTAAAAATTTGACGCGTAAATCACACGTACAATTTTTGAACTTTATTATTTGAACGTGGTAGCCGGAGAGAAGTAGGACATTTGTTTCTGCGTTATATCCACATATATAAATATCCGAATCCGCGCCGAGTAGCGTAGCTATATGCCAATGTAAAATTATGTAAAGTTAACTACATTCCAGTGGTGTTTACATCTGCCAACTGGATGCCACTTCGTTGTCCAGAAGAGGGGTAGCCGGAGCATGTACAACGCAAACTCCTTGCAGCATTAAAATTTGATTGGTACGTGTTGTTGAAATTCGGGGAAAAATATAGCTTCACCGGGTTTTTCAAATATGGTCCGTTTGTAAGACTCTCATAATATTGGGCTTTACATGAAACCGAGCAACCTTACGTTTATCATCAGAAATATCTTAACACCAGCGTACGCGGCGGCTGGTTGGCCACGTATTTTTCTAGGGTTATCCGAAGGTCAGTGACATCCCACCTACGAAGCTTAAAATTTTCCAAATAGGCTAGCTCAGCTACCGGAAACAGCGAACGCTCGGGTATGGAGTATTATTAAATTCACTTCACTGTGACAGCCTGTGCGCAGCAAAACGTTCATTGCGTCCTCTGCTCCGTCGCAGGTCCGACCGCCGCCTTGGTCACGTGATTCGCGGCCGCTGGGGCGGTCAGCGGTTAGCTTCAAGCAAGATAGTGGACAGATACTGCAGCGCAGAGGCCAGCACGTGCTCTGGTGAGGGATTATTTCGTTGAAGCTCAGCGGGCCTTTCTATCTAGGCTGCAAAGGGACTTACGGAGCCATACTAGTGCTCGGTCAAAGGGGCTTTCTCTGGTTTCGAGGGACACTACGAGGTTGAATATTTGGCCTAGGCGTATGTTACAACTTGGTGTCTTCAGCGCGGCTTCCGAAGCTGGCAAATTTTACAACCACTTGTAAAAAATGTATATGGCAAAAGACGGCTATCTAGCGCTGGTTGCACTTTGTGGAACAATTTACCTGTCGAAATAAAACAAAGTAAAAATGTTGCTGTATATCTGAAATATTATTATAAAAACCTTTATTAATGTTAATCTCTTTGAAGTGTATTGCCTGCTACCTGCAAAACTGTATTTTTGTATATGAATATTTGTATTATCTTTTTGTATTGATCCAAACTACCTTAATGCTAAGGATTCAGATGTATTTTGCATATATTGATTCATGTATCTTTCTGGAAAATAAAATTCAGTTCAATTCAATTCACTGTAGTGCGTCCACTTATGCCCAACAATCTGTGACCGTGGCCAAGAAAAATATAATTTGTCGCCTTTTTTTAGGATGACTTGCTGCAGCTTTTTGTCTCTCCACTTTATACGCACTGTAGCTGAGTTTTCTTTAATAACCCCCGTGTCCTAAATGACTGCTCGCATGCTCAATATTTTAGAGGAGTCGCAATATGGTAGGAACCATTACCTTTAAAAGACATCTCGAAATATAAAACATGACTTCTCAAGAAGCCAAGAGCGCGATCAGGTAATTTCATGTGGGGGGCACTGAAGCTCCACTGCACCATGTGTTGCATGATATGAGTGCAAACGCTAACGCTATTGAAATGTGCGGGTGGCAAAATATCGTTATATTTGGTGGTGCAAGGGAAACCAAATTTAAAGTAAAGCAAAAAAAAGTGGAAAAAGAAAGCAATTATGCTCATCAGCGTTACACCGAAGGTTAGACGGAGATGGCGTGCATCCTTGATATTTATTTATTTATTTATTTATTTATTTATTTATTTATTTAATAAGACTGCCAACCTCGCATGAGATCAAGGCAGGGAAAGCGGGGCTACAGCAGCAAGAACAATAAGGAATTAAATTACAATTGTTCACAAAGCAGCATAGAATGGCAACTTAAACAACGATACATAGAAACGGCAAAATATTACAGCAGGTTGTACAAGAATGCGCAATAAATACATAAATGCACTTGTAACGGTAAAAGTCCTCACGCAGATATAATAACATTCACCGCTCCTTGTAAAAATGCAGTGACGTGAGTCGGCAGTATATTGGTACGAAGCGCTGTCAGAAGCTAGGCGGGGCAGCACGGAAGGCGCTGACGGTTTCCTATATTATTATATAGCCGGTTCCTCGAGCCGCCTAAAGAACAGCCTATTTTCGCCTTGTCGGATGCGCACGACAATTCGGCCAAGTGTTAGCCAGCTGCTTTTTTGATGAACAAAGATGCTACGCGTTCGCGCGTAAAGAACCTTGTACATATGCTCTATATGTGTAATGAACTGAGCTGAGCTCTATATGTGAACTGAACTGAGGACATTATTATCGAATGAAACGGAGGTCATGACCGCACAGTTAAACGCAGACGCAAATTACATTGCGTTGACTTTGTAAATGATGTTAAACGTTCGTGAAAGTTTCATTCAGTCACATGGCAGTTTGGTCATTATAGCACTTTCCGCAGGAGAGGGGCAACTACGATACTATACCCTTCGTCACTTAGATATCACCTCCCACTTTTGCTATGTCATGTCTGACGTGGCTTTACATCGTTAACGCTGCAGTCTAGTGAAGAACGTTTCATCACGTACCTCGAGTGAACATTACAGCGGTGAATTGCACTGCAGGTTGTCAAGCCATCGCCTGCGAAATCCATAGGCCATTTACTACGCCGGTGGAACTGCTGGGGTCAACTACCGCGGCATGGTCCCGACAGCGTGCACAGCTGGCTCGTTGCAGGTAAGGTCCGGATAACTTAAAAGAGTGCGAATATTCCTTCCATCTGCTGCTGTATAGTATAGCGCCAGAAATGAATATTGACTGGTGTATGGATACTGGTAGAATTTTTTATCGACTGCTTTGCAATGCGGTCCATGAAAAGTAAATTTCACCGCATTCATGGGATAAAGCAGAGTGCTCCACATACGGCAGGAGGCAGCGTGTTTCTTACAGCACTACGCGTCTTCGTGTCCCACTGTCCTTCGCTCGGTGATGTGCGGTGTGTTGTGTAATTACAGGTGCGCGTGTATGTCTTTATGAACTACAGAAAATTGTCCATCGCAGCCCTTGCGAAAGTGGGTGGTTTTCCAGCGAAGCTATTTGTCCTTACCACGACGAATGCTTGGGGATAGGGAATGTATTGTTACTTTATAGTAAAGATAGTGAAAGAAAGTCGCCATTGCATTACGTAATGAGTTTCCTGACTATTCTGCCTTTATTAGTGCCCGAAAACACATCGTGGTTCGTTGACTGATCCCGTTGTAGCTAAAGTTCCTAGATACATTTTCCGAGAAATCTAGGGAGTTGTAGCGTGCCTGTCCTTTATTGTCCCCGGCAAACTGCACGAATCAGCTGGTGCTCCGGAATCTGCAAAGTCGACAGAAGGAATAAGCCCAATATCCGCGGAAATCTACCCGACAAACAACCGCTGAAGACTTTTCACGCGCTTGGATGGCAGAGAGAAAAATCGCCCCGTTTCCTCTGCTCGCTCCCTCCGCTAAATTGAAGCCTCCTTTCAAAGAACAGCGGTTTATAATCCTGTGAGCAGCACGTTGCGCAGGGCTCGATGCTGCCATTGCTAGTGGCATGTGTGGCATACCTTTTCATGTCAAAGTAAAACAAAAGCTTGTCATCATAGTATTGCGGATTTCGGATCCCCGTTCAAGGCAGCACCGAGCAACTCGTGCAGGTAAGGATTCAGAACACTTTGGAAAAGATCATCGATGCACAAGAATCTGCCCTGTCGTCTACGAAGACCGGAAGAAGGATTTTGGCCGTTCTCGGCGTCCACCGCACGCTCGTTAAGGAGCGGCGACATCAGCTCCCTGATGCCCAAAGGGTTTCTCCTTGCCCCGCCACGGTGGTCTAGTGGCTACGGTACTCGGCTGCTGATCCGAAGGTCACAGGATCGAATCCCGGCCGCGGCGGCTGCATTTCGATGGAGGCGAAATGTTGAGGCCCGTGTGCTGTGCGATGTCAGTGCACGTTAAAGAACCCCAGGTGGTCGAAATTTCCGGAGACCTCCACCACGGCGTCTCTCATAATCAGAGCTGGTTTTGGGACGTTAAACCCCATGAATCAATCAATCAATTATGGTTTCTCCTTTTCATCGTAAAGTTCATCCACAGGAGCACAGCGTCCTCAGGCGCAGGGCCAGGGCCGTCGCGCTTCCCACAAACGTTACACACGCCTTGTTCGTGGCTTGTTTCGTACATGCCGCCCACTATGGCCTCTCGTACAGCTTAGCTGCCATTGTACTCGATCACAAAGGTTAGACCCTGAGTTAGCATCTGTGAGAGATTCTACGACACAGCAGGAGGCCATAGCTTTCGCCCTCCTGGACGAAAGTAAATCGCAAATGTACACAGACTCCAGATGGGTGGTTAAGGCCTTTATTTCTGGCTCCATTACAGCCTCTAAGGTTTTGGGCAACAAGGTTATTTCCCCGCACACGATTACATGGTCTCCAGCGCATCTCAATTCTGAGCGAGATTCCCTCAACGTCATCAATTACACTGCTTACTCTTTTAGTTTTCCCCAACGTTCAGGCCGGAGCACACGAGAGAACGTTGGAAGCAAATAAAGTTCTCGCACGTTCGTCTGTTGCTTCAAGTGCTCATGTTGCTCTGGATCCGCAGAAACATTTGCTCGACACGCACACACGCGTGCGCACTCACACGCATGCACACCTGACCTTTATCAAGGTCTTGATAAACCACAAAACATAAGCATTTGAAGACAGGATCGCCGGTCCTTCGTCCAACTTCTCTACAAAGTGAAACAAAACATTCCTGTTTCGACATGTCCTGTTTTCCTTACATATGGCAACCAGTACAGCACATATTTTTAGTTAGACCTGTGAAATTTCAATGCAGGTTGCTGCGCAATGGCGTGCTTTTGCTCTATGGCTGGGAGGCGTTCTTCTGGCTTTCTGCTTGTGGCCTTCCTGGACACCTTTCAAGTGAACAGGCGGGAGGCCTCGTGGCCCATCATGCTTCTCAGCGCACTCCTGTGCCTGTCAGGTAAAGAGGAAAATGTTTTACTCATACGTAGTGTAGCAGGCTCTGCAGTGGTTACTGAAATTCCGCGCGCCGACCAGAGCATAAAAGGAGAAAAATCCGCAACGTATTGCTGGAAGTAAATTATAGCCCCTATGATTAGTAGGCTTTTTACGGCTGAGTAAGTCGAACAAATTCCTCTTACACTTCATTCGCACCACGCCCTTACCCGCTAATTCATGCCTACTGTAACCAGTGATTGCGCGAACCAGCAAGCTGATGTGTAATATTTTGCTCTGTGCGCACAAGCTGCTTTTCGTTTCCTAGCGACACCTTAGAGAAAATATATATTCACTAATTTCAATACACGTGCGCATGTAAGCTGCACATTTGACTTGCGTAGTTTCTTGTATATCATTACGTCTTCTAACACGAGTCTTTTATGCCGGGGTCCACTACCATAACGGATATGATTCAGTAAAGTGTACATGTAAGAATACAGAAATACACAGGAAAAGTTCTGTTGGTGCACTGGAAATCGAACTCGCAGCCCCCCGAGCCACGACGAAAGGTCCTCGGTGCGTTACCAGTGCGCTAACGCAGCACATGCTGGAACAAGAACGACGCACATGCTGAAACAAGGAAACTGCGGCGTTATTTAAAAAATTTCTGGGTAACGCGTGCTTGGCAAATACCTCGTGTGTCCTTGGCACCGATGAAACGCGTGCAGCTGGCGAGACTCTCTTAGCCACGTAACGAAATCAGAATGGCTGCGCTGACACTCCTGCCTCCTCCTTGCTTTCCTTCTCCACCCTCTCCTAAAGGGAAAGGCATTTATTTGGTAAAGTTACGAACTTTACCCCATTGGGAACGCTAAGTCATAAACCCCGTAGATTATTATATGCCTGGTAAACGGCGCCCGAGCGGCCCTAGCTTTTCTCCCTCCACTTTTGGCCGTTTAGTCTGAGCGGTGGTGCCACCAACACACACACACACACACGCGCGCACGCACACACACACACACACACACACACACACGCACGCACGCACACACGCACGCGCAGACACACACACAAACACACACACTGTGCGCGTACTGGCTGTTTCTAACCGAGCTTCATGTATTGCTTAATATATTGATGACTTTACAGCAGTTTGATTTGAACAACTATGGTGTGAAAAAGTTCTGCGAAAAATTTCTGTGAGCAAATGTCAAACATGGTGAGAATTTGTTACTTTTGTGAAGTAATAGTACGCAGGGCTCTTCTGCGCTCTCGTACACGACGAAAACCGCACAGAGTCTCGCAGTCGTCCCTTTGCGTTGAGAAACTTCAGGTTCTCGACTTCAGGTGGTTTCGGTCGCAGATCACGTAAAAGTATACGTTAATAAATGACGCTCCTTCACGTAGACGAGACCTGGCACTTACAGTTAATTCTAGAAAGCCGTGCGGAGGATGCAGATTCAGCTAGAAATTTCAGATGCAAAAGCGCTCTTCCGCAAAGTTGGTCGAATAATATTGCCCCATAGTAATTTTCGCTTGCATGCTGGCACACCCGCATCCAACTGTAGAGCGCGCGCTACCGGGATAGAATCTTAATCTTCGTCTGCCTCTCACGCGATCTAGTTTTACATGAGCACATTGAACACGTAGGAACTGGTCGCTACGTGCGTACGTGAGGTACAGTTTGATCCGTTATAAAAGAGAACAAGCGAGCGCATGACCTATCCTATGCTGCGTTTTCTTAAAAGGCCAAACAATACCGTGAGGAGAAAATACGTATACTTTTGGCGTCCCCTAGTGTACCGCAGAAGAACTATGTGCGGTGATCCAGACACCGTATCTCTGCACTCTCACCACCGATTAAGTTGTTCTGGTCCCCAATAGATGACGACAAAAGAGAAAGTGGTTGCTTTTTCTTCCACCGGCCGGTGCAGCAGTGCAGAACAAGGTACACGTGCTCTCTCATGTTACCTCGCATACAGGCGAACACTCCAGATGACAGGTTACATTGCTTCGGTCGAGCGTGCTATCATAATGCAACGGACAGAAAAACAACGCCTCAGTCGCCGAGGACGTATCGCTTTGAATCGCGACGCCAGCACGAGCCGCAAAACTTCACACGTCAATGTCATTAGCAAAATTCGCAGGATATTATACATGTTGTGCGCGCATTGTTTCAGAATACGTTTACCAAACGACACTTGCTACATGCACAGTGCTCAGCAATTGAAACGCGATATTCGGACCGCGTGATAGCAAACACATTTTGGGCTATTGAAGTGCGCTGGGTGATCACACAGGCATCAAACAATCACAACGCTGCAAAAGACCCTCGCTTTTGTTGAGTACCGCGACGAATCAAATCGGCGTCGCCACCGGAAAGGTATGTCGCAGAAAGCGTCGGTAGCCTTGCGCACCGGGTATCGCGTTTCAATCCCTGAACAGTTTACATCAACGCATGATACTACCGCAACCCACGCGAAAGTATAGAGTACAGGGCATTGAACAGGTTACATTGCTGAGAGCTTGTGGCCACACGACTTAATTTTTCATTTCTGGTGTTTCACGTCCCAAAACCAGCTGTGATTATGAGAGGCATCTGCACGGACATCGCAGAGTGCGCGGGACTCAATATTTCGCCTACATCGAAATGTAGCCGCCGCGGCTGGGATGAGAAGGCGACCTATGCAATCGAAAAGATCAATAAGTTCGCACAGATTTCCCTGACATGCATGCAGCTGTCGATAGAAGTATCCACGTTACTCTGCGATTTTGGCGTGTACGTAGTTCGCTTGTTTAATGCTGTTCTCATGAGTTAGCGGATTCACGTGGTGTGTCAAAAGGTACAGCTCCAAGGAGGGGGGGGGGGGGGGTGAGAGAAATATAACCTTGCAGTCTCTTTGTGCTCTAGATATGTGGGTATTCCGTGGGAAAGCTCACATTTTTCATTCCCCGGGTCGTTCGAGATTTTGGCGCACCACAGGAGACCGCTGAAGAACTTTCGTCACAGGAGACTGAACGCTTTTCACAATGACTGACTAATAATGAGATATCAGTTGTGGCGCCAACAGAATCGACCGCACATTTTTAACTGGTAACTAAACTTGTCGGCCAGCCTAGTCGCACTGCACAGTGACGGCTGAAAAAATGGTGTATTTTATTGATTATAAAGCTACTTACTTATATCCGTCCTAGCATCAGGAGTAGCTTCTTAAGCTGATACAGTTGATGCCTGCATATGCCTATTTGCAGGGCTTGTTGGAGGACCTCTGGCACACAGATTCTCAGCGCGTCCCGTTCTGATAGCGGGGTCAGCGCTGTCGAGCATCGGCGCGATGCTCAGCTACTTCGCCACAAACATCGACGTCGTAAAAGTTACAATCGGCGGGATTCACGGTACGTCATTCCATGTCTGTTACCCATACATTTCTTTTTATATAACGAAAGTGGAAAAGTCTCAATGAATGAATGATTAATGACACCAAATAAAATGGTATACGTTGATGTCATTTCTGTAGGCAGCGTCAAGGTATATTAAGGGCACATCAAAGACTACAAATATTTTTCTTCCATCAATAAATGACTCATTCAAAGTACCAAAAACGCCACTTCAAGAGCGATGAAGCGCTTTGTATGAGAATGAGCTGGCAAATGGGAAATACCGGTTGCGACGGTGTCTCAGTGTTCTCGCGCATCCAACCAGGTGCTGTCCGTGGCCATCTACCTCGGTATCCAGGAAGCGGCCCTAAGTGAGCTCCTGGCTGACCGTTTCGCTGCCAGGAACACCACTCAACTGGCAACTGCACCATCGTCTGCTGCCCTTCCGTTCCCAGCCTTCTGCCACCATCCAGGGTGGGTGGTTGCGAAAATCCAGGAATTGTGCAACGAGCCCATCAGGATGCATGAACTGGAAGCTGCCCTCAAGGGTTCGAAGCGACGCAGTGCACCAGGAGCTGATGGTATCACCTTCCAGATGCTCCGCAACTTGGAAGAAGGAGGCCGTCAGCAGCTCCTAGAGCTCTACAACGATGTATGGAGCACTAGCGAGCTGCCCGAGACCTGGCGTACAGCAGTGATTGCTCCGCTGCTGAAACCTCGGAAGCCCTCCACGACCTCTCTTCGTACAGGCCGGTCTCCCTCACATCTGCTGTCTGCAAAGTGCTGGAGAAGGTGGTCCTGGCAAGGCTTGAATGGGTGGCCGACGAGCTTCACTACTTCCCGGAACAGCAAACGGGCTTCCGACGGCATCGTTGCACGGCGGACTCCATTGCCGACGTCATTGCCACCCTGGAGGACGCCAGGAGCTGTGGAGACGTGGCCATGCTGCTGCTGCTAGACGTGGAGAGCGCCTTCGATGGACTGCCTCACGCGACCATCCTGGCGGCCTTGGATCGTCTCGGCATCAACGGTTGCCTCCGAGCTTTGTGACCGCCTTCCTGTCAGGGAGAACCTTCTGCGTCCGTGTTGGAAAGGAGACGAGTCAACCAAGGGCCATCACCGCTGGTGTCCCCAGGGCTCTGTGCTCAGCCCCTTCCTTTTCAACATGGTACTCGCGGGACTTCCAGCTTCCCTCCCGGCAGATACCAGGTTCCCCGCCCACTGCTCCCTCTACGCCGATGACGTGGCACTTTGGGTACGGGGACCCAGGCGGTCCATTCCAGGCATCAGGAGATCTCTGCAAGCTGTCTTGGACGCGGCGATCTCCTACCTCGGAAACATCGGCCTCAAGGTCTCTGCCACCAAGACTGAGGCCCTGCTGATCCACCCGGTTGCTTCGGCCCGTCTCTACGTCAAACGACTGAGGGTTGGCAACAACAGCCTGCCATGGAAGCCGGTGGTGAAGTACCTGGGTTTCACCATTGACCACCGGCTCACCTGGATCCCGGCTGCTAAGGCCGCTGCAGCGAAGGTGCGACGAGTCCAGGGGGCCATCGGAAAACTGCAGCAACGTGGCCGCGGCTGCTCTACCAAATGGGCGCTGCGGCTGAACCAGGCCGCTGCATCATCCATCCTGCTCTACGCCTTCCCGCTGGTCAACCTGACGCCAGCTAGGAGGTGTCTGCTGGAAGGGCTACACAGGGGTGCGTTGCGCTCCATCCTGGGGCTCCCCAAGAACTCCCCAGTAGCAGCGACCCTTGCAGAGGCTGGCGAGTGGCCGCTGTCGCTACGCATGCTCCAGCGGGCACTAAAGTGGACGAAAAGACAAACCTGCCCTCGGTGGGACCCGAACCCACGACCTTCGGATGTCGCGTCCGATGCTCTACCAACTGAGCTACAAGGGCGGTCGTCCCCTCGTCCACTTTATTGTGTATTTATGTAGGTATTATCCTGGGAGTGTTAGGCAGCGCCACTCGAGGCCAAGGCAGCGTGTGTAGAACACACTTTCTTGCCAGGAGGCGTCACGTAGAACGTGAACTTAGACGAGATGGCTGCTGCCCAATAAGCCCTCGCAATGCTACGTAAGGCACCAAGTCTGCCGCAACGAGGCCAAGCTATGAAAATAACCGACGTGCTGGGCTGACCGGAAGCCTCCTGGCGACGAAATTTGAGGCCCTTGCTGCTACCGGCGTGTCCGTCTCCTTCCACTGGTTGCCGTCGCACGTGGGCATAGCTGGCAACGAGGAGGCGGATACACTTGCGAAAGCTGCCCACCTCCCTAGTGTTCCGCTGACCCAGGCAGTGGCGGCGAGGGACTACTCCCAGGCCCGCCTCCAGCGCCTCCTCGTCTCGATTCACCCTGACCGAAGGGTGGCAAGCGGGCACGGCCCTAAGCCACTTCCCGAGAAGGGCCTTACGAGGAGGGCCAGGGCCACACTCCTGCGACTGCGGACTGGCTGCATCTGGACAGCAGCCCGCCGACACGCCAAGGGCCTCTGCGCCTCTCCAGCCTGCAGCCGCTGCGGGGATCCTGAGACTCTCGAACACCTCCTCTGTGCCTGTCCCGGACTTGCACAGGAACGTTCGAGGGTCATCACAGCCTACCGGAGGCAGGGACTTCCAGCCACCACACTTCACCACTTGCTGTTCCCGACTCGCCCCCATCTACCAGCGCTGCAGACTCTGGTGGACTTCATTGACGAGACTGGCATCGCAGCCTACCGCTGAGCCCGGGTTGCCCTCCCGCGCCTCCCCTTTCCGCCGGCTTACTTCTGCAGTGCTGAGCGAACCCTGACATCTCTCACTACCTTTCTGTCCTCTTTATTTCCCATTATCCCTTCCCCAAGACGCTGCGCCGTGCTCCCAGTTTGGGCTGCAGAAATAAGCGTCTTTTCCTACCATAATCACTACCACCACCACGCTAAGTCATAAACCCCGTAGATTATTATATGCCTGGTAAACGGCGCCCGAGCGGCCCTAGCTTTTCTCCCTCCACTTTTGGCCGTTTAGTCTGAGCGGTGGTGCCACCAACACACACACACACACGCACGCGCGCACGCACGCACACACACACACGCACGCACGCACGCACAGACACACACACAAACACACACACTGTGCGCGTACTGGCTGTTTCTAACCGAGCTTCATGTATTGCTTAATATATTGATGACTTTACAGCAGTTTGATTTGAACAACTGTGGTGTGAAAAAGTTCTGCGAAAAATTTCTGTGAGCAAATGTCAAACATGGTGAGAATTTGTTACTTTTGTGAAGTAATAGTACGCAGGGCTCTTCTGCGCTCTCGTACACGACGAAAACCGCACAGAGTCTCGCAGTCGTCCCTTTGCGTTGAGAAACTTCAGATTCTCGACTTCAGGTGGTTTCGGTCGCAGATCACGTAAAAGTATACGTTAATAAATGACGCTCCTTCACGTAGACGAGACCTGGCACTTACAGTTAATTCTAGAAAGCCGTGCGGAGGATGCAGATTCAGCTAGAAATTTCAGATGCAAAAGCGCTCTTCCGCAAAGTTGGTCGAATAATATTGCCCCATAGTAATTTTCGCTTGCATGCTGGCACACCCGCATCCAACTGTAGAGCGCGCGCTACCGGGATAGAATCTTATCAAGGGCTCGTTCTTTATTTGTTAGAAACAACTTAATGAGCAAACAGACAATGAAGCCTAGGAAAACATAGGGGAAGTTAATTGTGGTATTGTAATTGTGGAGAAAGTAGAAAGGAATTAAAGTGGACGAAAAGACAAACCTGCCCTCGGTGGGACCCGAAGGGGTCCCACCGAGGGCAGGTTTGTCTGGACCCGAAGGGGTCAAGGTCTTTTCGTCCACTTTAATTCCTTTCTACTTTCTCCACAATTACAATACCACAAGTAACTTCCCCTATGTTTTCCTAGGCTTCACTGTCTGTTTGCTCATTAAGTTGTTTCTAACAAATAAAGAACGAGCCCTTGACCTTCTCTTTCGTTATTTCATAGGTTGGGCCTCGTTGCGGCAGACTTGGTGCCTTAGGTAGCATGCGAGGGCTTATTGGGCAGCAGCCATCTCGTCTAAGTTCACGTTCTACGTGACGCCTCCTGGCAAGAAAGTGTGTTCTACACACGCCGCCTTGGCCTCGAGTGGCGCTGCCTAACACTCCCAGGATAATACCTACATAAATACACAATAAAGTGGACGAGGGGACGACCGCCCTTGTAGCTCAGTTGGTAGAGCATCGGACGCGACATCCGAAGGTCGTGGGTTCGGGTCCCACCGAGGGCAGGTTTGTCTTTTCGTCCACTTTAATTCCTTTCTACTTTCTCCACAATTACAATACCACAATTAACTTCCCCTATATTTTCCTAGGCTTCATTGTCTGTTTGCTCATTAAGTTGTTTCTAACAAATAAAGAACGAGCCCTTGACCCCTTCCCTTTCGTTATGTTATGACCTGCCATTTATGATATTCATGCAGTCGTGTTGTGCCAATAGCAATTTTCGTATATATTCCATTAACGAAACGGCCGCAAGAGCACCAAGGCTGTGGCATGTAAACCATGCTGCTCATGACACGCGTGTCATGATTCTAATGTTATGACCTGTCATTTACGTTCGTCATGCTGTCGTTTTGTGCCATAGCAATTTTGGTATACGTCCCATTAACGAAACGCGTGGCATATAACTCATGCCGCCCATGACATGCATATTATGCTTTTCATATTATGACCTGTCATTTATGTTCGTCATGCAGTCATGTTGTGGCATTCCAATTTTCGTATACATCACATTAACGAAACGACCAGGAGAGCACCAAGACCGTGACATGTAAATCATGCCGCTCATGACATGCATGTCATGCTTTTGATGTTATGACCTGCCATTTATGTTCGACAGGCAGTCATGTGCCATACCAATTTTCGCATACATCCCCTTAGCGAAACGGCCAGGAGAGCACTAAGACCGTGACATGTAAATCATGCCACTAATGACATGCATATCATGATTTTCATGCTATGACCTGTCAGTTATGTTCGTCAGGCAGTCATGTTGTGCCATACTAATTTTCGCATACATCCCATTAGCGAAACGGCCAGGAAAGCACCAAGACCGTGGCATGTAAATCATGCCGCTCATGATACGCCTGTCATGATTTTCATGTTACGACTTGTCATTTATGTTCCTCATGTAGTCATGGGGCAGCATACCAATTTTCGTAAAATCCCATTAGCGAAACGGCCAGGAGAGCACAAAATCGTAGGCGGCTAGATAGATAGATAGATACGCTCAAACTCGCCGAAGTTCGCTAAGAAATGCCTTGCATTTAAAAACATCACGAGAGCTCTTCTCGTTCTGGAAACGATGTTGAAGCCTATGCCTATGGGACCGAATTAGAGAGACGTGTTTTCATCCAATGTCTGCACAAAATTTCGCATAATCTGCGAGTAATAGGCCGAAAAGCCGGTGTCTATGTAGTCATCTCCTTTCTGTGTGGCGCAGGCAAGAAAACATTGGAAAATATTGAGGTAGCGCCATGTAATCAGGCAGACGAAACCATTCGTGGAATGCACGGAGCGGCTGGTCTATTCCATTCTGTCGACCTGCCAGAAGATACGCGTTGGCCAGACAGAGATGCGTCTGAGAATGACGCTGAAGGAGCGTTGATATCACTGCAAATGGATAGATTCTGCTAATCCGTCATTTAACTGCCAATGCTGGGCCGTATCGTGTAATTTGTACAAAAGATAATCGAGGGGATAAAGTGGGGAGGGAACAGAAGTATTATTGAGAGAAGCATTGGAAGCAATTGAAATTTTCAAGATAGGAGATACAAGCGCAAATTGGCTGTAACAGGTAGAACGAGAAACGTAGCTAGCATACGATGCCTCTAAGGCCAACGGCTTCCTGTCTGAAATCCCTTAAACGACTGTTGCTCTAAAGTACATTTGCGCAGCAATACGTATTTTAGTTGCATTGCAATTATTGTGTTGTGTGTATTTTATGTGCGTCCCTATTAAAAATTGTGCTGTTGTTTCTATATCACCTGTAACCAACTGCCTCGCTAGTACCTGTTACCACGGTAAAAAGCTGTCTCAGCCTCTTCAACTCCATGGTCCTCGTTTACTTTACTTTTATGTATAGCAAATCTTCCCCGTACGGCTCTTAATAGTAATAGAATGAGAACGTCAGCATTGTTTTTTGTGCAATATAGTGTAGTGCCCAAATTCAACGTAAAGAAACTGTAATCCATGTAACAAGGAGCGAGTGCGTCTAGGAAATTGGCACGTACATCACCTTATTTTCTTCCAAAACTTCACTGCAGCGATAGGCGCTGGCATGGTGTTCGTCGTCTCTCCCACGATCATCAGCGAGCACTTCGTCAAGCACAAAGGACTCGCCACAGGCGTCTACTTCTTGGGCGCCACCATGGCCGCGTTCGTGTTTCCGAAGTTGCTAGAGTTCCTCTACGATACGTACGGTCTGCACGGCACCCTTCTGATCTTCGGGGGGCTGCTCATGAATGGACTCGCGTTCAGCCTGTTTCCACGAACTCCAGAATGGAGGAAAGCCGCTCCCGTGGGACAGAAGAAAGGCAGCAGCCAGTTGCCGGCCGCAAAGTACGGGACGTGGCGTCATGGACTGAGCATCTTCAAATCGCCCGTTCTCTACCTCTTCATGTACAGTTTTATCGTTCAGAGCTTCGGCTACGAGTGCTACATAGCCCTCTTCATTGACTTCGCAGTGGATAGGGGAGCTACCCTCTCCACCGCCGTGACTGTGTACGCCATGGGAGCGATAGCGGAAGCCTTCGCACGGCTGTCGCTTCCAGCCGCGGTCGACCGCGGACTGCTCTCCAACAAGGCTCTCCTGGTGATCGTCTTCGCGGGCCAGGGTTTAATACTGCTCGTGCTGCCCTTCTTGCATATTCACGCGCTCATATTCGCCGCTTCTGTGGGCACAGCCTGCACGATTGGCGCTGGTATGATAGTGATCCCCGTTACTGTGTCCGGATACTTCGGAGTGGAGCGTATGTCCATGGCTTACGGCATCATCGTAGCTTCAGCTGGGATGTTCTCATTCGGAAAGCCTACAGTCATAGGTAAGTCGTACGTGATAACCGATGGCTTCTTCTCAGCTGCTGATAAAATAGGCCACTGATGTTTTCCTACAGCGGTCACCAAACGCCATTTTTCAGTATTAGCAATGGAGAAACACGTAATCACAAGCCTTGAGTAATGGTAGCCAAGCTTGATTAGTGGTATGCTTTCAAAAAGTTCGCAATGCGCTTCAAGTTCACCTTTAAGAGGAGAAAAGAATAGGGTTCGGGGACGGTACACGGCGCTGAATACATCAAAAGCAATGCAAGAGCGAGCGTGCTTCTCGTCCTCCTCCTCCGCGGCATACATCCAATAGACGTAATTGGCCAAGACGTGAGTGCAGCATTCCGAATTCTCTTGTAAAATATTGATCATTGCACGTTACTTTTAAAACAGCAAGTATACTGCCAACATAGCAGTCACCCCCTTGTCTGGGAGACAAAATTTTTCGGCTGCGTTACCGGAAACGGCCATCCGCTGCTCGGCACATACGAACGTCTTCCACCGCCAACACCAAAACAAGCCGCACAACAGCTTTCGGTATAGTTACTCAATCAGAAACGCCGCGTTTTTGCGTCATGCAAGATACGAGGCACGATTATGAACTAGAAAAAAATATAATGTAGCGGAGGTACTCAGGTACTGCTCCCGCGCCGTGGTCTTGTAAGTGGACAAGGTATAATCGGCTCTTTTCCCCACAATCCACTGCACCAGGTTTCAGAATCGGTTGAGGCACGTTACTTGAGGCCAATTAAGGCGGCGTGTGTAGAACACACTTTCTTGCCAGGAGGCGTCACGTAGAACGTGAACTTAGACGAGATGGCTGCTGCCCAATAAACCCTCGCATGCTACCTAAGGCACCAAGTCTGCCGCAACGAGGCCCAAGCTATGACATAACGAAAGGGAAGGGGTCAAGGGCTCGTTCTTTATCTGTTAGAAACAACTTAATGAGCAAACAGACAATGAGGCCTAGGAAAGCATAGGGGAAGTTACTTGTGGTATTGTAATTGTGGAGAAAGTAGAAAGGAATTAAAGTGGACGAAAAGACAAACCTGCCTTCGGTGGGACCCGAACCCACGACCTTCGGATGTCGCGTCCGATGCTCTACCAACTGAGCTACAAAGGCGGCCGTCCCCTCGTCCACTTTATTGTGTATTTATGTACGTATTATCCTGGGAGTGTTAGGCAGCGCCACTCGTGGCCAATTAAGGCGGCGTGTGTAGAACACACTTTCTTGCCAGGAGGCGTCACGTTGAGCTCAGTTGGTAGAGCATCGGACGCGACATCCGAAGGTCGTGGGTTCGGGTCCCACCGAAGGCAGGTTTGTCTTTTCGTCCACTTTAATTCCTTTCTACTTTCTCCACAATTACAATACCACAAGTAACTTCCCCTATGCTTTCCTAGGCCTCATTGTCTGTTTGCTCATTAAGTTGTTTCTAACAGATAAAGAACGAGCCCTTGACCCCTTCCCTTTCGTTATGTCATAGCTTGGGCCTCGTTGCGGCAGACTTGGTGCCTTAGGTAGCATGCGAGGGTTTATTGGGCAGCAGCCATCTCGTCTAAGTTCACGTTCTACGTGACGCCTCCTGGCAAGAAAGTGTGTTCTACACACGCCGCCTTAATTGGCCACGAGTGGCGCTGCCTAACACTCCCAGGATAATACGTACATAAATACACAATAAAGTGGACGAGGGGACGGCCGCCTTTGTAGCTCAGTTGGTAGAGCATCGGACGCGACATCCGAAGGTCGTGGGTTCGGGTCCCACCGAAGGCAGGTTTGTCTTTTCGTCCACTTTAATTCCTTTCTACTTTCTCCACAATTACAATACCACAAGTAACTTCCCCTATGCTTTCCTAGGCCTCATTGTCTGTTTGCTCATTAAGTTGTTTCTAACAGATAAAGAACGAGCCCTTGACCCCTTCCCTTTCGTTATGAAACACTTCTTGAAATGCGTGTCGTCATGCTTGCATTGACATTCGGAGGTTTCAGCGCGAAATTCAAGAAATCAAGTTCCTACCTTGATTCTATCATGGACATTGAACCCATGATCCAAAAGTCCGCGCCAATATATTTCTAAAAAAAATATCTATCAGTATAAACTGACGTACTGTTTCACTTGACTCAATGTTGAAAATTGTTCTCAGAGGTTCGTGTGCGCGATACGTTGAGAGTATCACAATACTTCACTGTGATTGCCAGTATTTTATGTTGCTGGGTCCTGTACGAGCCCAAACCGTGTCCCAGAGGTTTCCAATTATGTCTGTTTTGTGCAAATTGACTTTGACGAGACAAAATGTCGAATGACACTGGCGTGTTGGATTAGTCCCCGGAATGCCTCTCGCGTGAGCCTAGGAGCAACAAACCAGTGGTCCTCTCCCATTCTAGCCTTTCAAAACTCATTTAGAGAGTTATTACGCAGCCTTGCTCCTCGAACACCACGCTTGTTACATGTGCCACCATTGGTTTGAAACTGGCATTGCTTCTCAAGCACCTAGCCTTGAGTGGTCGGAATGTGCGCCTGCTCTCCAGTATCAATAGCAGGAGCTGCCTAGAAAAAAAAATTCGCTGATCCCACGTGCAGTGGGAATCAAGGAAATGCGAAGCACGCATCAGGAACGTAAAATAGAGTTTGGTACATATGAAGTTAATGAAACGGCCGCAAGAGCACCATGACTGTGGCATGTAAACCATGCCGCTCATACACGCATGTCATGATTCCAACGTTATCACCTGTCATTTACGTTCGTCATGCAGTCGTGTTGTGCCATAGCAATTTTGGTATACATCCCATTAAGGAAACGAGTGGCATGTGGATCATGCCGCTCATGATATGCATGTCGCGATTTTCAGGTTATGACCTGTCATATATGATCGTCATGCAGTCATGTTGTGCCAAACCAGTTTTCGTATACACCCCATTAACGAAACGGCATATAGCGCCAGGACCATGGCATATAAGTGATGCCGGTCATGACATATAACATGGAAATCATGCCATGCATGTCATGATTCTCATGTTATGACAACTTAATGAGCAAACAGACAATGAAGCCTAGGAAAACATAGGGGAAGTTAATTGTGGTATTGTAATTGTGGAGAAAGTAGAAAGGAATTAAAGTGGACGAAAAGACAAACCTGCCCTCGGTGGGACCCGAACCCACGACCTTCGGATGTCGCGTCCGATGCTCTACCAACTGAGCTACAAGGGCGGTCGTCCCCTCGTCCACTTTATTGTGTATTTATGTACGTATTATCCCCTGGAGTGTTAGGCAGCGCCACTCGTGGCCAATTAATGCGGCGTGTGTAGAACACACTTTCTTTGCCAGGAGGCGTCACGTGAGCTCAGTTGGTAGAGCATCGGACGCGACATCCGAAGGTCGTGGGTTCGGGTCCCACGAAGGCAGGTTTGTCTTTCGTCCACTTTAATTCCTTTTTACTTTCTCCACAATTACAATACCACAAGTAACTTCCCCTATGCTTTCCTAGGCCTCATTGTCTGTTTGCTCATTAAGTTGTTCGTAACAGATAAAGAACGAGCCCTTGACCCCTTCCCTTTCGTTATGTCATAGCTTGGGCTCGTTGCGGCAGACTTGGTGCCTAGGTAGCATGCGAGGGTTATTGGGCAGCAGCCATCTCGTCTAAGTTCACGTTCTACGTGACGCCTCCTGGCAAGAACGTGTGTTCTACACACGCCGCCTTAATTGGCCACGAGTGGCGCTGCCTAACACTCCCAGGATAATACGTACATAAATACACAATAAAGTGGACGAGGGGACGGCCCGCCTTTGTAGTCAGTTGGTAGAGCATCGGACGCGACATCCGAAGGTCGTGGGTTCGGGTCCCACCGAAGGCAGGTTTGTCTTTTCGTCCACTTTAATTCCTTTCTACTTTCTCCACAATTACAATACCACAAGTAAACTTCCCCTATGCTTTCCTAGGCCTCATTGTCTGTTTGCTCATTAAGTTGTTTCTAACAGATAAAGAACGAGCCCTTGACCCCTTCCCTTTCGTTATGAAACACTTCTTGAAATGCGTGTCGTCATGCTTGCATTGACATTCGGAGGTTTCAGCGCGAAATTCAAGAAATCAAGTTCCTACCTTGATTCTATCATGGACATTGAACCCATGATCAAAAAGTCCGCGCCAATATATTTCTCAAAAAAATATCTATCAGTATAAACTGACGTACTGTTTCACTTGACTCAATGTTTAAAATTGTTCTCAGAGGTTCGTGTGCGCGATACGTTGAGAGTATCACAATAGTTCACTGTGATTGCCAGTATTTTATGTTGCTGGGTCCTGTACGAGCCCAAACCATGTCCCAGAGGTTTCCAATTATGTCTGTTTTGTGCAAATTGACTTTGAATAGATAAAATGTCGAATGACACTGGATTGTTGGATTAGTCCCCGGAATGCCTCTCGCGTGAGCCTAGGAGCAACAAACCAGTGGTGCTCTCCCATTCTAGCCTTTCAAAACTCATTTAGAGAGTTATTACACAGCCTTGCTCCTCGAACACCACGCTTGTTACATTGTGCCACCATTGGTTTGAAACTGGCATTGCTTCTCAAGCACCTAGCCTTGAGTGGTCGGAATGTGCGCCTGCTCTCCAGTATCAATAGCAGGAGCTGCCTAGAAAAAAAATTCGCAGATCCCACGTGCAGTGGGAATCAAGGAAATGTGAAGCACGCATCAGGAACGTAAAATAGAGTTTGGTACATATGAAGTTAACGAAACGGCCGCAAGAGCACCATGACTGTGGCATGTAAACCATGCCGCTCATACACGCATGTCATGATTCCAACGTTATCACCTGTCATTTACGTTCGTCATGCAGTCGTGTTGTGCCATAGCAATTTTGGTATACATCCCATTAAGGAAACGAGTGGCATGTGGATCATGCCGCTCATGATATGCATGTCGCGATTTTCATCTTATGACCTGTCATATATGATCGTCATGTTGTGCCAAACCAGTTTTTGTATACACCCCACTAACGAAACGGCATATAGCGCCAGGACCATGGCATATAAATGATGCCGGTCATGACATATAACATGAAAATCATGCCATGCATGTCATGATTCTCATGTTATGACCTGCCATTTATGATAGTCATGCAGTCGTGTTGTGCCAATAGCAATTTTCGTATATATTCCGTTAACGAAACGGCCGCAAGAGCACCTAGGCTGTGGCCTGTAAACCATGCTGCTCATGACACGCGTGTCATGATTCTAATGTTATGACCTGTCATTTACGTTCGTCATGCTGTCGTTTTGTGCCATAGCAATTTTCGCATACATCCCATTAGCGAAACGGCCAGGAGAGCACTAAGACTGTGGCATGTAAATCATGCCACTAATGACATGCATATCATGATTTTCATGTTATGACCTGTCAGTTATGTTCGTCAGGCAGTCATGTTGTGCCATACTAATTTTCGCATACATCCCATTAGCGAAACGGCCAGGAAAGCACCAAGACCGTGGCATGTAAATCATGCCGCTCATGATACGTCTGTCATGATCTTCATGTTATGACTTGTCATTTATGTTCGTCATGTAGTCATGGGGTAGCATACCAATTTTCGTAAAATCCCATTAGCGAAACGGCCAGGAGAGCACAAAATCGTAGGCGGCTAGATAGATAGATAGATACGCTCAAACTCGCCGAAGTGCGCTAAGAAATACTTTGCATTTAAAATCATCACGAGAGCTCTCCTCGTTCTGGAAACGATGTTGAAGCCCATGCCTATGGGACCGAATTAGAGAGACATGTTTTCATCCAATGTCTGCACATAATTTCGCATAATCTGCGAGAAATAGGCCGAAAAGCCGGTGTCTATGTAGTCATCTCCTTTCTGTGTGGCGCGGGCAAGAAAGCATTGGAAAATATTGAGGTAGCGCCATGTAATCAGGCAGACGAAACCATTCGTGGAATGCACAGAGCGGCTGGTCTATTCCATTCTGTCGACCTGCCAGAAGATACGCGTTGGCCAGACAGAGATGCGTCTGAGAAGGACGCTGAAGGAGCGTTGATATCACTGCAAATGGAAATATTCTCCTAATCCGTCATTTAACTGCCAATGCTGGGCCGTATCGTGTAATTTGTACAAAAGATAATCGAGGGGATAAAGTGGGGAGGGAACAGAAGTATTATTGAGAGAAGCATTGGAAGCAATTGAAATTTTCAAGTTAGGAGATGCAAGCGCAAATTGGCTGTAACAGGTAGAACGAGAAACGTAGCTAGCATACGATGCCTCAAAGGCCAACGGCTTCCTGTCTGAAATCCGTTAAACGACTGTTGCTCTAAAGTACATTTGCGCAGCAATACGTATTTTAGTTGCATTGCAATGCTTGTGTTGTGTGTATTTTATTTGCGTCCCTATTAAAAATTGTGCTGTTGTTTCTATATCACCTGTAACCAACTGCCTCGCTAGTACCTGTTACCACGGTAAACAGCTTTCTCAGCCTCTTCAACTCCATGGTCCTCGTTTACTTTACTTTTATGTATAGCAAAGCTTCCCCGTACGGCTCTTAATAGTAATAGAATGAGAACGTCTGCATTGTTTTTTGTGCAATATAGTGTAGTGCGCATTTCAGCGTAACGAAACTGTAATCCATGTAACAAGGTGCGAGAGCGTCTAGAAAATTGACACGTACATCACCTTATTTTCTTCCAAAACTTCACTGCAGCGATAGGCGCTGGCATGGTGTTCGTCGTCTCTCCTACGATCATCAGCGAGCACTTCGTCAAGCACAAAGGACTCGCCACAGGCGTCTACTTCTTGGGCGCCACCATGGCCGCGTTCGTCTTTCCGAAGTTGCTAGAGTTCCTCTACGATACGTACGGTCTGCACGGCACCCTTCTGATCTTCGGTGGGCTGCTCATGAACGGACTCGCGTTCAGCCTGTTTCCACGAACTCCCGAATGGAGGAAAGCCGCTCCCGTGGGACAGAAGAAAGGCAGCAGCGAGTTGTCGGCCGCAAAGTACGGGACGTGGCGTCATGGACTGAGCATCTTCAAGTCGCCCGTTCTCTACCTCTTCATGTACAGTTTCATCGTTCAGAGCTTCGGCTACGAGTGCTACATAGCCCTCTTCATTGACTTCGCAGTGGATAGGGGGGCTACCCTTTCCACCGCCGTGACAGTGTACGCCATGGGAGCGATAGCGGAAGCCTTCGCGCGGCTGTCGCTTCCAGCCGCGGTCGACCGCGGACTGCTCTCCAACAAGGCTCTCCTGGTGATCGTCTTCGCGGGCCAGGGTTTAATACTGCTCGTGCTGCCCTTCTTGCACATTCACGCGCTCATATTCGCCGCTTCTGTGGGCACAGCCTGCACGATTGGCGCTGGTATGATAGTGATTCCCGTTACTGTGTCCGGATACTTCGGAGTGGAGCGTATGTCCATGGCTTACGGCATCATCGTAGCTTCAGCCGGGATGTTCTCATTCGGAAAGCCTACAGTCATAGGTAAGTCGTACGTGATAAGTGATGGCTACGTCTCAGCTGCTGACAAAATAGGCCACTGAAGTTTTCCTACAGCGGTAACCAAACACCGTTATGCACTATTAGCAATGGAGAAATACGTAATCACAAGCCTTGATGAATAGTACCCAAGCTTGATTTGCGGTATGCTTTGGCAAAGTTCGCAATACGCTTCAAGTTTACCTTTAAGAGGAGAAAACACTAGGGCTCGGCGACGGTAGACGGCGCTGAATCCATCAAAAGCAACGCAAGAGCGAGCGTGCTTCACGTCCTCCTCCTCTATGGCATACATTCAATAGAGGTGATTGGCCAAGACATGAGTGGAGTCTTCCGAATTGTCTTGTCGGGACAACATTTTTCGTCTACCGTACCGGAAACGCTCATCCACTGCTCCGCACATACGAACGTCTTCTACCGCCAACACCAAAACAAGCCGCACAACAGCTTTCGTTAGTCAGTCAGAAACGCCGTGTTTTTGCGTCATGAAAAATGGCCCTTAGGCGCGGTCATGAGGCGGAAACAAAGCTAGAGAGCAGCGGAGGCACTGAGGTGCCGCTCCCACGCTGTGCTCTTAGAAGTAGAGAAGGTATAGTCGGCTTTTTTTCCCCCACAATCCACTGCACCAGGTCTCAGAATCGGTTAAGGCACATTACTTGCCGAACGAGTTCCAAATCCAGTGCGATTCGTGACAGCGTGTGAACTTTATTTCTACGGCGACCGTACTTCTGCAACTCGCGGCTATCCTGTTCGTGTTCTCTCGTTAGCTCGAGATATCGCGAGAGTCGGCGGTAGCGCGCGCGACGTATGCGGGCATCTACACTGCGCGCCTAAACACATGCTTCTCTCATACGCTTAGCACGTGTGCAGTCCCACTCACCCTGGTGCGTAGCGTACGTAAAATCGTTGAGTGCGTCAAATTGACCGATTTCAAAATTCTCAGCGCCACCTACGGGGAAAGGCAAGGAACTACGTTTGGTTGGAAAACAAGGTTCGCGCTGGTGCGCAGATTGTGCTACATATAGCCGTGCGATTTGCTTTGTGTTACTTAAGTTCTTTACTCTCTTTTTTTTTCGATCACCGTTGATGGAAAAGGCAATGTGTCTTTCCTGTTAGCACATAAGAAAAGGGGGGGGGGGGGGGCAGTCGCGGGACTTCTCCAAGTGCTCCGTAACCTACGACTGTGGTTGGCACTATTTGTAGTGGAACACGTCGACCGTTTGTCAGGTGCATCGAGGCTGGGCGCGACATGAGAAAGCCACGTAGCAAATTAAATGCCAATCGTCACAGCATCCCACCAGGAGGTAGGACTGCAACCAAGCGACGTGCACGCCTTCCATAAAGAAGGGCGGCATGGGGACGATACACACTAGGCACGACACCATGGAGCGGCGCGTACTGCGAGCGGATTGCCGGGTAGGATAATTTGTAAACAAATATTTTCTGCATAACCTAAAGGCAGAAATGAGTGAAGGGCAAAGCGCTCCCGTGATCCGGCATTGGTGCGTCGACATTGTGTTTCATATGAATAAATAAATAAAGACGCTCAATCGCATGTACTTCGCGCGGACTTTGTTCAGTTTGAAGTGTTCGGTGGAGGGGGGGGGGGGCATCTCACTGGCGTTAACGGCGTACGCTGCCCCGCTGTTTAGAATGAACACATGTTTAGAATGGACAGTTGCTCATGGCTATTTCAATCTGCGTGGTGTTAGTGTGCCCTTAGAGAGACAAGTCGATCAAGTCATATAGGTTTCTGCTGTGTACGGTTCGCTTGCCCAGTTCCAAATTATAGAAAGCGCTCATCTGCTTAAACGTTGCAAGAAAGTTGCGAGATATTCATGTGAGAGTATTCTGCAACGTTTTCCCTAATAGGAGGAGCAGCAAAAGATCCCAGCATGCGTGCGGAGTTGTGTTTATTGGTACTCCATAGCTGGTTACATAGCGCAAAAAATTTCCACTCAGTATTGTAGAAGCCGACGCGGACAAGCGCTCGTCCGTGTCGTTTTTAAAGTACTGTGCGGAAATTTCTTTGCGCTGAGTAAGCAGTTGTCTAGCATGTCGCACGGCTGCTTTTCAGGAGACCCGACGTGAAGACTCCTGGACGGAACAAACATTCAGTGATAAAGTGTGTCCCACATACTCCAGAATGTTTTTTTTCTGCCACATCTAGCCGCCTGGTTTTTCACGCTATATTTCCGATAAAGGTCGTGTTGGTTTTTCCATAGTGAATAGTGTGCTCCCGAAAGCGTTGCGGTTAGCTGAAGTATTCCTAAGGTTCACACACCCAAGCAGTGTATGCGCAGCGACTGTGTTAACAATGTCACTCCGTGCGGAGTTGTCGCGTCGCTGCGTCAGGCCGCGTTGTTTTCCAACCAAGCATAGTTCGTTTGAACAGCCGCAAGGGGGACTCAGGTCCCGCCGGTGCGGCTCATGCGCGGTGGAATTTTCGAAATCGGTCAATTGAAACCCTAACAAATGTATCATTGCTGTGAGGCCGCTTAAACGATGCTCGCTTCAATCACATAAAGTGCACAAGCGTTAAAACTGTCGCAGTGAACCGTGCAATGAAAGGAGAAAGCCCTAGGATTCATAGCTCTCGCTTCAAAGGTGTAAGCGCCAAATCCAATGCCTCTGGTAATCGAGTCCGCGACCGAAGTGTTCGAAGCCGCAACCATCGGTCGTCACACATTACGTACATACGTGATTCGATGAACAGATCGCTAAAAACGATGGAGAACTGGGAATGTCGCTGGAGCCAACGTTTCGACAAGTGAAGTTGTCTTCGTCAGGACGGCAATTTGGCATAGGCTGTCGACACCAGCATCAAGCACATGTATCCTATGCACGTATTGGATGTGTCGTTATGAGACAAATGATATATGAATGTCGTTAATCTTGACGCGATTGTCTGCCACGGTGGTCCAGTGGGTGCGGTGCCTGGCTTTAAGCCCAAAGGACGGGGGTTCGATCCCGGCAGTCGGTCGCAGTTTCGAGAGAAGCAAAACTCCCTAGGGGTCATTGTTCTGTGCGTTATCAGCGGAATTTTACAAAAAGCAAAAGAAAGGCCGTTTATCAAGATATCCGCAGTCCTCCTCTACGTCGCGCCTCATAACCATATCACGGTTTCGGCCCGTAAAACCCCAGCACTGATCATTATTCGCCATTGAGACCTATAAGGTTATCGCATACGTGTACCTCTGGAAGGTTAAAATCAAGAATACGAAGACAACCGTGAAGGCGCCATTGTTGTCCCACGAGTACCCTCCAATGCGCGGGTGTGGGGACAAGTGATTTATAAGCAATCATTCAAACGTGAGCACTTTTAAAAATGCCCTTCCTCTTTTTCCTTTTCTTTTCCAACTGAACGGAGAAAACTGCTGTAGCCTTAAGGCAGAAAAAAGAGGGCGGCAGATTCCACTCACTGAGGAAGTTGATGAAAGAAAGAAAGAAAAAGAAAGAGAGAAAGAAAAGAAAGGAACAAAAGGAAGAGAGAAAGAGACAGAAAGAAGTTCTCGCATGCCAAGCATTGTTTGCCACGTCTTTTCCCTTTAGAGGAAGGGCCCTGATTTTATTTTTTCACAATCACTTGCAGCTATGCTCCCATACGCAGTGCTTTCCATGCTAACCTGAACTTCCCATTCTTTTTGTGCTATTTCGCATTATACATGTTGTATGTCATTTCAGTTACTTTGTACGTTTTCGTGCAATGCGGGGATCGAATCAAAAGCAGTACACTGTCAATATCACTTACCTGCCCAGGATCCATAACAGCGTCCGGTTACGCTACAATGCAGACATAAATTTAAAAGCCCAGTGATGGGATTATTGCACCTCTTTTACGCGATTTCAAACAACTCCGTACGTTCTAGAAAAAAATAGAGCACAGATCTGCCGAAAGTGCGGCTTGATTGTATAGAAACATGTGCTTTATGTTGTTTCGCAGGCTACTTCAGGGATAGGAAGGGTGCCTACGACGTTCTCTTTCTCATCTGTGGATCTCTTACCGTGCTGGCTGCCCTGATGTGGACTCTCGTTTTTCTGCTCGAAAGAAGGCAAGAAAGAAAGAAGGTATCCAAGGAGTGTCAATCAACCCAGACTGGAGAGGAAGTGACACATATGTAAAACTGAAAGGACGTGAAGATAGTCACCCACCACAGGGAATATGCGCCGGCAGCGCTGCGTTTAATTATTTTAAGTGGTGTGTATATGTGTATTTTTAAATGTCGCTTTTTAATGGTCCTTTCCAGCGCCTCCTCTATTTGATGCGCTGTCCTTTCAGTACCTCCCACCTACATACATGAACACATCCATTCATACACGACAAGTGCAGTTAGGTGTCGCTGCACAATCTATGAACCGTGGGCAGTGTTGCCTCGCCTTAAAAGACTGTCATCATTATGTGTATAGGTTCATCTATGTTGTTTTTCTAGGGCATGTCTTTGATGCTCCTGTTGTCAGAAAGGATGTACAAAAGAATCAAAAAGCAAGGTTGCGCGTAATTTGCGTCAGTATAAACACCTTGTGACTTTTGCCCATGCTTGTTTCGTCTGCCTGCCTGGACGCCTGTCTGCTGCTCGGTTCATGCGTGCGCCCTTTTTTATGCTACCTATTTGCTAAGTCCGACTCCTGCATCGTAGTCGGTTGGTCGGTCTGTCCGACTCCTGTCTATCAATCCGCACAAGCGATTTGTTTGAAACGCCTCTCTCTGGAGGCTAGTAACTTCGCTACGTGCATCGGTGTTTTGTCTAGCTGTCTTCATATATATACAGTCCAACCCACTTAAAACAATAACGGTTATAACAATATATTGGTTATAAGAATGGTGAGCTGCTGCACCAACAACTTTTGTATGTTTTCTATGGTGTTTTCTATGGTTCTAACAATGTTCTCATTTCGTATTGTTGGTTATAACAATGAAGGCTGGCTGCTGGGTGTACCCTGTATTGGTGCCAAGAGGTAATTGAATGTGAAATCCTTGAAAAGAAAACCAACTTTGCCCACTGCACACTTGCTGCTCCCCTCTACAAACGGCTGCCTCACTGTCATACAGTGGAAACCAGTTCCCAAACTTAAGGCTCACCCTGAAAAAAAGAAAAAAAAGGTAGTAACAATGGACACTGGTTCCAAAGCTAATTTTGAGGAACTGCAACTATTTTTCCCAGAAACACCTCAGGGCTATTTCCTCTGGCTACTAAAAGGTGGGGATTAAGATAGAACTGCTGCAGGGAGGGATGGGTAAGGAATGGGGTCCTTTGTGCGCAGCTTAAAGTTGGTTCAGGGACATCTTTGGGCAGACTATGGGACATTGTCCCCCCACTCACATTGTCCCCCTCATGTATGGGACATTGTCCCCCTCATTTAGCTTTTTTCATGCAACCCTGTTATAACAATTATTGGTTATAACAATGTGATTTCCATGGCACTTCAGTATTGTTATAAGTGGGTTGCACTGTATATATATATATATAGCCGCACAGAAAGGCGAGGTTTTGTGCGGCTCTTTTCCTCCATGCCGCCCTTCCTTCTTTCTTACCTACCTTACCCCGCCACGCGGTGGCGCCGAGTGCCTATTACAAATGTGGCTGCAATCGGGAACAAGAGCGCTGGGCCTTTCATGGCTGAATACCTCCCCCGTTCTTCCCTCCTGGGGCGCGTTGCTGTGCAGCGGCACCACAGAGGCAACATCCAAACCGCATAAGGTACGCCACGGAAAGTGTCGTTAGTTTCGCCAGATATAAGCCAGCGCCACGGTTTACAATACCTAATTGATGGATTGCTCTTAAAGATGTCTACGGACTCGGACAGCACTGGCGCGGCGGGCGGCACTCGTCCTTCTCGCTGTTTCCCCCATTTTCGCCCCTTTCTCTTTTTCTTCTTTTCTTTTTTTCTTCTTTTCTTTCGCTCTCTCTCTCTCTGTGGCGCGCGCGCGTGTGTGTGTGTGTGGTGTGTGTGTGTGTGTGTGTGTGTGTATGTGTGTGTGTGTGTGTGTGTGTGTGCGAGTTTCCTTTGAGTGACTTGCTCATCTCTTGTTGCCGTGAAGATGCCAGCAATCTGTATTATTATTTTTATTTCTTATCTTTATTATTTCCGTATATTTTCAACCCACTCATTCGCTTTCCCACCCTTGTCCTTCTCTCCTTACTACAAGGCAAAGTGTGTATATAAGGCCATACTGGCCTGTGGTTTACATGTCGTGTAAAAGGTCGGGCTCCGACTAAACGTTGACTTAAAAAACCGTCGTTCTCTAAGAGGCGCATCGTCAATTCTGTTATATATATATATATATATATATATATATATATATATATATATATATATATATATATATATATATGTGTGTGTGTGTGTGTGTGTGTGTGTGTGTGTGTGTGTACAGGGTGTCCCAATTAAACATGACAATAAATCCTGGTGTTTTAATTCCCTAAACTGCGATACTATACGAGAGGCGCCGCAACGAAGGAATCCGGAAATATCGAACACCTTGGGCAGTTTTTAACGTTCACTGACATCGGCCGAGGCACGGCCTCAACATGTCGCCTGCGTCGAAATGCGGCCACCGCTGCCGCGATTGGCTCCCGTGACCTTCGGATCAGCAGCGGAGGGCTGTTGCCGCTAGACTACCGTGGCAGGACTCCTACTTAAATGCAACTCAGTTTTAGAACTGACCCGAGCGCCCTACGATGCTGCAGGAAAGTCAGCCATGTTGAGGATAGTGTGCCGTGGTGCAGGCCATCTTTTTGTTTTGAATATTCAATTAATTACCACCGACTAACTAGCTCAGATTTTAATTAATTGCTTCGGAGAGAAATCGGCGATACGGACAAGTGCTCTATAAACAATCATCGAAACATGAACATTTTTAAAAATTTGCGTCCTCTCGTTGCTTTTTTCCCCACTGAATGGAGAAAACTGCTATAGCCTTAAGGCAGAAATAAAAATGCGGCAGATTCCAGTCGCTGCGGAAGTTGATGAAGGAAAGAAAGAAAGAAAGAAAGAAGTTCTCACATGCCAAGCATTGTTTGCCTCGTCTTTTCCCTATAGAGGAAGGGCCCTGATTTTATTTTTTCACAGTCTCTTGCAGCTATGCTCCCATACGCAGTGCTTTCCATGCTAAGCGGAACTTCCCATTCGATTTAGCGCTATTTCGCATTATACATGTTGTATGTCATTTCAGTTACTTTGTACGTTTTCGTGCAATGCGGGGATAGAAGCGAAAGCAGTAGACTGTCAATGTCACTTACCTGCCCAGGCACCATAACAGCGTCTGGTTACGCTACAATGCAGATATAAGCAAATTTACAAGCGTGGCGATGGGCTTATTCCACCACGTTTACGCGATTTCAAACAACTCCGTACGTTCTAGAAAAAAAAGAGAACACATATCTGCCGGAAGTGCGGCTTGATTATATAGAAACATGTGCTTTATGTTGTCTTGCAGGCTACTTCAGGGATAGGAAGGGGGCCTACGACGTTCTCTTTCTCATCTGTGGATCTCTTACCGTGCTGGCTGCCCTGATGTGGACTCTCGTTTTCTTGCTGGAAAGAAGGCAAGAAAGAAAGAAGCTATCCAAGGAGTGTCAATCAATACAGACTGGAGAAGAAGTGACACATATGTAAAACGGAAAGGACGTGAAGATAGTAACCTACCACAGGGCATATGCCCGGGTAGCGCTACGTTTAATTATTTTAGATGGTGTTTTATATGTGTATTTTTAAATGTCACTCTTTAGTGGTCCTTTCCAGCGCCTCCTCTATTTGATGCGCTGTCCTTTCAGTACCTCCCACCTAAATACATGAACACATCCATTCATACACGGCAAGTGCAGTTATATGTCGCTACACAATCTATAAACCGTGGGCAGTGTTGCCTCGCCTCAAATGACTGTCGTCATTGTGTGTATAGGTTCATCTGTTTTGTTTTATCTAGGGCATGTCTGATGTTCCTGTTGTCAGAAATGATGTACAAAAGAATCAAAAAGCAAGCTTGCGCGTATATTGGTTCAGTACAAACACCTTGTGACTTTTGCCCATGCTTGTTTCGTCTGCCTGCCTGGACGCCTGTCTGTTGCTCGGTTCATGCGTGCGGTCTTTTTAGGGGCGAAGCTCCTTAAGGCGTAGGCTAAGCATCACGAAGCGGTATGCACTAGTCTCTGCAGTGCTGTCCGTGGCACGCTTGGCGTTTGCGGTGGTCGCCTCAAGATACGCTCCATCAACAATCGCCAGTTTGTGTAATTTGTGTGCGTGTATGTGCGTAAGTGCGCGCTGCGCTCGCGGTTGCTTTGGCTTATGCGAATCGAGTGAATGTGCAAAAAAAAACAGAAATCTTCCAATAAGGTACATGATCCTCAGGACGGTTTAGTAAGTATAAACTTGCAGGCACAATCCATGTTTTTTGAAGGGCACCCTGCATATGTAGTACGCTGTACCATTGTGCTGTTCTACCTACGTCTGTCTGTATGTCTGTCTGTCTGTCTGTCTGTCACTCGCCTGCCTCCCTCTTCTTGTCTCTATGTGCATCTACGTAACTGCTGTCTCTTTCTCTATAGGCTTCTCTCTCCCCCCTTCCTGTCTGTCTCTGTTCTCACTTGCCTCATATTTCCAGTCACCCGATGCTTCCCAGTCTATGTCTCTCTATCTCTGTGTTTGTGTCCCCTGTCTCCCTGCCCTGTCAGCCAGTCGGACAGGACCGCGCCCGCCCAACTATTACACTGTTATCACGTCACACTATTATCAGCTCCATTAAGACAGTGCGGTTATGGCACTCCTATGATTTCAATATATACAAACAGATCTCCGCGTGCACGCACGGCAATCTGCACAATGTAGTTTTCTTGTTTGTAGCCTGCTTCTTTTACAGTAGTGCATTTGTGTGGACGTTCGCTGTAGATAAGAGATATATTTCTTCTAGAATATGAGGAAATAAGCAATTCTCAATCCTTTAGCTTCTTTCGTATCCTCGTGTGAAATAGGTAGCATAGTTGCCATTTACTATGGCTGAAATTTACTTCGTCCTTATCAGTTAACCAGGATCACGTACCAAATTGTGGTCGGTGTCTGTGGCAAAGCACTTCCACTCGCCAACTTGGCTATGGCACGACCCCTCCCCCCGTACCTGCCCCCCCCCCCCCTCCTCCACATATCATGGTTTCTCAGTGCCAGGGTTTGAATATAGCAATCGTGCTTCGATAGCCTTGTCACACGCAAATACTTGAAGGCTTTTTAGCTAATGTTGTTTTGTGAATAAATCCAAATTTCATTATCTTTCTCGGGAGTACTACACATGTTCTCCTGTGAATATGTACGATCACAAAGCATACGACATCTTACAGGTTGACAAGCTTCAACACGTCCCCAACGGCCGAGCTTCTCTTTCGAACAAGATCACGTAGGTATTCGCTATGGATGTCAGAATTTATTATAACTGTTATTGTGTTGGTGATACTAAGGCGGATGACTCGGCCATCTACCTTGGCGGCGGTCTTGCGACTACACCGCGAGGAGCCGCGGGGAATTGTGAAACGGAGCTGCAAACGCAATTGTGAAAACACCTAAACTCAGCGCGAGACATACAAAAAGAGTCAGGCCTGCGTGGAACCGCCGGACAGTGGCAGTGTAAGCTGGAGAAGCGACCTTCCTAAAAGAGACCACTTTAAACGCTTGAGGAAACTAGTGCATAGTAGGTGATAGGTATCGCCTGCGCCATAGCACTTATCATTTCACCAAATATGGAAGTACCCACTACGCAATAATTACTGCGGTATTGTAACGTGCAAATCTGTGTAACTGCATACCTTATAGAGTCTCTTGGCGTCGTTTTCCCGAGAACGAACCGAACTCTCGGCCCGGCGTCAACGGCAAGCTGCGGTTTGGGCTTCTCCCTGCACAGCGGTCTGTTGTGCTCGACTTTGCCGTGCTGCAGCCGCGCACGTAGCTCTACCATTCGCTTCTTCAGCAGCCGTCCGCACCTTACGAGGAGACGCGTCAGGTATATCGAAGAGCCAAGTAAGGTTGCTGTCGGGGCTGCGCAAGTCGCCTGTCGCGTGATGCATGGCGCGATACGACAAAACTGCTCCAAAGGACAGCGCTTCGTAATAATGATGACGGAAATGTTGAAGAAGATTGTTTCATAATGATAATGTTGATGATAATGTGTCTGTAATGGCTTCAGAGCTACAAACCATGCAGTCCTGTGTTCTTTTGAATCATTCCTCGAGCTCGTCATGCAATCCGCTTTCCCCGACGCGTAGTGGTGTATCAGTGTTCTGCCACGTAACATTACATTTGCTAATGCGATTCCTCCGCAGATATTATACCTGTTTAGTCTTTTAGCCAAGATTTTTGAACCACACGTGTAGCTCAATGGTAGAACGCTCGACTGCTACGAAGATGGTGTGGCTTCGAATCCACGTAGAGGACGTGCCTTGAATCCTCCTCGGTCGTGCTTATTTTTTCTAAAATTTGCGCGATAGCGGTTATGAACACCGGCAGTGGCGGACAACTACGGCGCCAAAAATGGCCCTTGTGATCTCATAACAGATTACGCTGTAGAATGTTTAGGGCGCATATACCTCGCGATTTTCTAGGGCCCATCATATTATACGCTTGACCAATTCTTCCAGTCGCTTACGAGGATACCTACGCCGTAACCTGCCCTCGGTATCTCGCGCGGCCAAACTAATTGAATATAAAACATTAATCCGATTAAAAGCAAAATATGCCGAGATAATATTATCAATTTGCTGAAATGAGCGCAGAACCGAGCTGCCAGATTTATTCTGCTTTTCTGCTTATGTGTAACCATTGTTTCTGCACTAAAGTCCCGATTTCGCCTTCCTTTGGTCGCCTCTGGTCGCAAAAGTGCTCGCCTTACAGCACCAATTTAACACACAACGTACCATAAACTATGCTTTGAGGGCAAGCCCATTTCGCAATAAAAAAAGTGTTAGCCTAATTTTATTTTGAGGTTCCTTCATTCACTACCAGCAGGTAACGAAATATTTAATTCAGCGCGTCGTTTCTCCCACCACATGCGTAGTAATTTCATGTATCTGCCGAACGCCCCTTCTGCCATCTCTAAACGTTCATTCTTCCTACATACTGCCCGAGAATGGAGAGCCTTTACTTCTCACATAGCTCTTATCAATGACGTGACTCGCTTGAAACCAGTCAATGCGGGCCATTTTCTTGTCACAAAGTATAAGCTGACCCGCCATTTTTTGTGTACTCAACCATCATGTGGCGTACCTTGCCGGACCTTTGACGTATTATGCATAAATAAATGAATGTATGTAAAGCGTCTCCTCCCGACCTCATATGGCGCATACTCGCGAAGAGCGGTGACCATGCGGATCACTCCTGGCGAATATCCGCACAACCCGGCCCGGCATGCGCGGCTTCAAGCCACGAGTGGTTTGACAACGTAACGTGATGCCGCCGCGCATTTGGTAGCGCGTTGGCAAGGCATAATATCTCGCATATGTCGTTCAGAATGTCTGCAAAGCTGTCAACCCCTGTACCCCCTATCTCATCGAGGCTCATTAAAACGTGCCAGCGCATCACCGTCGAAATGCTTGTTACAAAAATATCACTCAGCGTTCAACCTATCGTATAGTCCAATGCGTGGCAGGCATTAAACATCATGAGTTACAAGGTTTTTATTGGTTCACGTAATTCTTATTCCTGAGAACTGCAGGAATACGATTCATGTTTTAAGCTATGGTAATTATGACGATACAATATTACAGGAACACTCGCTTTAGTTCCCCAATAACGGCTCTGGCTTTGACTTGTTGCCTGGCCCCGGCGAGGAGCGGAAATGAAAACGATTTCTCGCTTTGAGGTGTCGAACGAGAGTCATTTTATTAAACACCGTTGCCTGCGAGAGGCGGCTATCGCTGTGGCGCGGAGACGACGCCATACAGGATGTGAACCATCAGCCCTTTCTTCCCCTCGCAAGAGTAGGCCGAATGTCACCTCCGGTAAAAGTACAAAGGAACAAAGGGGTGGGAGAGAGGGAGGGAAACATTGTGTTTTCGTACTTCTTGGATAAAGGATCCAGTGTCGGCGACCGCCACCTATGTTCCACCCCTGAATTTCGGAGCTTGTAAACAAAAGGAAGTAACGATAAATGCGCGAGCTAGTCTTCGATGTGACAGGTTTGACACGGTAGAGAGAAACGACTTCCTCCTTGTCTCGAACACGGATGGAGAAATTTTTGTGAGAGCGCGATGGTACTTGCAATGGCTTGTAGTACGAAGGAGTTAGCGGTGCTTTAACCGGTGAAAGGGGACCGGGGGGGGGGGGGGGGGAGGAGGGACAAATTCGACTTTGTTCGCAAGACATGAACAAAGTTTATCGGAAAGCAGCACAGGACGAATAGGTCTTCCCTATTCGTCCTGTGTTGTTTTGCACTAAACATCTTTCGTGGTTTCACCGCGTCCCGTCGCACGAACACATGGGTGGCCACATTTTCTCTAAGAAGAACACTTTTTTCACTCCGGCAGACGTGTGGCCGGTTGCGTTGCAGGAGCTCCAACCAGGAATGTAGCCTTTCCATATGCTGCGAAGGTGTCGGCGGACGGTTTGGTCGCTCACTAAAAAATTCTACCGGTATGCGGATTGTTGAGCAGCATAGCATATCTGTCGGAGTGACCCGCTGGTTCTTTACTGTGGTACACAGACTCAGAAGAGCGAGAGGGAGCTCCTCCACCCAATGCACTCTATCTCAACTTAGCGGTGAAAATCAACTTCAGCTGTCGGTGTATGCAGCCCCCTGTTCTCTTTGGTGGTAAGCTAGAGTACAGGCGCCACGCTCCCAGAATTTCTGCTAGCGTGGAAGACAGGTCGCTCTGCAACTTTCAGCCGCGGACGGTCGTTATGCACAATGGGCAGCTGTAGTATGAGACCCAGGCAGCCGCAAATGCCTTTGCAACGGTTTTTTACAGCTATGTCCTGGATCGGAGTCGCTTCAGGCCGTCGTGTTCGACATACGTGGGCAAGTACTTGTATCCCTGAGAAGGAGAGACAGGCCCTACCAAGTCCAAGTGTACGTGGTCATAGCGACACTCTTGTGACTGAAATTGCTGGAGTGGCGTGCGCGTGCGATGAGTCACATTGATGGCTTGGCTAGATCGGCATGTTTACGCCCAGCGTCGAACGTCCGCATCAATTGCTGGCCACACAATCTTCTCCGTGGTGAGCGTCTGTGTCACGCAGATTCCTGGGTGGCTGAGACTTTAAAGGTTGTCCAACACAGCACTCTGGAATGGGGCAAGGACGAAGGGTGTTGGAGCTTTCTGTGATGTGTCACATGCCTTAGTCGTTCCGTACGGCAGTGGTATATCCGCCAGCACACGCGAGGATGGATGTTGCTGCGTCTCAGTTAGCTGTGGATCATCCCTCTGGGCAGCAGAATCGGTGGACGCGGAAACGGCATCTATATGGAACAGTGCGTCGGCTGTTTGATTTTTCTTCCCCCAGATGTTACGGATGTCCGTGGAAAACTCGGAAATAAGAAAAAAAGTTGTCTCAGTTCTCTTTCTGTATATGAGAAGCTGTTGTTCTTGAACCTAAATGTGTGAGAGGCTTGTGGTTGGTTAAAATGTGAAAAGCGTGACGTTTGAAGAAAAAAAGTGAAATATTCTACAGAGAACTATATGGCTAACATCGGTGTCCCAAAGGTCCTCTAGCAGACGTCTAATTTCAACAAGGAAGACGATTGCAAAGAAGCCCTTAAAAAGGGCGACCTCGTGGTTCAACTGCTGGATGTCCAGAGGCCTCACGAAGGGGCAGAGGGCCATGGTCTTCCGCTCCTTGGGTGGCAGCGACCTGCAACAGCCACATATTTCCCCTATCCTTAAGGGGGAGTTCCAGCGCAGTTCCTCAGGACCTCAACAAAGTTCTTCTCAGGTGCCTGCCTGCCCGCCTGCCCGCCGCCAGGTCCCAAGCATAGGAGCTAGTGGAAGACGAAAAAAGTTCATGCAAATTCCGCGCTATGAAGATTGTTGGAACAGTGAAAGCTATTCTTTTATTGTCATTCATAACGTAACTGACAACGGTGTCAAGTGGTGCCATCGTGGTATTGGTGATCGAACCCGCAACTTTCAACTAAACTGCATTCTGAACATTAGCCGACATAAGTCTTTGCATAAGAACTGTCACATAGCGGTGGGCTTAGGGCAAGGACGGGTCAAGCGCGGTGCAATGGGTAGGTGGTCGAGCGCAAGAGGGGTTGCCCTTTCCATCCTGCATGACAGGCACTAGATTGGATGCATGGAACACTCCTTGCCTAGAATAGTTGCGCTGTTAAAAAGTGGAGAGTGAGTGAATATCGGCGGCTAGTGGGGCTATTTTACTCGAAATAATGGTCACCTCTTATGTATAGTAATCGGCGAATGATACAACTTCATGTCATGACCTGCCCGGCCCGGCTTTTCTGTAGGCCGACCAGCGGCCTAAAATTGCGACAGTTGTCGCGTTTGCGAAATTGCAAACATTATAACCTGGCTTTTAAGCGTGCTCGAGTGAAGCATGAATCCAGCCCAAAACTGTTTAGACTGGGCCAAACAAAAAGGAAAAAAATTCGCTTGGCTGCCGTACGCTATTGATTGTAAGGCCAAGCCTGCGTAGTTCTCTCATTCAGCGTAAGTAGCATGTGATAGGGTCCACCAGTTATTGATTATATTGAGGTCAGTCGGCTTCTTAGCTTCGTAAGAATGCAGACAACTGTGTTCGCTTCACCTGTAGCATAACTACATAAATTTATTTCAATACAGTAATCCACAGGCAGCATTCTTCAGCACCAAAGACGCGCTGTTCTAGCAGCCATCTTCGTATATTTGGTATTTCTCACTGCCACACAGCAGTGCATAAACAAATTGGCAGCAACTGTTCCGTTCGTGAAGCGCCTTGTCTGTCACCCAATAACTGCAGCCCTTACCTGAAACAGATATGTGCGGGAACGTAGTTTGAATATATCCGCAAATTTGGCACTGTATACTTATTCGCGTTGGCGCGCAGCTGAAATTGAAGCAGATTATATATCGCTCAAGCATTTGCAAGTCCGTGCAAAAGTAGTCGTGCCTCACACACACACACACACACACACACACACACACACACACACACACACACACACACACACACACACACACTACACACACACTATTCAAAGTAGAAGGCTAGCTCTCGGAAGCTAAGTCAAACGGTGTGCTTTACGCACAGTTAAATGATGTTTACTAAGTTTTGAATACACTGGCAGTTCCTCGTCATGTTCTTCAACATTCTGTATGGCACCACCCTAGCAGAACAAAAAGAGCAGTTACTAGCTGGCCTTTTAAGGCTGATTTGTGTTAATACGGAAGCACTATATTAGTGCATAGTTTCTCTGCTAAGTTAAATTCAGACTCCGCGGTGGTGCAGTGATTCCGGTGCTTGGCTACTGGCCCAAAAATACGTGGCTTCGACGCTGGCCATGGTAGCCGCCTTTCGACAGCAGCGAAATGCTTGAGGTACGTGTATTGTGCGACGTTACTGTATGTGAAAGAACCCCAGGCGGACGAATTTTTCGGAGCCATCCCCTAGTGCTGCGTCCCTCACAAATGTGTCGCGTTTATGTGTATCAAATTTCCTGAAATATTTATTAAGTGAAATATACGTCTCCAGAGCCGGAGAAAGTCATCCACTTCGCTGCTTTATGCATGACTAAATCAACCACTGTTTGGCCACAGCAAACGCGCATACTATCCACTGTGTCGGACGATTGTGTTGCGGCTTACTTCGATACAGCACCTACTGAAGAACCTTAAGTTAATTTTCGTAATGGTCTGCCTTCTCGATGGTTCATATGACCGCGGCGACACGATGAAGGATGGAGTCTGGGCCAAGATATGCTCACACCAAAACACGCCAGTTTATTTACACTGTGCACTCCTTACAAAACACGGCTAAAGCGGCCAGTACTGCCAACAGACGTCCTAACAACACAACTGTGCTCAAACCACACCAATCGGTTCGTTCCCAACTCTTAACATTTGCTCTCAAACGGGATAAGCACCTAGCATTCAAACTTCATCTCTCTATCAGAGGCAGCGCCAAGCTCGACCTCTAACCACCTTACCGCGTATGCCACCTGAGTTAGCGCTGAGCTCTCTCCCCCCTCCTCTTCTTTGTTCTCCCGTTAAATACCTCCGATCGCTTCTGCGACCGCCTTCTGGGACGAACCCATATACACCACTTCACCAATAATACCCGTGTTCACTCTTTCCATGAGAGCCTACGGTTACGCCTTCGCGTTCCCACACTTCGAAGCGCTCGCTGCACCGAGCTTCTGCGAAAGATCGCGTCGGGGACTAATCCTTTAATGAGTTAGCAGAACACCGCAGTAGGCCCAAATTACCACTCTATTTACCCGGCGGCATGCATCCAAGCCGCCGCTTCAACAGGACTGCCTGACAGGTGTATTGTCATCAAGAGCACTTCCCTGCATTTCCACGGCGCGATCATCTCCCCCAAACGGTTGACCCCTTGACGACAGTCGAGCGCGCAGAAAGTTCGAAGGATTAGTTAGACAGCGAGCCCCCGCTGTTCTTGCAAGCGACTCTCCCCCGTTTGTTCCTTTTTTTGGGTGCCGCGTTCTCTCCAAGATGCTGTACAGTGACACAGTGGAGAAACCTGTCACCCGTCATGTCCCCGCCGCTGTGCAGCTGTGTACGTTACAGCAATTACCGACCGCGGGCGTCGCGGGAACACAGCCGCCACCCTTACTGCGTACTGCGTGAACACGAAGACGTTTCTACATGAATGTCCTGCGCTAGGTATCTGTCGCCTAACTGCCCGTCGATCTACCGCCGAACATACGCCTTATACACGCAAGTAAAACACTCTAACAGATGCTTCGCTCCATACAAACCCGCGGAAAAGAGGACATGTTCATCGGTGCCCCACGTGCAGAAGATGAACAAAACAAGCAGCGCTAGGTATTTTAGGAAGGCAGTACGTGCGATAAAAGCCAGACGTGTAGCCTTATTCAAGCAAGTATATTATTAAGGAGACAATCATTTCATTTCAGCACGCTGTCAACAATAGGACGTTAATACATTTAGAGATGCTTATTGCTCAACCGCTCAGTTTTGTTAATATAAATGAAGAATTAAACTCGCTTACCGTTGTCGATGTAGCTATGGCGGAGCACTTTGCACTGCGTACAGTCTCGAAATGCGGCTGTTAGATTGAACGAATCACTTGGATCTGAAAGAACGAAAGACAAGAATAGGCGAAAGGCCCGTTTATTTCCCAGAAAGAACCCAATGAAGCCAAGAAAATCATGGGGAACATTATTCGAGTTTTTTTTAACTGTGCGGTATAATATTTTCCTTTGGTAGGAACCGAACCGGACCAACCAGCGACCTCCGGGTAACGCGTACGATGCTCTATGAAGTGGGCTACGAAGGCGTTTGTTCTCCCGTCCATTTTCGTTGGGTATTTATGCGCGTGTGGGTGTTAGCGCCACTCTTAGTCATGGCGGTAAGTGTAGAACCACTACGGTTTGAAAATTGCACAGTGAATAAAAACGCGCCCTTGCCCGGTGCCATAGCTGGTGGGTTCGACACCCAGTGCCGCCGGGAACCGAATGATTTTTCTAACTGCGGGGAGGATTATACCTTCTCCTGCGCTCGCTGTTACTGGTGATGGTGTTGGGGTGGATAAAGCGGTCTCTGTTGTCCACTGTAATCTTTCACTCTCACTCACCTTGCAGTGTTTCTGCTGGTGTGTCTTCTGTCGCAGAGGAGCTTCCGCGCACTCCGAACCGAATTTCCTCTCGCTTCCAAAGAATCACCTTCTGGAGTTTTTTATGGCTGCCTTCAGTAGTAATGGAGTATCTTTAGCATTGAATACTTAGATGAAAGAACAAATGTAATAGTAAAGGTTTGTGCACGGAAGCTGAAGTTCTCTGATGTTCAAAAGGTGCGCCCCGGTGACGTCATGGTTTGCTGTCATCACCGCTCGCCTCTTATGTAGAGATACCAGCATTGTGGCCATATGGCGGCTTGTACAGATTATCTATCTGCAGTTTTTGACGGAGCTGTCCTCGTAGTCGCAGCGAGCCCCGTGTGCAAGGGAATGCAACGGTTCCCTAAGACCCCACCATGGTGGTCCAGTGGCACTCGCCTACGGATCCGAAGGTCCCTGGTTCGAATCCCGGCCGCGACGGCTGCATTACGCTAGAAGCGAAATGTTGAGGCCCGCGTACTATGCCAGGTCAGTGCACGTTTAGGAACCAAAGGTGGTCGAAATTTTCGGAACCCTCCCCTACGGTGTCTCTGGTAAACAGAAGAAATCAATCCGACATGGTTTTCAAACTCTCATGTTTGAAGACCAATTTCCTCCCGCGTCTTTTGGATTATACGTAATGCTTTACATAATTTCACACCGTGGCCGTGCTTAGACTGCATAAATATAACGCGCGGCTAATCTTCCAAGCGTATCAGAGCACACAGCCACTGGCGTCACTGCCACGCGACCAACAATCACTTTCGGTAACCAAGCTAGCCGTTCTGTGTCGCCACACTCCAAGCAGAGAGCCAATTGTCGGTTGAAATAAAATTATACCTGCGCTCTTTCCAGCGTTTCAATAGCGCTAGATATGGCTGCGTTTTACAGCACTAGAAAAAGCAATAAAACATGGGATCCTGAAATTGTATCGGATTGCCTTTTGAAAATGGTCAGTTGAGTGGCTTTTGGGCCTCCTTATATAATTCTAAGTGCGATGGACGGCAAATGTAAATAAATAATGCAAAATGGGACAACATAGTTTCCCGATGACTATGTGGACTACTCACTGCCTTCAGGCGTGACGTTAATGACATTTGAGGCACTGTACCCGGGGGATGACATGAGTCGGAATGTCGTGTTGCTGTAACGAGAAAAGACAGCAATGTGATGAGCACACATGGTGATTCAACTGGTAAACCATTCAATTGTAGTTTACGGCGATTCCATTCGTCTCATGCAAGCGATAACAGACAGTTGAAGACTGCATAAAACACTCCTGTCGAGGCTCAACCAGCCCGGCCTTCTATGTGAAGAGTGACATAGCGGTTGTTGTTTGAATAGTTGCACGAAAACGTGTGATTAAACTGACCGCGTGAATGTAAGTGCCCCTACCAACCTTCTGCAGTGCGGTATAACTAGCTCAATAAACAGGTTCATAAAAAATCACGGACAGGTGGTTGAGGGAACGTGAGGATGGTCTCAGAAGAACGGTACAATATACGTTTGCTCGATGGTAAGCTCCAGCGATTGCCCGCTGTCCTCACACGTCTCAGTAAATGGCTATTCGGCATAGCTAGCCGATTTTGCAAAACCGGCTGCAGAAGTGCTGCCCGCAGTGACAACCAGTTCACACAAGCGATACCTTACATGGTCCGAAGCTGAAGTTTTGATACGCCCCGCCACGGTGGTCTAGTGGCTATGGTACTCGGCTGCTGATCCGAGGGCCGCGGGATCGAATCCCGGCTGCCGCGGCTGCATTTCGATGGAGGCGAAATGTTGAGGCCCGTGTACTGTGCGTTGTCAGTGCACGTTAATGAACCCCAGGTGGTCGAAATTCCGGAGCCCTGCACTACGGCGTCTCATAATCAGAACTGGTTTTGGGACGTTAAACCGCACGAATCATCATCAAGTTTTGATACATAGTTTTAGCCTTTGCAGCTGGTTGGCAACACGCAAACCAGTGAGCTGCGGCATTTTTATGCAGGCGCAAGGGAGGTAGTTACCGCTGCGTGAGCGCTTGTGATTCCTGTTGGCACGATCTCCTGGAATCTAGCTCAGAACGCTAGCTTTCAGGAGATCTCTGAGCCCGTGACAGCGCGCATAGACCGAAAGCTCTGGGCCGATCCCACCGGTGTTGACACACCATAGTTAAAAGAACAGGCATGCAAAACACGGATAAGGGGAAAGGAGTGGACAACACTGTGTTGTCCACAACACTGTGTTGTCCACTTCTTCCCCTTGTGTCCGTGTTTTGCACGCCTGTGGTTTTCACTATGGACCTTTACCAACTCGCTGAACTTTCTGTCCTTTTGTGACAAACAATGTAAGGTGTGCGAAGCTTGGAGCGAAGAGTGTAGTGTGTGCGTGTGTGTGTGTAGCCTGTAAGCAAGAACTGTGGCTTGACTTATCCCGGAGATTGCTCAAAATTGTGTGAAGTGGAGAAAGCTACAATGGTTCCGAAGCTACAGATTCGCTGGCCACGCCCCTCCACAGAACGGAATGACTTTGATTTTTAAGTGTGAAGCTGTATGTGCCTAACGTGTTCCGTAGCCAGCGTCCGCTGAAACACCTGTGGCCGAGCAGGCAGATCATGCGATCTCGCTTTGACCGATTTGGTGTGTGACGCGCGATACGAGTCTAGCGGCAGGATCACCCCGCAAGTCATGCTAAACTAATGGAAGTAGGCCAAGGGCCAACAGTTTGGACAACCATCTGAAATGTACTCAAAAAAGTTCGACAATCCCTAAGCATGCTCTTATGAGATGAAAACGTGAAACCGTTTCTTTTGGCTAGATTGTTGTTGCGGAGGCCTGCTGCAAACTGGTGTTGCCGAGTTGTGTTATAGAGAATGAGGCAATGTGGGAGGGCGGATTGTGTTCATTTAGATTATTTGATGCCATCTAAGTGCTGTCGACACTTCACATGTCATCTTGTACTTTGTCGTCCAGGCATTGAGCACAGATATGCCCGGGCCAGGTCTCGGGCATGTCGTAGTAGTGCCACCGCCGCGGTGTCGTGGGTAGTGTCATTAGACAGTCACGGGTGTCGTCACCCTCTCACCATTCCGGTGACGGCCTACTTGGGCCGGTGTACAAGACACTACCATTACCTGGTGATCCGAGTAGTAGGTGGATACATACATAACATCTCGCACATGTATGGGTCGGTGGGGAATGCGAGATCGGCGGACGTACGTCTCGACGTCGTGATGGCCTCAGTGGGTGTCTTCAATTCGAGATTGAGCTCGCCACGCATGGCGGCGAGGAAGGATGAGCTAGGTGGCGCGCTCGTGCCCCTAGTGCTGCTAGGGCGACGCGACGTAGCTGGGAGCGCGCTATCGCCAACCCAAGCGAAGAAACGCGGCGAGTGTTGGCGCTGGCGTCGCTTCAGGTGGGAAAGGTCACGTGCTTTCCGGGCACGGCTTTTGCGGACGCTTTTTGCGTATGGCAGCTAGGCACGCGCTCTTGCCGACCTAGCCAAGAAAAGCTTTCGCGTTCAAACCATTGCGCCTGTTTTCTCCACTGGAACAGGCACTCCGCCTTTTCCATTTTCCTTTGCTGCCACCTTTCGTACACTGCTCGAAACGTTCCGGTAGGGGTGGCCGCTTTCACTGTCACTCAGGCCTACCGCACGGAGGTTGCGCGTTGCATGAGTATGCGGTAGTTCGGCGTTGGCGCGTTCACCGTAGCAATGAGCTCTCCAGGCCAACATACTGATGCGGGAGGCTACCTGGCCCTTACCGATGGCTGGCTCAAAAATATACGTGGCTTCCGAGCGCGGCCATGTGCGTTTGACAGCCATGTTTTTTCGGCTGCCCTTGTCCAAGCTTTCCGTCGATCGCGATCTTTTGCAACGCTTGGGAAACGGAAAAAAACGATTCCACATCCCTTTGCAGAAGTAGAGTTGCATCCTTTCACAACACACGTCGTCGGTATCGCGCCGGCGTCGAGTTCTTGCGTGAAAAACTATCTGCTCTCATGCGCACGCAACGCGATCCGCGTCCGGTGAGTGCTCCGCTCTACCCCTACCAAAATATGTCGCGGATTTCCCGGCAGAACCGGCGCACGCGCAGTGGCGCCATGAAAAAGGCGGATTGCTCGAATTATTCAGGCCGAAAAAGAATTTTTGCCACGGGGGATGATTTCGAATTTCGCCAGATGTTAGGTCTGAGTGGTAATCAGCAGACAGGGAGCCAGGTCAACTGTTCCAATACGAAATTTGCTTCATATGTTAAGGGGGCCATCGGACCCTTTTTTGAACATAGGAAGAAAACACCACCATAATTATTTCCACCCTGTTACTTGGCGAGTTCATGATTGTGTTATCATGAAAACATCACCGATCAATCGTGGAAGCTTCTGTGAGCGTGTCAGCCGAACATTATTACACCACATGCAACTGGGAATGTGCAGTTTCGTATCAAAGTGCATCTGCAAAGCGCCCGCTCTTCCTTCAGCAAAACACGCCATAATTGACGTGGACTAGGAATCAATTGTGAGAACTAGCAGTGGCTGATGCACGTGCGCAGTGGCCGCGGACGCTGAGAGGCGGCGCTAAGTCGCAGCAGTGACTCAGGCCACTAGCTTGTCGTCACTGCGGAAGCACGAATACTTGAAGGGAAAAGAGCAGACAAATTGTAGAAGGTCATGACGCTAGTAGCGTAGCTCCTTCCCCTTTTCCACCCCATCTGTGTAGCCTCCACCACGCTCGTCGCGACGAAAGTAGAGTTAACACGCTGGGGCAGTAGAATTTCCTGTAAATTTGACGCTGTAACTCTTGTAATACCTAACGGATTTGTAAATTATCCGCCGCAGACGATTCCTGAGCTAATAAGCTCCTGATCTGATGTCACTTGCAGAATTCATTTGAAAATTATTGCAGGGTCCCTTTAAAGAAAGTTGTTAACTTGGCGCACTTAAGGCTTAGTGCATTTTTTTTACTTTAACAACAAAGCTCTTTTCCTGCTCGCCATATCCCTTCCCGTCCGGGATCACGCAAGAAGCTAAATAGAGCTCGAAAAATTTCACCAATGCGCCCTGCCGTCCAAGATTTTTCCCGGGTAAAATAGCGCTATGTAGTGATGTTTCCCAAATTATTATGCACTTTAGAGAAGCTATATTTTGTGTTAAAGGTATTAGGAATGAAATATTTTTGCTCCAGGTGTCGACGACCGTCAGCAGACCTTGAGAGAAAAGCCACCTTCGTTATCCGGGCGTTCAAACGAGATCACCCCGGTACCGACACGAGGAGCAGGTGGAGAAAAAAGGAATAGGAAATGCAGAGAAGTTAACCTGGGCTGAGCCAGGTAGGCTACCCTGCACTGGGGAAGGGGAGGGAAAGTTCTGGAAGATAGAGAGAGGGCAACCGGAACGCAAACGAGATTGCAGGTGTGCAAGCCGAGATCACCTGGGCATCCCAAGCATCCGTTTATGCGAACGAGATAATCGGGGCACCCAAAGGATAACATCCAGGCATGCGGTCAAGAGTTGAAACCGATTGAACTTCGCGTGCAACCATTGCTAAAGAACCGCATTACAGGCGCTAGTTACCGGCCAAGGAAGTTACAGAAAATGTTTCTTCAGAGTGCTTCCTAATCACTGCTAACTGTAACCCTGACGCAATTAATTCAAATACGCTGATTCTTTTCCTATCTCCAATAGGGGGCAATGTTCCCAAGGCATATAAGAGACGCCATGCACCTGTCACCGTTCAACGCCAGAACCGGGTGCAGGTAACCAGGCTCCCGAAGCTCGACCTGCTTGACCGACGCAAGCATAGGCGTGGGTAATGGCATTCGCATGCGGTGCGGGAGAAGAGGACAAAGAACGGTGTGTGTGTAGTGGGTACGTCGCCACATGCAGAGTTTTACTGGATAACGACAGAAAGCTCGCGAGGCCAGTTCAACTCCTCTGTCTCCTGGAACTCTGTGACATTTTTGCCAGCAGAATATGGAAGAGACGCCGTAGAGCCACATCAATTACGTAGCCGTACCTCAACCCTGGACCAAAACAGATGAGAACAAGCTTAATCTGACCGCTAGAAATAGTATCAAACAGATACTTGGACTCCCCATTCAAACCAACACAAAGAAACTTATGGCACTAGGCCTTCATAATACCTTCAGTGAGATTGCAGAGGCCCAGAAGCTAGCACAGATTACTCGACTCTCCTCGATGAGGCGGGACGGCAACTCCTGGCCTACCTCAAAATAAGCTCTCCAATCATCAACCAAACAGAGCGCACGCTGCCGTCAGAGCTTCGAGAAAGCCTATCGTTCACCCGCTCTCACGTTACATGCACGCGCAATAAAACCCCGGCCGACGTAAGGCTAGAACAGCCGCCCTCCTCAAAACGGCTGCTGCAATGCCCGATTGGGTAGCTTTCCTAGACACCGCTCAATACGTCAAAGTTAAGCACTTCGTCGCGCCGTTACGTCGCTGCAAGGCGAGCACCTCACTTCTCCAACCCTCCCCAACACGGATGCAGACCATGCAGAACAGGTAGCTATAGAATTAGCTCTGGCGACCACGGATCGCACAACTGTCTACACAGAATTCAAAGCCACAGCACAGGCATTTCGCGCCGGCTCGGTTTGTAAAGAGGCAAGCCGCGTGCTCTCGCGTGCAACGTGGGCGGATACTAAACACTTCATCTGGTTCCCCGGCCACGTGGGCCAGGATGCTCGCCCCCTCGTCCCTAACGCCAACGAGCTAGCTCACTCCCAGGTGAGACCTTAGTCGCCGTGCAAGAGGGCGGCCCGAGGCCCAAGGGCGAGCCTTGGCGCGGGACCCGCTCCTAACGTACAAGAAAATTTGTCGGCACTACCGCCTCGAGCGCAGAAAGTTTCTTCTACCTCACCCTTATCTGACGAGACCGCGAACTCTCACTTAAGACTGTTACAAAAAGGAGCTTACCCTCCACCTATCTCTTATTAACGATTCATTAGTGAAATGAAGCCGGGTTGGCTTCGATGTGAGCTCCCGAGGTGTAATTTACAACATATGCTGTGGCAGTGCCCCATGCTGCGCGAGGCTGGAGGGTTTCCAGCCACGGAAGAAGAGTAGACCGCTCTCCTTAACAGTCCACAAGAGGACGACCAACTTCTGGCTGTTCAGAGAGCCCACGGCCTGGCCGTCGATTTCCACCTCCCTGTCTCGTCGTGGACGCGGCCCGCGAACGAGCCCCCTTAGGGGGAGGGACTTGCGCTTCTGAGGACCAAAAAAAGTTCAGTTCTGTTCAGTTCAGTTCAGCGGAATATGTTGGACATGGCGCTCGCGCGGGGCATCGAAGAGGTCAAAGAGAAGTCCCTTGGTGACTGGGAGAATAACAATCCCCATTTCTTTAACTGAATTGAACTTGCTCAATGTTATTGAGGGTTTCTAGGGCCTTTCATTTCTTCCAGCTACCTGGCTCTTGGCCAATCCCCCAGAACGGGTGTGCGCCATTCAGTTTGGTCTACGTCTACGTGTACGGATTACGCTCGTCATCTGGAGTGCGCCAGGTTAAAGCGGCTTAGCGCTCCGCGCCGACGGAACCTGCTTAAGTGTCTGTACCCATAGCCGGGTGTCCGAGCAAGGTTTTCTTGTAACTTCACCGCGCATGACAACGAAGTCCTGCATGGCGTGCGACGTTGCCAATCGTTCTGTTTTGCCCGAAAGAAAAAGGTTGCCGCTTCCTTCGACAGACGGCGCCAGCCCCTTTCCAACCAGTCTGCCTTCCCTTCAGGAACTTCACGATTATATGTAGTCTAGATAACAGGAGAGGGAGAAGCTGTTCTTTTTGGCCGTTTTGGGCGGTACAATTTTAGAAAAAACTCGTTCCAAGAAATGCAGCTAATCCTTTGCGCTTCTGACGTCCTTTTCATTCCGTGCATCTTCACTAAGCTTGCGTACATTGTGACTGTAACTATGTTTAGCGAACGTGGTAAGTCGAGAGCATATGAGCATAAAATTACCTACAGTTCTTCGCCCTTTCCGAATTCGAACAATACAGGAATGCCGCCGTCTGCAGTGCCACCGGACGCTGTGCCACGAAGGCATTTGGCATTGCCTCCGAAATGCTCGTCCTCTTCGAAATTCCTGTACACCTGGTACAAGGTTCCTTGGAAGGGGAAGCACTGGTGAAAGAATAAAAGGTATATACTCAGAACATGTATTTGCATTTATTTAGCACGCGCTATTTCGTAAGTTCAGCGCTAGTGTGGTTTTGCCTGCCTAGGTACCAACTTCGGTACATATCAGGTGTCGGTACATGAGGAGTCGGTATCAGGAGTCGGTACTTATCAGGTGGAGCGAAAAACGTCCAGCGGGAAAAGAGAGGAAAAGACAAGGTAGAACAAAGACAAATGAACAATTCTTTGCAAATAAATTAGTTGCTAGTCCAGCTCTCTTACTGTTCTTTTGCCTTTTTTTCTACCTCGTTTCTTCCTGGTTTCACGCGCTGCTGGCTTTTAGCAACAGCTAAATTGGTACTACGAAAAGCGTATTTTTCTAAGTAAATGACAAGAGAAAGAACGCTAATTCGCTATTCGGTTATTACGTCAGAGCAGTCATTTGGATTTAGTGTTCCTCCAAAAATTCTAGTATGAAAGGCAGCGTACCTTGTTACCACATTAGTGATTGTCAAGCTTCTTGAAAAGGCCGCGTGGATAAAATTTACTGTTAAAAGGCTTTTATTTGATCCAGGTGATCGAAGGCAACCATGAACATTTTATCACCGTCATTTCCTTCGCTGAGGTCTCTGTCTATAGAACCTGCTGCTTAATTACACATGCTTTCTTACGCACTAGTCACGCCAAGCGTTTAAGATACTGCCACCACAAACAGAGGAACGCCACCATACAACAGCCGAACCACAACAGTTTTGGCAAGCAGCTCTCTCACGAGAAAGCGCTTGCATTGCAGAGCAAAGCATTTCAGAGCACAGTTTCGCACCGAAATCTCCGCACGTGAATGTAGGCACGGCTTCAAAGTTTTGAAAGTGCTTTTAATTGCGAATTATTTGTTGGGGAACTGTCCGTATCTATCTATCTATCTATCTATCTATCTATCTATCTATCTATCTATCTATCTATCTATCTATCTATTTATCTATCTATCTATCTATCTATCTATCTATCTATCTATCTTTCGAGCCGCCTACATCTCGGTGATGTCCTGGTCGTCTCGTTCACCTGACATACACGGATATTTGCATGGTAGAGTACAGATGTGTGAGAAGCATAAATCACTGATCTTTACGTCGCTAAAGTCACATACTCGTCCCCTATGTCATAATTACCGACACTGCAATCTCTTGTGACTTATACCACGTACGAGTGTTCGACCCACGCTATGCGGGTATGCGCCCTCAGGTGTTTGAATCTTATCGAACCTACGTCAGCCAATGACCAACTAAAACGGACATAAGCGCCGGGGTGGCGGCAAACGCGCATATGAAACGCTGTGACTGCGGGGGTCGAACCCGCAACTTTGGTCGGCGCCTGAAGCTTTCTGCACCTCATTCCGGTGCACTGCTTCCAGGATCGGCCCAAATTTGTGTGTTCTTGGTTGACACAAGACAGTCGGCTCAAAGGGCTCTACTCTTACAACGAGAAAGGAACACTGTTTCTCGCAGGTTGCGATTGAAGTGTAGACTTAACAAGCACACGCACACACATACAGCCCTTCCAAGCTTTAGAGCGGTGTCGAACACGGGCTCTAGAGGTGTTAAACAAGCAGTCTGCCACTAGGCTACGGCTGCTTCTCCCGCTCGGTATAAATGAACCTGTTGCACCAGCATTTGTAACGATGGTACTTCTATAACGTGAATTCTGCTTCTCATGTGTGATAAGCACTACCATATCAATGCATACGTTCTGCTATCATTCGGTATACTTTTGTTCAACTTTGTTCGATTCCATAAGAACACTTCAACGAGCGACGCTTATGATAGCACACTAACGCACCATTCAGCGCACTTTTCTTCAACAAAACGGGTGTCTGCTTTGAAATATCCTAACTTCTAACGTTACATCGTAACATGGGGTACCATTCAGTTGCCACGGTGCTGTCGACGTACCTGGTTAGCCCAATGTTAAGCATACTCAGGAATGGATGCATGCGCTTTGCGCAAAGCTTTGATCCTACTCGTAACATTTAAACTCAATGCCAAACAATTCGTCACAGGTAATTTCCTCGTCGGCTGCTTCGCATGACACCGGTCCCAGAGTACGTGGGATCTGCACGAATTTTTATGTTGGTAATATTTGCTAATTAAAGCTTCCTGAAATTTCATAGATGAAGCCTAGTGCTCCTCAGAGGACAATGCACGCCTTCAATAGTTGCACGGAAGGTGTTTCAAGAAGAGACTACTTGTAATTGACGGCATTTTGTTTACATTTTCTAAAGTTTTGAATTACTTCCCTCACGGAGTAAAAATCCCTGCAATTCAATAACTTTTACTTTAATTGTATAGAAACTTAAGAAGTTGCTTTCACGTACATAGCTTAAAGGGCCCATGACAGCCTTTTTCTTGTTGGCGACATTTATGTTGTAATGAGTGGAACTGTGTCCTATAATCACGGCATGAAGCCGCAAATTCTCCAACGTGAGGTATAATTAATCATAACATCGTTAATTTTGTTCAGTTCTAATGAAGTTTCGAAACGCGGGCTAAAAACTGCAAGTAACTAGCGCCGCGGGGTTAGCGCGGCGGCTGTCGGAACTGAGCGCAGACACTGATCGCGTGAGCTCAAGATTCGGTGACGTTGTGGAGAGCGCGAGCGCCAGCCCAGTTGCTAATTCGTCTGCTCGCCGCACTCGCTTTGCACCGTCAGAGGCAGAGTCGACGACGTTCTCCCGGGCAGATTTTTGTCGCCGTCCGCGTCGTCGGTTCGAACCGTGAGACAGCCACAACCAACGGCAGCTCTGGCGACGTGTGACCTGTAACATCATGCCTCTGGCCGCCGGTTCGCTTCCCGGAGCTTTTTAGGCCACCGGTCTATTTGCCGTACCACCGATGATCACGGCGCGGCAAATATTGACCACATTTTGCTTCTGATACGAAATAAATCATCATTGTGTGAAGTTACGCTTGAAATGGGCCATTTATTTATATTTGCAATGCAGGGCCTGCTTCCAAAACACTCGAGTGATTGGGAGCCGGAATGTAAGGGCATTTCGCAGCTGTACAGTGGCACCGGTCGCTTCACGGAACCAGCTCGCTTCGTTACCAGCGTTGTTATTCACGTTGAAATGCACGAACAAGCTAATCACGCATGTTAACAGAAGATATGTGGGTACAAATGATCATCGCGGTGGCAATAACAAGCGTCATGCGGTGAGCTCGCGCTTGCCCCGAAAGCGTCGTCACTAGCGTGCGCGTCTGCCTAGCCAGGCCTACCGGTCAGAGTCGTCAGTGACGGCGGGCTGTTGTGGTGCGGTTCCCGCTAGCGAAACCAGAGTTTTATTTACAATGTCAAGGTAGATTGAAGGACGGCTATGCCCAATCGTTTTTTTTTTTTCGTACTTGATGAGGCAGATACATATTCCAGTTGTACATGCCCTAGTGCGCAAGGAGCCGGAGTCTGCCAGTGATCTGACGGAGCCTAGGTGCTGATCCTACGTTCGCTCTGTGTGTCCGGAACAAACATACGCCGCCTGGCGTAGCATGCGGCGCCGCACGTCGGTACGCACGCCGAACCATAGCGCGTGTACAATGTACGTTTGAGCGACCAACACCGAGAGGAAGCAGAAAAACACGTCTCTTGGCACCCCATAGCGGCGCGCGCCCGTTTCTCTCTGTGACGTCGACGATATCCCCCTACAAAAGTGAAACGTCACAGATGGGCCACTAACCGCGTCATACTAGTGGCGATGTCGCGAGGTCCTGTAAGCTCGGATGAGCATTCCCGCTTACTTTGAAACCACATTAAAATCACTTAGAGGCGAAGTTCGCCGCTAATACTCGGTCAAGATTGCCTTCGTATGCAGGAAAACCAATTAACGCAAGCATCTCGCGTTTGAAATTTTCGTGTCATGGGACCTTTAATTCTTTTCCTTACGGTATCTGAAGCTGCGATTTCAAATACGACGCGACAGCACTCACAAACAAAATAGCGTTTGCGAAACCGTGACGTGGGCGCCTGCAGATACCGAATTTTCCGACTGAATTTAGCGGCTATAACTCTATTTATGCCATGCTATATGGAATATAATTATGTGGCACTGTAATAAAACAGTCTTACGAGAAATAACCAGAAAAGTTACCGATTACTCTACAATTTGTCGTCTACGTTTTTTGAAGCTCGAACTGTGATTAAAATCGATTACCATTAGCACAAGGTGTACACGTCTTCCTTAAGTTTTACAGATTGCAAACTTCGTAGGTCCTAAAGACAAGGAGAAAATCTACGATGTAACAGATCATCGGTGCATTAGCTTCAAGCTAGCATTTTCAGCTGCTGACCCCGGAGAACGTGCGTTCTAGACATACTGCAGACGTGGCATTTTCGATGATAGTGAAAATGCTAGAGGTATGCTTACTGTGGGTGTTCAGCGCAGTTAAAGAGCCTCCGGTGGTGGAAACTGCCGGAGCACTGCACTTCAGCGTGCGTCATAATCGCATTGTCGTTCCGGACGTAAAAGCCCGCCAGTTATATTGGAGTACAAGCTGGCGTCGTCACACATATTTGACTCCACGCGCTCCCTCGTTCACGGAGCGTCGTCTTGAGAGCGCGCGAGTCAACTTTAGACATAGCAACAGATGTGTTGGGTAATGCGAGACAGCTACTTTTCCTCCGATGGTGTTTCTTTACCGAGGTTTTCTCGAAAGCAAACAGTTAAATCTCCATACATTGCACATCATAACCATATCACAATGTACAGGCATGGGAACATGGGGTTTTCACATAAAAGAAGATGATATAGAAACCTTATGCGCGTGAAAAATTTTGTTCACTGTTCATTTCTCACAGCACGTAAAATATACTCCCACTGCACGCGTATGTTGTCGTATAAATGTAACGAAACTGGATGGTTATTACTATGTCACATCAAATCAGCACCTACTTGAGAATTATAAATTTCTGTTGTTTTTTTTTTCTATCCGGAAAATCTACTCGGGAATCAAGTGCATTAAAGTGCGACAGTAGAATACTGTTTTGTAAGTAAGGCTAGATGGAATCTCCTTGGCACATGTGTGCGGCGATAAATTTCCTACCAAAATGACATGCCTCAGCTGAAGGAAATTGGAGTGGAAAAGTCTGTGGATAATAGGGAAGAACGTCTACTCAATTATAAGCCCATTGCGTTTTACCGCTGTTCGAAATTAACTGCACGCGAAGTGCAGCTGCTCGCTGTCTATATGTCATGTATGTACAATCCGCGAAGGAGTGACAGAAGCCACGCCGGATATGCGGGTAGAAGGCTTCGTCAGTCAGCGTTATGTGTCGTATATATAGAGAGCACTCAAGTGACCGCCTTGAGCAATAATTGGACGTAACGAGGTTTCTCTTCGCTTAAACAGGCGCCAGATAGAAGCTAATAAATTTCTTCAATTTCAACTGAAGTTGTATTTACCAGTTAACTCCGAGGTCAACATGTCTAAATGCCGCGGGAAAGGGTGTGACAATGGCCTTTACGACCTGTACACGGCAATAATGTGTCAGTCTGCCAAGAGCAAACGTTAAAAGTCAACAATACAAGTCCATTAAATTTCCGAGGCATTCAAGGCATTAAATTTCCGATACAGAATAGAAATGTGTGACCAAATTGCAGCACTTTGACAGCATATGCACGTACTGTAAATAACGCAGCAATAAGAAACAAATTCTCGGCATTACAGTCTAAAATAAGATGTAAACGAGCATGATTAACACAACGTAACGCAACGCGATCCATGCATAAAAAAGGTACACACAAAAATAAAGCAAAGAAAAAAGCTATTAGTGAGGGATGGGAGACGTATCGAAATATACATTTGGAAACAGATACGATGCAGGAGTACAGACTGTGAATGTAACTGTTCTTGATGGAAGGTGATCCTATTTTCGAATGCACATAGTGTAATGGGAGAATTGTACGCTAACGCCTGATATTTCCAGCGAGTAGACAAACGCAGTCAAAATTATATGTGGTTATTTCTGGTAGGTACTACAGGAATGTGACGTTCTAGATAACACAATGATATAAATAAATGAGGGGTTATATCTTTGAAAAAAATTAAGCAAGTGGGGCAAGAGAAACGCATAAATGTTGCCAGCGTACAATATTCTGGACCTTTGGAATTCCTTACGCCTTTTTCCGGAATGGTCAATCTCACGAATTTGGTGGACTGTATTCGTTTGTATTTTAGAATAAAATTTCAGTCCGTTTTGTTATATTACACGAGCGCCGCTATAGACGTAGATAATGAGGGCGTAAGAGTAATCATCGTTATTTACGTAAAAAAACAAAAAAAAAGAAATCATGTTTTCACACTTCGCAGCAAAGTAGATTTGATATATAACGCTATTCCATGTGCTTAATGAACGGAAGTCCATTCAATGGACAAAATAATTATACAGGTATGCCTGAAGAGATTGTAATCAGGAAAAGCGCTTGTTGGGTGCCATCTCAAAAGAACGCCTACTGCTCAGGTGTACGCGAATTGCGGATTTGGCATTACACAACTATTTCAGTGTTTCATAGTGACGCAACTACGCGGAAAATCTTTATTGCCTTTACATATCGGTCACAGTACCCTACGTAGCAAGTCAACGCTTTTGAGAGGACCTCATCGGTAAATTGTCTATGCAAAACAAGTAATGGTTTCTTAGCTAGTATTAGTGAATATCGGCTACCGAACAAATTTTTTTTACAAAGTCGGGTAGGAGCCGTGCGTTGCCTCCCTTCCGTATTAAATGATATGCGAAATAGAGGCGTCTGTGCCTAAATTGTCTGGCATGACCCAGCTATTCTGAGAAGTGTCAAGAACTTGCGCCAGTTAAGTGGCCGTGAGCGTAACGGGACCTCACTACGCACGCCAAGAGCACTGACGACGAAATGATAGCTCACACGTCCTAACGTCGCCAGTCGCGTTTGTTCACAGACACCTTTTGTCGAACAAAGACCACGCTACAGTGCGCTGATATGCATAGCGTAAGCCTTGCTTCTTGGAGTACTGCTATGCGACCGAGCCACGATGCAAGAAATAATGCTCAATGATAGAAGTATCCATGCATATATGGTCTTTTTATGGTGTTGTGAGAAAGCACTAACTGCACACTACAACCGCAGGGAAATCCTTCGGGAAAGCGTTTGTTATAGCTTGGAAAAGTAGAGTATATGATCTGGTTTCTAACTGTGGGAAAGCATGTCTTGAAACTGGTGCTTCCATCAGGACTGATCGCAATATACTTGCTTTTTGTAATTGCGGGTATCATTGCATCAGGGTTGGTGCTCTCTAACGTAATTCTTGTAATGATTACCTCGCCAATGCCTGATTGCCTATATTTATTACTTTTTATTAAAACGTTTGCTTCTGATTCAAGTCATAACCAACAAATCCAATTTTGTACGTAGCACACGGAGTTTCTTAAAACACTTGTGAACAACAAAACAGGTCGCGTGAAACATTGCCTCCTCTCGAGCGTACAGAGGTTTGTTCTCCACTTTATTCAACTACAGTGAAGGCAGTGTAGGCATTGTAAGCTTATAGAGACAAGCAAGTACATCTGCGAGGCCTGCGCACAGCGGCTGTTGCGGGTTTGTAAACTTGCGATCGAAATATTTACACGGGAGACTACTCACGACTGCTTCATCTTGAAAAACTCCAAGCTCTGGTTTCCTCTCGGGCAAATCTTCGGCTCTTACCAACGGAGCAGCTATCGCTATCCAAACGATCATGACAGATCGAGACGGAGCCATTTTCTCAGCGACGTTAAGTAAGCACTGTTTTATCGCTACACGCTATACGAACAGAAGGACCACCTGCACAAACGGCCTGCTTCACCTGAGATGTGGGATGCAACCCGAATAAACTGCCCGATCTGTCTACCGGCGCTCGGTTTCCCGAGCCGAGCATGTCTTCTTTTTTTATTTGTTTTTTTGGCAAGCATATCACGCGAGGCACATGAACTTCTGATACGATAAGTGAAAAGTGACTGACATGACATCGAGCAGCATTTGTGCTGTCTGAGCCCGTTCGCGTTCTCAAAAGGCTTAGAACTACGAATGATAAGTCCCTGCTTTTTCAACTCGTGCGCGAAGAGCACTGCGCCCTGTCGCAGCTGGCTCGGCAAAGTTTCATTACCGGTAAATTGCATTCGGTCTAGCAATGCTGCTTCAAATATCGCTTGTTGTCTGGGAGGCTCGCACCGCAGCTGGAAGCAAAGGTTTAATATAGATTGCGCACATTTATCGCTGCGCCGGTCGGAAGGAATTAAAACTGGCATTCGCAATGAATTTCAAAGCCGCGCACTACATTTAACGGCACTTGTGGGAATATTTAGTCGTCTGGTTCTAGTAAGTGAGCAAATTTATTTGACAGAACTTCCCTAAGTACTCCGCGTAGTATTAGCGTGGCAAGCTGCTGTTGTCACAGCTTTAGTACTTACTGTCGTTACAGAAGAAGTCATTTTTTTTAACCTGACCGCTTGCAACTTCAAAAAGCGCCGTTGTCGCCCACGATGAATTTTCAGGCACAACGCGCTGTCACCGTTTTCAGTTCTCTAACAGTGACCGCTTGGCTTTTACGTGCCAAAACATTGATATAATTATAAGGCACGCCGTTGTTGACGGCTCCGGAAGTCCTGACTACCACGTGTCATTTACTTAGCGTCTGTAGCATTTTATACATTATTGAAAAGCTGCAGCCGTCGCTGAGGTTGAGTCCGTGTCGTCCTGCTCAGCAGTCAACGCTCATAAAAACTAGGTCACCGCAGTGGACGTTTACAGCATTGTGCAGCGTTCAGTATGCTGGGGGAAAGTACACGCAAATTTCTAGGTATGCCAAGCAGTAAATCGTATGGTGTGCGCTGTATTGCGATAAAACCAGGAATGAATTGCTGGACGACCTTTGCATTGATTCTTTATTTCTCATAACAATCCCACTGGAGGGGGTTTTATTGGCATCCAGTAGCAGCGGTTAGTAGTGCGTCCGGTAGCAGCGGTCAGTCTCGGCATCAACAGCTCGCGTTCTCCGCTTGATGATGATGATGATTGTGGTTCGGTTAGGAAAGGACGCTAATTTCTGCAGCCCACGTAGGGAGCACGGCTAAGCGTCCGTGGGGGTGGGGGAAAGGGAGTGAAAGAGATAGAGAGGAGAGAAAGGCCGTAGTGGAGGGCTCCGGAAATTTAGACCACCTGGGGTTCTTTAACGTGCACTGACAACGCACAGTACACGGACCTCTGGCATTTTCGCCTCCATCGCAAATGCGATCGCTATATATTGTGGGTTCGTTCCTCCTCACTACATTACCCCGGCGGCGAAGGGAAGCCATCCTGGCGACTCAAGGGGACGCTAGAATAAGGGGGTCATGATACGGCCTCAGGAGGCTCACGTGGACCACCTGGCGACCAAGGCGGCGCTTTTCCGGGGAAGGATTCAGGGGCTCAATGACGTACATGACGGGGGACGAACGCTGAATGACGCGATAAAGTCCGTGGTACATTGGACACAAGGTGAGTGGAACGGTAGTCGGAGCCACACGTGGGATCCAGCTGCGAAAGCCTGCACCGAGAGATCGCGGTCATGGCGACACTTCTGAAGGGCTTGGTTGTCCGAAGTGAACGAGCGAGCCAGCTGACGGCAATCTTCGGCATACTGGGCGATTTCGGAAACATGGCTGAATTTGGAAGGGTCCGGTCGATACGGCAAAATAGTTTCGAGTGATGTGGAGGGTTCGCGGCCAAATAGAAGAAAGAATGGAGAAAAGCCTGTGGAAGACTGTGTCTCGGTGTTATAGGCGTATGTGACGAAGGGAAGAATGACGTCCCAGTTGGAGTGGTCGGAATTAATCTACATGGCCATCATGTCTCCCAGCGTTCGATTGAAGCGCTCCGCTAGACCATTTGTCTGGGGTTGGTAGGCAGTGAAGGTTCGGTGAACAGTACGGCATGAACGAAGGAGCTCTTGAACGACGTCGGATAGGAACACACGCCCCCTGTCACTGAGTAGTTCGCGTGGCGCGCCATGGCGCAGAACGAAATGGCGTAAAATGAAGTTGGCGACGTCACGAGCGCCGGCGGAAGAGAGGGCGGCTGTCTCCCCGTACCTGGTTAGATGGCCCACAGCGACGATTACCCATCTTTCGCCAGAGACAGAGCTCGGGAGCGGTCCGTAAAGATCAATTCCGACCCGGTCGAAGGGACGTGCAGGACACAGTAGAGGTTGTAGGAGTCCGGGCGAATGAGGAAACGCCTTGCATTGTTGGGAGGATGGGCAGGATCGAATGTATTTGCGCACAAATGCGTACGTTCCACGCCAATAGTAACGTTGACGGAGCCGCTGATACTGACACGACCCGTCTTCAAACTACGCGCCCTGGCTGTTTCTGAAGCCCTGCCACTCATCTGCGGTCTACGTGCAAAGCAGAGCAACAGCGTTGCTCATAGCACGTGCGTGCTGAGGAGCCGCGCGCCCTCGGAGAGGCAAAAGGAGAAAGAAGACGAGACACAGCTCGTGCAGACGGTGTTCTCGACAGAGACTAGGCAGACGCTGGCTGAACCGTTTTTTCTTCCTGGACACAAGTTCGTCCAATTTAACTTAATTTATTAAAGAGTTTTCTTAAACTGTGTGTTACATTTCTGGTGGAGGTGCGGGGTACTATGTCAAGCCCTCCTCGCGTGACTGAACGCAGTCTAGAAGAACGGTCCGCGCCCATCGATCTGACTCCTGTTCACCAGCGTTGCAGTCGTCGCTTACGTGGTGAGGCTCCAGAGTTCTCAGCTCTATCGGATCCGGCCAGAACCTCCTCATCCATGAACGGGAACGCTACCGACATGACATCCCAGATCGCGCCAGCTCACATCGTGGTAAATCCGCCAATGCAACCAGAGCCTTTTCACGGCGACTCCTTCGAAGACGCGGAGGATTGGCTGGAACGCTTCGAGCGCGTCGCGAAAGTCAACGGCTGGGATGACGATCGCAAGCTCCGAAGAGTGTACTTCGCTTTGGAGGACAGCGCGCGAACGTGGTTCGAAAACCACGAAGCTGCGATCCTGTCCTGGAGCGATTTCCGACGGGAGCTACTCGTCGCTTACCCAAATACGGACCGCAGAGAGAGAGCTGAAGTTGTCCTGCAAACAAGAAACCAGCGGAACAACGAAAGCGTGGCGATGTACGTGGAAGACATGACTCGCCTATTCCGACGGGCGGATGTAAACATGAGCGAGGACAAAAAGGTGCGCCATTTAATGCGGGGCGTAAAACAGGAACTTTTTGCCGGGTTGGCTCGGAGCCCGCCGCGCACAGTCGCCGAGTTTCGCTCCGAGGCAACTACGATGGAGATGATGCTACAACAACGAGCGAGAACCTACAACAGAGACATGAACGTAGCCTCTATGGAAGCACTGCCAACAGCTTTCGGGAGCAACATGGAAGTGCTACGGGAGCTTGTGCGCTCCGTGGTGCGAGAGGAGATGCAGAGGATGCGGCTTGACCAGACTACTCCGATGGTTTCGTCACTCGCCGACGTGGTTCCCGAGGAGGTTAGGCAAGTGGTCCGCGAACCTCAGCACCCTGTACTTCCAGAAGTTCCACTGCGGCGACAGCCGACGACTACGTCCTATGCCGAAGCGCTGCAGCGGGGAACTTCTGTACGTGCGGATGTCGCAGCGGCTGCCGCTATGCAGCCTCCGATGTACCCTATCACAGGCCAGCCACCGCCAGAGAGGAGACTGAGGAAGAGCGACATCTGGCGCACACCTGACAGAGTACCACTTTGCTACCACTGTGGAGAGGCTGGCCACCTGTACCGGATGTGCCCGTATCGCCAGGTGGGACTTCGCGGTTTTCCCATAAACGCACCCCGGCCGCGCAGTGGTGAGCGTCCTTTCGAGATCGAGGAGTACCTTTCTACTCGTCAGGGTTCCCGTGATTTTCAGCATCAGCCTCGGTCGACAACGTCAGTGAGGTACAGGTCGCCGAGTCCTCGTCCGTCGGCAAGTTCTCCCAGGCGTCGTTCGCCAAGCCCGCGTCGGGAAAACTAGAGTCAGCGACCTGTGGAGGCAAGGCCGCTGTCGACGCTGAAGCAGAAGAACCTCCATCGCTGAACCCGAAAAACGACGAAGGACGCGGTGATCGGTGCTGTGATAACAATGTCACTTCCGATTTACGTGTATTTGTGGACGGTTTCCAAGTGCTGGCGCTGGTGGATACTGGTGCGGATTATTCAGTAATGAGCAACGAGCTTTCGAAAACGCTGAAGAAAGTGCTGACTCCGTGGAGAGGACCACAAGTTCGCACCGCAGGTGGACAGCTCATCGACCCGAGGGGCATCTGCACCGCTAGAATTGGCATACGGGGCTTCACGTACGTTGCAAGTTTTATTGTACTGCCTGAATGTTCACGAGAATTAATTATTGGTATGGACTTCTTGCATTCCAACGGTGCTGTAATCAACCTGCGAGACTCATGTGTTTCGTTCTCAACGAGGCAGGCTATTTCGACATTCGACACCGAGGAAGATTTCAACGAGCTCTGCATTGCAGACGACGACGTCACAATACCCCCGAGATCAAGCATGTGTGTTGCGGTAACAAACAGGGCATTCAGTGATTTAGAAGGAATTGCAGACAGCAACACCAGGCTGATACTGGAAAAAGGGATCTGCATGGCAAGAGGCCTTGTACAGCTGCGTGATGGATGTGCGAACGTGCTGATCACCAATTTTGGAAACGAGGTCCAGCACCTTGCGAAGGGGACTGTCATCGCCAGCCTGAATGATTTCGTCCACGTTTCTGAGCTGAGCATCCCTGAGGCCCCGACACCTGACTTGCAAGATGTGGATTCGGTCCTAGCATCCATCAACATTGAAACAGGACTGCTGCCCAGCCAAAAGGAGGAAATAGAAAGCCTGGTAAGAGAATTCGCTGCATGTTTTTCGATGTCCTCTAAAGTACGGTGCACACCTATCGCCAAGCATCGGATAATTGTGGATGAGTCAGTGAGGCCTATACACCAGCGTCCTTACCGAGTGTCACCAAATGAGAGAGAAGCTATCGGTAGTCAAGTTGAAGAAATGCTTAGGGATGATGTAATTCAGCCGTCAGCAAGTCCGTGGGCGTCCCCTGTAGTCCTTGTAAAGAAAAAAGATCAAACGCTACGCTTCTGCATTGACTACCGGAAACTGAACGCCGTCACTAAGCGAGATGTTTATCCTCTGCCCAGAATTGATGACACTTTGGATAGGCTACGAGACGCAAAGTACTTTTCGTCACTAGACCTAAAAAGTGGATATTGGCAAATAGAGGTGGACGAAAGGGATCGTGAAAAGACAGCGTTTGTGACTCCGGATGGGCTATACGAGTTCAAGGTGCTTCCGTTTGGCCTTTGTTCTGCACCCGCCACTTTCCAACGGATGATGGATGCTGTGCTCTCCGGACTCAAATGGCAGTCTTGTCTTGTTTACCTCGATGACGTTGTGGTTTTCTCAACTACCTTTGAACAGCATATGGATCGACTGAGAGATGTGCTGGCCGCTATTAGTGCAGCAGGTTTGACGATAAAACCACAAAAATGTCATTTCGGTTTCCACGAGCTCCTTTTTCTCGGCCATATCATCAGTGCGGAAGGCATTCGTCCAGACCCTCAGAAGACCGCAGCCGTGGAGAAGTTTCCTAAGCCCACAGATAAAAAGGCCGTTAGACGATTCTTAGGATTGTGCGCCTACTACAGACGTTTCGTCAAAAATTTTTCAAGGATTGCAGAGCCGCTAACGAGACTGACAAAAGAGGATACACCATTCGTTTGGTTTGATGAGCAGGAAAATGCCTTTGACGAATTGCGGAGGCGTCTACAGAGCCATCCAGTTCTCGCACATTTTGATGAGGAAGCCGAGACGGATATCCATACGGATGCAAGCAATTTAGGTCTTGGAGCCGTGCTCACGCAGTGGCAAAATGGAGAAGAACGAGTCATTGCGTATGCCAGCCGCACTCTTTCTAAAGCTGAAGTGAACTATTCAGCGACAGAAAAAGAATGCCTTGCGGTGATATGGGCAATCAACAAGTTTCGCCCATACCTATATGGTAGACCTTTTCGAGTTATTAGTGACCATCACTCACTGTGCTGGCTCGCTAATCTCAAGGACCCGTCGGGGCGGCTTGCAAGATGGAGCCTACGGTTGCAGGAATACGACATAACTGTCGTCTACAAGTCTGGTCGCAAACACAGTGACGCCGATTGCTTGTCACGGGCACCGATTCAATGCGCTGACCCTATTTCTGCAAACGACGGAGAAGATTTTCCATTCTTGGGAGCTGTTACGACATCGCAGATGGCTCATCACCAGCAATCTGACCCTGAATTACTCCTACTGATCCAGCATTTAAAAGGACAATCTACCGACGTTCCCAGAGCGTTTGCCCGTGGCTTGTCGTCCTTCGCCCTGCGAAACAACGTCCTTTACAAAAGAAACTTTGAGCAGACTGCGGAGACATTCCTGCTTGTTGTCCCTGCCCTGATGCGACCGGAGATCTTGGAGGCGTGCCACGACGACCCATCAGCTGGACACCTTGGAGTGAGCAGAACAGTAGCGCGCATTCGCACGAAATACTACTGGCCCAAGTTGTTGAGTTCTGTGCAGCATTACGTCCGAACTTGCCGGGAGTGCCAGAGACGGAAAACACCACCGTTGAAACCAGCAGGTCTTCTTCAGCCTATCGAGCCACCGGCAGCCCCATTCGAACAAGTGGGAATGGACTTGCTTGGCCCGTTTCCTGCGTCATTGTCAGGGAAACGATGGATCATAGTCGCAACTGACTACTTAACTCGATATGCCGAAACAGCGTCTCTTGCTCGGGGAACGGCCTCTGAAGTCGCCGAGTTCTTCGTTAACAGCATTGTACTGCGGCATGGCGCTCCCGCAGTGCTAATCACAGACCGAGGAACCGCATTTACGGCTGACTTGCTCAAGACCATTGTCAGACTTACTCATACCACTCATAGAAGGACCACGGCGTATCACCCACAAGCAAATGGATTAACCGAACGGCTCAACAGGACGCTGACTGATATGTTATCAATATACGTGGACATCGAACACCGAACGTGGGACGCCATATTACCGTACGCCACGTTCGCTTACAATACCGCAGTGCAAGAGACAACCCGAAAGACACCGTTCGAGCTCGTTTTCGGCCGTGCAGTTGTCACACCTTTAGATGCAATGCTCCCTGTAGACCACATATCCGAAAATGATTGTGATTCGACCGAGTATATACAACGAGCCGAAGAAGCGAGACAGCTTCCGCGGTATCGTATTCAACAACAGCAACGAGCCGACGCGCATCGATATAATTTGCGAAGAAGAGACGTACAGTATGCGCCGGGAGATAGAGTTTGGGTATGGATTCCCATTCGACTACGCGGACGCTCGGAAAAGCTTCTCCGCCGCTATTTTGGACCATACAGAGTGCTTCGCCGAGTTGGCCCGTTGAACTACGAAGTGGTCCCAGAGGGCCAAGGAGTCTCATCAAGACGGCGGCATCCCACAGAAGTTGTGCACGTCGTAAGGCTGAAGCCTTACTATGACAGACAGTGAAAAATCGAGGAACCACCCCCGGTCGATGATAACTGGCTTGACCAAGCAGCACTACGACCGCCTGGAGGCGAGAGTGTTTTGAGCATCGGGACGATGCACTCATGGAAGGGGGGGTAATGACACGACCCGTCTTCAAACTACGCGCCCTGGCTGTTTCTGAAGCCCTGCCACTCATCTGCGGTCTACGTGCAAAGCAGAGCAACAGCGTTGCTCATAGCACGTGCGTGCTGAGGAGCCGCGCGCCCTCGGAGAGGCAAAAGGAGAAAGAAGACGAGACACAGCTCGTGCAGACGGTGTTCTCGACAGAGACTAGGCAGACGCTGGCTGAACCGTTTTTTCTTCCTGGACACAAGTTCGAGCACGTTTTTCGTTCGAGCACGTTTTTCGAGCACGGGCATGAGCATGCTGAGAGAGAGAGAGAGAGAGAGAGATGATGGGCGGAAGGCAGGGAGGTTAACCGGAAAAAAAAATATCCAGTTTGCTACCCTGCACTGGGGAAGGGGTAAAGGGAGACAGAAAGGGATGGAAGAAAATAATAAAGGGAGAAAGAGAGAGGTCAAATCGCGCACACACACAAGCAGGGCGTGTGTCAGAGGCGGTTAATGAGGCCCGTTGCGCGCAAAAACTTGAGCACAGCCTTCGTAGCTTTCTGCTGCAAGACACTGTCTGTCCGGCATTCCAGTATGGTTTGCTCGGACAGCGGTCGACCATCAAGGCGTGACAATTCTGTGGCGAGAGTCTGTCGCTGGGAGCAGTGCCCAGGGCAATCGCAGAGGACGTGTACAATCAGCATGAAAGTATTCGCAAACACCGGACCTCATGTGGCGGGGAATGACCAGCAGCCATTTGCGACCATCCGCATGACAATTTCGACGATGTAATAGTGCGTCCCGTACCGCGAAATGCGTGGCTTGGCCACGAAGAGCACGTGTGTCTGCAGAAGTTCAGGAGCCGGAAAGAAGATTCAGAAGAGAGGCAATCCAGGGGTCTTTGCGCTGTTCAGATGGCATGTTTGTGACGGTAAGTGCAGCTAAGGAAACGTCATCGGGAGACAGTGGCTCGTCCCTTGAGTTCAGGGGTGATGGGGACAGTGCATCCACGTCAGAGTGTTTTCGGCTTGATTGGTATACGACGCGAAAGTCAAATTCCTGCAGGCGAAGAGCCCAACGTCCAAGAGGACTAGACGGGTCCTTGAGGGATGCCAACCAACAAAGAGCGTGATGGTCGGTCACTATGTAGAAAGACCCGTATAAATAAGGACGAAATTAGCTTATCGCCCAGCCGATTGCCATACACTTTTTCAGTGACCGTGTAATTTGCTTCCGCTTTCGTGAGGGCGCTGCTAGCATATGCGACAACATATTCTGAAAAGCGGGGCTTACGTTGCGAGAATACTGCGCCAAGTGCCACGCCACTAGTCTGCGTGTACTTCGATAGGCGCTGTCCGGTCGTAATGCCGCAATACAGGTGGCGATGTAAGTAGTTGCCGCAGTTTGATGAAGGCTTCTTCGCAGGCTGGTGTGCAATTTGAGAGAGTACCAGAACCAGCAAGTAGTTTCGTCAGCGGTGCTATTTTTGAGGTGCTATTTTGACCCTCCTTCAAGTGTGAATATAAAGCGGGTGGAGCGCTGCGCGCGTTCAGTTCAGCGCTTCCTACGGTTCACTCCGCTTGACTCCGTTGATGCTTCCGATGAAGTGTGATGGTCCGATGAAGTGTGATGGAAGCAATAGTCCCGTCAGTTAGTGGGTTGGCGCAAGCAAGCGTCAGCATCAGCCCACAAACTAACAGCAATGCGTTGGCAGTGCGAGTGTGGCATCCACATCCGCACAGCGCAACCTCCTCCCCCTCCTGTCCTTATCTCATCTCCTCTCTGAACGGCGCGCGTTGACTATGGAAACGCTCTTTCTTCGATGAACGCTTTACCAGCTCGCAAGGAAAGAACGCGCCCTCGCCCGCGAGAGACAACGCTGACGCAGGCAGCGTCTGCTAGCGTCAAACCGATGCAAACGTGACACCTAGTGAAACCGATGGAAACGCGGTGTGCACCCCCCGTGCTGCTTCGCATCGCCTCATGGTCCCCTTTAGCGGGAGAAGGCGTAATTTTTTTTAGTTTACTGCTGAGCACAAGTTCGCTCCCATAAACCTCGTTTCCTGAACGAACATTGCATCGTTCTTGGCTACCTCACAGTATCTATCTATCTATCTATCTATCTATCTATCTATCTATCTATCTATCTATCTATCTATCTATCTATCTATCTAGCCGCCTGCGTCTCGGTTCTCTCCTGGTCGTCTCACTCACCCTACGCCAAAATTTGTATGGTAGTGTGTACGGGTGTATGACGAACAAGTATGACTGACATTTTCATCACTACTACGATATACTCGTCACGTGCGTCATCATTTAGCACACGTGGCTCATACGCGTAGTGCTTAGCGAGCGATATTCAGGTAAGCATCACAAGCACCTGAATTTTATACAGCTTAAGTCAATCCCGGACCAACTAAAATATACATAACGCCTCATTTGAACACATCTAAAAACAACAAAGTCATAGCATACCCTGCGTCGTAGCATCGGACTGAAATGTAGTGATACCAAGCCCACACGAGCGCGCTGTAATCTCTGAAGGCAACCTACGAAGCTGCAGGTGGGTATCAGACCCTGGGCCCCGGTGCCATGATGATGAGTGGGTTTTAATGGCGCAAGGGCCAGTCTTGGCCAAAGAGCGCCATTTCAATGATCATGTATGACAAGCGAGCTAAAAGCATTCGATGGTATGGCGTTACGGGGCTGTAAAGTGGCCTAAAATTGAATCGCTGTAAAGAAGCATAAAAAGGTAGATGCTATAAAATTATGGCGGTGATACACAATTGTCCATGGTGAAAATGTGAGCATGAAATTACCGCAAATGCCTGCACAAAGCCTTTGCGCCCAAAGGCCGGGAGGCAAGTGCTTTCGGTTAAAATTACTACCGCAGCAACGTCCTCTGGCAGGAGGGCGTACTACGGATGTCCGGGGTATATAACATCAAAACTGCGAATGTCTCTAAAAAATGACAACAATGCTTCCTGTTTAAAAATAGGTTCCCTGCCAAGGAACATTGATGGGTGTAATGGCAGCCGCTGTCGGTATGGCAAGGGAAAATGTTTTTTCCTGAGGCCCTCTAGTTGGGTACACTGCAGAAGGACATGGAGCACACTTAATGGTTCGCCGCATTTTTCGCACATCGGCGAATCGCTGCCTGACAGAAGGTGTGTGTGTGTACTGTATGTGTGTCCTATCCTCAGTCTGCAGAGTGTGACTTGTGTACGACGGATATTAGAGACTGGCGGCCATTTACCTATATGTGGCTTGATAACATGCAGCTTATTTTCTGTTTGCCTGTCCCATAAGTGCTGCCAGTAAGCTGTCACTTTCTTCCTTATGGAGGGCTTCAGGTCCATAGCAGGGACACCTCGGGAGTAGTTGCCTGCTTTTGCATGGACAGATGTTGCTAGCTTATCGGCCAATTCATTCCCTTTAATCTCGCGGTGCCCTGGCACCCAGCACAGCACCACTTGTTTTGTTGCATATGCCGCACACAGACTTGTATACAGAGACATAACTACAGGATTTTTGTACCTATTTAGAGTTCTCACAGCCCTCACAACACTCAAAGAGTCTGTATATACAACTGCCCTTGGTATATTTGACCGTGTAATATGTTTAACCGCTGCCAGTATAGCATATGCCTCCGCTGTAAAAATAGTGGTATTAGGGTGCAGAACGCCGGCATCGGAAAAAGATGGGCCGATCGCAGCGTACGACACACCGACGTCAGTTTTTGAGGCATCCGTATAGAATTCGGGACAACAGTACTTATGCTGTAGTTCGAGAAAGTGCATGCGGATCTCTGCAGCAGGCGCGTGCTTTGTAACGTCTACAAAAGACATATCACAGTCAATGAGTTGCCATTGCCATGGAGGGAGCTGTACAGGAGGAGGCATGACATCACGTTCATAAAGCGACACATCCATTTCTTCAGCGACCCTCCTTACTCGCATCGAGTAGGGCTCTCCAACTGTAGGACGGTTGTGAAAGATTTGGAAACTGGACAGGTCATTTACAGTTTTGTATGCAGGATGCGTGTTGTTTGAGTTGACTTTAAGAAAGTACACAAATGACAGGTATGTTCTCTGCATGTGGAGCGACCATTCATTGGAGTAAACGTAGAGGCTTTCCACGGGGCTTGTACGGAAGGCACCCGTTGAAAGGCGGATACCTAAATGGTGGACGGGGTCCAATATCTTCAGGGCGCTTGGTGTCGCGGACTGATAGATGGTGGACCCATAATCTAAGCGTGAGCGTATCAGGCTCTTATACAGGTTCAATAGACAGTCTGTGTCACTCCCCCAAGCAGTGCGTGATAGTACCTTCAAGATGTTCATTGCTTTCATGCACTTATTTCGCAGATATTTAAGGTGCGGCACAAATGTTAGTTTCCTATCAAGAATTACGCCAAGAAATTTCTGTTCCATCTTTACAGCCAAGCGCACACCCTGCAGCTCTATGTGGGGGTCAGGAGACAGACCCCTTCTTTTCCAGAAAAGAACACATGCGCTCTTTTGCGCGTTCAGCCGGAAGCCATTTTCATCCGCCCATTTAGATACCTTGTTAACGGCCAGCTGGACCTGCCGCTCGCAGACGGCAAGGTTGCAAGAGGTAAAACCCATTTGCACATCATCAACGTGCGTTGAGTAAAACATGTTCTGAGGAATAGACAGACGCAGAGAATTCATTTTTACGATAAAAAGAGTGCAACTGAGCACACCACCTTGTGGCACCCCAGTTTCCTGCACGAATGGTCTCGATAGGGCATCGCCCACACGAACACGGAATGTGCGGTTGGACAAATAGCTTTCTACAACATTTAGCATGTTACCGCATATACCAAAATGTGATAGGTCCCTAAGTATTCCAAACCGCCACGTGGTGTCATACGCTTTTTCCATATCAAGAAATACGGAGAGGAAAAACTGCCTGTGGGCAAAAGCCTCACGAATTTGCGCCTCAATACGTATGAGATGGTCAGTAGTGGATCGACCCTCTCTAAATCCACATTGGTACGGATCAAGCAGTTTGTTTGATTCGAGGTAGTATACGAGTCGGCGATTTATCATTTTTTCGAAGAGCTTGCACATGCAGCTTGTGAGTGCTATAGGTCGATAGCTCGAGACAGATGATGGATCCTTGCCCTGCTTGAGGATAGGAACTATGATTGCTTCTTTCCATGCAGTCGGGATCTGACCTGAGGACCACAGTGCATTGTACAGGGAGAGCAGGGTTTTCTTTGCTTCAGGGGGTAAATGTGTCAGCATTTCGTATATTATTCGGTCAGAACCTGGGGAAGACTTATTGCAGTTGTTCAGCGATGCCTGTAACTCGGCTAAAGTAAACGGTTTGTTGTATTCCTCATCCCGGGTGCGTTTCCCCTGTAATTTCTGACATTCTATTGTTGCTTTGTGTCTTTGAAAGGTTTCGGAATAATGGAGGGAACTTGACACATATTCAAAATGAGCACCGAGACAGTTCGCCTGATCTTCTAGGCTCTCTCCCTGTGTGCTGACTAAAGGAAGACAGTGTGTATCGTGGCCTCTTACCCTATTCACCCTATTCCATACTTTGGACTCGTCTGTATATGAATTGATGCCCGATAAAAACCTCTGCCAGCTCTCTCTCCTGGCGAGTCGGCGAATTCTACGGCCTTCAGACTTCACCTTCTTGAAATGAACAAGATTCTCCGCCGTGGGAGAATCACGCAGCATACCCCATGCTTTATTTTGTTTTTTGCGAGCATCCCTACATTCTTCGTTCCACCATGGGACACGACATTTGTGTGCCCTTCCACTTATTTCTGACATACACTTAGAGGCAGCGTCAACTAAGAAAGTAGTTAAATATGCGACTGCAGCGTCAAGTTCTAGGGAGGACATGTCCGCCCACGAGATACAACAGGTAAGCTTTTGGAATTTCTCCCAGTCGGCGGTATCGACCCTCCACCGGGGAGCCTGTGGCAGGGATCTCTTATTTTTCGTCGTTCTCAACATTATGGGGAAATGGTCGCTCCCGTATGGGTTCTTGATTAGTTCCCATTTGACTTCAGTGAAGATAGATGGGGAGATTATGGTAAGATCAATACAAGAGTAGGTTTTGTTAGCGAGACTATAGTAGGTGGGCTCCTTCGTGTTCATGAGACATGCACCAGATGAGAAAAGAAACTGCTCAATGAGCCGACCTCGCGCATCGATGCGGGTGTCGCCCCACAAGCTGCTGTGTGCATTGAAATCACCTAGAATGACGTAAGGTTCCGGCAATTCATCAACAAGAGACTGAAATTCGTGCTTGTTTAAGTTGTAATGGGGGGGTATGTATAGTGAACAAACGGTGATAAGTCTTTCAAGAAGAACAACGCGAACTGCCACTGCTTCCAGGGCCGTTTGAAGGTGTAACGACTGGCATGCGAGGCTCTTGTCAACTATAATCGCAACACCTCCTGATGATGCGACAGCATCACTGCGGTCTTTCCGAAACGTTACATATTGGCGGAGAAAGTTCGTGTGTTTATTGTTTAAGTGTGTTTCCTGTACACACAGCAACTTTGGATTGTGTTTACGTAAAAGTTCTTGAATGTCATCGAGGTTTCTGAGAAGGCCTGTGACGTTCCATTGTATAATCTGTGTTTCCATTTTGATTGAAAATTAGTGCTGTGTGTACAGAAACCAGAAAATGTTGCTTTATATTACAGAGCCCTTTTCAGGACCTGTAATGGGCTTCTTCTCCTTTTTGGAGCGGTCGAGGAGGTCTCGCCGCCCCTTAGGCGCTGGCAGCGCCGTGGGGAAGGACGATGTGTCCATTTCCTCTTGCGAGGAGCCGGACACGTGCTCCTTAGAGCGAGACGTTTTCTTTGAGAGTCTCGCCTGGGAGGGCGAGACTATTCCGCCCACTAGCCCGCAGGTCGATGGGGCTGCCTTTGGGCGTGGGCTGCCCTGGTTTTCACCAGCGCAAGCAGAGGGCGGAGAGGGTGGGGCAGCCTTGGCTGAACCCACCTTGGTGACTTCGGACAGCCCCGCGCTTCCGCTTTGCGTAGCACGGTCTGCCGCCGAAGCCTGCGATGTTGCCGGAAGCCCTGGAGCAACCGAGCCTGTTCTCTGGTTGGGTGGAGCAGATTGAACTGCTTCCACCCTGGGGGCAGCTGCCACAGGCGACAGCTCGCTGCACGCGGGCTGAGCTGGTGGCGACGGCCTCTGCGGCGCTGCCCCCCGACGCGCCGCGTTAGCATATTGGGAACTATGGAATGGTGAACATCGTTTGCGGGCTTCTTTAAATGAAATGTTCTCTTTTATCTTCAATGTTATTATTTTCTTTTCTTTTTTCCAAGCTTCACATGATCTAGAATAAGCTGCATGGTCGCCGTCACAGTTTACACAGTGCAGTGCATTAACACAGTCATCTGCAGGGTGGCCTTGGACCCCACATTTCGCGCATGTAAGGTGCCCGCGGCAGCCCTGCGATCCGTGACCATAACGTTGGCAGTTGTAGCATCTACGGGGGTTTGGGATATAAGGCCTAATACGGGTTTTGGTGTATCCAGTTTCAATCGTTTCAGGGAGTACGGTCGATGAAAAGGTGAGTATCAAGTGTTTAGTAGGGATTTCTTTTCCTTCTCGTCTGATTACTATGCGCCGGACGTTTATGACGTTCTGGTCTTTCCAGCCATCCTGGAGTTCCTCAACAGTAAGTTCAATAAGGTCAGGTTCTGAGACAACGCCTCGGACAGTATTAAGAGATCGGTGGGGTGTGACAGAGATTTGTATGTCGCCAAAGCCTGTAAGTTTAGGGAGTTTCTGAAATTGGATCATGTCGCGGATCTCAAGGAGGAGGTCGCCACTGGGCATTTTGCTAGCTGTATAACCAGGACCTATTGCTTCGGTGAGGGACTTAGCAACGAGGAATGGGGAGATTGCTCGGACAGGTTTTTCAGGCTTCATACTGTGCACAACGTGGTAGCGAGGAAAGGTTTGTTTTTGAAAGAAAAGTTTTGATGTTTCTTCGGTGCGTACTCGCTTGGATGCGGTACGATCAGGGAGGGACGGGAAAGAAGATGCATACATGGCAGGATTTACGTTCGGCAGCGGTGGCAGCCACCCACCATGGAGCCCTACAAGGGGACGGTGCAAGTTGTGAGCCACATGCACGCGCCAGCTGTACATCGCTGCTATAACCGAATGCGCGTAACCAAGGCTGGTTATTTGCACAGGGTTAACCCTAGCCGCCAGGAAGAATGGAAGTAAATGGAAGCGAGTAGGAGACAGGATAGGTGTAAAGTATGAGAAAAAGACGAAGATGTGGAGAGAGAGACAGGAAAAGGCGACTGCCGATTTCCCCCGGGCGGGTCAATCCGGGGGTGCCGTCTACGTGAAGCCGGGGCCAAAGGGGTGTGTTGCCTCTTCCGGGGGGCCTTAAAGGTCCAAACACCCGGCGTCGGCTCAACCCCCAGGATCCCCTTTTCCCCGGACACGGCTAAGCCACGCACGGCGACACGTGGGAGGGGGTCGAAACCCCCCCGTTGGCTCGGGTCCGTGGTGTCGCCACACACCAAACGCCTGCAGAAGCAGACGCCCCTGCGGGGGCCCCGGTGCCAAGCAAGCACGTTACTACTAGACTACGGCAGTGTGATGAGCGAAGTGGCCATGCGGGAAAATAAAAGTGCAATGTGTTTTTAAAGTGCTCGCCACCGATGCATTCTACGAAGACGACGACGATGCATTGCATCACGGCACGTGGTGGCGTACAGCCGTTCGGCGAATGAGGAGGCGACATGAACAGAAGAGAGAGCCACGGGTTCGGAAGAAGAGCCAGGCAGACTTGGGTGGGTCACCAAGGAACCAGGGCGCAGGAAACCCGTCGAGTGGCGGACTCGAAGTCTCACCAGGCTCCCACCTGGGACGGTACCACCTCTCACTTCGGGCCTGGCGTGGTTGGAACGTCGCCAGGACTTTCCCGCCAGACGAATCATGCCACCACTACAGCGAACACAAGCCACCGTCCAAGTTGAGCAGCGCAAACGCCAGCGAACCCAGGTCAACGGCCTCTACAGTGAGCAGCGTTCCTGACGGCGACGTCGGGCATCGCGTCCACAGCACTGCTTCAGCATCGGCCATCCCCTCCTTCCACTGACCTTGTTGCAGTGACTGATCTCCGCCATTGCTCACCGGCCAACTTTTTCCAGTTTCATTCTCCCCTACTGTCTTTTATTATATTCATACGTTTCTGCATTCCTGTTCCGTCTTCGAATTAGCTCTACATCATTTAATTGTTAGATCCTTTTATTTATTTTGTAAATACAGTGGTTGTCGAATAACCGGCTTCGTTATTGCTCTGATGACAGCTTTGTCATCGGTATCAATCGAACCGAAACACGAACGTCACGTTTTTAGGGGCGAAGCTCCTTAGGGCGTGGGTCGTTCCCTCCTCCGTACATAGTATGTAGCCACCTGTAGTTTTATGAAGTGCTCACTAGATGGCGTGATGGCGCTGTGGTGCTCGCTTCATTCAGATGTATGGGAATGCGTGGTATGGGAGTATGTCTGTCTGTCCACCCGTTCGTCCGTCCGTCCGTCCGTCTGTCTGGCTGTCTGTCCGTGCATCCGTCTGTCTGTCTGTCCATCCGTCCGTCCATCTTTCTGTCTGTCTGTCTGCCCGTCCGTCCGTCCGTCCGAGCACTGCGGTGCTGCTTAGCTAGTACGTGATTTTATCAATAGATGGCGCGGAGGCGCTCGCTGCGTGCTCAAGTGTGATAGGAGAGCGCTAGATGGCGACACACAGTGTTTGTCACGTCTTTGATGATGTACTGGGCAAGATTCACGGAAGATTCACGGTTTTTACCGATGAACTCCGGAGCTTCGCCCACTCATCATCATTGACCTCGTGATTGATTGATTTGTGGGGTTTAACGTCCCAAAACCAGTTCTGATTATGAGAGACGCCGTAGTGGAGGGCTCCGGAAATTTCGACCACCTGGGGTTCTTTAACGTGCACTGACATCGCACAGCACACGGGCCTCAACATTTCGCCTCCATCGAAATGCAGCCGCCGCGGCCGGGATTCGATCCCGCGACCTTCGGATCTGCAGCCGAGTGCCATAACCACTAGACCACCGTGGCGGGGCAATCATTGACCTCGTGGATATGCTGTGATTTTTAAGAGAGCGTTTAAAGGAGTACTTACACGATTTCGCGGCGGCGCAATATATACATTTTTCGTTTTCTTGTCATGCATTGTTAACGCCCTCCGCAAGCGGAAGCCAGGAAACACGTACAAAATATTTTAGTTTCGTTTTAAACTTTTCGTCGAACAGCACTGAAAGCCAGCCCCAGCGCAATGGACACTATGATGACGTTTGAGCTCAGTCTTTGAAAAATCACTGGAATCGCTGTCAAAGTCGCTGGACGACCGTGAAATCATCGTTGTTGGCGTGTCCTACGTGTAACTGACCACAGACGACAGATTTTCAGCGACGCTATCACGAACTGCGGTCCCTACGTGGCTTCAACGTACGTCCGACTCTGTGGACACGTCACTAAGAAACCGCCCCCTCTAAATCGAAACCGAAAGTGGGCTTTTAAGGGAGTCGTGTTAAAAATATATTCATTGCGTTGCGAGGCGCCGTGATACTGTTATCGGGGTTTTCCCCGCCAGTGCTTTCACTTACAGCAGCAATGCGAGAATGTCAAAAATTCGTGTCACTACTCCTTTAAATGCGAAGCATTTCTTAGCGGTGGCATGTCCCGCGGCGTCGGCGTCCGCACTCACACTGCGCAATCGTGTGGTGAAGTCCCCAAGGGCTGCAAGTGAATCGGCAAAAGAAACGCTCAAGCACGCGCATTGGAGCTGTGCCGTAGGGCCTCGCCGGGAATGGGGCTCTGCATGTGCCCGCGCGGCGCGTGAAAAATGAAATTAAAAAAATTGGCAGATACTACGTGCAGTGGGAATCAAGGAAGCACGCATAAGGAACGTAAAATGGATTTGCATTGTTGCCTCGCTCTACCGAGTTTGGTACATATGAAGTTAACGAAACGGCCGCAAGAGCACCATGACTGTGGCATGTAAACCATGCCACTCATACACGCATGTCATGATTCTAACGTTATGATTTGTCATTTACGTTCGTCATGCAGTCGTGTTGTGGCATAGCAATTTTGGTATACATCCCATTAACGAAACGCCTGGCAAGTAAATCATGCCGCCCATGACATGCATGTTATGCTTTTCATGTTATGACCTGTCATTTATGTTCGTCATGCAGTCATATTGTTGCATACCAATTTTCCTACACATCTCACTAACGAAACGGCCAAGAGAGCAACAAGACCGTGGCATGTAAATCATGTCGCTCATGACATGCATGTCATCATTTTCATGTTATGACCTGTCATTTACGTTCATGATGCAGCCATCTTGTGGCATGCCAATTGTTTTGGTATACGTCCCGTTAACGAAACGTGTGGCATGTAAATCATGTCGCCCATGACATGCATATCATGATTTTCATGTTGTGACCTGTCAGTCATGTTCGCCATGCAGTCATGTCGTGGCATACCAATTTTCGTATACATCCCATTAAAGAAACAGCCAGGGGAGCACCAAGACCGTCTCATGTAAATCATGTCACTCATGACATGCATGTCATGATTTTCGTGTGATGACCTGTCATTTATGTTTGTCATGCAGTCATGTGGTGGCATGCCAATTTGCGTATGCGTCCCATTAACGAAACGCGTGACATGTAAATCATGTCATACATGACATGCATGTCATGATTTCATTGTTATGACCTGTCATATATGTTCGCCATGCAGTCATATTGTGGCATACCAATGTTTGTATACATCCCATTAACGAAACGACCAGGAGAGCACCAAGAGTGTGACATGGAAATCATCCCGCTCATCACACGCATGTCATGATTTCCATGTTATGACCTGCCATTTATGTTCGTCAGGCAGTCATGTTGTGCCATACCAATTTTCGCATACATCCCATTAGCGAAACGGCTAGGAGAGCACTAAGACCATGGCATGTAAATCATGCCGCTCATGACATGCACATCATGATTTTCATGTTATGACCTGTCATTTATGTTCGTCATGTAGTCATGATGTGGCATACCAATTTTCGTAAACATCCGAATAGCGAAACGGCCAGGAGAGCACAAAATCGTAGGCGGCTAGATAGATAGATAGATAGATAGATAGATAGATAGATAGATAGATAGATAGATAGATAGATAGATAGATAGATAGATAGATAGATAGATAGATAGATAGATACGCTCAAACTCGCCGAAGTTCGCTAAGAAATGCTTCGAATTTAAAATTAGCGGATCTCACGTGCAGTGGGAATCAACGAAATGCGAAGCACGCATAAGGAACGTAAAATGGATTTGCATGGTTGTCTCGCTATACCGAATTTGGTACATATGAAGTTAACGAAACGGCCACAAGAGCACCAATACCGTGTCATGTAAACGATGCCGCTCATACACGCATGTCATGATTCTAACGTTATGACTTGTCATTTACGTTCGTCATGCAGTCGTGTTGTGCCATAGCAATTTTGGTATACATCCCTTTAAGGAAACGAGTGGCATGTAGATCACGCCGCTAATGACATGCATGTCACGATTTTCATGTTATGACCTGTCATTTATGATCGTCATGCAGTCATGCTGTGCCAAACCAATTTTCGTATAGGCTCCGTGCAGTCGAGTTTTCCATGTGCGACATCAGCGCCAGAATGCACTGCCTGGCGGAGAGAAGAAGCAAAGTTGGGCAGACTGTGACAGGGAAATACGCGAACGCGATGCGCGTCTCCAACTTTATAGCAGCAGCGACTGCCCGTCCCACCTTCTTTCGTTTTATTTCAATTGAGACGCACGCTCCAAACCTTCGGCAAACTGTTCGAAAGGGCGACGCCGCGAGCTTTCGTGTGGTTCTCAGCACGCCCGGAATGCTGCGAAGAAACGCGTGCGTCGCTGTCGCCTCGGTTTCCACCGTGCGCGAATGAGCCGTCCGACGGCAGCTACGTAGCGCCCTCTGTTCAGTAGACGGAGCCCATACATACCATTAACGAAACGGCAGTATAGCGCCAGGACCATGGCATGTAAATCATGCCGGTCATGACACGCGTGTCATGATTCTAATATTATGACCTGTCAATTACGTTCGTCATGCTGTCGTGTTGTGCCATAGCAATTTTGGTATACATCCCATTAACGAAACGCCTGGCATGTAAATCATGCCGCCCATGACATGCATGTTAATGCTTTTCATGTTATGACCTGTCATTTACGTTCATGATACAGTCATCTTGTGGTATGCCAATTTTCGTATACATCCCGTTAACGAAACGCGTGGCATTTAAATCATGTCGCCCATGACATGCATATCATGATTTTCATGTTGTGACCTGTCAGTCATGTTTGCTATGCAGTCATGTCGTGGCATTCCAATTTTCGTATACATCCCATCAACGAAACGGCCAGGAGAGCACCAAGACCGTCGCATGTAAATCATGTCATCCATGATATGCATGTCATGATTTTCATGTTATGACCTATGTTCGCCGTGCAGTCATATTGTGGCATACCAAATTTTGTATACATCCCATTAACGAGACGACCAGGAGAGCACCAAGACTCTGACATGGAAATCATGCCGC
>CM023484.1:6502502-6532750 GCA_013339685.2 Hyalomma asiaticum | reverse complement strand
TGCGTAAGATAAGATTTATAAAGGTGGTGGTCACGTGGTGCGCTTTAGACGTCTCACCGTTGCGTTTGTACTAGGCACTGCAACAAAATTCACGTACACGTAGGCGCTGAGCGCGCGCTTCCTGAAGCAAAAGCTGCACCTCGTATAAATAGCTTAGTAATTCACTGTCGGAAAAAGTTTACTGGAAGGCTCGATTAGGATCGGCGACGTCAAAGTGATAACGTGGGCCACAAAACTAGTGGTCGTTTCGCGCAGATAATGGAGGGCAGCGGTCAAGGTTATCGCCACCATCGAAATCGTCATTGCTTTAGCACACTGCGTCACGAAAGTAAAGCTACTTTATTGTTTCGTTTACCGCTGTCGATATGCACGCTTAATAGGCACAGAGGGCGCTTTCCGCCAACTAAATGGCTAGGACACTCTTAGTTAGTCCACCCGTTGCAAAGGGTAGTTTGGCCACATTATCTATCTATCTATCTATCTATCTATCTATCTATCTATCTATCTATCTATCTATCTATCTATCTATCTATCTATCTATCTATCTATCTATCTATCTATCTATCTATCTGTCTATCTATGAATATCATTTGAGATAGTGACCAGAGCTTGAAATTGACTGTGTCAAGTTGAGTCTTTGTCGATAGCCATTATTCCTCCTGTTCGTATTCAAGTGGGGACGTCATAGAAAAGCAATAACGAAGGAGCTACGACACTAAATGTATGCTGGATGGAGCGAACACTTTTGTGAAGCCTGACAGTGGACCTTCTCCAGAACAAGAACGTTCCACAGACACACTATCATATAAAGGTGGTACATGCTATGGCTTTTGGCCCAGCTTCACTCGCATCGACGAAAAGAATGCAATGCTCTGCGTCCTGCAAGCTTAGTCATGTACTACATTGCCCATATTTAAAAGGCAAAGAAGTTTTACTGAATAAGGAGGTGCTAAGGTGATGAATAGGCCGTTAGAAACTCTAAAGAACAGGCGATGTCGCTAGAGGTAAAGTATCGAAAGGTCGGATATTGTTAGTCAGGCCAACAGGGTAGTCATACAGACAGCTGAACTTGTCCAGATTTTGCCACCTGCGAAATCAAATCAGTTGAAATGAAAATAGAATTTTATTACGCAATAATATGAAAAATGCGTACAGAGATATTTGGTCCCATAGCCCAAAGCGGCTAGTGATGGTTCCAATGTAAGACGAATGGTCTAATAATTAGCAGTGGCATGTGAAAAATAGCGAGAGTATCATCGCCTGTTCTTTTATCTTTTTCGACGACCTGTTCTTCGCTATATGTAGTTGCACTTTCTTGCGTACAAGAAATTAAGTTCTTTTTTATGTGTTCTTCCAACGTTTTGATGATGATGATTTGTGGGGTTTAACATACGAAAACCAGCTCCGATTATGAGAGACGCCGTAGTGGAGGTCTCCGGAAATTTCGGCCACCTGGGGTTGTTTAAGGTGCACTGACATCGCACAGAACACGGGCCTCATCATTTTGCCTTCATGGAAATGCCGCGGCAGGGATTCGAGCCTGCGACCTTCGGATCAGCAGCTGAGTGCCATAACCACTAGACCGCCGTGTCGGGGCTTCTTCCAAGGTTGCGAAATGTTCTGCAATACTTTACAGTGGTTGCCACTCCTGTCAGAACCCCCACTGCAGCATAATCTTGTACCTCGCTTTGTTATGCCAGATTTTCATTATGTGCAGTAGTCCAGTTAATAGCGCCTCATTTGTAAAGGCATGTGTGTACTGGCCAGGTATACTGTAGTTTCGCTTATTTCGTCGATATCAGGCCGGACATTTGAAGGTACTTACGAACTCGGACAAGCGAACTGTCCCTGCTTTCTTCCTCCTCGGGGGATTCAGTAAGGTGTTCTCCTGAAAGGAATTCATTCATGATTACTCCTTGAAGGATCTTCGCGTGTGCATGCACAGCTAATGAATAAGTTTCTTTAGGAGTTAGCCGTATGGGTTGCGCTTCGTCATGGATCGTTTTCATCCAGTGTCATACCAGGATGCCCTCTTTTCTTCTCAGGCACTGAGCTCCCAATTTTATAAAATTCAAGTTCAAATCTCTGTTTTATGCACTGCTATTCACTGCTATTCACTGCTATTAGCTCTTATGCCATCATCGATCAGTATTGTGCATACTATGTTCAGTCATTTAGTCATTATCATATCCACTCCGTATACCGTCCACAGCAGCCTTGCACGAGCTCCTGCGAGATCCTTCTTACCTCACAGTTCTCCGAGCACCAGGAAACTCATACTCGCTCTCATAAAATTAAGCCAAAACTCGTTGGCGAACATCTCGCAGCAGGCCCCAATCGCAAAAACAAAATATGTGATAGAAAATTCCACATCACTCCAGATTTTAGACACAAAAGCTCGTTTCGTCAGCATAATACAAACATGATTCGAAAAGGTTCCCTTTTTTGGTTGTAACTACCACTTCACGTGGCCCATCGTAATGTGTTCAATACAACCTCCTGAAGCCAAGAGTGTTGCAACTTCCTTTCGCCCAGAAATTTCACGGAGCGCACGAGCCTTCCTCGAAATGTTCACTACACCAAAAAAAAAAAAAAAACTCAACTTTATAATTATACTGTATATTTCCGCTCCATAACTTTTCTGTTAACCCTAAATATTCAATGACGTCGACTATCTGCGGAGGTAGTCAGAGAAAGCCGTCTTTGAAGACACGTCAAGCCGGATCTGTTGTGCACCGGCACTAGAACACGCTGAATAGAACACACTCTCTTCGGGGTAAAATGCTCCTTTAAGTTTCCGTTGTTTTATAAGAAAATCTAGATATTCATTCATGAAGAATGCAATGTCACCAACAAAGCAACGAGTTCTGTTATGTGGAGCGCCACTTTAATGTATAGGACATCTTCACATAATGTATGAACGTCACTTCCATTGCGTCCTGCTGCGCTTACAAATTTAAGCGAGTAGTTCTTCATATGGGGTATTTTTGCGTAAAAGCGCTAAGCAAAGGTAAATTGCGCAGTGGTTATTAGAAAAATAATATCAAACGGGAAGTTTCAAACGAAATCGCAGTCTGTCATTGAACAACCATGGTGTCTCGCGAAATATTTCGCCATGCGTAATGTTCTTGACGTTGATAGGCCTTAAGGCGTATTTTATTTTCATAAACGCGTTATAATTAAGCCAACACTTCACTAAAAATTCCATTCCTCGTCCTAATCACGTGGTTCATGGTACTCTGTTCCATATGCCCTTGTGCCGTGAAGCCCCTATCATGCAGCGTTCTTGATGTTTTGAAGTGATTGATTTGATTGATTGATTTGTGGGGTTCAAGGTCCCAAAACCCAGCTCTGATTATGAGAGACACCGTAGTGGAGGTCTCCGGAAATTTCGACCACCTGGGGTTCTTTAACGTGCACTGACACAGCACAGCACACGGGCCTCAACATTTCGCCTCCATCGAAATGATGTTTAGAAGTACATGCGGGAATAAAGTGCGCTTTTAGTAGAAAAATTATCCACATAAGTTTACGCGTCTTGTTTAGGATCGTATATACTTACCTACATCTGACGGAGACTCGTCATTATACTCCTCCTTTGTAGCACCAACGAGGAGAATCACTGAAAGAAATAAAACAGCATATCGTGCATGATGAAGCTATAAAATACCTACGACATAAAAATTAGGCCTTCTTGCTCTCACGAAAAATGAATAAAGAACCTCCAGCATCCCCGTTAGCTTTGCTGCTGCAGCTCACCACTAGTGATGTGACGTTGTCGGGTCGGTTCCCATAAGACGAGAGAGGTCAGGCAAGGAAATTAGCGAAACTCGAGCGCATTTTGCTACCCTGTACCGGTTAATGGAATAAGAGGAAAAGGAGAATGGAAGAGAGGGTACCAGCACACGCAGGAGCACATCGTATACAGTCGGTCACAGAGAAATATCAACGTCAGGCACACTAACGCTTTGGTTACCTTCTGTGGCTGCAGTCCCGGAAATGTGGCTGCCGAAAGTGATCTCGAGTACAGTTCGAGTGCCATCGGAAGTACCATCGGGAGTGAGTGTCTCGGGATGTCGCGACGGCAGGGAACGTATAGAACTCATCCAACGGAGTTTTCTGTTCCGGCAAGAGTAACAGGTAGGTGCGTCAGCTCTCCCTACGCGAAGTGACTGTACTTCGTAATTGCAACCACGATCCATAGGCAGGTGCTGTATTTTCATGGGGGCTGGTTTAGGTGCTCATGCCTGCAACGAGGAAGAGGGAAAGAAATTCGCAGGCGTGCGCCGACTATGCAGGTCAGTGACTATCAAAGCTCGAGTTTTGCTGCGTGCTCTCTCAATGTTTTCTTTCAGCCTTCACACTTGCTTCTCGCCTCATTTTCTTCACACTTCACTCTTCACTTCCTTCTCACCTCATTTTCTTCACTTTCACTCTTCACACTTTCTGTCGCCTCACTGCTTGCTGTCCTTTGCCTTCTTTTCTTACTTCACTGCCGTCGTCTTGTTCTTCGTCCTCGATCATGAAATTAGAGCCGGTAACCAGCAGAGTTGTGGCTGAGAACACAAAGTGCTCAGCCGTGAGGTGAGAGGCACGAATGGATGCATCCTCCTCTACTACATCAGAGCCGTTGCTCGGAATGCAAGATCCCAACCATGTCCGTGAGATACGGGGGTGGCGGCCAATTTCTGTCATATCATATAACAGCCGTGGCTCAATATGCAACATGCCCAACCAAGTGGTAAGAGTCCGTGAGGCTTAGAGTGGCACCGCCATTACGAGCTGAGTTCAAGACCGCACAGGTACGAAAATTTTTTTTACACTGAAGCTGATAGCGGTTAGGGACACAGGTGGCTGCGGGGGCGTACACCACCGCCACCAATTACGGCTACTGTAACGGCCCCATAACAGCTCACGCTATAAAAGTTTAATGACAAGCATGTCACGTTGTTGAGGTTGCTCGTGTGACTGAATGCTTCCTACAATTCAGCTTCCATATTGCCTATTCAAAGCGAACATGTGTATGTCAGCGTCGTCCATTTTCTTGCTTTTTCCTAACCCTGCTTCAAAGCGTACAGGAACATGCTTGTAAGAAAAGCATTCGTTCCCTGAACATAGTGCGACCATTTGCCGGAACGTTGGCCCTGGTGATATACCACGTTTTCCATTGCTCTCATGAAGCTCTTTACCGCTGCTTAATAAAGCATAGCGTATTTCCAAGTTTTACGTGTTACCAGGTTTCCAGCACCGTGACATGCTAGTACAACTGTTGTCACATCAATGTTGCCATCTTCTGCAAGGCTATACCTGGTGCAAATTGTTCCAGTTAGATTCTATAGTAAGCGTTGAGATAAGAAGCAAAAGAAAAAAAGCACACATTATGTAACTTTCTTTGGATAAGCCTATTCTCTCAGTTGCATGTTCCTTTTTCTCGCAGAAATTTCGGCCAGCAACAGCCGGTGCAGTTGCCCGGCAAGTTCTTCAGCTTTATACCAAGAGATAATGTCCCGTTGGTGAAGCTCTCAAGCAAAAGTTATTTCTGGAACTCTGTTCCATTCAGCACGTCAGAATTTACTTATTGAATTTTGCCTCGAGACCCCTACAGGCATTTCTGCCTCCAACCATTCTTACATGTTCTGACAAATATGCTGCTGTATAAACGTGAAACTGAAAACTGTATTGTGTATCCAAGAACAGACGCCCTTCTGCTTTGGTCTCGTATGAGACTGGCAGTATCGAAAATAAATAAATAAATAAATAAATAAAATTTAAACGACTTGGCAAATGGCGTTTTTGATACTTTTGCGCAACGTTCTCCCATGTAGCCTATTCTCTTACACGCGCAATCCTGTTTTATCTACTCAGGGCAAAGGACCTCATACTTTGTTTAAATAGAATAAACTGTCCCCGTTTACGTCAACTTCCTAGAGAAAGCTTTTCTCCTCGCTCTACTATAATGCTGAAACGAAAACAACGACACCGATATGAAAGGGTACACGGCGCACTTTACCTGCAAAAGTGACCAGTGCGATGACAGCGACGGTGATCTTCATAGCGAAGGTTCAACAAACGCCGCACCCCTGCAAATAAATATTTTCGGGAGTGAGAGAAAACGAAGAAATTAAAAAAAAATGTAGCCTACGGAAGCACGATTACCACTGTAAATACCTCGATCTCGTTCGTAATGGACTCGCACGTATGGGCACGGCAAGCTATTTATATTGTTCAGCAACATTCACGTAATTAATTTTAGCACATTTTTCAAGGACCTGTGCGGTACATTCATGTCCGTTCCACGTTGAGACATGAACAGACACGCCACCTATGGACTGCAGCTACGCACGGCAGCACTCTTTGGCAGCGCAGCCTTTGATTTATGGGTGATCGTCGTCACAGTGTGTTGTGCTCCAGAAACACGCCTAGGAGACGACCGGTCGCTTAACGGGTTAGCTGTTTTCCTGAAGAAGATCGTCCTTGTGTTAGCCCAATATCTGGCTGAGAGTGCGTGGTGGAGTGCTTGGTCTCCCGACGTTTTCGAAGGGGAAACGCTTGGGTGCGGGATACACACTGACCAGGCCCAACGCAACTTCAAGGCTCTGTTTAGTATTTTTGTGAGACAGGTTGATATGCTTGTCTGTAGTGGTGCGCCGTAAAGACTGCCGTGCGTAGTGCACTTCCGCGTACGGGACATGTACAGAGACTCATTTTACCATACCATCGTCACCTGTCCTCATACCCCCGTGAAGAGTGACAGCCCAGACACTCGCTTGGAAAAGGAAAGCAGGACAGGCGGACCCCTTCTTTCCTTTTCATTAAGCGCTATCTTCATCCTGACAAACCGGTGCGCATTCGGGCTCGCGACATCTTCCTACCAAACCAGCAGAACATTTTGTAGACGTACCACCGTATTGGTCGAGTGCCTTCACCATGTCGGATATGGTAGATTTGAAGTTACCTGCTTCCTGCCCGGTACAAAAGCCCGGTACAGACGCTGTACATTTTCGGAGCTGCTACAGAAACTTTCTCCCGCCGCTAGTAGCTTGAACCCTGCGGTTTCCTTCGTCCTTTTTGTCCCGCTGGAGGACCATACCTTCATATTAGCTCAGTACCGACGAGTGTCTTCCTCTCTGCGCATGAGCGAAGGCATGTGCCTGCGAGATGAAAGTTCTAGGAACGTTTGCTCCTTGAGGATCTAGCTTCGCCTATGTACTATCGCGGATGGTGACGTTCGGTTCGTTCTCCCCAGCATGCATCAAGGAAACGCGAAGAGGCCGTTTTATTGTCCGTGGTTTGCACGTGTCAGTGGGAGGCCAGTAAACGTAGGTCGCCGCTTCTCGGTGCACTTTCGGCGCCCTCACTATTTTGCTCGTATCACTACTGCCAGAGCCAGGGACGTCAGGAAAGGGCGCTAGCGCCCCTGCCGTTGACACCGACGCGATTCTCACTATACCCTCGCAACTTAAGTGACCACATACTACAGAACTGCGTTGGTATCAGCGGTGGTCGCGCCATAATATCAGCACATTTATCTGATATCGCTGTGTTTCTGAAGTTCTCGTCGTAAATGCGTATCGTTTCATTCGCAATTTCCCTCCACGTAAGATCAAGTGAACTGGCGCTTTCCTAAGCCGCCATTTAATCTCGCCGTGTTTAGGTCAATAAGCGGGCGCGATAAACGTTGATGGACAGCTTTGATTCGTACAATGAAAAATACAATACCCTTAAATCAAAGTTTTATTCAAGTCACTAGTGCATAAAGATGCTTCTGGCATTCCCGCTGTGGTAACTTACCATCTCGACAGGTTACTAGGCTGGAATATGCGGGCGCGATTTCAGGACACGGAGGCACAAGTATAATTACATTGAACCGAAAAAAAAGCTGCCATAGACCTTAACTGATCGCCGCGTCACGGAGCCCATATGGTGAGCATTATACTATAACCAATGCGTCTCTGTGAATCATATTGTGGTTGGGCACACAAAGCCCCGTATTTTTTTTTTCCACAGCTGTGGCACCGTAGGCCCTTGTATCGAGTTTTAGGCGCTCGTTAAAGGCCAACTCTGCCGATCATTTGAGCATATCGAGAAAAAGCCGATTTTTCTACACTACGCCCCTGAAGCGCTCCTGTCACACTCCTGATAGCAGATATGCACAACATACACGAAAATAATATTGAAATCGAAAGAAAGCACGAAACCGAAGCCTAACCCAGCAGTGACGTCAAATCGGTCAATCTGCCTTTTGCATGATCCGACAGCGCATACCCCCTTCCCCTGGCGCTAATGTCGAAGACCACGTTTGTCGAAGATGTCGAAGATGTGGAAGACCACAGATCTCGAAGACCATGTTTGGCACGCGGTGCGCTTCCTTGGCTCCGCATTAAGTGACGTCAGCACAAAGGCCGGCCAATAATTGTTTGAAGCCAGGTGGGTAGTTTGAGGTAATCAATAATACGTGAAATGCAAGCAATCTCTGAATCTCTGGAGCTTGTAATCTTGCACAAAGGACAGAAGCGTGCCAAGGTACTTACCCAGCGAATTTTATTGAGATCTATGGACATCAGAAAATCGCCTGGGTTGGCCTTTAAGCAATTCCATGTGGCCGAAATATGTTGAGCGAACTACTTCTATACGTCCCTCACAATCATATCGCAGTTTTGCCGCATAACACTAAGCAATTATTCATTTCCAGGGATAAAAAAAAGCATATTAGTGGTACGTAGCCCCTCTACCACGTCAAGAAAGCCGTAACGAGGTGTGCATATTTTGTCAGAATCCCCAAAATAAAATTTTGGAATTAAGCTTTTATGCCTCAAAACTGAAAAAAAAATAGTTGTACCATATCACCAAGGTGGGACGGCAGGACAGCCAGCTGATAGTAGCTGTCAGTGACTGCTACAAGAACTAGAATAGATATGACATAGTTCACTTACTTCTGCTCCTGGAGAGAGGATGTGTCCTAGAGCACTAGTGCCCATTGGTTTATATACATGACATCTTAAGCAGCTTGCCAAGCTCTTATGACGCACGACCACTCTTGCTTCTTCCGGAGCCCATGAATTATCCGGACTACGGCCATATAGTGCAGTAGAAAAGCGATTTGTCATAAAGTGATGCAGTGATCCCTGGTGGCATATCAGCCCGTATCACTGTTATTAAATACTTCTGCTTTCAGGCCTCTCTAACGACCCCCTTACGCCGTCTATGTTCACGTAATATCATAGCATATCATAGCACGTCAACTGATTTCATAGCTCCCGGAAGGTGCAAGATAGATTGCACCTTCCTGGTGCTAGTGCTATGACGTCGTCGTGCATGATGGATAAGCTTACTACTCCAGACCTTGTGGTTGTACGAAATATGAGACTTACTTGTGCGAAGCGAAAACCTTTTGCCACTGTTACTGCCTCTATTGCAATGTTCAGGCGTCAGATGCTTGTGTGACTCGAAAAAATTTCTTTCGATGCCTAGTCTGTTTCAGTATTGCGCTCATTTAACTTAACCGAAGAAAACAGTTCTGCGCTTGTGGTGAATATGGAAATGTCGTGACGCTACTTTAGCTTAGTAAGTTTTAAGGGATCCTTATGGTTGTTACAGACATGAATGCTCGAAAGCATTTGATCATTCGCACAAAACAACGCCAGATTTCACAATATGTTATAAAGCGTTTCTTCAATGAAGACAGGAAGCGGTACACTCTGCTTGCATGCTGTGGGTGCAAGCTAACGAGGCTTTTCTGATGTGGGTACAGATGGTGCGCTTCATTTAAAACAAAATTTGGTGGGGACGTTAGCATGCACTGTATGTATGAGTTCGTGTGGCATGCTAAGAATGGGCCGTTTTAAACAACCCATAGTATGTCCGGCGAACACACGACGCCTAACATCAGCCACCGGGCTAGAGGCAAGGGAGTCCGCTCTCCTAGAACACACTCCGCTATATGCGGTTGAATTAACTAAACATGTTGTTTGGCCTAGAGGAGTAAGTCTTTGAAGAGATCGGACAGGAAAAGCTTGAGCTAGTCGGGCATATATGCGCGTACTTCGCAAGTATCTCGGCGCGAGGAAAATAACGACGGATATTACGATACACAGAATGGGCGCCAACTACCAACTGTCTTTATTGCTTTCGGAACGAAAAACTAGGCTCCACGCACGCCCTTAATATGACAACTGCATGAACGTTTCACCATTATGCATATGTGCGCCGACGCACTCGTGTGGTGGACAAATATATTTACTAAATAAATCCCGTGGGGAAAAGACCTATACAAGACGGTGCCTTTTTTTATCTATTAGCGTAAGCGATGGTTGGCTGATACACTTAGGTATCCGCTGCCTCATACGACCAGCTTTGACAGCCTCTTGTGCGGTCCTTTCAAACCCCGTGTAGATTAAACATGTGTGCTGCAAGCCCTGTAAACAGCTACAACACTTCACATGAGAATGCGCATGACATGAATGGAGGGCAATAGTTGCAACTTGACAGCACACGAAAATGGCTCTGCATGGAGCTGAATAACGCCCTGTAAACTACCGCCCCGGAGATGGCGAGTAAGTGATTTTCAAGAACCACTCTAGCACTGCAATGGACCGGTGTCGAGAAAGAAGGAATGGCCTATGGCCAAATGTTTAGCATACAGCGAAGTGTTCCATCAGAATCATCGACATCGTGCAAACAGAGTGGTTGTGAGCGTAACGTGCGCTCAGTGTGCGCACGTTACGCCGCATCTTACGAGGACAAAAACGGGAATTGTGCTTACATAATTGGTTCACAGAAAAAACAAAAGAATCTATTTTGTATGCAGTCGACCCTAATCTGGAGTATCAACTAGACCATCAGGTCCCGCGATGCATCGACACCCTCATTCATCGTCTCCGGCTTGGCACTGCCTACACAAAACATTTCTTATTCAAAATTCAACGTGCTTCATCTTCAACATGTGCATGCGGCCACGACGACGAAGATATTCATCACCTGTTGATTGACTGTCCCAAATACACCACGCAGAGACAGCGACTCGAACATGACCTACGTTTGTTAGATTCAGCGCGCACTTTTTCGCTTCAGAAAATATTAGGATCATGGCCACCAAAGATACACCACAAGGCCTTAAAAGCCCTTCAACGCTTCGTTGAAGAGACGGAAATCGGGAACAATTACTGACTGAACCGTTCTTACAGTGTTGTGTGTGAGATGCGAGCGGACTCCTTTGGGACTAGTTTATTATTATATTTTCTTTTTTATTTGTTTTTATTATCTAAGCGAAAAGGGGTAGCCGTCACCAAAAATGGCGACAACAACTCCTTAATTTATTTTTACATCAATAAAAATACTACTACTACTACTACTACTACTACTACTAATAATAATAATAATAATAATAATAATAGTGATGAGATTATGCACACCCAATTTTTCTTATAAGGGGCCTTGAAAAGCTGCAAGAAGGCATATGTTGCCTGCGTCAGCGTTGTGTCTCACGGGCGAGGGCGCGTTCTCGTTCCTTGCGAACTTGCGCCAGCTTTGGCGCATGCGCAGTGGGGGTGTGGACGGTGCAAGGACGGAACAGGCTCAACCATGAGCTGCTTCGCATCCAAAAGAATGTTTCGTGTCATTTGTTCTGACGGTCGGTAACAAATCATGCGGCCAAGGCTTCTGAGCGCAACGCGAAATTGTAAGCACTTTCACGATCAGCAAGCGGGCGCATCAGTGGCTTGTGGCTCCCCCTCCGCAAACCGGAAATAACCAGAGTCATCATATATGGTACCGTGTACTCATCTCATTGGTACCATGCATACTATATAGAGGAGCTTCAGAAACTGATACGGCAAGTCTGAAGCTGAACATTGCCTGCGCGCGCGAGCCTCCGCAACGGCTGGGAGCTGGCTTAGATTGGGATCGCTCCGAGCAGCGCCGCTCAGCTGCGGTGATACGTACCAACATACCCCCGTGCGCAGGCCGTAAAGTAGGGAGGGCGCTCGCCTCCAGACCTGGCTTGTTCGTGTGAGGATTGCGACGCCACCTACACAAAGGAAAAAATTACACCATCTCCTTGAAGGAGACCATGGGGTGATGCGGAGCATCGCTGGGAGTTTCAACGGTGCATTTAACGGCGGTGTTTACAGGTTTGCAGTGTTTTCGGTGTTACCCTTGCAGTGAACCTTGCGTGTTATTACGTTAACTTGGTTCGTTACCACGCATCGCGTGACCGTTGTCAGAGTGTGGGTTGATGCTGATGCGTACTTGCGTCAACCCACTCGCTCACGGAACTGTTGCTTCCATCACACAACACCACCAACTTCTTTCATCAGAGAAGGAGATAATACTGAAGCGAAGCGCGCGCGCGCTCTCTACCCGCTTTATTTATTGCAGCAGCTCTTGGAGAGACGGAAGGGATAGCAGAGTTGCGCATGCGTAGTGTGAGTGCGGACGGACGCCGCGCGCGCGCGCTCTCTACCCGCTTTATTTATTGCAGCAGCTGCTAGAGAGGGGAGAGAAGAGTCGCGCATGTGTAGTGTGAGTGCGGACGCCGGACGCGTGATATACCCGCGAGCAAGAGATGCTCCGCATCTAAAAACCTTTCCTGAAAGACAGCAGCAGCAGGATTATGTGCTCAGTTATAAAAGACAGAACAGCAACCTTGCGGAAGAAAGCGACGTCAAACGCGAGTAGCGTTGTAAGTGTGTTTGTGTGCGGGAAGGAGGCAGGAGGAGGCGCCGCGCAAGCCATTTTCTCGCCAGCCACCATGACGCAGAAACCGCGCCTCCCAAAACATGCTCCTGTATCCGCCGCTGGTGCTGTGCTCGTGTTGAACCGTGGGCCGACGTTTCTTTTGTCAGGTTCAAGAATCTCGTTTTAATTATCGTTGTGACAACAATACAGCACAGGCTACTGTGTGTAACATTACTCTGCAGATATTACCTTGGTCAGCACCGCCCTTCGTCGAGAATCAAAGGATAAACTTCACATTGCGTATTCAATCGTAACGTGTAATGCAGTCCTGCGTGATAGCGTTTTTCTTTCGTATCAGGTTTTGTTTCATTACGATAGCCATTACATGCAGAGTCTCTACGGGGTTTTGCCGCTGCCGTCATGTCCCTTATAAAGTCTGAATTGATAACAACCCCCACGCGCATCGTACGTTCTATCCGTCGCTCTGAGGATGCATGCGATAAGATCACACCTCTTGGTAGGCCTGCGTCGAAGCCGAGAGGAAACGCCCCGCCCTTTTTCACGAGTATGAAAAGACGCGAGTGGGTGGGGGGTGCCACTGAAGCATCAACTATTGACTCCGCGCGGTAGCCATCGCTGGCGCGTGCTATCTCGGCAGCCATCAGGCGCCCTGCGTATTGCATAGCAGCGCCTTGATCACGTGCCCCTTCCCAGGCGCTTCGCATATCGTCGCAAAGCCGGCAATACCCTAACCGCATAGTGATCACGCGAATGAGTCTGCGAGAGCCAGAACGAACGCCCTCGCTTGATTCCACTGTGCTGGGTAAGGCTTCTCAATCGTGCAAAGCGCATGCTACTTAGCGCTGCGTGAAACGCGTGCCGGAACACATTAGAACAAGATTACTTAGCTCGCAGCTAGGATGGACCTTCGTCTTTTCCACTTGAGGTTACATGGTACTTTACGCACCTACGTACTTGCTTAATAAGCCCACGTTCTCCACAATTCAGACTGCCCATAAACCGCCCATTCTTACTTCGTATATTATATCATACATGGGTATGGCATACCTTGCTTCGCCTTTCAGGCGAAACCGATCTTTTTATGACGTATTTTTTTGTATCAGTGTAACGGTTGTATTTTTTAGGAATTTGGGAAATATATTTATTGTTGTTTTGTTCCTTTGGTCCTAGTGTGCACCAAATATTTTTTCTGTATGTTACTGCTTTTTCTATTTTTCTTTGCAGAGCTCTCGATGAAGTTCAGACAATTCCCTTCTACACTGCTAGATTTGCATTGCACGCATCACCAATAAATGTTTTGATAAAGAGCTCAGTCCTTATTCGTGGAGTGGATAGATGTACAAAGGTAAGGAGGGGGGCGGGGTTCCCGGGAGTTTCTAGTAACAGTTTGTTTGCTTCTTCTGGATGCAGTGAGGGCATCGTGGCTTCTGCACACAAGGATCTTGGGTTCTGCGATTTCGTTGCCTTCGAATCCACAGGGCCATTATAAATCATTAAAAATGCATCCAACAAGTCAAATAAAACCCGTCGGACCCAGAACATAACACACGCGACTTAATACCAGTGTGTAATATCCAAAACAATTCCCGAAACTTGTCACCTATATGCGGTATCTTGCATTATAAGAACTGAAATATTTTCCCCTAATAAATGCGCTCTCGACACTCAGTTGTGGGCACCGTGGTTGTGGGTCACAGTAAAGCTAGGCCTTATGATAAACGAACACTCTTTGACTGACGCCAACGATAAGTAATTCGACCTGTGGAACAACTCATACGTCATCTCGACTGACTACCACCGAATACAACAGATTGCTTTTGTTTAATCATGGTCATAGGTTCCCGGCACGCCTAAGCTTCGTTGACGCAAATGCGAACTGTTTCAGGTAAGGTATGCAAATGTGCGTTACAGCGCTGCTTTCGTGTGTTGCCTTTGGCTTCGTGGCATAGAGAACCGCTTGTAAAATACCGCTGTTACTGTGTCATAATAAACGCAAAAGTGAACATCTCCGGACGAGGAAAGCACTCCTTGGACAGACGACATTGCTTTTATAGCAGCGCGACTTGAAGCGGCGAAATTCCTTGGTGGGTGTCAATACATGGCGCGTTTCAAGCAGAAAAAGAGAACAGCAAGGCATTGCCAGATCTCCGATTCGCTAAACTCGATATCGGTGCTGTTAGCGGCCAGCTTTTCTTTTCGCCTACTTATATTTTCGAGGCTCAGAAATATCTCTGTCTTCTCAAACACATAGAGAAGAAGAAAATATCCCGCAGGTTCCACGGAACTGGTGCCACGCAAAGCAGTCAGCGAGGAAATTTCATGTGGAGAAATCTTCTGCCGCTCAGCTAAGTATTACGGATATGTTGAAGATCATTGTGCGATGGTGAAAGAGTAAGCGTACGCTTAACATGAGCTAACCAAGATAGTTTACAACACCACGGCAACTGAATGATATAGATCGTTGTAGGGCGTAACGCTGACACTGCAGCGTCATAGTGCGCAGAACGGAGGCCTGTTTTGTCGAAATAAAAATGCTAGCTACGGTGGACTTAAGTGCGTATCATTGGCGTCTTTCAAGGAAGTATTGCCACGAGGTCGAGCAATGTGTGACAAAAGCATGCCAGGTGATAGCACGACGTATATGTGTCGTTTATTACATTGCCAGGGTAACGTTCAACACATCCTAGAGGCACGGTAATCCCACGGGCACATTCGGTTTATTGTACTGACCGCTTGGGAGGAGACGCCGTAGTGTATTGATGGTATCGTGCTTTGGCACCTTGGAGCCTCGGGCTCGATGCCTACCCGCCGCTTCGTATAGGTTGCCTTCGGAGATTTCCATACGCTATGTTTGTTATGTGTACATTTTACTCGCATGCTACAACGAACGGCATCTGTTTGTTGTTTTTTAGTGCTCAGGCTAGTGACATGTTAAATGTCTATTTTAGTTGGCCCGAAATTGACAAGGCCGGCCGCATGAAATTCAATCACCAGTGGCGCATACCAGCACATCATCGGCCGAGCTACGTGTATCAGGCACGCATGATTGCAGTATTGCTAATCGTGACAGTGATGAATATAAGATGACGAGTGTATCATGTAAGTGTTGCAAATATTAATCGCGACGTCTTTCATGATGTTACGAAGCATTACCGTGAGGACAAGTGTGGAGCCCTACGAAGTGAGACGCAATTATATATTGGTACCATACCTTCCAAATATAGTCTATGAAGGGTGAATGAGACAACCAGCAGAGCAAATAGGCGTAGGCAGATAGATAGATAGATAGATAGATAGATAGATAGATAGATAGATAGATAGATAGATAGATAGATAGATAGATAGATAGATAGATAGATAGATAGATAGATACGGTCACACTTGTTCAAGTTCGCCAACAAATCCATCGCGCTTAAAAAAGAAAGTGGCCCTATAAGCAATATAATTAAATAATCATCATCAACCATGAAATTGAAGCAGTAGGCTTTGCGGCAGCTTAGCGCGGCCCATTATTCATTCTAGCTTAGGATGACATTTCAGAACGCACAACCCTGCAAACGCCACGCACAAATCTAGCTGATTATATGGAGGAATCATATATCTCGTTATCATTAATTTTGCGATAGAGTAGGCGTAAACGATCAGGATGCGCAGCGCTTCACGGAACTTAGTAACAGTTGGTTAGCCGGAGAAAAAAATCGGACCCGAAAGAAAAAAATAATTTCCGCGTGCGAATATTCACAACGATTCACTTTGTTCATCTACCAGACTGCAACGCGCATTAAATTTTGAAGCCGCATCCAGCTTCTATTAACCCCGATCCGCCTGGATCTGCCCTCTTCTGTTTGTTCGTTCAGCTTACGCTGTCGTTTTTCCAAACATCTATTTTATTCTTTAAAGCGTTGCGTCATAAAGGATGTGTAATGAGCGATTCATTCAACTTCTTTTGCCTGGAATGGTGTTTACATTTGATATCAAAAGTAGTGTTTCTACCTACATTAAAGGCCAACGAAGAAATTATAACACCTCTTATGTCTAAACTGATAGTTTATTTGTTTGTTTAAGTCACATTTTCTGTTCCTTTTTTGGAAGCGGAAATCATTCCGCCAGACGAGGCAAAATAAACGAGCTAGCAAGCACACGTCGCCCTTCAGCCGCGCTGTCTTCTATTTTTGAAACCTACGGCTTTCCTGCTTGACGTGAATGGGTGGGCAAGATGGCGGACATCTTTGCAACTCGCTCCTATAGGGAGCATGTACAGTAACCCTGATAAGGGCACAACCGCTGCCACGACCACACCGATAAAAGATATCAGATTGGCCACGGTCCATCGAGATATAAGCCCGTGGCCTCGTCTACCAAAGAGCGCGTCGCGTAAAATTATAAAAGTAACAGAACATTTTAGTGTAGTTGGAAAAGAGAAAGACTGCAGATTTAAGGAAGGATGCATCTTGAGCGCAAGACTGTTGTCAATGGAGATGGCCTGGCGGAAGCGCCGCGAGAAAGCCGCGCGAACAACTTGAGCATTGTAGCAGAGGCATTGTGATAGATATATAGCTATCATCTGCGGGTGATGGACAGGGAGGTTGATAGGGGAGCCGTAGAGCGAACCAAGCGGCGGCTCGGAAGATGGACAGCCGCAACGATAGCGAGGAAGTGACTCAAGGGAACGTCGCAAAAGTGCGCGAAGAGAAATTCCTCTAAACTCCTCCTCCATTTCTTATTTCTTTTTCTTCTTATCAGTTTACTAGTTTTCTCTTGAATATAGGCATCTTTGGTTGTTGCTTCTATAAACGTGTCAACCCTTTACAAAGAGAAAGGCACCCTTCCATCGTTTGTATCATCGTAAAGCCTCTCAACCTAGGGGCTTCATCTCAACGGCCAGGCCATACCTGCTCACGCCCCGCCACGGTGGTCCAGTGGCTAAGGTACTCGGCTGCTGATCCGAGGGTCGCGGGATCAAATCCCGGCCGCGGCGGCTGCATTTCGATGGAGGCGAAATGTTGAGGCCCGTGTGCTGTGCGATGTCAGTGCACGCTAAAGAACCCCAGGTGGTCGAAATTTCCGGAGCCCTCCACTACGGCGTCTCTCATAATCAGAACTGGTTTTGGGACGTTAAACCCCACAAATCAATCAAATACCTGCTCACAGCTCAGACAAGTGCCTGTTTCGCTTCTTTGTTAGAGCCTTATTGTTGGGGTCGCGAAATGGTAGGGGCAGCGCTTGATCGGGAGCGTTTGTTGTCTTCCCAGATTCTTCTATTCGCCAGACGCCTTCGCGTGGTATACAAAAGGGTAAAAGACCATGCCCGTAGGCTATCCACCCTTCCCTGCGCCTATAATCTAGCTATAGAGTGCATGACTCTTGTGTGAATCATCAGAGCTGACTTAGTAAAAAAAAAAAAGAAGGGAAATGTAAACCAAAAAAAAAAAGAATACACGATTGTCTCCTTGAAAAGATACGCTCCTGGGCGAGTTGGTCCATAGTCTGAAATTTTTAAGCGCGAAAAGCGCTCGGTCCTGTCTTCTTTTGTGTCGTGTTTTTCGCGCTCAAATAATTCCTTGGCTTTGTCTCAGTTCAATGTCACGATCACCTCCGTGATGTTCTTCCTTTCTGAGTGGCAGAGGCTTAAGTACAAGTACATGTAACAGAAAGAACCATGAAACATTGTTCTTGACGCAGCAATTACCAAAAAGTGGTGCCCATAAATCCTGACTCAGTTTCACCAGTTCAGTGAAGTAAGCCAAGGCTACCAGGCCATCCAGCCCAGAATTCTACCGAAACCACACGAAGTTCCTTTGTTCAGACACCAGCCTGGGAACAGCTGCATGCCTAAAGTTCCTGTATAGCCGCTTTTCCAAGAAGCAAAAGCGGCAGATGCCATCGCAGCGCCTGCCATTGGCAGATAACAAGCCGCGGAAGAAAAGGACACGTTTAACATGTGTTCGCCCTCCGTATTATCCGATGAGGCCTGTAGCACGCACAATGCTGAAAAGAATTTCTGAAACAAACTGTGTAAATGTGTATTTTGCGAGCATCGATAAAATGCAGTCAAACAACTCAAAAAAGCAATTCCTCGAAGGGAATCTCAGAAACCGTCCTTTTTTAACAATTTCTCATGTTTAGTCGCATGGCTAATATAGGATAATCAGCCAGCGGGAACCCGCACATCCTTATGAATAAGTCCAGCGCAGATAACGACCATATCTTTTCCGCCCTATTCCCTGGCATTATCAATAAAGGAGCAGATTGATTTGCATTGTGACCGTGACCGTAATCCTCTATCCCTTCTTCCCGACGTTCAGACGGGGTGCCATGGCCATGGCTTTGTCATAGATGCGCGAGGATGAGTATCTGTAGTGCCAAACCTCCAGAAGATTCTCGCAGTCACGTGGTTTTCAAAAAGCGCGTCGTGTACTTAAGGCGCCTCAGCCACGAACGTTGCTCATTCCCGGCCTACAGTGCCCACCTCGACAGCTGAAATGTAGCCCTTTTTTGATCGTGATGGTTCACCCCGTCCCTGCCCGGCGCGGTCTCGCAGCTCGCATAGCGAAGCCTGACCGAGTTTACAAAAGAACACGGTCTGGAAGTCGCCCCCACTGGTACGCTGAAGTTTTCCTTTTGTTTTTGCGTGGGGTAATGTATGGGAATTTGCTGTAGCCTATGAATATTGCCAACGAGGTCGATAAATGAGATGGATGATGGCGGCTCTCTTGAATGTTCTTGCCCATGCTACACTCTCGCGTGATCTTGGACATTTTAAAGCTCTCTAGTCAAAGTTGCCGCTCCGCCCCCTAAGACATACCTTTTAATGAAACCGCTGTTTTGACGCGTAAGATTCCAACAATTTTTATCACGTTGACGTCTTTTGGAAAACGAGTTCGATGAAATGACTCTAACCCAAATTCTCTACTGAATTCTGTCATAAGCGCATCTCTCGCGCTTTTAAACAAGGCTCCTCATTAGTCTAATATGAGCCCCACGTGTACGCAACAACACGTGTGTGAAATCGTACGGCGCAAAAAGAAGGCAAGTGCAACGTTATAACGCGTTAGGAAATTTCCCCTATCGCAGGCAGAGGGACAAGAAGGCAAGTGCCCGCCAATTCCTGTCCTTACTTCGGTGTGATCAGTGCACTTACAGCACTGAAAGGAGCTACAACCTCAATAGGCACAAGGAAAAAAGTCACAGTCAGTTGCGGGAACCACTGAAGTGCTGCAACAAGGAATTCAGCACGCTCCACGAATTCAATATTCACAGAAATTTGTTGCACCTGAATCGTGGCTACGCCTGCACATTCGAGGAATGCTGGAAGACATTCACGAAGAAATCTCTTTTGGAAAGGTAAGCAGCAATATGTCGAATGCTAGTCATGGGACTAATAATAGTGCCCTCTGCTACAATCCTCTCATGTTTAACTGCAGGGTTTACCCGCCCAAGATGCTTAAGCCTTGCGATTGTGCCCAAGCCACCAAGCTGTGGTCCTTTCGATCGCTTCCTTTATTGTGTTGTTTTCTTCCTGTAACCCCTCGCTACTCGCACTGGTCATGGTCATTCAGGCCATCAGTGCTGTCCGTGACTAAACACTCTGTACAACCGCTTTACCAAGTAGGAAGGAGTCCTCCTCTCTCCTCCTCTTCCCCTCATTTTTTTTCATTTGCTACAGTGCCTTCCGCACTGGCTCTCTATCTTGACCGGTTCTGCCGGCCCATGCAGGCCAACCTCCTTCACAGATCGCGACAAAGGCGATATATGAACCTTAAACACAATCTTGCATTCCTCTGTACTCTCTCCGAGGGTGCCTTGCGAGCGAAATAAGGCATGGAGACAACAAAGGAACCCAGCAACAGGAGATTTCTTGCATTTGGGGGCACCAATATTAGGCGCAGTGGCACGGTTGGCACTTCGTCAGATCTTAGGAAGAAAATGGCTGGAGGAACCGGAAACATACGTGCTTTAGATGGAAACCCTCAGAAGCAGCCAATGGGGAAGCTTGTCTGCACATCAGTCGCTTTGGCTTCTTGGCAAAGCGGTTATCCGGGTATTTCCCCTGACCACGGGAGCCGCAACTAGTTCTCTTTCTGTAGTGTACTTAGGAAGCGCGGAAGGTATGACACCTTACTGTGAGAGAATACTGGATGTTTTTTTTTTTTGTTGGTTTGTTCGAAAGCACTGTGGTTTGCGCTTTTGTGCTTCGCCTATGTTACGGTAACACGAGAATTACAAATCCTCCAAGCACGCGCAACTGTTGCGGTGTTCTATGCATGCACCTCACAATCTAAGATACAGCATTGTCTTTGCTTTCATGTCGCATCACTTGTCGCAGATAATTTTCACGCTAGATGTATTACTGATTTTGGGAAAACGTGCGGTAGGGCGTTAGGTGCCTCATGAAATGCAGAGAGCTGAATGTTGGTCAGCACAGGTAAATTTAAATCAGATGACGCGTTAACAGTCGTTCAATTATTTTCAAGTGTTCTCCTCTCGTGGTGCAGTCGCCTTGAAGCATTCCGACGCTAAGCACAGGATGCTCCAAACATGCGCCCATGCTCTCCCTATCAGCAGGCACGACACGCAAATGGCAGCAGACCAGCGGGGCACTTCTATGCGGCCGGGTGATAGTGGCGTGCTTCTCCGGGACATGCTTTCTTTTCATCCAAGGCGCGCTGGGTATGACCTCACACGTGCGATTTCGCCCGCTGTCTACGAACTGCCACATTCCAGCATATGAGCAAAATATTAACGTATCCAGTCACAAAGGGTACTTTAGCAACGTACTTTCCTGTCTTCACTAAAGCAGATATGTGCCATTTTGCTATCCTCTCCTTAGCTGCACTAAAATTTTCAGGAATGTGAAGTTGCCTCTCCGGCAATGATGTTTGTCATCCAAGAACTCTTGTCCACAGATCGTGTTCCTACTCGAACCGCTTTCCCACCTGGACATTCGTTCCGTTCCGCACCCGTCCCTGCCTATCCTTTCTTTCCCTTGTGCCCCTCTTGTACATTCCAGAAATGGGACTCGTGTGTCAGGGCACACTACACGGAAATTGTTTAAAAGAAGGTATTGTGGTGCTCGCGAACTTTCGATGCAGTGTGCAAGTGTGAACGCCCCTAGATCAGGAAAGCAATATCTGGACGAGAGTTATTGGTTAGAAAACATCCTTGCAGGAAAGATGATTTATTGATCGATTTGGGGGTTTAAGGTCCAATACAAGCTGTGATTATGAGATAGGCCTTAGGCTTCCGTAAATTTCCACCAACTGCTGTTCTTAACGTGCACATCGCATAGTACACGGGCCTCAACATTTAGCCGCCATAGAAATGCAACTGCTGTTGCGGGGATTCGATCCCACTGCCCTTGAATCAGCAGCCGAGTGCCATAACCACTAGACCACAGGAGCGGGGCTTGCAGGAAAGGGAAAAAAGTACAGCAATCTTCCTCACCATCTCTTCAGCGTGCATTATACAGACGGCGCACCACACACGCACTAAACAATAACAAATAAATAGAATAAATAAAATAAAGACGTGCGCCCATTTAGTCATATGAGAGTTATGGTCAACGAAGCAGTGCGTAGTCTACACGATACCAAAAGCTGTTTGGAGGACGTTAATGTATCAGCTCTCAGGAATGGAAGCGACTGGCTCCAGTTCAAATCAAAGAAATCTTTAAACGTTTTCCTGAGGAGAACAACCTCTTCAATACCGTTGACATGCGGCACCACTTTCCTTTGTGCGGTATGGTAGGCAGAAAGATTCTAACTTTCCTGTCATTCTGGTCAATGTCGGAAACGACGAAGCACTCATGCTGAGGAAAGTTCAACTCCGTTGCAGATCGTCGTACGTTGGACAATTTTACTCCACACTGTTCCATTTTGGAGCTAACAAGCCTGAGCGTGTTTGGATTTCTCACTTGTATAGCGCATCATCAGCAGCAGCCTATCTTAAGTCCACGGCAGCATGAAGGCCTCTCGAAACCATTTCAAGTTCGCCCTATCCGGAGCGAGATATTTCCACATTATGCCTGTAAACTTCTTCATTTCATCCCTCCATCTAACCTTCCGCCTGCCTATGTAGCGTTTTCCTTCTCCTGGTATCCAGTCCGTCACTTCTCTACAATCCATCTGTTATCTGTCCTAACATGATATGCCCTGCTAAGTCCACTTCTTTATTTTTAATTTGTATAAGAATGTCAGCTACATTTGTCTGTTCTCTCAGCTACACCGCACGTTTATCTCGTAGAGTTACACATACAATTTTTGTTTCCATTGCAATTGCATGCTCCTTAATTTTAGCTCTAGTTTTTTAGTTAACCCTCATGTTTGTGCACAGTACGTTAGTGCTGAGAGAATGCAGTGAATAAACGCTTTTCGCTTTTGTGACATTGGCAAGTTTGCAGTAATGATTTTGGAATGTCTACCGAATGCGCTCCATCTGATTCTTATTCCACGGAGGATTTCCTTTGATGGGTAGGCGTACCTATCCCCAGATATACGTATTCGTTCACACATTCTAAGGGTTAATTGTTATCTTAAATTCCTGTGCCAATAGAGAGACTGCACTGAAGCATTACGTACCCGTGGTGCATGTAAGGGTTCATAACTGAAGGCAAAGTTAGGCTAAAATAGGGAAACAGCTATGTATATGACTCTGCAGTGATCGGGTTGACTCACTAGAGAGCCACTTAAGGAACTGCATTGTTATACCAAATAAGCCTGCGTATGAGAACCACAAATGGCCTGAGTCTTGGCACGGCAATCCTGGACAAAATATCCGAGCACAGTATAAAGCTTTTGTGAGAAGCGTTCATTCATAATAAGAAAAAGATACAATTTTCTGCAGTCATTGTCTAGAGCATGTCTCAGAGTCCCAAGGGGCAGAAATAAGGGATGAAAGAGATAGCCCCCCGCACCACGGTGGTCTCGGGGTTATGGTACTCGGCTGCTTTTTCGAGGGACGCGGGATCGAATACCGGCCGCAGCGACTGGATTTCGGTAGGGGCGAAATGTTAAGGTCCGTGCACTGTGCGATGTCCGTGCACGATAAAGAACCCCAAGCAGCCAAAATCACCGGAGGCTTCCACTGCGTCGTCTCTCATAATTACAGATGGTTTTGGGAAGTAGAACCTCAGAAATCAATCAAATGATCCATGAAAGAGAAAGAAAGAAGAATAATGCCGTGGTGGACGGATCCGCAAATTTTGACCTCCTGGGGGTACTTTAACGTGCACTGACAACCCACAGTACACGGGCGTCTGTCATTTTCGCAGCCATCTAAAATGCGATCGCCACGGCAGGGATCAAACCCGCGCCTTTTGGGTTACAGCCAAGTACCATAAGCACCATATAAACAAGGGTTTATTGACCTTCCTGTAGGTACATTCCAGACATTCTACCTTACGGGAGCTTTGAGAAACACATTCTACCTGCACCTGCATGCTTGGCATCATCTTCCTTTACCCGGAAGAGATAAAATAATCCATGCATCTTTACGAAGTGAACCATGACGAGTGGGCGAAGCTGGGAATCGTTCTGTGTTACCGTAAATCACCCGTGACATTGCCCCCTCATGCATGTAAACGAGCGACAACGCATGTGTGTATGTACACACGTGTTGTCATTTATGCTCCCGGTATTGATGAGATTCCTGCGCTGCCACGTTGCAGGTCATTCTGAGTTCCCGACTAATTTAGTCGGGAAGTCAGAACGCTGCCACGCACGCTGCCAATCCTTATGGTCCAACTATGCACAACAGAAATCTCCCACCGGCACTGCATTGCAGGTCAAGATCAATCGCCCATATATATGGGATGTTCGCTGTAGGGTTGCGCCGCGCGAGCAGTCGGTTTTTAAATGTGAAGCAGCTTATGGCGGGCGGGGGAGGGGGGCTTTTTCCGTCCCTCCCTCCGCCATGTGGTGTCCACACCCGCACTGCGCATGCGCATCCTCCTCACCCTCCTCTTCTTGTGTCATCTCCTCTCGGCATTCCTGCTTTCCTCTCCGAACGGCGCGCGTTGACTTTGCAAACGCTCTTTCTTCGATGAACGCTTTACCCGCTCTCAAGGAACGAGAACGCGCCCTCGCCCGCGAGAGAGAACGGCTGACGCAGGCAGCGGCTGCTAGCGTCAAACCGATGCAAACGCAACACCTTGTCGAACTGATGCAAACGCGGTGTGCACCCCCCGTGCTGCTTCGCATCGATCATGGTCCCCTTCAGCGGGAGATGGAGTAATTTTTTAGGGGTGAAGCTCCTTATGGCGTGGGTCGTTCGTCCCTTGTAGTCGTAACCACCTCGTTCTAGGATTGCGCTCGATAGCTCGCGCGCCGGGAGGCTCGCGCTCGCCCTCGGCGCGTTCCTCCCGGCGCGCGAGCTGTCTCACTCTTCCATCTGCTGTCTTGTGTGAGAGAGACAGAGAGAGAGAGAGAGCGAAAGACTGTCCGTTTCTAACGATGATGATGGGTTTGTGCTAGCGCGTTACGGCGCGTGTAAGAAGCTGGTGTAAGACGCTGTGGCCTCTCCGCCTTATACTCTTTCAGCAGTCATGTGATGGCGTCGGCAAACGCTTGCTAGAGTGTACTGCATGTTTCTAACACGTTTGTGCTAGCGTCCCCTTAAATGCGAGATCCCAGCGTTCGAATAGAGTGTTTCTCACGTCTTTACATGATGATCTACTGGGCGAATTACACGGAAGATTAGCGGTTTACCAGTGAATCACTCCGGAGCTTCGCCCACTCATCATCATTCACCCCGTGGATATGCTGTGAATTTTTTTAGAGGCGAAGCTCCTTAGGCTGTGGGTCGTTCCCTCCTCTGTAGCAGTATAGAGTTACTGTATATTTATGCTAGCATATAGAGTAACTCTATAGCAGTAGTATGTATGTAGCCACCTGGCGCCGCCGGGACGCTCGCGCTCGCCCTCGACGCGTGCCTCCCGGCGCGCGAACTCTCTCACTCTTCCATCTGCTGTCTTGTGAGAGAGAGAGAGAGAGGCAGAGAGAGAGAGAGAGAGCAAAAGGCGCGCGTTGACTATGGAAACGCTCTTTCTTTAACGAACGCTCTACCGGCTCCAAAAGAAGGAGAATGCGCCCTCACCCGCGAGAGAACGTTGGCGCAGGCAGCGTCTTCAAGCGAGTTTCTTGGTTGAAAAATACCGACTGCTCGCGCTGGCGATCCGTTCACCGCCCACCCAGTATATATATATATATATATAATATATATATATATATATATATATATATATATATATATATATATATGCACGGATTGACTTGATATGAAGTGCCGGTGGCAGATTTCACTTGTGCGTAGTTGAGCCATAAGGATTCGTAGCGTGCGGGTTAACTAAATTAAACCAGAACTCGGCACGATCTACGATGAACTTCCGCAGCTTCGCCCACTCATCATCTTTCACTCCGTGGATTTTTTTTTCAATCAAGAAACTCGCTACGAGACGGTGCCCGCATCAGCCTTGTCTCTCGCGGGCGAGGGCGCGTTCACGCTCCTTGCCACTGGTAAAGCATTCATCGAAGAAAGAACGCTCCCATAGTCAACGCGCGTCGTTCGCTCTCTCTAAAGACAGCAACTAATGGAAGAGAGAGACATCGCGCGACGGGAGACACGCCCCGAGAGCGAGGGCGAGCGTGGCTACGACGCGACAACAGACAAGCCTCGACCTTGACGTCCGCCGCGGTGGTGTAGTGGTTACGGTACTCGGCTGCCACCCAAAAACGCGGGTTCGATCCCGGCTGCGGCGGTCGCATTTTCGATGGAGGCGAAAATGCCAGAGGCCCGTGTACTGTGCGTTGTCAGTGCACGTTAGAGAACCCCAGGTGGCCTAAATTTCCAAAGCCCTCCACTACGGCCTTTCTCTCCTCTCTCACTCCCTTTCCCCCACGGACGCTTAGCCGTGCTCCCTACATGGGCTGCAGAAATTAGCGTCCTTTCCTAACCAAACCGCAATCAATCAATCGACCTTGAGTAGCTTCGCCCCTAAAAGCCAGCCAGATCAGGCGACGGCGCTGCTTTGTGAACAAGCAGGTGTGCTCCCTATTGGAGATGGGGCGTCCTTTCTGTTAACACTGCTTCGCCCCTTTGTCCTCTCCATTCCACAGCTTAGCGAACAGGACGGCACCACCAAGGCAAGTACATTGTTTTTTCTTCTTTTGGACGCCACAGAGGGAAGAACGTTGCCGCGTGCGTGGAAGCCTTCTTGAAACTTTGCATAACTTTGCGCCTTGAGGCAAAGTAAGCTTCCTTCATTAAGGCAAAGTCGCTCTAACCACCACACTCGGCGAGGTCAAGAACCTTCTGGTTCGGCGCTTCCGTTCAATGCGTGTAGGTAGCGCTAGCTAAAATTCTTTTTGTACTTTTAAAACAAGCAGGATCTTATCGATATTCCCCCAGTATTTAGGCGCGATATTTATCAATAAATATACCAGCGTACCTCTGTTAGCTTTTGACCAACGTGTATTCTGTTTCCAACGCGGTTCGCGGATTCACGGCGACTTTGTTAATGTTTACAGCACAGTAAATTTGGAAATTCTGAGTGCTTCGCTTTGGAGTTCTGCTTCGTTTGTGTAAAATTATCCTTGTAGGAACTAGATTTATGAATCTACATTCATCATAGCGTAGTTACAGCGTAGTTACATTCTTCATAGCGTAGTTACAACGGTGGTCTCTTCACCGTCCACTTCATTGAGTATTTCTGTACATTTCAACAGCGCACAGCGCCACTCTTGTCCATACCAGTCCCTGCAGCTTTATATTTCGAACAATACCCACATGACTTCGTCAGTAATACTAATCAATTGGGAACACAAAGTGGTATCAGTTTGTCAATTTTCACGAAACAACTCTCTAACGCGAAATTTCACGATAATGATTTGGCGTGAGGGTATTTGCGCCAAGCAAAAGGAGCAACCTTCCCTCTCCTTCATGTGCGCTTTTCGTGGTGCGCCCAGTGAGGTGAGGCGTCGTATTTCCGTAATTAACCTCCGTTGGTGCTCCCGCAGATTGAATGTGCCTCAATGGTGACGGCATAGTCAGGACAAGCTGGATCCTATTCACGTGGCCAAGCAGAGCAGTTGTCCTATAATGGCGTAACATCGTGCCATCATTAGTACCACTCGGCTGTAGCGCAATGTCAATGCAAAAAGCCACACGTTCTGGAAGAACGACGAAGCAATGATGCGATAACAATGCATGATATAAAATGTCAAGCGAAGTGAGGCTGGCTGCTAACTCTTTTGCGTACGATCTAATGCAATTCCACAAAACGCTGGTGTAAGGAAATACGGCTGATCCAGGAACACTTTCCGCTTTCCGTCGCGTCTCTTCGCGCTCAGAGCGGTTTACCAGCTGCCCACTGATGGCTGCCGAGATAACGCACGCGCCATCGGTGGCCACCACGCGAAGTCCACAGTTGCTGCTCTAGGGAAAAGTCCTCTTTAACCACAATTTCTAGCCAGCCATTTTAAAACGAGGAAGGAGATGTGACCCTTGAGAGGATGTTAAAATGTTCCTACTTTTTGCAGGCATATCAAGGCGCACAAGGGGGAGTACCAGTACTCCTGCGAGAATTGCAAGTACCAGACGTGTGTCTTGAGCAACTTCCAGCGTCACAAGAAGGCGAAGAAGTGCTTGGCGAATCAAGGAGTTGGGCCCCAATCAGACGGTAAAGAGGCGGAAGGCCTAGCAATGCGGCCAGTCTACAAGGATGCTGAAGCGGAAGAACACAAATCAGAGCAGGAGCAGCAAGAGTGCAAGCATGCAGTGAAGGCACGAACCCACGAGGAATACGAGGCTGCTTTGGGCCTGCTCTTGCTTCACGAGACCTTGTATGCACGTGAAAGCGAGTAAGATGCCGCCCTCTGCGCCCTTCAGGCTGGCTGCTTTGTAGACTGCGGCGTTCCACAAGTAGTCATGTTATGAGGCCCTTTTTTCTACTTAGATTATCCTTCCTCGGTCGCTTTCTTTCTCGTTGTTTGCTACTTAATTGGGTAGAGGAGTGCATGCACCGAATGTTAAAACACGGCACACAGCCTAATTGCAACACCCTTCGTAGGCAAAAGCCCCACGGATATGTCAAACCTGCAACCCGCTCCCCCCCCCTCGACCCCCTCCCCTCTTTCGGGTGTCTGATTCTGCAGGCTTTTTGCGAGTTGCAATGCCAGTGCACATTCCATCATGGTAAAGGGGAAGACGGGTGTGATTTCGGCACACGCTGGTTCGGCACCCTTCCACGGCCAGCGGTGCGTAGTGGAGAGCGGAAGCCTGTGCCAGCGAAGGGGGATCCTGAGTGCTGAGCTGATGCCTGCAACAGAAACCTTTACGTTTAAGGTCACTTAGAACCTGAATAGAGGGAGAAAAAAAAAGGACACATGAAGCGAAGAAGGGCACAGGCGCACGTCATTGACGTTTACCGTCTGGAACAGCAGCTCCAGAATGTACAGCATGGCGGATGGATTAAGCAAGGCTGGGCGTTAGATTTCCCCGGCTGTGCAGTGCCTAATAAGCGAGCTCAACTGTGACAGCAGGTGTCCTACTTTCCTGCACGCATGCTTGCGCTGTCTTGCGCTCTCTTGTGCTCCCCACGGGGGCGTCAAAGCGAACAGAACGATCATCATCATCAGCCTATCTTAGGCCCACTGCAGGACGAAGGCCTCACCCAACGATTTCCACTCTACCCTATCCTGAACGAGTTGGTTACACTTTATGCCTGCAAACTATTTAATTTCATCGCTCCATCTAACCTTTCGCCTGCCTCTGTAGCGTTTTCCCCTGTCTTGGTATTCACTCCGTCACTCTTACTGTCCAACTGTTATCTCTCCACCTCATCACATGTTCTGCGCAGGTCCACTTCTTTCTTTGAACCGATATAATATCAGCTATTCCTATCTGTTCCCTGATCCACATTGCTCACTTTTTATCTCTTAGCGTTACAGCTATCATTTTTCTTTCCAGTTCACGTTGCGTGCTCCTAAGTTTCATGTCTAGTTTTTTTTTTTCCTTATCCTCCAGGTTTCTGCACCGTACGTTAGTACTGGGAGAATACAGTGATTCAATATTTTTTGCTTTAGTGACAGCGGCAAGTTTCCAGTGATGACTTCGGAATGCCTTCCGAATGCGCTTCAACGCATCCTTATTTTCGACGGAGAATTTTTGTTTTTTCATGGGTAGGTGCTCCTGTTAGTAAGTGCTCTAGGTATACATATTCGTTCACACATTCTGAGGGTTCACTGTGAATTTTAAATTACTGTTCTTTGCCTAGGCTATTTAGCATAACATTGGTCTTTTGCCTATTCATTTTAGTCCAACTTAATACTTTCCCATTTTAAGTCATCAATCATGTTTTGCAGTTCGTCCCCATAATTGCTAAAAAGTACGTCATGTGGAAGTCTTAAATGCTGAGATATTCACCGTCAATTCGAATTCCTTTTTTCTCAGTCTAAAAATTTAAACACTTGCTCTAAACATGCAGTGAATACCATTGGGGAGATCGTGTCTCCTTGTCTGACACCTCTCCCGATAGGGATTCCTCTGCTTTTCTCATG
>CM023484.1:6388226-6502402 GCA_013339685.2 Hyalomma asiaticum | reverse complement strand
TCACAAAGTCATGTCACACTTAAGCAGTTTTCACACGTCTCAGTAATGAAACGCCGTAAGAGCACATGGTTATGGCATTTAAGTAATGCCGTTCATGACATGCATGTAATGATTTCATTCGGAGCGTTTATGAAGAGCCTTCGAGGCGGTCCCCAATGTCGTTAATTGGCTCGAGGATGTGTCACTGAGCAAGGTAAAGCCTTCAGCTATCAAGCTTTGCAAGAAGTTCAATTTTGTGAAATTAATGAGAACCTTAGCAGACAGCAAAAGGGATCACCCGTTGATTCAATTCAGTGCAAAAGCCCACATAGTTTATGCTCCCGAAAGGGTAATTGTGCCAGAAAACGACTCGTGGCCGAAGCCAGTGGCACTGTTTCTACAAGCTCAGTTAAAATGTCTGTCAATTATGGAATCTTCCTGAGAAGGAACTGGGGCGAAATAATCAATTTTTCCAAAACTAACTCTGATAAAGGTTACCGACGTCTGTTTCATTGACATAAACTATCTTCTTACCCAATCCCTCACAAAGATCTGCTGGAAGTAGGGGAACAGACCCATTGATGAATATGGTGCCATAAGGTTCTATAATGATGCTTCGACGTGAAGCAGCGATTTTTTGGAGCATTTATACTTTTATCTTGTAAGAACTCTTATAAAAAGGTAATAATGCCGTTTACCTACAGAAAACAGGGGTATGTTTTCGAGACGCACACAGATGGTCACGACGCTGTAGCGGCCGGCGGGATACACACTTCATGGAGTATTGGACATACTGGTGCGCGGTTTCGCCGTGTGACTGTGTATGTTCCGGCGCGTTTTTCTTTTGTTGGGAGCTCCTATCTACCGCAAATTCTTCACTTGGGTCGACTAAAAACACTGCGGCCTGGTCAGTTTGCAAGTAAGGCTTGACAAACAGCAGCACTAACTTAATATATTCGAAGCAAGTGTGGTTTCCCAGAAATACAGTTGTGTTTGGTAGGTTTCTGTGGGCAAAACAACACATTTTAATTTAGTGGTGAATAGCTGTTTTTGTGAACGCATAAGCTTTTTTATTCAGTTGTTCACGCTGGAACATGCTCCATGACCCATCGTTCAACAATGTGCTTGTATCGTGCACACAAAACAGAAGGAATACTAAGAGTGTGGTTGGTTGCCTTCGTACAAATAAGGTGAAATTGCAGTCTTCACCGCACAATGTAGCAAAAAACTACGAGATTTACTTATGTGAGCATGCGTTGGGGCCATTAGCAACATAATGTTTAAATAAGGTAGATCTTGCGATGCACATTCAAATTATCAAAGCTGTCCAATTCACCGCATTGATAACTGCAGCGATGGGGCCGTGTTCTCTCTGTTACCTGCCATCCGTCTTTCTTTTTTCAATGTGGGGTAAAACTAAAGCAGACAAAAGATCTCGTGGCACAAAGAAGCACGTATTCGACACCGCCAGGCTCGTTGCGTCGCGGCATATACTTGCTGCGTTTGGGCTGAAATATTTGCTTACTCCTACGTTTTAAAGTTAAGGTGGAATTTGAAAACATTGGTGTATTTTCCTTGGATAAAACTGAAAGTGCCGTGCGCTAGGCGCAACATTCGTACTAGACACCCATCGCTTGGAGTACATCAGCTCCATAAGTCTAAAGTGTCATTTGCACTCAAATAACAAGCATGCAAGCGGCACTTATAAGCATGCAAGCGACACACAATAGCAAACAACACTTTGCAGCCGACGACATAAACTGAGAAAGACAAGAACACAGGACAAGCGACGGTAAAAACGAGAAACAGCCTGGCGTCCTACGACGCGGATACAGTGGCTAGACTAGGCAAGTGTGGTTACCGCTACGCGGCGCGTATGGTAGGCGTTGAGGCGAGTTGGCGATGTATCAGGTAAATGGTGGCTCTCCCGCACACACTGTGCGCTGTGGGATTACAACAGCTACGAGGTAATTCGCCGTTTGTTGAAAGGACTTACATTCGGACTTACATTCGGAAACTCAGTGGTGTGTATGAAGTCAAAGGTACAATCAATGCTGGACGTGAATAAGAGGACGGTCGGACGTCTCGCGTTGGGTGGCCATGAGAAGACCACAATTGAGGCTGTTAAGGGGATATTGGATGGTCTGAGTTTGAGGAAAGGGAAGCTCAGAATGAAATTAGGTACGAACAGAGATTAATGAATATGAAAGAAAGTAGATGGGCAGCGAAAGTATTCAGGTATTTGTATAGGAAGAACGCTGACTCACAGTGGAGGAGGAGAACTAGGAGGCTTACCAGCAAGTATACAGCCAGTAATGAAACGGATGGGGCAAAAAAGAGCGCTAAGAGCATGATCAGAGCAGCAGGAAAGTCGGATTGGGTAGCAGTAATGGAGAAGAAAGCGGCATTGAGCAACTACAGAAAAGAGAAAGACGAAATCAAGAGAGAGAAATGTCACGACAATTCAAAGGGAAGCGCTTTACTGTTTGAAGCAAGGTGAGGTTGCCTAAGAAGCGGGTGTTGCAAAACGAAATTCAATAAAGAAGGGGATACATGTTGGTGCTGCGGAAAGGCTATGGGAAACGACAGATCATATTTTGATTGAATGTACAGATGTCCACCCAGGTGTAGCTGGGGACGCTACCTTGCAGGAGGCCATGGGTCTCAGGGATAGCACGGGAAAGCTGAACATGTCCTCGATAGATATAAGTAAAAGGCGCTTAGATTATTGGTGGCCCAACGGTATGGAGCAAGCAGAAGCGCAAGATAGTTCGGGCACTTACATCACAGCGGAACGGTAACAGATAAAATAGGTTAGGAAGGAGAAAAATTAGTGTCAAATTAAGTGCGATTCGGGAAAACAAATGTCTCTAGAGGAAGAAATAAAGCTAGAGCTTTGTGGCCTGCCCTGTTATAAAGGCGACGCTCCTAACATCCATCCATCCGTACGTTACTCCATCGCGTCAAATGCGCACTTGTATACTCATCGGCGGGCGTGGACGGGCTGCTGGTGTCTTTTTCTTTCTTTCTTTTGTGCAAATTTGTTGTTGCCTTGAGCAGTGACAGTGCGCCGACAGGTGCTATTTCGTATCTAGCTCCGAAGGTAAATATAATGCATAATCATGAAGAAACAGTCGGATACAGGCGCTGCACCCATCTGATCGTCCTTCTTTTGCGTTTTGTGCAAGCGCTGCACAAATCATATCATGAACGCAAACCAAACGTGTATCTCTGTTTTCCTCCTAATAAGTGTAGCAGTTGTTCGTTGTGCCCAAAAGGGAGGAAGTATTTCAACAGGGCATGAAATATTTAAAATGCAGAGAGACCAGGAACCATATTGCGAGCTTCCTTTCAGCAAACAGTTTGCGTCACGCCATGTAGACCATTACTATGCATGACAGCTAAGCTGTTCATCTTGACAGTGGAGGCTGGGATTTTTGCTTGTCATTGTGCCGGCCATTATACAACCCCCCACCCCCCCCCCCTCGAAAAAAAAAATGACAGCGAAGGGGAGTGCCCACTGCTTGGCGAGGCTGGACGCGCAACTCACCATTCGTTCTCCAGGGTCGTAATATTATGGACATGTACTTTCAGGGCAGGATATAGAGTCTTCGTTTGTGATTTTCGTTAGAAGCTTTCACCACAAGCAGGGCACAGGAATTTTAGGCTGTAAATGCCTCCGAATCATAGTGATCCAAGTAAAAAAAATGTTGCAGAAAGGAATGAAAACTGCAAAATGAAAGAACCAAATGGTTCTTTAAGTGTAAAAGCTGAAAATTCAAGATGTGCAGCGCTTGCAGGACGACATGACGCAAGCGTTATGTCACGTTATGAGAACGTTGAAATATCGGCAGCTCTTCAGAGAGATACGGGAAGCCTTAACGTCCTTGAAAAAGAAAGGCTGCTATGCATCTATCTCCATGCTGCAAGGAGAAAATTACCAAAATGCATGCTTTAAAACCAATTTTCGAATCCAGAAAGGGAATGCGCCTTTTCTTCAATATGCTTTACCAACTATCCCCTCAAGAAATGCTTCTAAGACATCCTTAATGAGCAAACAGACGATGAAGCCTAGGAAAGCATAGGGGTATTTAATTGTAGTATTGTAATTTTGGAGCAAGTAGAAATGAATTAAGTGGACGAAAAGACAACCCTACCTTCGGGGGGAACCGAACCCACGACCTGCAGATTACGCGTCCGATGTACTACCGCTGAGGGATGAAGGCGGTCGTCCCCCCGTCCACTTTATTGGGAATTTCTGTACATATTATCCTGGGAGTGTTAGGCAGCGCCACTCGTAGCCGTGGCGGCGTGTGTGGAACGTACTTTCTTGCCAGAAGGCGTCACGTAGAACGTGATGCGCTCTGACCCGTTTCCTCTTCGGCGAGTGCGCGCTCTGATCCTAGTCTTTAACATTTGCTTATCTACTGGTGATTTCCCCGTAAAAATGCTACAGGCAAAGGTAACTGCTCTGTTCACATCAGGTGAGCGAAATAACCTATAAAATTATCGGCAGGTGTCAGTGTTCCTCGTCATTTCAAAGGCTCGGAAAAGATTATTTATTAAAGGGTCGTGTCTTTTTGTGAAAAAAATGCCACTTGTTGTCTCCGTGCCATTTTGGTTTCCGTAGGGGCCGATCGACTGAATTAGCCCTATTAACACGGAAGGACCTTATTTTGAACGGATTCGAAGAAGAAAAATTAACATTAGGCATATTTATTGATTTTTCCTAACCATTTGACAGTATCAATCATTTTACATTACTAAAAAACTTGAGCAGTATGGATTCCGTGGATTACCGCTCGAACTTCTCAGGTCTCGCCTAATGCACAGGAAACAATGCGTAAGCGTCTTAGGAGAATACTGAGACCCTCTGAATTTAAAAGCCGGTGTTCCCCAAGGCAGCGTATTAGAGCCTATACTGTTTAACATCTATATAAATGATTTAACAAATATTAGCAACTTAACACACTATATACTATACGCAGATGACACCAGCCTTTTCTTCCAGCCGTGTAGCGCTGATATTTTATCGCAGCAAGCTAATGCAGTCCGTGATACAATACAATTATGGAGCAAGGCAAATTCTTTACCGATTAATTCCAAAAAAAAAAAAATACAAGACCTGTTCTTTGTGCCCCTGCCCAAAAACACGTAAACCGTGACCTAAACGTATATTATTGAACAGAACGAACTGATGTCACTGCGGACGTGGAAACACAGGGAGTAATTTTTGATCAGCACTCAATGTGGGACAGACACATAGAACGGGTTTCAACAAGTATGGCGAAGGCATGTGGCGCGCTTTGTAGGCATCGAGATGTCCTTCCGCTGAAGATATGGTTATTGCTTTATAATACTATATTCATTTCTTATTCAAATTATTGTAACATTGTATGGGGAACAACGTTGCACAAAAATTTTCAGACATTATTTCTTTTGCAGAAAAAAGCATTGCGCCATGTTGCTCGTGTCGCTTACGACAGTCATACAGGTCCACTATTCTTTCAGTTTAATGTTCTCCCGTTTCATTATAATTGTGAGCTCAATCTTGCTATGAAATACTAAGAAAGCATAAAACAGGGTCACAGTGCCTTTACTGATCTTTGTAATCTAAACAAAACTCAGGATCTCAATTACAACATTCGAGAACGAGCAAATTGGGGCGTGCCCTTTTCACGAACTAATCATGGAAAAGACAGGCTAGCATCCCGAATATCAGTGTTAGTTAATCATCTAGAAATGGTAAACATTGGTCTTAGAAATGCTTCACACCTAATCCTGAAGGAGTATTTCCTTAGCCGGGGGGCTGCATGTGAATGATGTATATTGTATTTCTCCTTGTAGTTTTTGTTTATTGCTTAAGTCGGAAGCATTTTTCAGAATTCTTATATTCTAAAGTTGTTCTTACACATTCGTCTCTGCCGAGAAACCTGTACCGTGTCACCGTGTTCCATGGGTTCATGATTGTGTCTATAGAAACTGTGTATTGCCGGTAAAATTCGTGTAATTTTGTGTATATATGTAAAAAAATAATGCATATGTCGTATATTTTTAAACGCTCTATATATATAAAGCGAATCTTAGTGCGCGCTTAGCCATGTCTTTTATAATGATTTTGTGTACCAATGCACTGAGGTTTTTTTTTTGTATAAACTATGGTCTCTCTGCTGTCAAAGAACAAAAAGCCAATAGCGGCTTTTTTGCTCCTGTCCGAGCATTTATGTTCTAAAGATGAATGCTAAATAAAGGATTGCATTGGATTGGATCTCCCGGTAACCATCTCCCCGCTGCTTCTCATCCACACATGGTTCCCTTTAGCGGGAGATGGTGTAATTTCTTGAACCATATGCGCGCTATGCTCGCTATGTATGCGGTTTATGCATAGCTGTTTTGCACCTGCGCTTCGACTATACGCCTACGGCGGCCGGAGGGACATATTGAAGTCTTAAGGTGCTTCACCCCTAAAACAAGTGTCAGGCACATGTAGGAACGACGCGATAGAAACGCGCGTTAAGGAACACCTATTATGGCAGTGCAGGCGTCGCATGTTAAGTTGATCACATCACGAATGCTTCCCTCCACAAAAAAAAATCCTTTCCTATATTATTTCTTGCTAGGAGGCTCCAACTGAGATGCATCCTTTCAATGAATATCAACTGACGCGAAAGGCTTCGGCTATCACGAATAATAATTGCTTGCGTAGTATGCGCGGACACCAGGACATTATCATGAGGCATGCCGGAACGGAGGGCCCCTGAAATTTTGAGCATACGGTGTTCTTTTCATGGGCACTGATAACGCGCAGTATGCGTGCCTCAGGCATTTTCGCCCTCCTTCGACATGCGACCGCTGCGGCCGGGATCAACCCTCGTCATGTGGGTCAGAAGCCGACGCGGTTACCACGTCATCATGTTTTTATATGTGCATATGAGCCAAAATTTTAACATCCGCTAAGTTCCGATAATCAGTTCGTTTTTTTCCCTCAGCCCGATAATATGTCCACCTGTGCATATTAGCGGCGCCTATTAACACTGCAGTGGCTTTTGACGAGACGCTTGAATGCAACATGCGGAACTGCGCGATGGACTTTAGTAACATTGACGACCTTCCACATGTAACCCCGTTTTCGCGTTTCTTCGCCTTTGGTCCATTTAGTACAATGTGTGGGCAGCACGGTAAATGCGAATCTTCAGAATAAACTACTTACCAACCATTTCAGTGTTATGTCTAACATGTTTCGTAATAGGAGTCAAGTAGGAAGCTTTATGAAGATTTCATTTCTATGTGCAGGTGTATGTTTAACGGATTTCCTTACTTCGTATCTTTTCGAGGAAGGTTTTTCTGGTGAAAGCAGCGAGAGTTGCTGGTTCCACCGCCTTCTCAACAAAACAGTCTATTGTGGGAAGACCCTTCTTTTGCCCTCACAATAGACTGCATCAAACACTTCTCTATGTTTGAGAATATGGATCAAGAAATGACACTCGTGCAGCACACTATGCATAGTACTGCTTGCGAACTTCAGCAAACACTCCGCTATTGAACACATTGAAATGTTTAAAAAGCTTGCTGTAGAATTCCTCCAATTTGTCCTAGATTAATGCCTGACTGATTCACAGTAATTGGCTCCATGTTGGAAATACTTGAGTGCACGTCATTTCTGAGTTCAAAGGGACTTTCCAGCTATGGTGCTTGGTGTTCATTTCCAATATGGTAATTAGGTATAAACCGCACTGTGGCCTATAATTTTAAACAAGAAAAATCCTGCAGATCCCCTGCGCTGTGGGAATGAGTGTTAGGAATGATGAAGTTGCACCAGTATTCAGTCTACACTGAATACGTTATTGTTCATGTGCTCAATGTTCGACAATGGTTTTGTGCATGCTATGGAAAGGTATATCATTGCATTGACATGATAGTTGTTACTGTTTTGATTCCAATAAAGTATTAGAAGAAACTTTTGTTGGGTGGTTGTGGCGGGAGAAATTGTCATACATGAAAACTATGGAATAGAACTTCTGAGAGAAAATAAATTACTAAGATAGTGATCTCTCAATGTTACTACTGAAATTCTACCAGGCAGATCTAACAGATATTTCTTGTAACGCATTATACAGGAGAAATAGTTAGTGAAAAAGAATCAATAGCCATGTTCGAACGAGGACAGGTGCTCGTTATCCAAGCCGGCATACTTTAATGTGCCAACTGAAGCGTCATCAAGTACATGGAACGCTAAGATACGTGAGAGTATATGCCAAGGACTTTATTTCGGCTTTGAGGACCTCCCTTTCTGTCAGTCCATCACCTGTGCCTTCTTAGTTTGTGGAAGCTTTCTGATGCCAAAAGCATGGCTTTCTACTACTGTGACAACAGAAATTATGTAGAAAATGTTTCTTTTTAGGATAGGGTCATCTCAAACAAGAACAGTGTAACAGATTTTTTTTCTTCACATTGATGCCACAGCATGTGTGCAAGAGGGCTCACGCCAACGTTCGCAACATAGAAATGGGAAAGCCTTTGTTTTAAAGAGGAGACCCGTCTTTAACTTGCACGGTTTATGCTTCAACGTACGGCGCGTCTTTCTCATTCGTTTTGATGGGACATAGTGTAGAAAATTCGGCCTAGTTGGCAAGTACACTACCTATCTCTACATTTATGCTGAAACTACCAGAGTGCGCCCCTAAGTACGGTAAACACGACCACTCTATGTTGTACCGAACGGCGCAGTGCGCGCAGGTTATTACTGTTTGCGCAGACAGCTGATCCCCATCTTCAGTATCGCCGACGTCCGATAGGTTGCCATTGTCCAATTGGACGAACATTTTATCCGCGTCTTTGAGCGCCACTCATCGGGGCCTACGGGCTCTCGTCGCAGAGTAAAATAACTCAGGTTTCATTCCGGCACCTGAAAAATAAGCAGAAACAGCGGTACTGCCTCGAGACGCCACACTGTCACTCGCGAAATGCGGCAACCACCGAGCCCTCATGTACTCAAATGAGGACAGACGCCTCGATGCATGCAGTCACTGAAATGCGCATTCCCCGAGAATGCCTTTAGTGGTTATATCTTCTATATGGAGTTAAGAGTATACTGCTAAATTCTCACCGCAATAGTAACAGCGGCTCGTGAGTAAAAAATATCAAAAAGGGCACTTACCTCGCCCAGCGTCCACTTCGTCGTCTTCTACCTTTGTTGCTCCTCGCTGCTGCTCTGAAGAACGCGATCACGTGAGAATTGATGTCAATTCCTCTGGAGGCGTTTTGCGTGTTATACAAGCTGGGTTTCAGTTTCTTTTTTCTTGTTAGTAGCGCAAGCAAAACCTTTTTTAGTCTTGTCCTCGCTCGAGGACACCAGGGCCCAAAGGGTTAATGTCCCTAGGTGTTACCAGTCGTTTTCACGGATTCTGCCGATATTTATTGCTTAATATCCCAGAAGACCGCTGTTCGCGCTGGCAGTACAGGGAAAGTCGATGCAGAGTGGATATGTTGAGCAAGTGGTGTTTGTGTGTTTAACGTTGCTGTGTTGCGTGTACGTTGTGCACGGATCGATGTTCTATATATGCGATCTCTCGCTTCAGGCACGTTAACTTGGCGCACACGCTTTTGCCTGGTACGATTGAAAGCTTCAGCAGGCCATCTCCTTTCTTTTTATTTTTTTGCTACGTCCTGCAAATAGTGTTCGAACTCCCACGAAGAGAGTGATGCTCCTCCCACCAGATGAATTACTTCACTCTCCCTCACTCCCCCTCAGCCAGAGTGACAGAACTCTGTGCGAGAGAGCGCGCACACCGTGCTGCAGAGAATGTCCTGCTCTCCTGAAGAGATTGTGAAATGTGGGACACGGCGCTTACTCTCCAGAAAGGAGGCCTAGCACTCCACTGCAGCTAAGTGTGAAGCGTACAGGCCTCTCAATCGGGCCTTGTTGACGGATGCCTCATGCAGCCATAAATGACCAGAGGGTGCAACCTCGCTCTCATCCTGTAACCAGTATCGCTGACAATGACCGCTAGGGGTGCGAAGAACATGAGGCACGCGCAAGTGTTGAGTTTGTTAGAAAGCTTTATTGTTCAGGGCGTCGATGGATAAAGGCGTCTGGTTCTCGCTTCCTTTGGTCTCCCTATATTCTTCCGCTCTGATTATTTACTAGAAAAAGGCAAATCTAGAGGTAATCAGAGCGAGGACCGAAGACTTTAAAGTCGCCCTAAACAACAAGTTCGAGGCCTTAGGCTAGTACGATGAAGATTTAGAAGAAATAAACAAAAAACCATAGCGAAAACAATCCTTGAAATAGCGATAGAACTGGGAGGTAAAGCAAGAAAGCAAGGAACAAGTAAGTTGCCCCAATCTACCAAAGACTTAATGAAAAAAAAACACCAACAAAAAAATTCATTTTTTCAAAAGATAAAATAGAATTCCCAGAACTATCAAAAGTGATTAGTAACGCCAGGCAAACAGCTGTAAGAAACATTACAATGATAGAAATATGAAAGCAGTAGAGAAAGGCAACAGCATTAAATCGGTCAAAACGAAAGTGCACTTACGACAAAAAAAAATGCATGCACTAAAAGATAAGCAAGGTACCGTTATGAACGATTGCAACGAAATAGTAAAGGTAGCAGATTTCTACTCTGAACCGTACAGCTCTGAGACAAACCATACAACCTGAATAGAAGTAGAATCAGAGGACGACACTGAAATTCCATGCATAATCACTGACGACATCAAGAAACCTGTCAGATGGATTTGCCGCGGTAAAGCAGCAGGTGAGGACGGAATAACAACCGACTTGACCAAAGACGGAGTAGACATTATAATTGAAAAACTTGCATCGCTCTTCACAAAATGTATCAAGACATCAAGTGCACCGCGCATTTTGAAAAATGGCAATATAATCCTAATTCACAAGTAAGGTAACATAAAGGAATTAAAGAATTGCAGATTAATTAGCCTACTCCTAGTAATATACAAGCTATTTACAAGTAGTTTTAGCGAGAATAAGAGAAACACTCGCCTTTAACAAACCAAGAGGACAGTCTAGTTTTAGGAAAGGTTACTCAACATTGGACTCAACAATTCTATCGACCAAGTAATTAAGGAGTACGCTGAATATAATAAAGCTCTTTATATAGCGTCTATAGACTACGAGAAAGCATTTGACGTCATAGAAATACAAGCAGTTCTAGAAGCTTTACGTCAACAAGGGGTACCGTGACGCATACGTGCAAACTATAAACAACATACACAAAGATTGCGCAGCCGCACTACTCCTACATGAGAAAAGCAGAGGAATCCCTATCGGGAGAGGTGTCAGACAAGGAGACACGATCTCCCCAATGGTATTCACTCCATGTTTAGAGCAAGTGTTTAAATTTTTAGACTGAGAAAAAAGGGAATTCGAATTGACGGTGAATATCTCAGCAATTTAAGATTTCCACATGACGTACTTTTTAGCAATTATGGGGACGAACTGCAAAACACGATTGATGACTTAAAATGGGAAAGTATTAAGTTGGATTAAAAATGACTAGGCAAAAGACCAATGTTATGCTAAATAGCCTAGCAAAAGAACAGTAATTTAAAATTCACAGTGAACCCTCAGAATGTGTGAAAGATGTATACCTAGAGCACTTACTAACAGGAGCACCTACCCATGAAAAAAAAATTCTCCGTCGAAAATAAGGATGCGTTGAAGCGCATTCGGAAGGCATTCCGATGTCATCACTGGAAACTTGCCGCTGTCACTAAAGCAAAAAATATTGTTTCACTGTATTCTCCCAGTACTAACGTACGGTGCAGAAACCTGGAGGATAAGGGAAAAAAAACTAGACATGAAACTTAGGAGCACGCAACGTGAACTGGAAAGAAAAATGATAGCTGTAACGCTAAGAGATAAAAAGCGAGCAATGTGGATCAGGGAACAGATCGGAATAGCTGATATTATATCGGTTCAAAGAAAGAAGTGGACCTGCGCAGAACATGTGATGAGGTGGAGAGATAACAGTTGGACAGTAAGAGCGACGGAGTGAATACCAAGACAGGGGAAAACGCTACAGAGGCAGGCGAAAGGTTAGATGGAGCGATGAAATTAAATAGTTTGCAGGCATAAAGTGTAACCAACTCGTTCAGGAGAGGGTACATTGGAAATCGTTGGGTGAGGCCTTCGTCCTGCAGTGGACCTTAGATAGGCTGATGATGATGATCCTTCTGTTCGTTTTGACGCCCCCGTGGGGAGCACAAGAGAGCGCAAGACAGCGCACGCATGCGTGCAGGAAAGTAGGACACCTGCTGTCACAGTTGAGCTCGCTTATTAGGCATGCACAGCTGGGGCAATCTAACGCCCAGCCGTGCTTAATCCATCCGCCATGCTGTACATTCTGGAGCTGCTGTTCCAGACGGTAAACGTCAATGACGTGCGCCTGTGCCCTTCTTTGCTTCATGTGTCCTTTTTTTTTTCTCCCTCTATTCAGGTTCTAAGTGCCTTCATAGTCTTGGTATGCCGTAAAACACGGGTCGGAGAAGTGTGTTACCTTCAACGTAAAGGTTTCTGTTGCAGGCATCAGCTCAGCACTCAGGATCCCCCTTCGCTTGCACAGGCTTCCGCTCTCCACTACGCACCGCTGGCCGTGGAAGGGTGCCGAACCAGCGCGTGCCGAAATCACACCCGTCGTCCCCTTTACCATGATGGAATGTGCACTGGCATTGCAACTCGCAAAAATCCTGCGGAATCAGACACCCGAAAGAGGGGAGGGGGTCGAGGGGGAGGAGCGGGTTGCAGGTTTGACATATCCGTGGGGCTTTTGCCTACGAAGGGTGTTGCAATTAGGCTGTGTGCCGTGTTTTAACATTCGGTGCATGCACTCCTCTACCCAATTAAGTAGCAAACAACGAGAAAGAAAGCGACCGAGGAAGGATAATCTAAGTAGAAAAAAGGGCCTCATAACATGACTACTTGTGGAACGCCGCAGTCTACAAAGCAGCCAGCCTGAAGGGCGCAGAGGGCGGCATCTTACTCGCTTTCACGTGCATACAACGTCTCGTGAAGCAAGAGCAGGCCGAAAGCAGCCTCGTATTCCTCGTGGGTTCGTGCCTTCACTCCATGCTTGCAGTCTTGCTGCTCCTGCTCTGACTTGTGTTCTTCCGCTTCAGCATGCTTGTAGACTGGCCGCATTGCTAGGCCTTCCGCCTCTTTACCGTCTGATTGGGGCCCAACTCCCTGATTCGCCAAGCACTTCTTCGCCTTCTTGTGACGCTGGAAGTTGCTCAAGACACACGTCTGGTACTTGCAATTCTCGCAGGAGTACTGGTACTCTCCCTTGTGCGCCTTGACACGCCTGCAAAAAGTAGGAAGACCTTACATCATCCCAAGGGTGACAGTTCCTTCCTCGTTTTAAAATGGCTGGCTAGAAGTTGTGGTTAAAGGGGCTTTTCCCTAGAGCAGCAACTGTGGACTTCGCGTGGTGGCCACCAATGGCGCGTGCGTTATCTCGGAAGCCATCAGTGGGCAGCTGGTAAACCGCTCTGAACGCGAAGAGACGCGACGGAAAGCGGAAAGTGTTCCTGGAGCAGCCGTATTTCCTTACACCAGCGTTTTGTGGAATTGCATTAGATCGTACGCAAAAGAGTTAGCAGCCAGCCTCACTTCGCTTGACATTTTATATCATGCATTGTTATCGCATCATTGCTTCGTCGTCTTCCAGAAGTGTGGCTTTTTGCATTGACATTGCGCTACAGCCGAGTGGTACTAATGATGGCACGATGTTACGCCATTATAGGACAACTGCTCTGCTTGGCCACGTGAATAGGATCCAGCTTGTCCTGACTATGCCGTCACCATTGAGGCACATTCAATCTGCGGGAGCACCAACAGAGGTTAATTGCGGAAATACGACGCCTCACCTCACTGGGCGCACCAGGAAAAGCGCACATGAAGGAGAGGGAAGGTTGCGCCTTTTGATTGGCACAAATACCCTCACGCCAAATCATTATCGTGAAATTTCGCGTTAGAGAGCTGTTTCGTGAAAATTGACAAACTGATACCACTTTGTGTTCCCGATTGATTAGTATTACTGACGAAGTCATGTGGGTATTGTTCGAAATATAAAGCTGCAGGGACAGGTATGGACACGAGTGGCGCTGTGCGCTGTTGAAATGTACAGAAATACTCAATGAAGTGGACGGTGAAGAGACCACCGTTGTAACTACGCTGTGAAGAATGTAACTACACTGTAACTACGCTATGATGAATGTAGATTCCTAAATCTAGTTCCTACAAGGATAATTTTACACAAAAGAAGCAGAACTCCAAAGCGAAGCACTCAGAATTTCCAAATTTATTGTGCTGTAAACATCAACAAAGTCGCCGTGAATCCGCGAACCGCGTTGGAAACAGAATACACGTTGGTCAAAAGCTAACAGAGGTACGCTGGTATATTTATTGATAAATATCGCGCCTAAATACTGGGGGAATATCGATAAGATCCTGCTTGTTTTAAAAGTACAAAAAGAATTTTAGCTAGCGCTACCTACACGCATTGAACGGAAGCGCCGAACCAGAAGGTTCTTGACCTCGGCGAGTGTGGTGGTTAGAGCGACTTTGCCTTAATGAAGGAAGCTTACTTTGCCTCAAGGCGCAAAGTTATGCAAAGTTTCAAGAAGGCTTCCACGCACGCGGCAACGTTCTTCCCTCTGTGGCGTCCAAAAGAAGAAAAAACAATGTACTTGCCTTGGTGGTGCCGTCCTGTTCGCTAAGCTGTGGAATGGAGAGGACAAAGGGGCGAAGCAGTGTTAACTGAAAGGAGCCCCCATCTCCAATAGGGAGCACACCTGCTTGTTCACAAAGCAGCCCCGTCGCCTGATCTGGCTGGCTTTTAGGGTCGAAGCTACTCAAGGTCGATTGATTGATTGTGGTTTGGTTAGGAAAGGACGCTAATTTCTGCAGCCCATGTAGGGAGCACGGCTAAGCGTCCGTGGGCGTGGGGGAAAGGGAGTGAGAGAGGAGAGAAAGACCGTAGTGGAGGGCTTTGGAAATTTAGGCCACCTGGGGTTCTTTAACGTGCACTGACAACGCACAGTACACGGGCCCCTGGCATTTTCGCCTCCATCGAAAATGCGACCGCCGCAGCCGGGATCGAACCCGCGTTTTTGGGTGGCAGCCGAGTACCGTAACCACTACACCACCGCGGCGGACGTCAAGGTCGAGGCTTGTCTGTTGTCGCGTCGTAGCCACGCTCGCCCTCGCTCTCGGGGCGCGTCTCCCGTCGCGCGATGTCTCTCTCTTCCATTAGTTGCTGTCTTTAGAGAGAGCGAACGACGCGCGTTGACTATGGGAGCGTTCTTTCTTCGATGAATGCTTTACCAGTGGCAAGGAGCGTGAACGCGCCCTCGCCCGCGAGAGACAAGGCTGATGCGGGCACCGTCTCGTAGCGAGTTTCTTGATTGAAAAAAAAAATCCACGGAGTGAAAGATGATGAGTGGGCGAAGCTGCGGAAGTTCATCGTAGATCGTGCCGAGTTCTCGTTTAATTTAGTTAACCTGCACGCTAGGAATCCTTATGGCTCAACTACGCACAAGTGAAATCTCCCACCGGCACTTCAAGTCAAGATCCGTGCATATATATATATATATATATATATATATATATATATATATATATATATATATATATATATATATATATATATACGGGTGGGCGGTGAACGGATCGCCAGCGTGAGCAGTCGGTGTTTTTCAACCAAGAAACTCGCTTGCAGACGCTGCCTGCGCCAACGTTCTCTCGCGGGTGAGGGCGCATTCTCCTTCTTTTGGAGCCGGTAGAGCGTTCGTTAAAGAAAGAGCGTTTCCATAGTCAACGCGCGCCTTTTGCTCTCTCTCTCTCTGTCTCTCTCTCTCTCTCACAAGACAGCAGATGGAAGAGTGAGAGAGTTCGCGCGCCGGGAGGCACGCGTCGAGGGCGAGCGTCCCGGCGGCGCCAGGTGGCTACATACATACTACTGCTACAGAGGAGGGAACGACCCACACCCTAAGGAGCTTCGCCTCTAAAAAAAATTACTCCATCTGCCGCTGAAGGGGACCATGATCGATGCGAAGCAGCACGGGGGGTGCACACCGCGTTTGCATCAGTTCGACAAGGTGTTGCGTTTGCATCGGATGATGATGATGATGATTGTGGTTCGGTTAGGAAAGGACGCTAATTTCTGCAGCCCATGTAGGGAGCACGGCTAAGCGTCCGTGGGGGTGGGGGAGAGGGAGTGAAAGAGAGGAGAGAAAGGCCGTAGTGGAGGGCTCCGGAAATTTAGACCACCTGGGGTTCTTTAACGTGCACTGACAACTCACAGTACACGGGCCTCTGGCATTTTCGCCTCCATCGAAAATGCGACCGCCGCGGCCGGGATCGAACCCGCGTATTTTGGGTTTGCATCGGTTTGACGCTAGCAGCCGCTGCCTGCGTCAGCGTTCTCTCTCGCGGGCGAGGGCGCGTTCTCGTTCCTTGAGAGCGGGTAAAGCGTTCATCGAAGAAAGAGCGTTTGCAAAGTCAACGCGCGCCGTTCGGAGAGGAAAGCAGGAATGCCGAGAGGAGATGACACAAGAAGAGGAGGGTGAGGAGGATGCGCATGCGCAGTGCGGGTGTGGACACCACATGGCGGAGGGAGGGACGGAAAAAGCCCCCCTCCCCCGCCCGCCATAAGCTGCTTCACATTTAAAAACCGACTGCTCGCGCGGCGCAACCCTACAGCGAACATCCCATATATATGGGCAATTGATCTTGACCTGCAATGCAGTGCCGGTGGGAGATTTCTGTTGTGCATAGGTGGACCATAAGGATTGGCAGCGTGCGTGGCAGCGTTGTAACTTCCCGACTAAATTAGTCGGGAACTCAGAATGACCTGCAACGTGGCAGCGCAGGAATCTCATCAATACCGGGAGCATAAATGACAACACGTGTGTACATACACACATGCGCTGTCGCTCGTTTACATGCATGAGGGGGCAATGTCACGGGTGATTTACGGTAACACAGAACGATTCCCAGCTTCGCCCACTCGTCATGCTACAGTTCGTAAAGATGCATGGATTATTTTATCTCTTCCGGGTAAAGGAAGATGATGCCAAGCATGCAGGTGCAGGTAGAACGTGTTTCTCAAAGCTCCCGTAAGGTAGAATGTCTGGAATGTACCTACAGGAAGGTCAATAAACCCTTGTTTATATGGTGCTTATGGTACTTGGCTGTAACCCAAAAGGCGCGGGTTTGATCCCTGCCGTGGCGATCGCATTTTAGATGGCTGCGAAAATGACAGACGCCCGTGTACTGTGGGTTGTCAGTGCACGTTAAAGTACCCCCAGGAGGTCAAAATTTGCGGATCCGTCCACCACGGCATTATTCTTCTTTCTTTCTCTTTCATGGATCCATTTGATTGATTTCTGAGGTTCTACTTCCCAAAACCATCTGTAATTATGAGAGACGACGCAGTGGAAGGCTCCGGTGATTTTGGCTGCTTGGGGTTCTTTACCGTGCACTGACATCGCACAGTGCAATCGCCTTAACATTTCGCCTCTACCGAAATCCAGTCGCTGCGGCCGGGGTTCCATCCCGCGTCCCTCGAAAAAGCAGCCGAGTACCATAACCCCGAGACCACCGTGTTGCGGGGGGCTATCTCTTTCATCCCTTATTTTCTGCCCCTTGGGACTCTGAGACATGCTCTAGACAATGACTGCAGAAAATTGTATCTTTTTCTTATTATGAATGAACGCTTCTCACAAAAGCTTTATACTGTGCTCGGATATTTTGTCGAGGATTGCCGTGCCAAAACGCAGGCCATTTGTGGTTCTCATACGCAGGCTTATTTGGTATAACAATGCAGTTCCTTAAGTGGCTCTCTAGTGAGTCAACCCGATCATTGCAGAGTCATATACATAGCTGTTTCCCTATTTTAGCCTAACTTTGCCTTCAGTTATGAACCCTTACATGCACCACGGGCACGTAATGCTTCAGTGCAGTCTATCTATTGGCACAGGAATTTAAAATAACAATTAACCCTTGGAATGTGTGAACGAATACGTATATCTGGGGATAGGTACGCCTACCCATCAAAGGAAATCCTCCGTGGAATAAGCATCAGATGGAGCGCATTCGGTAGACATTCCAATATCATTACTGCAAACTTGCCAATGTCACAAAAGCGAAAAGCGTTTATTCACTGCATTCTCTCAGCACTAACGTACGGTGGAGAAACATAGAGGATAACTATAAAATTAGAGCTAAAATTAAGGAGCATGCAATGTGCAATGGACAGAAAAATATCATGTGTAACTCTACGAGATAAACGTGCGGTGTAGATGAGAGAACAGACAAATGTAGCTGACATTCTTATACAAATTAAAATAAAAAAGTGGACTTAGCAGGGCATATCATGTTAGGACAGATAACAGATGGATTGTAGAGAAGTGACGGACTGGATACCAAGAGAAGGAAAACGCTACATAGGCAGGCGGAAGGTTAGATGGAGCGATGAAATGAAGAAGCTTACAGGCATAATGTGGAAATATCTCGCTCCGGATAGGGCGAACTTGAAATGGTTTCGAGAGGCCTTCATGCTGCCGTGGACTTAAGATAGGCTGCTGCTGATGATGCGCTATACAAGTGAGAAATCCAAACACACTCAGGCTTGTTAGCTCCAAAATGCAACAGTGTGGAGTAAAATTGTCCAACGTACGACAATATGCAACGGAGTTGAACATTCCTCAGCATGAGTGCTTCGTCTTTTCCGACATTGACCATACTGCACAAAGGAAAGTGGTGCCGCATGTCAACGGTATTGAAGAGGTTGTTCTCCTCAGAAAAACGTTTAAAGATTTCTTTGATTTGAACTGGAGCCAGTCGCTTCCATTCCTGAGAGCTGATACATTAACGTCCTCCAAACAGCTTTTGGTATATCGTGTAGACTACGCACTGCTTCGTTGACCATAACTCTCATATGACTAAATGGGCGCACGTCTTTATTTTATTTATTCTATTTATTTGTTATTGTTTAGTGCGTGTGTGGTGCGCCGTCCGTATAATGCACGCTGAAGAGATGGTGAGGAAGATTACTGTACTTTTTTCCCTTTCCTGCAAGCCCCGCTCCTGTGGTCTAGTGGTTATGACACTCGGCTGCTGATTCAAGGGCAGTGGGACCGAATCCCCGCAACAGCAGTTGCATTTCTATGGCGGCTAAATGTTGAGGCCCGTGTACTATGCGATGTGCACGTTAAGAACAGCAGTTGGTGGAAATTTACGGAAGCCTAAGGCCTATCTCATAATCACAGCTTGTATTGGACCTTAAACCCCCAAATCGACCAATAAATCATCTTTCCTGCAAGGATGTTTTCTAACCAATAACTCTCGTCCAGATATTGCTTTCCTGATCTAGGGGCGTTCACACTTGCACACTGCATCGAAAGTTCGCGAGCACCACAATACCTTCTTTTAAACAATTTCCGTGTAGTGTGCCCTGACACACGAGTCCCATTTCTGGAATGTACAAGAGGGGCACAAGGGAAAGAAAGGATAGGCAGGGACGGGTGCGGAACGGAACGAATGTCTAGGTGGGAAAGCGGTTCGAGTAGGAACACGATCTGTGGACAAGAGTTCTTGGATGGCAAACATCTTTGCCGGAGAGGCAACTTACACATTTCTGAAAATTCTAGTGCAGCTAAGGAGAGGATAGCAAAATGGCACATATCTGCTTTAGTGAAGACAGGAAAGTACGTTGCTAAAGTACCCTTTGTGACTGGATACGTTAATATTTTGCTCATATGCTGGAACGCGGCAGTTCGTAGACAGCGGGCGAAATCGCACATGTGAGGTCATACCCAGCGCGCCTTGGATGAAAAGAAAGCATGTACCGGAGAAGCACGCCACTATCACCCGGCCGCATAGAAGTGCCCCGCTGGTCTGCTGCCATTTGCATGGCGTGCCTGCTGATAGGGAGAGCATGGGCGCATTTTGAAGGATCCTGTGCTTAGCGGCGGAATGCTTCAAGCCGACCAGCACCACGAGACCAGAAAACTTGAATATAATTGAATGACTGTTAACGCGTCATCTGATTTAAACTTACCTGTCCTGCTCAACATTCAGCTCTCTGCATTTAATGAGGCACCTAACGCCTTACCGCACTTTTTCTGAAAATCAGTAATACATCTAGCGTGAAAATTATCTGCGACAAGTGATGCGACATGAAAGCAAAGACAATGTTGTATCTTAGATTGTGAGGTGCATGCGTTGAATACTGCAACAGTTGCGCGTGCTTGGAGGATTTGTAATTCTCGTGTTACCGTAATATAGGCGAAGCACAAAAGCGCAAACACCAGTGTTTTTGAACAAATCAACAAAAAAAAAACGCAGTCTTCTCTCACAGTCAGGTGTCATGCCTTCTGCGCTTCCTCAGTATACTACTGAAAGAGATAGAGAACGAGTTGCGACTGCTGTGGTCAGGGGTAAAGTCCCTGTATAATCGCTTTTACAAGAAGCCAAAGCGATTTATGTGCAGAAAAGCTTCCCCATTGGCTGCTTCTGAGGGTTTCCATCTAAGGCACGTAGGTTTCCGGTTACTGCAGCCATTTTCTTCCTAACATCTGACGAAGTGCCAACCGGCCACTGGACCTATTATTGATGCCCCCAAGTGCAAGAAACCTCCTGTTGCTTGGTTCCTTTGTTGTCTCCAAGCCTTCTTTTGCTCGCACGGCACCCGCGGATATGGTACAGAGGAACGGAGGATTGTGTTTCTAAGGTTGATTTATCGCCTTTGTCGCGATCTGTGAAGGAGGTTGGCCTGCATGGTCTTGCAGAAACGGTCAAGATAGAAAGCCAGTGTGGAAGGCATTGTAGCAAATGACAAAATCGAGGGGAAGAGGAAGAGAGAGGATGACTCCTCCCTACTTGGTAAAAGTGTTATACAGGAAGTCTAGTCAGGGGCAGCACTGATGGCATGAATGACCATGACTGACCAGTGCAACTAGTGAGGGGCTACAGGAACAAAACAACACAAAAAGGGAAGCGATGGACAGGACCACAGCTTTACGGCTTGGGCACAATGGCAAGAGTTAAGCATCTTGGGCATGTACCTAGCTAGCAGTGAAACATAAGTGTTGTCCTAGAGGGCGGTATTATTAGTGAAATGACAAGCATTCGACATATTGCTGCTTACCTTTCCAAAAGAGATTTCTTCGTGAATGTCTTCCAGCATTCCTCGAATGTGCAGGCGTAGCCACGATTCAGGTGCAACAATGTCCTGTGAACATTGAATTCGTGGAGCGTGCTGAACTCCTTGTTGCAGCACTTCAGTGGTTCCCGCAACTGACTGTGACTTTTTTCCTTGTGCCTATTGAGGTTGTAGCTCCTTTCAGTGCTGTAAGTGCACTGATCACACCGAAGTAAGGACAGGAATTGGCAGGCACTTGCCTTCTTGTCCCTCTGCCTGCGATAGGGGAAATTTCCTAACGCGTTATAACGTTGCACTTGCCTTCTTTTTGCGTCGTACGATTTCACACACGTGTTGTTGCGTACACGTGGGGCTCATATTTGTCCAATGAGGAGCCTTGTTTAAAAGTGACAGAGATGCGCTTATGACAGAATTGAGTAGCGAATTTGGGTTAGAACCAGTTCATCGAACTCGTCTTCGAAAATAAGTCAATGTAATAAAACAACTGCTGGAATTTTACGCGCGAGAACAGCTGTTTCGTTACGAGGCATGCATGTCTTGGGGGGCGGAGCTCTAATTTTGACGAGATAGCTTCTTTAAAATGCCCGAGAACACACGAGAGTGTAGAATGAGCAAAAACATTCAAGGCGGCGGCCAACATCCATCTCATCTATCGTTCTGACTGGCAATATTCATAGGCTACGTTAAATTCCCATACATTACTCGACGCAAAAACAAAAGGAAAACTTCAGCGTACCAGTGCGGGCGACTTCCAGACCGTGTTCTTTTGCGAACTCCGTCAGGCTTGGCAATGCGAGCTGCGAGACCACGCCGGGCAGGGACGGGGTGAACCATCACGATCAAAAAAGGGCTACATTTCAGCTGTCGAGGTCGGCACTGTAGGCCGGGAATGAGCAACGTTCGTGGCTGAGGCGCCTTAAGTACACGGCGCGCTTTTTGAAAACCACGTGACTGCGAGTATCTTCTGGAGGTTTGGCACTACAGATACTCATCCTCGCGGCTCTATGACAAAGCCATGGCCATGGCACCCCATCTGAACGTCGGGAAGAAGGGATAGAAGATTACGGTCACGGTCACAATGCAAATCAATCTGCTCCTTTATTGATAATGCCAGGGAATAAGGCGGAAAAGATATGGCCATTATCTGCGCTGGACTTATTCATAAGGAAGAGTGGGTTCCCGCTGGCTGATTATCCTGTATTAGTCATACGAATAAACATGAAAAATTGTTAAAAAAAGGACGGGTACTGAGATTCCCTTCAAGGCATCGCTTTTTTAAGTTTTATGACTGCATTTTATCGATGCTCGCAATAATACACAATTACACACTTTGTTTCAGAAATTCTTTGCGGCATTGTGCACGCTACAGGCCTCTTCGGCCAATCCGGAGGGCGAACACATGTTAAACGTGTTCTTTTCTTCCGCGCCTTGTTATCTAACAATGGCGGGCGCTGCGGTGGCATCTGCCGCTTTCGCTTCTTGGAAAAGACGCTGTACAGGAACTTAAGGCATGTAGCTGTTCCCAGGCTCGTGTCTGAACAATGGAACTTCGTTTGGTTTCGGTATAATTCTGGGCTGGGTGGCCTGGTAGCCTTGGCTGGGCTTCAATGGACTGGTGAAACTGAGTGAGGATTTATGGCCCCCACTTTTTGGCAATTGCTGCGTGAAGAACAATGTTTCATGTTTCTTTCTGTTCAACGTAATTGTACTTAAGCCTCCACCACTCAGAAAGAAGAACATCACGGAGGTGATCGTGACATTGAACGTAGACAAAGGGAAGGAATTATTTCTGTGCGAAAAACACGACACAAAAGAAGACAGGACCAAGCAGTTTTCGCGCTTAAAAATTCCTTTCAGACTATGAACCAACTCGCCCAGGAACGTATCTTGTTAAGGAATGATCGTGTATTCTTTTTTTGGTTTACATTTTCCTTTCTTTTTTTGCTAAATCAGCTCTGATGATTCACACAAGAGTCACGCACTCTATACTTAGATTACAGGCGCAGGGAAGGGTGGATACCCTACTGGCAAGATCTTGTACTCTTTTGTATACCACGCGAAGGCGTCTGGCGAAGAGAAGGCTCTGGGAAGACAACAAACGCACCAGAGGAAGTGGTGCCCCTACCACTTGGCGACCCCAACAATAAGGCTCTAGCAAAGAAGCGAAACAACGGCACTCGTCTGATTGTTTCCGTGCCCCTAGCGGCCAGTTGTTAGCAAGGATGGGCTGGCCGGTGAGAGAAAGCCCCTAGATTGAGAGGCTTTACAATGATAAAAACGATGGTAGTGTGCCTTCCCCTTTGTAAAGGGTTGGCACATTTATAGGAGCAACAACCAAACATGTCTATATTCAAGAAGAAACAAGTGAAATGATTAGAAAAAAACGAAATAATAAATGCAGGAACAGTGTAGTGTAATTTCTCTTCGCGCCCTTTTGCGTCCTTCCCCTGAATCACTTCCTCACTATCGTTGCGGCTGTCCATCTTCGGAGCCGCCGCTTGTTTCGCTCTACGGCTCCCCTATCAAGCTCCCTGTCATCACCCGCAGATGATAGCTATATGCCTCCACAATGCCTCTACAAGAATGCTCATGTTGTTCGCGCGGGTTTCTCGCGGCACTTGCGCCATGCCATCTTCCATTGACAACAGTGTTGCGCTCAAGAAGCATCCATCCTTAAATCTGCAGTCTGTCTGTTTTCCAACTACACTAAAATATTTTCTTACTTTTCTCTATTTAATGGCGACGCGCTCGTTGGTAGACGAGGCCACGGGCTGATATCTGGATGGCCCGTCGCCAATTTGATATCTTTTCATCGGTGTGATCGCGGCAGCGGTTGTGTCCTTATCAGAGTTACTGTATATATGCTCCCTATAGGAGCGAGTTCCGCAGATGTCCGCCATCTTGTACACGCATTTGCGTCAAGCAGTAAAGCCGTAGCTTTGGAATGTAGGAGACGGCGCGGCTGAACGGCGACGTGCGCTTGCTAGCTCGTTCATTGTGCCTCGTCTGGCGGAATGACTCTCGCTTCCAAAAAAAAAAAGAACAGGGAATGTGAAGCAAACAAATAAACTATCAGTTTAGACATAAGAGGTGTTATAATTTCTTCGTTGGCCTTTAATGCAGGTAGAAATGTTATTTTAAATATCAAATGTAAACACCATTCTAGGCAAAATGAGTTGAACGAATCGCTCATTACATGTCCGTCATGACGCAGCGCCTTAAGGGAAGAAATAGATGTTTAGAAAAACGACAGCGTAAGCTGAACGAACAGACAGACGAGGGTAGGTCCAGGCGGATCGGGGTTAATAGAAGCTGGATGCGGCTTTAAAATTAAATGCCGCGTATCAGTCTGGTAAATGAACAAATTAAATTTTTGTGCATATTCACACGCGGAAATTCTTTTCTTTCCGGTCCGATTTTTCTTTCCGGCTAACCAACTGTTACTAAGTTCCGTGAAGCGCTGCATAAGACGGCCTCGTGACAACAAGGGTCATTCAAAGGCTCTGTCCACTCGAACTACAGGGGTGACACATTTTTGCGGCCGGGAATGTGTTCAATTCCCCGTCTTCGTGTGTAAGAAGAAGATGAACGTGAAGCCAGCGCGCGGGCGACCAGCGGATTGAGGCTTTGAACATTCTGGGCTCAGGTGGATGTCAATAAAAGACTGTCTGAGATCAAGGCGTAGTCGGCTGTTCTGTTTTCCATATATTACAGTGAAATGTCCATCGGCCAAGGAAAAGATCACGTAGGGCCAAAAAAAAGAAAAAAAGAAGACGGTAGTGCCTTTTGTGAAAAAGAACAAAAAAACATGGTCCTCTAGTGTGATGGAACTAGAGTCTGCAGAGCATCAAGTACCGCGCTCCCAGAACCAGCAGTCACTGTCCCACCGGCTGGCTCCATTTATTTATTTCAAGCATTCCGTGCGATAAAATTAAAGAGACGACTGCAGAACTGAGCTTATAAGTGAACGTACCTATAAGTTTTAGCTTGTTTGCAAGAGCAGAAAATGGAAAGCCTAAGTATTTATGGCGATGACGCCAAGATAACTCACAACGCCGTCTTTAAAAGAGTGCACCTCTCTCATCAATACGCCCTCTCACAGCACGAACATAATATCACGTCTTGGGTGTCTGACAATGATTGAAGACTTCTTTATTGCATGGTTAGTCTCGATGTGCTTGGTTAAGAAAACAAAGAGTGCAGGCGTGCGGAAAGCACGTAGCACTGCAACCTCGCAAGACAGACATTACTGCGTGCTCTCGCAACCTTCTGGTTTGCTCCCGCTGCTGTACCTCATGCCCCTCTCCGATGCTCATCCTTCTTCTTTCTTCGTTGTCATCTATAATAATAATAACTTCTTTATTTACATCAACGATGGAGGAGACTGCGGGTACGAGTTGCTTGAAACACAAGCAACTTGACAGAGGCCCGAAGCCACCTCTACAGTGCAGGCAGCGATGGCACACATTCACAAAAGAAAAGAAAAAAAGATCATATCAAAGCACATATTGAGACATACAAATATGTCGAACAAATTTATACAATTTCATTCAAAACAGCCACGTTTGCAGGAAAGAAAAAAGAAAGCAATATTTTACAGTCATTTACTATGTGAACATGGATTGATAAAATGGTCGCGCAGTGTTCATGCAGAAGTTAATTGCAATTCAATGTGTAATTTATGAAATGAATTGAAAAGGGTTGGTAGCGTATATGATAGTTTCTGCATAGAATGGTTTGCCCGCGAAGTGACCACCTTCCACTGTTCTATGTAACGAGTGCCATATAAATGAGTGTTTTTGGCAAGATTAGATAACACATGGAAAATCTTTAAGTTTTCTTTTATCTCTCGTTTAAACGCTAGACTTGACTTATAATTAAAGGTTAAACACGCGGATGATATTTCCTTTAAAAAATAAACCTGAAGTATGGGAATTGCAGGGTACGTTGAAAAGCGCTTGTATAAATTTTTTTCTGCAGTATATGAAGTCTTTCAAGATTGGTATATGTCGTCGTACCCCATACCAAAAAACAATATTACAAGGAAGAAAAAATGAGCGCATTGTAAAGAAGCTTTATTTTAAAAGGAAATATAATACTGTGATGCGCCATCATACCAACCACACGAGATAGCTAGCCTAAAACTGATTCGATGTGTACATCCCAAAGCATATTTTGTGCGAAGGTAATTCTCAGTATTCTCACACTACTCACTATTTCGATAGTTTCATGTGCATAAAGAAGCGTGATGTGATTGCATCTTCTCTGCTCAGATTTCGGTCTGAAAATCACGGCTTCTGTCTTTTTTGTAATAATTTGCAGAACCTTTGCTGCTGGCCATTCTTGGAGAGCACTAAGAGCAGTGTTGGTGTTGTTCTGGAGGCTACCAAGTTCAGGTGACGAAAAAAATAGGCTAGCGTCGTCAGTGTACATGACGTACTTCGCATCACTGTAGATATTTACTACGTCATTTATGGAAACTATAAAAAAAATGGGTCGAGAATACTACCTTGAGGAACGCTTCTGCTGATATGCTTTAAGTTTGAACCGTAATGCTCGATCTGGACGTAATGATGGCGATGTTCTAGGTAAGACTTCACGAGGTTTAAGCAGTGCCCGCGAGTACCGTAGGCTTGAAGTTCTTAAAGTAGTATGGAATGATGGATACAATCAAATGCTCTACTGAAATCAATCTAAAGGCCGAGCACAAGATTCGTGCTTTGAAATTGTGATAAAATGAATTCTTTTTCTTGTAGTAACGCTAACTCAGTAGAATGGCGTTTCCTAAATCCAAATTGTGCTGTAGAGATAAGATTCTGCTTATAGAAAAATTTGGACATTTGCACGTGTATATATTTCTCCTGCCCTTTGGATAATACTGGCAATATAGAAATAGGTCTACAATTTTTCATATCGTTTACGTCACATTTCTTATAAAGCACAGAAACTCTTGCAATCTGCATCCTCCCAGGCAAGATAGCGCTTGCCAAGGACAGATTAAAAATATAGGTGAGATATGGACAAAGGATATCAAGCACATACTTGATTGGACGAACCTGCATGCCCCCAACATCATAACTTGAGCTATTTTTAAGCGAAAGAAAAACTCAAAAACTCACAGTACTTCAGACTCTCTAAATGGGCGAAGGAAAACGGAAGATGGATTCCTATCTAGCATAAATTTTGTGATATCAGCAGATGCAGAAGAGTTACAATTGCTCACAAAATATTCGTTAATGTATTCGCCAAATCATCGCGCTGTATTTCGCGGCCACCAAGAAATAGCCTTTCTGCACGTGGAGACGATTTACGGCGATTTAAATTAGTATTAAGCTTTTTCCACAAAATATCGGGTTTGTTCGAGCAGTTATCACACTCAGCTTGGAAATAGCATTTCCTCTGCGATCTTAGCTCTTTGTTTAGTTTGTTTCTAAGCGATTTGTATTCTTTCAATATGCTTGGTTAATAAACATGTGATAAAGCGCATTTTTACACAAAATTTTTTGTAACAATTCAGGGGTTACCCTTGGCTTTCTTATTTTTTTTTACCCAATTTAAACTTCTCTTGAGGGAAGTGACGCTTATGCACACGACAAATCTCATCAATAAGTTTACTGTATGCAATGTCAAAGTCATTTATTTTCAAAATTTGCGTAATATCGCTAAGTAGCAACGCAGCTCTAAAATTATCCAAACCTGTTTGTGCAATATTTTGAAAAGAAACGTACTGATATTTTTTATTTGCCATGAAATTCGCTTTTTAGCTGAGGAAAAAATGCGAGGTGGTCACTAAGGTCATATGATATTGCACCATTATTGGCATTTGTAGAATCGATATTTGTGATAAATAAATCTAGCAGTGTTTCGCTTTCAGTAGTTATCCTTGTCGGTACACGGTTAAATTTTTGCAACCGTTAGAAGTCAGCATGGTTAACATGGCCTTTTGTGGTGCAGAAATGGTCAGCAAGTCAATACTGAAATCACCAGAGGATACCAAATAATTGCCAGTTTCTGAAACAAATAACAGCTGTTCATAAAAGAAAAGAAACTAGAAGGATTTCCACTTGGTGGCCTATAGCAAACAGTAAACATACAGTCATTCACACGACCTGTTATTATTTCAAAATCATCACAACAGATACAAATTTTGGAAAGCAGCTCGCAGTTTTCGCGCTCTCTTAGCAACAGCATAACGCCACCGCCTCAACGATTAGTTCTGTTCACACAATACGATGATAAGACGAAAATTTGAACAAAACACGGTCATCCCTGCACCAAGTTTCACTGAGCATTACTGCGTCAAACAGAAAATCGAAACCACTGATAAAGTCATTTATATCTGGTTCCTTGCTGGAGAGCGAGTGAACATTTAGATGAAGGCACTTCAAGGAATGCGCATGGTGTCTTGCCAAAAAAGTGTAACTCGTGTGGAAGAAAGGGACTTTGACCTAGCCATATTGAGGAATGAAATAATCTAGATACAGTCAGCAACTAGCAGGCTTAGACGGGAAAGTCGGTCCTGTGACGCACTACAAAGACGGAATCACGGTCGGATTTGCGCAGAAGAATTTTCGCGTATGTTATATTTTGCTACAGACATGCCGGAAAGGACCAGACGAGTTCCGGTGAAACGCCCCGCCACGGCGGTCTAGTGGCTATGGTATTCGGCTGCTGATCCAAGGGTCGCGGGATCGAATCCCGGTAGCGGCGGCTGCATTTTGATGGAGGCGAAATGTTGATACCCGTGTGCTGTGCGTTGTGAGTGTACGTTAAAGAACCCCAGGTGGTCAAAATTTTCGGAGACCTTCACTACGGCGTGTCTCATAATCAGAACTGGTTTGGGGAGGTTAAACCCCACAACACAACAACGAATTCCGGTGAAACGATGCTTATTGACCCATGCTTTTGGGTTCGTGGCTCGGGCAAGAAAAGACGCCGCTAGAAAGCGTCGCTCTGCTTTTAACATCTACTGGCGCATGCGCACTTCACAGTGTGCTCTTATCAGTGTAGCGCCAGCCGACACAACACCGTTCTTGTGCCATGCGTATTTGTATCCGTTTTCCTTCGCCCATTCCTTAGCCTCTCGAAGCAGTTGCCGACTTTGACTGGTCAAGGTCTCTTGGATGAACAGGTTGGATTTATTTTCTCTCAGTTTTGACCGCTTATGCAGCCATTCGTCTCTAATAAGTTGTCTGACATACCGAACGATTATACTTGGAGTTTTGCGAAATTAGCACGGGAGACTGTGAATGGCAGCGACGTCTGCTGCGTCAAGTGCCCGAACGTCAACCATGCTGGCAACATAATTTACCTTTGCAAGTAAATTTTCACCCTCAGAAACATCAACACCATGTATTTCCAAGTTTAACTTGCGGTTTCTCCACTGGAGCTCATTTAAATGGGTCTCAAGTTTTTTTTGTAGCATCATCACTAGCGCAGATGTTCTGTTCAATGCGTTCAAGTCTTTTTCGTATTTCTTTCGTAACTTCTTGCGCGGCAAGCCTTGTCAACATCTCATCGTACTTGTCCGACATGAGCTCTATCGACCGCTCGATATTTGGCACTGTTTCTCTGAGCGGCAACAACTCGCGGAACTTCTGACTTATGCCACTGAGAATGGATCTGATGTCAACTTCAACTTCCGGCCTGCATTCAGTGAACTCGACACTTTTCCCAGTTTCTTTGCACGTAGAGCAAACCCACTTTTGCCTAGCCGATTCAGAATTCTTTCTATACTGTTTTTCTGATATGCCAGCACATGTTCTCATGTGAAAAAAGTGGCTGCACTAGCCACATGCCACCGACAATTCATCCGATTTAATGGTATCATTAAATGTAGGGCATGCGTTTAGTGTTGACATAGTACCAGGAAACGTAGCAGATAGAATAAATACAATTCACTTGGCAGCAGCGGCAGCACAGAAAACACGCTAAGAACAAGAGGGCAAATTTTTACCCTTGTCGCCCCCTCTACTTTTTATTTCTTTTCGTGGTCGACCAAATGTGGCATGCTAGAGACATGGCTTAGAATACGAAGAGCCCAACCATGCTCTCATATTGAGGGATGGTTGACCGTGTTGCGCATGCTTAAAATGTGCGCTGACAGGTATTTTTCTTTTTTCATGAGCGAGACCGCTCACGGACACCATCGCCACCGATTTCGGACATCGTGACGAGCCCATAACAGCTTACGCTATACACTAGCATGTCCTTGTTGAAATATGTCTTGTTTCTTTCATATTTGAGTTGACACTATGAGGTATGTTCTTGGCTTGGCGATGGGCAATGCGTGCACTATCTTCGAATATTGAGATGAAAAGTTTAGCGTACACGCCGAATGTGGAAAAGCTTGCTTAACGCTATTGTCGACATGTTCAGCATGCAGCAGTGTTTGAAGAAATTCACACGCGGGATCGTCTGCACTCTCCTCTGCTGGTTGTAACAGCGAAAGCAATGTGCAATGGAAATTCCAACACAGCGATCTGGTTCAACGCCGTCCGGCTTCATCCATCGAAACCTCAGTGTCGTAGGTCGGGTTGAAAGGCGCCAAAGAAGGCGGCGTTGTTCGGGCACAGCACACTTCATTGGTACTCGTGCGGCCGTGGAACGGGGGAAGAGGGTGCAGGTCGGCTGACATGCACCCACCCGATACGGGGAATCGAACCTGCGCTAACAAACGCTGTTGTTGGAGTCCAGAGGCGATGCATCGCCATCCGCGATGACCTCTACCGAGTTGTATAAGCCTTCTGTTTTCAGGATTCGTCGCTCAGAAGCAAGCTTAGTGTCAGCGCACGGAGCGTACTTCCTGCAACTCCATTCCCGATCCCAGTGCATTCGCTCAATGTCCAGATGCCTCTCGTGGCGCTCGTTCGCCTCCACTAGAAAGGTGGAAGCTTGGTTCTGCTGCTCGCCAAATATGTCGTGCCAGGCCAGTGCCACGTCGTCTTGCCGGAAGGCATGTACGCTTAATGATGCTTGATTCATCCGTGATTCTGTGGATCGGCGTGAAGTGAGGGGTTGCAGGTCCGAGATATTCGAAATCGTTCGGTCGCCTAGCAAGTAGCCCAGCACGCATAGCTACACGCTCTTAAGAAGTCTTCGCGAAAACTAATACGAGTTTCAGGGTGTCAGTCGCATCGTGGCCTTTCTGCAATCAGCCAATGAGGTGTTCGCTAGGAAAGTGAAGCCCCGTTCCTTCCTACTCAGAATGCTAACATATCGAGGAACCCCCTCCCCCACCCCTTCTTGGTGTTAGTGTGTTGGGAGATGGATCATGGCTCGTTGTCGTGAATAGTTTCGTATTAGGGGAAACGAACGTGTAAGCTGGTAGAGTGAGCGGAAAGAAGTACCCGTATCACTATGCACCCTGCTCGTGAATCTCCTTTTCAGTTGGAAAATATGAGAGTTCAGGGGAGGAGGGGGCACGGGTCATGTACTTTGTCTATGTTCGTAGCATCGAATGATGGAATCGAAAGACAAGAAATGAAGTCCACACTTGAAAAGAGCGGGATAAATTATTCGTTTGTATTCGGGAAGAAGTTTTTTTTTCCTTAATCGACACCGCTTACGGACACTATCGCGACGAGCCCACAGCCGCGTACGCTCTCCACTGGCAGGTCCTTGTTGCAATATGGTTTCTTTTTCTTTCATATTTGAGTTGATACTATGGGGTACGTTGTTGTCTTAGCGACGGCTAATGCACGCATTGTTCTCGAGCATATAAATGAACAGTTTTGCTCGCAGGCTGCATGTGAAAAAGCGTGCCTAACGGAGTTGTCAATATGTTCAGCCTGCAGCTGTGTTTAAAGTAATTCACACAGTGAGGTCCTAGAAATGATAAGAAAGTCTTGCAGAACTACAATGTGAGTATACGTTTCGAAGCCATACTTTTGTGAGGGCCAATGCCTTCATGATTTCGATGGGCAGTGGGGTATTGATAGAAAAGCTTGCATAAAGCAGTTGCCATTATGTTCAGCTGCAGCAGTGTTTAATGGAATTCACGCAGTGATGTTGTAGAAGAGATGAGGAAGTCTTGCAGAACTACATGGTTACTACACGTTTCGAAGCCAGATTTTTGTGATTGCCAATGAGGTCATGATTTCAATGGGCAGTGCGGTATTGTTAACCCACGGAAGATTTCTCTGTGGAAGGCGCGCAAACTAGCGTGGTGGTTTCCCTCCCGTTCTCCGTAAAAATTCACTGTCACTGCGTCGCTTATTCTTTTCTTATGATAGAATTCTTTGCGTCTCATGTACAGGCAACTTGATGCCGTTCATCCTCCAACTGAATTTTCACTTGAGACTACGTAGTACGTGGCATCACGTCTTGTCTTAAGGTACTCAAAGTACCGTCCAAGGGATGAATCCTGAAAAAATAATTGGAGTTGCCTTTTCGGATTACTCACGGCGTAGTTAATAAATATGGAGCAAATACCAGCTACGCAACACACTGTCTAACGACAACTTCACCAGGAGCAATCGACGCAACAAGCCATTAGAGAAGAGCTGACGTGCAGCTAAAATCAAATTACAAGCGTTTTCGTTTTCAGCGTGTCACCGTAAATTTATTTTTGGGATCACTAAATTACTTGCCGGCTTGCCGTATATGATTAGATTACCGAGGAGGAAATATATACTGAAAATTTCATTCAGTTCAGCAGACACTGCAAAATTGCCGGAATTGCTATTTAAAGGCTTCCTTTGCTTTACCTTGCAGGCAAGCCTCGCATTTCTTTTCCAAATGTAACAAGCACAAAACAGAAGTGATAGAGGGTTACGGCATTGAGGTTTGCGAACTATGTGCAGCCGGGCAGACATATGGTTAGCCCTGGAATGGGCTGTTCGGTCGAAGATCTAAGATGCGTTTGAGCTGACGACTGACGAGGAATTCAGGTAAGACTTTGGTCTGTCCAAATGAACACTGCAGAGCTTGTACGCCGCACCTGACGTCACTACTAGACGTAGCCAGGGCAATGACTATTCGCCTGAGAGGAAATGGTTGTGTGCGTCGATCTTCTCTGAAGCCGGATCTTCCAGTTGAGTGGTGGCAGCAAAGAATGTTATCTTTGCTTTCAGGAGATCCATGGGATAAGAACAGCACTTGAGCGCATGGCTGCTGCAGCTGAGGAGCAGGTGCATCAGCAGCGCGAAATCTTGCAGGAGCTCCACACCGTCAGGGCCCAGACAGCAGGCATTGCCGTTGCTCTAGAAAAGCAACAAGGGGTCCATGATTGAATTTCTTATGTTATATGCTTATTTATTCTAACACTTATTTCTCCTTACACTTATTTATTCTTACGTTTTTATGTATATAGCTGCAAGTCCAGCATGTTTTAAAAATAATTGTTTTTCTTTATATTTATGTTTCGTTCACTGTGAGGCCACCATGCATGTCCGTTTCGCTATGTTGCATCACCTTTTTTACGCACTAGTCATCTTTGTACTGCTGTGTGTGGGACAGGTTTTTTCGGGTATTTCTGTTGTATTTATGTGTCTTCTGCTGCACGCTCATCATGTGTCACCATGCCTTGATTCCTGGGGTTTGACGTCCCAAAACCATACTATGATTATAAGAGACGCTGCATTGGGGTGTTGCGGAAATTTCCACCATCTGGAGTTGTTTAGCGCGCACTGACATTGCACAGCACACGGGCCTTAACATTTGGCCTCCATCGAAATGCAGCCGAGTACCACAGACACTAGACCATTGTGACGGGGGAGGGGTGGGTGTCACCATGCCTGCTGTGTTTCTTTTATGTGCAATGTTTATTGTTGCACTGCTGCGAGTACGGCATGTTCGTAATGCATACAGTTGTGATTCAGAAATCGAAACCCGCTGTGATCATTCTGAAGCGTTGTTTTCTGTTGCGTAAATGTTTTTGCAATGTGATACTTGCAATTGTTATGCCCGGCGCTGTGTGCTGGGCCTTTGTGTTCATTACAGAGTGCTACTGCCTGTTCAATGCACGTACTTGCAGTGCACTCATAACCAAGCATTTGCTCCTTAGTGCATATTTTGTGCTGTGATACTTAAACTTCAAGCTAGTCTTTATGAAAGCACTATAGCTTCATACAGTGGTCATGTCCTTTGTGCAGTTAATGCTGAGAACAAATTATTTGTACAGGGAAGGCAATGCGACATCGTGGTACCACAGCAGAAAATTTATGTAGTGCTAGTGTCACAACGTTAAAACACTATGTTCAGCTTTGGAGGCTGTCAGCTGATGCCAAAGTAGCACATCTCACAATGTTCCTTCAACTTTGAATATGTCTGATATACGCCTTCATCACGCACACCCCCTTAATAGAAAAAACGTGCACTGCAGTACGTCATGCTCTGTGCTCCTTATTTTATAACGTACCGCAGCTGAGTGGAGTAATGTCGCTCATGTTGTTAGAAGAGAAGTACCAGTAAATGTGGAGGATGTACATGCCAAAACACCGATATGATTATGAGGTATGTCGCTGATTTGGGCTCCAGTAGTTTCGACCAGCTGAGGTTCTGTTACGTGCAAAAACACGTTACAGTACAAAGGTGTTTTACATTTCTTCCCATGGAAAATGTGAGTGCTACAGCAACGGTTGAAACCCGTGTCCTTCAGGTCATCAGCCAAGTACTATAGCCACTGCCGCACCAATGCGCACGACGTTATAAGAATGTATGACTAGCTTCCAGTTCATTGCAGTTAAGTCGTGGTTTGACAACTAATCTCCCATGATTTCTTCCTCTTTAAACATTCAGTGGTATATTGCCAAATTTATGTTTAACATTTCATAGCTCCACTGTTTTTATGCTGTTTATAATTTTATCATTACAAAATTTCAACGTTAACCTTGCTGTATGTTGCTTGTTTCGTTTTGTTGTATTGCGTAAGTTACATGCCTCCTCTCTAACATCACCTTTATGTTAGTGGAATTCATGGTGTGGAGGAAGCAACTGCTAATAAGTAAGCTAATTGTTTCCTCTAATTTTATATCAAGAAACTACATACTGTGCATGTAGATGTAGCTGTAAGTGCCATATTACGTGATAATAGCACCGAACTGCTGACGTGTGACAGAAGAAAAAAGCGTTTCACAATGCACATATTACGCAGTATATTACACAAACAAGTAGCACCTATTGCAACCGTTTTACAGTTAACAGTGCAAAATAAAACCTCATTTGTAGAAGTACACAGCAGCCCACCTTTGCACACTGAACATAGCTCTCTTGTTTGGCAGACTGCAAAAAGGCTGCGTGTGTGCCAAGGAACTCACCAGTCCTCTGCACGTCGGAAAAGGCTCACAACCGCCCTTCATTGCTCCCTTCTCTGGACAAAGAGTTCGTGGTTTCTCCGCAGCTGGCCATCCTCCAGCAGACGAGCACTGTCTCGAACAGGAGCAGGCGGCGCGGCCCCACCATCGATGTCCTTGGTAAACACCGGCTCTCCAGCCTCCAAGGCAATGTTGTGCAGAGCAGCCAGGCAGAAAAGATACCCGCTACTCGATCAGGCTTGTAGAGAAGGGCTCGGTAGCACTCCAAGCAGCGGAACCTGATCTTGAGTACCCAAATGCACCTTTCCACAACACTGCGCATGGAGGTGTGTTTCTTGTACTGGCTCTCAGAGGTGCCTGGTGCGAGATTCCCAGGAATTGGCGTCAGCAACCATGTCTCCAGGGGATAGCCTGAGTCGCCTGTCAATGAAAGGTGCAAGCTGAGTGCTATGCCCTCGTAAGTGGCACATGTCTCAATGTATTCAGAGCACCTGTAATGCAAATGAATGTAGGCAAGAGGGCACACAAAGATAACATGGAATGGTGCTGACCTCCCACTATCTTCTAAAATACAAACCCTTACACATGCACACATGTTGTTGCAAGGGAAGCATCATAGGCGTGGCCAGACATTAGCTGTTTCTTTATCAGTACTACACAAACTTGACACACAGACACCTAACCACCTAATAAGTGTAGTTACGTACCATTGTGTTTGTTTTTTTGCTTGTTTTACAGGCGTGGCATACATCCCTTTAAGGCGTGGCATACATTCACACTTGTCAAACTGATATGCAAGATTTGCAGACTCATTCTCTGCATGGCGATAATGCTATTCAGTACGAGATATTGTAGCATCAGCCTGGAAGCTTAGTGGGGTGCTACAGGCCACATGAATCGTGCAGTAGCTTTGCCAGTGAGCGGGATTTCCTGTACAAAACTTCCATATTTCCTTGGTCTACCACTGTTAAGCCTGGGGTAACATGAAGGGAGGAGAAAACACCGCTATCACAGTGTTTCCTTTGGCAGTCTTGCAGCAGGCGGTTGTGTGGGAACGTTTGTATACTGGAATGCCTAGTTACAACACTGATGTGCACTCAAAATTGCGTTGTTATAATCAATAAATGTTACAGAATAGCGTGCGGGGAAGAGTAATGGCCAAAAGCCCATTACCACTCTGTATGCTTCACAGCACAATGTTGACAACACCCTCCCCAATCCCCCCTTGCAGTTGTAATATCTTAATCACAATCCTTCACTTCAGTGACCAAGGGGACTAAGCATGGAGTCCTTTCTAGGAAAGCTAGTCAAGTTCTGCAAGGCTACCTTCGGAGCCCCTTTCTTTGTTTTTCTTTTCAAAATGGGCTCTAGCTTTGCAGGGTGGCACAATGTAAGGGGGGCATAGAGACCCTAGAGAAAAAGCTTTGGTCACTCGTGATGGTCAAAGTTGGATGCCAGCACCAGTCCATGTTTTTCGTGTATCTCTGGTCCTTTCTGCAGCATGTAATTTGCACACATAAAGCAAAGTGGTAATTGGCCCACGAGCAGATTATTGTTATGATTGAAGTGTACTTATAAAATATCTGCTTTGTTAACACAATCTGTTCCTTTAAATGCATATTTATTTAGACTCCCTTCTAGCCAGTGGCTATGGGTCTAACCAGTGTTGTCTATTTTCATGTAATAACAGAACTTGAAATAAAAAAAGGATTGATTGATTGAATGGAACATATTTGAAACACTTACTAAGGACATATTCCTAGTTCAACTTGCGAAGCAAGCTGCTCGCGCAGGGGGTTACACTGCCACACCCAGGAGTTACGGCACGACCCAGGGAACCGGGGGTCAATAACCAAGATGCGAAGGTCAGCATTGCACATCTGCAGACATAATACACAACAGCGTTGCAGAGACGCTTGCAGGCATTCACCACTCTCCATATGGCGAAAAAATAGAATTGAAATGTATGTACTGTGCCATCACAAAATGCTGCAGTGTTCAAGCTGAAACCACGACAGCGAAACCGTTATCCACCACGCAGCACTACTTCTCGCCATGAACACTATGTCCGCTTGTCGAATGGAGTTAATTACTTCTGTGCTAATCTTTAACTTTCTTTACTCCATTTTGCATACAGCAGAGAACCTAATACATTGCATGGTGTGGGAAAGCCCCGGCAACAAACTAAACACAACATCTGCACAAGAGCAAACACGAATTTAATCACTGCTAAACAAAATGATTGAGGAACGACAAAAACCAATTCGGTACTAAACCTTTTAGAATTACACATGCGAAAATGTAGGCAGCAACCCAGGAAGTACCTTCATAGCTATCACTGGCCCACTGTTTGCCACCTTGCGGTTCGACCACAATTAGTGACTCAGAATGCCATATCGGTTCTTCTATACGGGCAGGTGAGATGTAGTAAAGGCTTTGTGTTCCGTTAAGGTATCGTTTGTGGACGTTGTGCAGTTATATCCGTGCATTCGCACGCATTCCCCTGTAGAGCACGTGTTTCGTATTGTGGTCTTACAGTAAGTAACCTGCAACAACATGACAATGTCGCAATGTCGCAACAACATGACTGGCAATGTCGGCCATCAGATGGCCTTGCGTCAACAAACAGATCCGCATTTTAAAGACGTTTGAAGAGAATGTGGACAAAGACGTTTGAAGGAATGCGGACATCGCGAGTTGGATCCTTCGTGAGGGTTGCCATTTGAGCTTCGCACTTCTTGTCAGACCAAAATTGGGCATCCGTTGACCGACTCAGAATCGTTCGGGTTTATAAGTGTAGCACACTACATCGTCTAATGAAGAAGAAGAGCACCGCCGCAGAGGCAGCAGCATCGTGCGGTGAAGCAGGGAGCTCGAGCTCAGAGAACGCGCTTGGCAGGTCCTTCAACCGGCAGCCGCTTGATCTCCTTGATTTCCAACAAATCTCCTTTATAATCGTTTCAGTTCGAGCGCCTTTATTAAGATGCGTTGCATCATTTATTCTAATTTCACATACCGCGTGTGTGGCTCACCGAAGACTCATGTATGCTGGTTTCCACGGTGCAGGTTACTTGCATACGTGTTTTCCTTGTAGGGGCGCTGAATATTCGTTTAAGAGCAGATACATCTCCCACTGAGATGTTTTGCATTTTTTTTATCTTTCCTTATTTGACTGTTTTTTTGAATGCATGGATATCCAACAGATTCTCGGTCCACGGATACGTGAATTACCGAAAAAATTTCTTCCCCGTCATTGGCGGGCATTCATCTAGGGCAAGGATTCATTGGAAAAATAAAGCAAGGAAACGCAGAAACCGCGATGCCCTTAGTTAAGTGGTTTGTTGCTTCAGTGATTTATACGTCCGTGCAATACAATACCTTCTGAAGGCGCGAGTAGAACATAAGGGCAAGACAGTGGCTTAGCTTCGGGTGGCGGCCATGTATGGTTGAATAAATGGATAAACAAGCAATATCACTAGAGCCACCATCTCTCCAAGTTTAATCTTCAGCTCAAGGCGTGCTTTGCTTACTAGCATGTTTCCGTAAGCTGCTTTGAACGCCCTCTGACGCCGAATCAGGTGGAAAGAGGGCGCGGATGAATAAAAAAGCACGTTCAACGATGAAATGAAAGGAAATGGCGGACTGGCTGTGTGGGTATTCTCGTCGCATGTCGGATGTCAGAGCTTCCTACAGCACAGCTTTGACACCGCACGTAGAACGGAAACACGTGCGTGTCACCGTCATCCATTTCACTTCATTTCCTCGTTGCGAGCATGGTTGTACAGCTCAGGATAAGTTTGGCCCGCTGCAATGGACTGGTTTCCTCGCAATGCTATCCACAATGCTCTGCCAGTATCCGTAACCGCTATCACTCACAATGAGGAAGCACTCCATGTCTATGCGGATTTCATCCTTTCTCTCTACGCGGTGCCAGATATGTGGGACATTCACCACCTGCTTAGGTAGGCACTGTGTGTTTACAGCTCCGCCTCTGCTGCTAGTAGGGATGTGTCGAGACATTTTGTTTTGTCAGCAGTCGTATGTGGCTTCATCGGCGAATACGAGGACACAGATGAAGGAGGAAGCAGACGCTGAGGAACAGGAGCTGAAGAAAAAAAAATGTCCTACAGGTGATATGCACTGCGGGAATAGATGTCATCCGAAGCAGTGAGCGGGGAAATTGCCTATAACCGATAGTGTGGCATTTCGCCAAGTGTTACGAGTAGGATCAAGGTCTTTCTGCAAAGCGCAGGAGTACCGTCTCACGAGTACGCTTAACGTGCGCTAACCGAGAACGTAGACAGAACCGTCGCAACTCAATGGTGGCTCATGGTACGAGTTAACGATGGCACTCACGTGAATCTCAAACGCAGACGTCAGTTTCGTCGGAGAAAAATACACTATAAAGGGCGCTGATCTGCTCTTTATAGCGTCGTTCGTTGATCTATTAATGCGGGATCGAGCAAAGTCGCACTTCAGCATACGGAATAGTGCTCATCACACATTAGAAGGGCAATTCACGGTGCAAAAACATCATCCTTGCAACCACTTGTGCAATATGTTTCTTTACTCTGTATACCATGTTGCACAAGCCGCCGTAGCCTACTGGTAGCTTAGTTGATTGGCGCCCCGACAGCCCGTGTTCAATACCCGGCTGCCTCTTGCCAAGCTGTACGTCTCTGTGTGCTTGCGTCTACATTTCAGTCGTAAGCGAAAACAAATGGTGTTTATTCCTTGTTGTAAGAGCGGAGCTGTTGAAGCCGGCCGGCCGGTGTCGACCTCCAGAAGAACAATATACTGATGCGGAAGGGAGTGAACCGTGTGATGATAGATAGATAGATAGATAGATAGATAGATAGATAGATAGATAGATAGATAGATAGATAGATAGATAGATAGATAGATAGATAGATAGATAGATAGATAGACACGGTTCAGGTGGCTTACGTCCGCAAGGAAATGCTTGGCTCAGCTCAAGACGCAGACGAGGAAGAAGCGCGGAAGGGAAGAGGTAGGAATCGAGCAAGAACGAAAGAGGAGAGTGAGAAGCGGGCTGCAGCCGCTGCAAAATATAGCTTACGCGGCCACTCTGCGCTGCGTCCTCTCACAAGCCTGCGAATCTTTTTTTTTATCATGTATAATGACAAAATTGGATCGCGGTTACAGGTGTTGACCAGTTCTTCAGCCTTACACGCAAAGAAATTGTCGTGTTGAGTAAGTATGCTTACGAAGAAAAAATGAGATTTAATACTCAGAACATCACGCGCAGCACTTCGCGGTCTGGCATGTCAGAAAATAGGCTACTTCTTAAATGATGGTGTTTTGCGTAATTCGCACAATCTTCTCCTGTGTAGCCAATTGCCTCGTGAAAGTTACACAGGGGTCCCGTTATCAGCTCAAAGAGCCGAATATTTTTCTAACCTGAATGAAATTCTATTCCTGCTTGTATCATATTAAAAAAAGTAACGTTTGCTTTTGGCTCTATCGTTTAGCTTAGACAAATAAATTTGCGATAATAAAGCAGACGCAGTGCATCTGACGTCCAAAAGTGAGCAGAGTGAATAGAGCAATGGCGATCTTCATATCAGAGGTTCAACAAGGACAACAGACCTGCAAATTAAATTTCGCGTGCTCAAGAAATATCGAAACAAGGAAACAAGCCTTTGGTAGCCTAGAGGATGGTCATTGCTATGGTATTCCTTTTGATTTTATTCGCAATGCACGCAGGTACATGGCCAGAGGAACCGTAACAGGATTGTTCAATAATTTCAATGCAGTTAAATGAAGCACATTTATTAAGTCAGGTTTGCGATTCCTTAATATGCGCTCGGGTAGAGTGTAAACAGCTACATCACATATGAACGGCTGCTACGGACTTCACCATTGCACTACTTCAGCAGCGCAGTTTCGACTTGTGGGTCACAGTGGTAACAACTCCTTTTGTTACAGAAATAAAACGGGTTACTTTCTTTTTTGCAAGTTTAGAGGGATGTGAATTACACGCATGGCCAGCGCATGCTAGCTTTTGATTTATTAGTCAGATTGTTTGCGAATTACGATCCCGTATTCGCACCCATTTTTTCATTATTTATGACAATTTAAACGTCTTACTCCAGAGGAATACAGGTATAAAAAGGGATAGGGCAAGTGAATGGTGAGAAGAGTGGTTCCTTTTAGAAATACCGAATGGTTGGGACACAAATAAAGAAAGAGCAGGACAACGTGATAAACCAGTTGTCACAAAGCGCCACAGTTGTTCTTGTTTAAGTTTTTTTATTCACCGATCACGAATTAGGCGGCAAGCACAGAAGGAAAATATTACTCAGGCATCAGTATTGTTATGGGGAGTCTATTAATTAGTATTTCTTTGAAAGACCCCTAATTAGTAGTACCCATGTTGTCGCCTCTTTTCCGCATTCGAGCTTGTCGCCTATTTTCCGCATCAAATGAGATGCGACTAAGAGTCAACAAGTCCTCGTGCTTTTCTTTTCTTTTCAAAAAGTGTGCATTCAAAAATATTAAGAATGCTGTGTTAAGTCTTAGGACTAATCTAGCATTAGCTCCATGACGCAGTGCGAAGATATGTGCTGGTAAAGATAAATAGATATCTAGGATATATCTGATAAGCACTCAGGTGATTACCTACACAGCAGTCCGAAAAATTCGAGAAGAGCAGGGCGTTTTGTACTGTTACTAAATTGATTGATTGATTTGTGGGGTTTAACGTCCGAAAACCAGCTCTGATTATGAGAGACGCCGTAGTGGAGGTCTCCGGAACTTTCGACCACCTAGGGTTCTTTAACGTGCACTGACATCGCACAGCACACGGGCCTCAACATTTCGCCTCCATCAAAATGCAGCCGCCGCGGCCGGGATTCGATCCCGCGACCTTCGGATCTGTAGCCGAGTGCCATAACCACTAGACCACCGTGGCGGGGCACTGTCACTAAATTATTATACTTCAACATCCAGCACATTTATCTGATCACGTGCTTCAATAGCCTTCGTCGTAAATATTTAGCCTTTAAATTTCCCACGCACATTTATCAGTTATAAAAGTCGTTGGTTGAGATTCTAGACCTTACTAGATTGTTCTGCTTCCCTAATTGGCCCCTTATATCTCGGTGTGTGCACGGAATGAACGCCCATGAATATATGTGATTGTTAATATCGGACATATGATAAACTTATAAATCATCATAATGTACTTTTTCGGGGCTACGGCAGAATAATGTATCTACGTGACCCACTGGAGTAGCTTACCAGATAAAATGTTAGACTACTGATGCCACCTACTGTGTGCCATTCCCGAACGCGGCAACAGCTTTAAGATTGAGGGAAAGCAGAAACACAGATGCTAAAACTTCTGCGCACAATAATGAACGTCAAATGGCCACAATATAGTAAAAAGCCTTTTAAAGGCGAAGCATTTCTTAGCGAGCTTCGGCGAGTTTGAGCGTATCTATCTATCTATCTATCTATCTATCTATCTATCTATCTATCTATCTATCTATCTATCTATCTATCTATCTATCTATCTATCTATCTATCTATCTATCTATCTATCTATCTATCTAGCCGCCTACGATTTTGAGCTCTCCTGGCCGTTTCGCTAATCGGATGTTTACGAAAATTGGTATGCCACATCATGACTACATGACGAACACAAATGACAGGTCATAACATGAAAATCATGATATGCATATCATGAGTGGCATGATTTGCATGCCACGGTCTTAGTGCTCTCCTAGCCGTTTCGCTAATGGGATGTATGCGAAAATTGGTATGGCACAACATGACTGCCTGACGAACATAAATGGTAGGTCATAACATGAAAATCATGATATGCGTGTCATGAGCGGCATGATTTACATGTCACAGTCTTGGTGCTCTCCTGGTCGTCTCGTTAATGGGATGTATGCAAAAATTGGTATGCCACAATATGCCTGCATGACGAACATAAATAACAGGTCAAGAATCAGAACAGAAAAGACACAAAAGAACAGAAGTCGGGCAAGAATCAGAACAGAAAAGACACAAGACGTAAGAAATGCGTTTGGTACTTCCTGGAAGGAGGTTGTGCCCTAGAGCTGTAGTACCCAGGAACTTATATACACATCTTTCCCAATCCTTAAGCTCCTTGCCATGTATTTATGACGCACAACCAGTCTCGCTTCGTAGAAAACCCATGAAGTTTGACTGAAGACAAGCGGCTGCGTAGAAAGGCGCCTTGTCATGAAGTGATGTAGTGATTGCTTGGGAGATATCGGGCGGCATTACTGCTAGTGATTCATTTAGCTTGCAAGCCTGTCTACAGACTGATTTACAAGCTCAATGCTCGCTTGATTGATCATGGCCTTATATGACGTACAACATAGGTTGCACCTTTCGTGTGCAAGCGTCATTATGTCACTGTGGAAGATGGATAAACTTGTTACCCTATGCTTCGTGGTTGTACGAACTCTGCGAGTTGTTCCTACGAGGTGTAAACGTGTCGCGCCTCTTACTTCCTCTATTGCAGTGTCTACTAGGTGTCAGATACTTTTGTGAATTGAGAGCATTCTTTACTTCGCAATATTTGCGTCACTATTTCGGTTACCGAGAGAACTCAAGAAAAAACAGCTGATTTTGATGAACAAGCATTCAATGATCCTAGTTAGGCTTACTTTAAAGATGTGGTCATTATTGTTATATATCATCTCGAAGTCATTCTGTCGTGACACACAAAAAGCAACTCCAGATTTCAAGGTTGCTGACGAAGCGCTCCTTTCACGAAGATGTTATTATTAAAATTAGAATGGCATACTCTTGGCTCAAAGTGGAAATGTTCCTTCATGTAGGTAAAGCGCATGCATTTAATATAACACAGAAGTTGTTTTAGACGTTAACGTGCGCTGTATTTAAGAGGCTGTGTGGAATACCAGGACCGACCACGCTTTTACATCCCGTAGTTAATAGCCGGCGAACAAATAATGGCCTACATCACATGCCGTATTTGAGGGAAGGGCGTCCACGCTGTGAGGACATGGTCCTGTGTATGCTGATGGCTATGTTAAAATTATAAATCAGCAGCCAAGAGCAAGTCGTCGAGGTAATTGGATAAGAAGAGGTTGGATAGTCGGGGTTGCATTCCTGTGCAAGTATCTCGGTGAGAGAAGCAAACGACAAATAAAACTGGACCCGCAGTCATCGGAAAAAATCCTGCAGATACCGCGCATTTTGGGAAACGGTGTCATGCGAAACATTCAGCGGTGAAATATCCTCCGACAAATCGATTGACATCAGGCCAAGTCTTAAGCGTAGGATTAAGGAACTTGTGCAGAGATCAGGAATGGGCGTATGCCTGAAGGCCAACTCCGGCCATTTTTCTAGGCCAATGAATCCCAATAAACTTGTGTACGTTCCGTGGTACACTTCCGTCATTTGTCCAAGATTTCAGGGTTGAGAGATGCGCAGATTGCTCACAAATAAATTTTTACTGGTGGCCTCATGTTGGCTTCCATCAATTATAGGCCGTACTGTGACCGTTGGCGAATTAACGACAGAAACGCACCGGTATGCTATACCATGGCCTTCGCAATCTGCGCGTGCTGACATTACCACCAGGACACGCGCGCATGCGCTCTCGCACTGTCCGAAACGTAGATTGACCAATTTGACGTCTGTGCTGGGTTGGATTTCTCTTTCGGTTTCGCGCTCCTTGCACATCAAAAATTATTTTCGCATTTCCTGAGCATTTCTACTACTCGAGTGTGACATGTGCGCCTCAGGAACGCCTAATCGTCATTACCTTGACATGCTCAAAAAATCGCCCGATTTGGCCTTTCATGTAGGCTAACCAGGAACGTCGACAGCACCTTGCGACCAAACAGTACGTCATGGCAGGACGTAACTGCTACTCATATGAGTGCACAGCACAGACCTTTGTATTGTGAAGGTAAAATGCACGCTACGGTGCGCTGATGTGCGTGACATAAGCGCTGTTCCATAAAGTTGAAGCGGTATTAGCGTTCCGCTAGGAGAAGAGGGGGCGGAACATCCTAGGGGCGAAAGGAGAGGAGGTTGAAGTGAAGGTGGAGGCATTAAAGATGGATGCCTGTTCCATAGCCGTGTACTCTATTGTGTCGTTGTAAATAGGGACGCTACATTATTTGGCGCAGCCGAAAATCGACTACAAGATGTGGGTGACCTTCTTCCTTGACGAGGCCTCCGCGGAGAATATCATTTTATCGAAATACCAAGCTCAGGATGAACCATAGGTGGACCTACCTCGGGAACTCAACTCTGCTGAACTTGTAAATTTGGTCTTGGAGAAAGCTTCCGTGGACGCTGATGAGCTACGTCGAAACGTTGCTGTGAAAGTAAACCTGCGTCTACAGACTTTTGACAAGCTAGTCCTTCAGCCAATGCGTGGAAAGGCCTCTGGATCACGGTTTACAACAGACGAGGTGAGCCTCATTTTGAAAGCTCTTCAGCTACAGCAACAGCAGGTTGTGCAACAGAACCAACTCGTAACTTCGCTGATAGGATTCCTAAACGCCGAAAAGCCCGTCTGTTCAATATGACTCAACCAAAAGGAAGTATTGCAAGATGGGTGAACTACTTGCAGCACTATGACTTTACCATCTTCCACCGGCCTGGACCCCTCTTAACTGATGCAGATGCTTTGTCGAGATTAATGATACAACCCAGCAAACAACAACCGGACAAAATTAATGAAGTGAAATTGTGGGAAGGCACTCAACATCTGATTTTTATTGAAGGTCGCTGCCAAGTTCCGCCAACGCTGGTTCCTAAGGTTCTTTATTTGTACCACGACAGCCCAGGGTCAGAAGGACACGACGGATTTTGGCGAACTTACAACGAGCTAGTCAAGCGATTTAAGTGGCCCTGCATGAAGGAAGATGTCAATAAGTACGTTCGTTCATGCCAAATTTGTCAAGTGAATAAGGTGAAATATAAGCAGTCTACGGATGCCATGATACTTCCTTGCCACTCGAATGTGCCTTTTGAAGTCATACACCTGGACTTTGCCGAACTAAACAAGAAACGAGAAGGAGTCAGAAAAACGCAAGTGTTTCTTCTGGCGATCGATGAAGGCACGTGGATGCTCGCAGCACGTGCAGGAAGAGAAGAGGCAAATAGCGTCATCGCTCTTCTCGAAAGATATTTGTTTAGGGCAACGAGCACGATCGTATGTGACAACGGTTCCAGAGTGAAAGACTGGCAGGATGGGCGCGACAACATAATATATCAATCAAGTTCTGCGCGCCATACCACCCCGCGGCGAACGGACTTGCAGAGCGTGCGATACGGGATGTCAAACAATTCATAAGGATGTACGATAATTTCCCTGGTGGATGGAAATGCTCTTGAGAAGCGACCGTTAGGCATCATAACCGCTCCTACACCAGTGGCTTGGGATGCAGTCCACAGTTCGCTTCATCAGAAGTCCCTAATTTGCAGGCGGATCGTAAGTTGGGACTCCTAGAAAATCTCAAGGTCATTGAGGAGCGGAAAGAAAAAGCGTTGGGAGGGAGGTACCGTACACGAATGAAGCGAAATTTTGACAAGAGACATAACTCGGAAATTCTTGACATTCGGGTCACCGACCTCGTTCTAGTTAGGAAGGGTGTGAGAGATGCCAACGCGAAACTCTACGGTCCCTGTTCTGCGATAAAGACAGTCTCTCAGCAAGGAATACTGAAGACTGTTTGGTACATCGGTGAGCGAGGATCAGTTGAATGTGCTTCAATAGGAAATGTTTTCAAGTATTACCCCAGGAGGGGATAGCAAAAGAAACCCGGAAGGGTGAAGCGGTATTAGCCTTCCGCTGGGAGAAGAGGGGGCGCAACATCCTAAGGGGGAAAGAAGAGGGCGTTGAAGTGAAGGTGGAGGCATTAAAGATGGACGCCCGTTCCATAGCCGTGTATTCTATTGTGTCCTTGTAAATAGGAACGCTACAAAAGCATTCCTCCTGGATCGAGTAAAGTTATGGAATGCATGTGAGAGTGATGAGAAAAGAATTTCGAGTGATAGTAAAACATATGCATTGTTTATTACATTGCTTTTATGGCGCTTAAGACACATTAGTAGTGCGATTCATGTGCCAGAAGTGCCATCATCACAAATGTTGACGTGATAGGTTTACTTAATAGGTATACCGTTTGGGAGAACCCGCCGGAGCCTAGTGGAAACCTGCTTGCTTGGCACCTTCCGGGCACTGGTAAGATGCCCGCTTACTGCTTGGTACGTTGCGTGTGTGCCTGTGTACTTGTCATGCATGTTACGCGAAGACTTTCTAGGCGAACTTGACTCACTTTCACCGCATCTATCTATCTATCTATCTATCTATCTATCTATCTATCTATCTATCTATCTATCTATCTATCTATCTATCTATCTATCTATCTATCTATCTATCTATCTATCTATCTATCTATGTAACCGCCTACGTCTCGCGGCTCTCGTGCTCGCCTCATTCACCTGATATACCCGGACATTTCGGAGGTAGGGCATAAATATATGACGAACATGAATGACTGGTCCTTACATCCCTAAAGTGATATACTTGTAACCTACGTCACGATTAAAGACAGCGCAATCACTCCTGGCTCATACCAGCAGTGCTCGGCCCACGGAATGCGGGTATGCACCACGGGTGTTTGAATCTTGTAGAACCTACGTTAAGCAAGGGCCAAATGAAACAGACATACGAAACTCCGAGACTACGATAAACAGACATATAACACGACTAGACTGCGAGGATCAACCCCGCAATCTTGAGCGGCGCCTCGAGTGAACGGCCTCCAGGATCGGCCCACGTTTTTCTGTTGGCGGTTGACACACGAGGGCGGCTCAAAGAGCTCTGCACTAAAGACCGTAAAGAAACACCGTTTTCTGTAGGTTCCTATTGAAGTGTTGACATAACAAGCACGCAGACAAACATGCAACCTACTAAGCTTTAAGGTGGCATCGAACACGCGCCCTCGAGGTGCCAAGCAAGCCCGCTACCACTACGCTACGGCCACTTCACCCGCTCGCGATTATAGTAAATAAACCTACTGCACCAGACGTAACGGTAGTGTTTGTGCGCCGTGAATTCTGCTTTTATATGTGATAAGCACTATCATCCCAATACATATGTTCTGCTACCATTGGGTATGGTTTTGTGGAATTTTGCTCGACCCCGAGGAATAGTTCAACAAACGACGCTTACGATAGCACGTCAATGCACCGTACAGTGCATTTTTCTGCGACAAAACAGATGTCTGTGCTTTAAACTAACGGAAGTTCCAATGTTTTCTTTTTCAATATAATTCAATCGCATATTTCTCGCTTACATTTAAATCGTAACCTACAACGAATGACGTGCCTTTCTTTTTTTTAATGTTGTCCAAATGTTATTGAGATGTCCGTCATCGACACAGGCTGTATACAATTGAAACACCTGTGGCACACCCGCTTGTCGCAGGCCGAGCACTACGTGTAGGAAGCAAACGTGATTGCAGTATCGTTAATCGTGACGTTCATGACGAGTGTGTCACGTTAGTGCTGCAAGGATCAGTCATCCATGTTCTTCATACACTTGCACCCTACTGTGCAAATATTCGGGTATACCACCCGAACGAGACGATCACGAAAGCAAAGATATGTAGGCGGCTAGATAGATAGATAGATAGATAGATAGATAGATAGATAGATAGATAGATAGATAGATAGATAGATAGATAGATAGATAGATAGATATAGATACGGCCAAAGTGGCTCAAGTTCGCTAAGAAACGCTTGGCATGTAATAAATAAATAAATAAATAAATAAATAAATAAATAAATAAATAAATAAATAAATAAATAAATGTTGCAGCTGTCATCTTGGCCGTCGTTCGCGAATTCTATGAATTCGTCAGTGTCGCATTCGATTATAAGATCAGAAGCTCACGTGGTGTTATTACAAATGAGCTCTGCACGTTGGTGATGTGCTTTTTCTTTTATTTTACGAGTTACATATCGCTGGTGGATAACGCGCTGCGGAATTAGCTGTCAAGACTACGACTGGGATTAGGCTACGACCAACCTTTCTCATGGGAGATCCTAAATAGTCCTTTACTCTTTGGCAGGGCGTGTTTCGTATGCTACTGTGGCGCGTTAAAATTTCAGCAGCGTTTATCGAGGCCTGTTGAGAATGATTAATTCGTGGAACTATTTTTATTGCCACCGTTTTTACAGCGCGTGCAAATATTCAAACGCGATGCGTACATTGTGAAGTGATGGGCAGGTGCCTGAGAATCATCATTAGAGGCCATCGCGAATTTCTTATTGTTTTCTACGAATATTTTAGTTTGTTCGTTGCTCTTGGTGCGTAGTTCGCCGGCGTGCAAGACACTGAAACGGCAGGACTACTATTCTATATAATGCAGGACGAGTTGCCAGTACAGCCGCTGGGACTGCGTTAACTCGAGTCACTTTAGTCTGTAGTGCTGAGGTGGGCTAGCAACAGCAGCAAGTATTTCGCCGTTGCACATTTTTCTTGAAGTTATTTGTGCTATCTGCAATGATGACCTTACTTTGAGTCATCAAGGCCCTGCAGAAACACTAACGCTTGCGTGATCTTTTTCGTTTTTGAATCTGATTATTTACAACTGTTACCATTGTTTTTCCCTGTCTATAATAATCGCATCGCGGACTGACAGTATGGTTTAAATAAATAAATAAATAAATAAATAAATAAATAAATAAATAAATAAATAAATAAATCTTAGTTGCATTTGAGAGCGTTGCGTTAAAGGCATTTGATAATGTGCCGCAAATTCGACTTCTGTATGATGGCCATAGCGACCGAACGACGGAGGTTGATCTGCGTGTGTGCGAGTTGCTGTGAAACGATTAGCCGAGTGAGTATTGGCGGCGATTTGTTGCTCGTGATGCTTGCTTCCGGCGTGGTTCTGCGCGATCGCGTAAGCGTTTGTCTGCTCGGATGCACGACGCTTCTTGTGAAGGGACATTGCTAATCGTCTGCGAGTGCAGCCAAAGCGGTGACATCAAATGGGGTTGTGCGCGTTAGATATCGAAGTGCGTTATGTTTGCCTGAAGGGGCCCAGCAACACTTTTTAAGCAACGTCAGAAAACTGGGCCACTCTGTGGTTGGGGCCCGTGTTAACATGTGAGCCAAACATAAGGGCACTGAACGCAGTAGACAATTCGCAGTTTGGTTTCCGGTGAGCAGTTTTGTTTAAACAAAGCTTGAAAGCGCACGTTCTTCTTGCCGGCTATGACTGCTATGACGGCTTCTTGCCGGTTATGACGGCTATGGGGGCGCCGAGTAATACCCCTGTCACACTGGACGTTTTAATGTCATTCGAACGCAATGACATTCGCATCGAATGACCTTATTCCGCTGCTACACGGGGACATTTAACATTATTCGAATCGAATGACTTCTGAAATCGAAAGAGTTCGAGCAACTCATTCGCATTCACACTGGAACCGAATGTGTACAGAGTCAACGTAAACGTGCGGCACTGAGCATTACTAATTTGTGAAACGTCATGTGAAATTGCTATTACTTTAGCGCGTTTGCCAATATTAATAATTTATTAAGAAAACAGCGAGGCAGGCCGTAACAATATGTGTTTACTCTGGACATCAGCGGCGTCTGACCGGCTTCGCTATTTCACCACAGGGTGCAATCGCGAACGCCGTTTGCTTGAGTGCTGCGCCTATACGCACCGTCTTAATTTAGCGTCTGTGTTTCTCATTAACGCGCTTTGCTTACAAAAACAGTAAATGAATGGTTCGCCTGCTGCAAGTCAGAGTCGCCTTTGAGCGCTGCCGTATCAGCTGCAATTTATTCTGTTGGTGTAATTCAGTGAAGCAAAGCCCTCCGTTTATTTTAAATAAAATTCGACGACTTTTCAGCCACTCTGGCCTATTGTCACAGATGTCGTAAACGAATGACATTACTTCTTCGTGTGTAGCACAACCACGGGTCGAATGACATTCGTTGCACCGAACGTCATTCGAATCGAATGATGTTAAAACGTCTAGTGTGACAGGAGCATAAGTCGCTTGAGGCAGAAATACCACTGGCTGATTTCAGGATCGTGGAAAGATAATCTGCCATTATTTACTTGTTCATTTTGGTGCACCAGAAAAGCAAGCGCTTTTCACTTAGAATAAAGCGAAGCATTTCTTGGCGAAGTTAGGCAAGTTTGAGCGTATCTATCTATCTATCTATCTATCTATCTATCTATCTATCTATCTATCTATCTATCTATCTATCTATCTATCTATCTATCTATCTATCTATCTATCTATCTATCTATCTATCTATCTATCTCTCCGTCCACGACTCCGTGCACTCATGGTTGTATCATTCGCTTGCCATAAACAAAGGTTACCATGGTTGCGTATGAATTTATTGCGAATATGAAAGTTTGATCTTTATTCACTCACATAATATTCTTGCCATGTACCTAACGATTGACAGTCACACGAACACGTGTGGCTCACAGTTCTCGGGCGACGATTTGCCGGTATGCGCAACATGGCATTGAATTTCAACATTGTAGACTATGTCAAGGAACATTTCTTGAGAACATGCTTATTGTGGAATGAAGAAGGGTAACGCATGCCGTTTGTTGCAGCTTGCGATTGAACCAAAGACATAACACGTAGACAGGCACAACAAACGTGGTGTACTGACCGAAGGCGACCTACCCTACCACGCGGCGGGAATCCAATCCAACCCACCGAGGTGCAAAGCAAACAAGTTACCACTCGTCCAAGGAGTATCTTTCCACACGCACATTTGCGTTAATTTTGCGGGGATCGCCATTGTCATTTTCTTGCGGCAGACGATGTCGCCATAGGCGTATGACGCACCTAACATGCTTGCTTGATCTCGAATGACACAGACTGTTCAACAAACTTTGCATGGCCCCACGCGTATAATTGAGTACACTCGAGATGGCACGCAAAGATCAGTGGCAATACCAGAATGCGCTGTGACGCATGCCTAAACGCCGATGCGTTGCCCCCCAGGTCAGTCTTCTTGTTGAAAACGGACCAGTCGACTGGATATCGTACCCGACGACTGTGCTTGTCATTGTTGTTGTAATGTAAAAGTACGTCCTGTACTGGACACATTTCGCCCAAAAAAAGCGCAGCACTTTCCACATCTCTGATTCGGCGTCCTTCATCGTCACAAGCAGATCACGTAACCGAAAAAAAAAAAAGATTCCATCAGCAGCTCTGGCGATGATGCTTGTCTAGAGTGAATCGCGGTTCCAGTGCGTACTAAGCGCTCTTTTTGCAATGAAAGACAGCGTAAGCGCGTACTTTTGTCAGTCATGCCTTCTTGCAGCTTTTCAAGACCCCTTAGAAGAAAAATTGGGGGCGCTTAATCTCATCACTATTATTATTATTATTATTATTATTATTATTATTATTATTATTATTATTAGTATTAGTAGTAGTAGTAGTAGTAGTAGTAGTAGTAGTAGTAGTAGTAGTAGTAGTAGTAGCAGCAGCAGCAGTAGTAGCAGTAGTAGTAGTAGTAGTAAAGCAGTGCACACTGAGCGCACGTTACGCTCACAACCAGTCTGCGCGATGTTGATGATACTGATCGAACACTTACCTTTATGCCAAACATTTCGCCATAGGCCATTCCTTCTTTCTGGACATCGGTCCATTGCAGTGCTAGACTGGTTCTTGAAAATCATTTACTCGCCATCTCCGGGGCGGTAGTTTACAGGGCGTTATTCAGCTCCATGCAGAGCCATTTTCGTGTGCTGTCAAGTCGCAACTATTGCCCTCCATTCATGACATGCGCATTCTCATGTGAAGTGTTGTAGCTGTTTACAGGACTTGCAGCACACATGTTTAATCTACACGGGGTTTGGAAGGACCGCACAAAAGGCTCTCCAGGCTGGTCGTATGAGGCAGCGGGTACCTAAGTGTATCAGCCAACCATCGCTTACGCTAATAGACAAAAAAAGGCATCGTCTTGTATAGGTCTTTTCCCCACGGGATTTATTTAGTAAATATATTTGTCCACCATACGAGTGCGTCGGCGCACATATACATAATGATGAAACGTTCATGCAGCTGTCATATTAGGGCGTGCGTGGAGCCTATTTTTTCGTTCCAAAAGCAATAAGGTTTGTAGTTGGCGCCCATTCTGTCTATCGTAATAGCCGCCGTTATTTTCCTCGCGCCGAGATATTTGCCGAAGTATGCGCGTATATGCCCGACTAGCTCAAGCTTTTCCTGTCCTGTCTCTTCAAAGACTTTACTACTCTAGGCCAAACAACATGTTTAGTTATTTCAACCGCATATAGCGGAGTGTGTTCTAGGAGAGCGGACTCCCTTGCCTCTAGCCCGGTGGCTGATGTTAGGCGTCGTGTGTTCGCCGGACATACTATGGGTTGTTTAAAACGGCCCATTCTTAGCATGCCACACGAACTCATACATACAGTGCATGCTAACGTCCCCACCAAATTTTGTTTTAAATGAAGCGCACCATCTGTACCCACATCAGAAAAGCCTCGTTAGCTTGAACCCACAGCATGCAAGCAGAGTGTACTGCTTCCTGTCTTCATTGAAAAATCGCTTTATAACACATTCTGAAATCTTGCGTTGTTTTATGTGCGTAATGATCAAATGCTTTCGAGCATTTATGTCTGTAACAACTGCAAGGATCCCTTAAAACTTACTAAGCTTAAGTAGCGTCACGACATTTCCATATTCACCACAAACGAAGAACTGTTTTCTTTGGTTAAGTTAAATGGGCGCAATACTGAAACAGACTAAGCATAGAAAGAAATTCTTTCGAGTCACACAAGCATCTGACACCTGTACATTACAATAGAGGCAGTAACAGTGGCAAAAGGTTTTCGCTTCGCACAAATAAGTCTCATATTTCGTACAACCACAAGGCCTGGAGTAGTAAGCTTATCCATCATGCACGACGACGTCATAGCACTAGCACCAGGAAGGTGCAATCTATCTTGCAGCTTCCGGGAGCTATGAAATCAGTTGACGTGCTATGATATGCTATGATATTACGTGAACATAGACGGCATAAGGGGGTCGTTAGAGAGGCCTGAAAGCAGAAGTATTTAATAACAGTGATACGGGCTGATATGCCACCAGGGATCACTGCATCACTTTATGACAAATCGCTTTTCTACTGCACTATATGGCCGTAGCCCGGCTAATTCATGGGCTCCGGAAGAAGCAAGAGTGGTTGTGCGTCATAAGAGCTTGGCAAGCTGCTTAAGATGTCATGTATATAAACCAATGGGCACTAGAGCTTTAGGACACATCCTCTCTCCAGGAGCAGAAGTAGGTGAACTATGTCATCTCTATTCCAGTTCTTGTAGCAGTCACTGACAGCTACTATCAGCTAGCTGTCTTGCCGTCCCACCTTGGTGATATGGTACAACTATTTTTTTTTTCAGTTTTGAGGCATAAAAGCTTAATTCCAAAATTTTATTTTCGGGATTCTCACAAAATATGCACACCTTGTTACGGCTTTCTTGACGTGGTATAGGGGCTACGTACCGCTAATATGCTTTTTTTTATCCCTGGAAATGAATAATTGCTTAGTGTTATGCGGCAAAACTGCGATATGATTGTGAGGGACGTATAGAAGTAGTTCGCTCAACATATCTCGGCCACATGGAATTTCTTAAAGGCCAACCCAGGCGATTTTCTGATGTCCATAGATCTCAATAAAATTCGCTGGGTAAGTACCTTGGCACGCTTCTGTCCTTTGTGCAAGATTACAAGCTCAAGAGATTCAGAGATTGCTTGCATTTCAGGTATTATTCATTACCTCAAACTTCCCATCTGGCTTCCCACAATTATTGGCCGCCCTTTGTGCTGACGTCACTTAATGCAGAGCCAAGGAAGCGCACCGCTTGCCAAACGTGGTCTTCGAGATCTGTGGTCTTCCACATCTTCGACATCTTCGACAAACGTGGTCTTCGACATTAGCGCCAGGGGAAGGGGTATGCGCTGTCGGATCATACAAAAGGCAGATTGACCGATTTGACGTCACTGCTGGGTTAGGCTTCGGTTTCGTGCTTTCTTTCGATTTCAATATTATTTTCGTGTATGTTGTGCATATCTGCTATCAGGAGTGTGACAGGAGCGCTTCAGGGGCGTAGTGTAGAAAAATCGGCTTTTTCTCGATATGCTCAAATGATCGGCAGAGTTGGCCTTTAACGAGCGCCTAAAACTCGATACACGGGCCTACAGTGCCACAACTGTGGACACAAAAAAAAAAAATAAATAAAAATACGGGGCTTTGTGTGCCCAACCACAATATGATTCACAGAGACGCATTGGTTATAGTATAATGCTCACCACATGGGCTCCGTGACGCGCCGATCAGTTAAGGTCTATGGCAGCTTTTTTTTGCGGTTCCATGTAATTATACTTGTGCCTCCGTGTCCTGAAATCGCGCCCGCATATTCCAGCCTAGTAACCTGTCGAGATGGTAAGTTACCGCAGCGGGACTGCCAGAATCACCTTTATGCACTATTGACTTGAATAAAAGCTTGACTTAAGGGTATTGTATTTGTCATTGTACGAATAAAAGCTATCCATCAACGTTTATCGCGCCCGCTTATTGACCTAAACATGGCGAGATTAATTTGCGGCTTAGGAAAGCGCCAGTTCAGTTGATCTTACCTGGAGGGAAATTGCAAATTAAACGATACGCATTTACGACGAGAACTTCAGAAACACAGCGATATCAGATAAATGTGCTGATATTATTTCGCGACCACCGCTGATACCAACGCAGTTCTGTAGTATGTGGTCACTTAAGTTGCGAGGGTATAGTCGAGAATCGCGTCGGTGTCAACGGCAGGGGCGCTAGCGCCCTTTCCTGATGTCCCTGGCTCTGGCAGTAGTGACACGAGCAAAATAGTGAGGGCGCCGAAGGTGCACCGAGAAGCGGCGACCTATGTTTACTGGCCTCCCACTGATACGGGCAAACCACGGACAATAAAACGGCCTCTTCGCGTTTCCCTGATGCATGCTGGGTAGAACGAACCGAACATCACCATCCGCGGTAGTACATAGGCAAAGCTAGATCCTCAAGGAGCAAACGTTCCTAGAACTTTCATCTCGCAGTCACATGCCTTCGCTCATGCGCAGAGAGGAAGAAACTCGTCGGTACTGAGCTACTATGAAGGTATGGTCCTCCAGCGGGACAAAAAGCACGAAAGAAACCGCAGGTTTCAAGCTACTGGCGGCGGGAGAAAGCTTCTGTAGCAGCTCCCAAAATGTACAGCTTCTGTACCGGGCTTTTGTACCGGACAGAAAGCAGGTAACTTCAAATCTAGCATATCCGACATGGTGAAGTCACTCGCCCAATACGGTGGTACGTCTATAAAATGTTCTGCTGGTTTGGTAGGAAAATGTCGCGAGCCCGAATGCACACCGGTTTGTCAGGATGAAGATAGCGCTCAATGAAAAGGAAAGAAGAGGTCCGCCTGTCCTTCTTTCCTTTTCCAAGCGAGTGTCTGGGCTGCCACTCTTCACGGGGGTATGAGGACAGGTGACGATAGTATGGTAAAATGAGTCTCTGTACATGTCCCGTACGCGGAAGTGCACTACGCACGGCAGTCTTTACGGCGCACCACTACAGACAAGCATACCAACCTGTCTCACAAAAATACTAAAGAGAGCCTTGAAGTTGCGTTGGGCCTGGTCAGTGTGTATCCCGCACCCAAGCGTTTCCCCTTCGAAAACGTCGGGAGACCAAGCACTCCACCACGCACTCTCAGCCGGATATTGAGGCAACACAAGGAGGTTCTTCGTCAGGAAAACAGCTAACCCGTTAAGCGACCGGTCGTCTCCTAGGCGTGTTTCTGGAGCACAACACACTGTGACGACGATCACCCATAAATCAAAAGCTGCGCTGCCAAAGAGTGCAGCCGTGCGTAGCTGCAGTCCATAGGTGGCGTGTCTGTTCATGTCTCAACGTCGAACGGATATGAATGTACCGCACAGGTCCTTGAAAAATGTGCTAAAATTAATTAGGTTAATGTTGCTGGACAATATGAATAGCTTGCCGTGCCCATACGTGCGAGTCCATTACGAACGAGATCGAGGTATTTACAGTGGTAATCGTGCTTCCGTAAGCTACATTTTTTTTATTTCTTCGTTTTCTCTCACTCCCGAAAATATTTATTTGCAGGGGTGTGGCGTTTGTTGAACCTTCGCTATGAAGATCACCGTCGCTGTCTTCGCACTGGTCACTTTTGCAGGTAAAGTGCGCCATGTACCCTTTCATATCGGTGTCGTTGTTTTCGTTTCAGCGTTATAGTAGAGCGAGGAGAAAACCTTTCTCTTGGACGTTGACGTAAACGGGGACAGTTTATCCTGTTTAAACAAAGTATCAGGTCCTTTGCCCTGAATAGATAAAACAGGATTGCGCTTGTAAGAGAAAAGGCTACATGGGAGAACGTTGCGCAAAAGTATCAAAAACGCCAACATTTACCAAGTCGTTTAAGTTATGACGTGCTGAATGGAACAGAGTTCCACAAATAACTTTTGCTTGAGAGCTTAACCAACGCGACATTATCTCTGGGTATAAAGCTGAAGAACTTGCCAGGCAACTGCACCGGCTGTTGCTGGCCGAAATTTCTACGAGAAAAAGGAACATGCAACTGAGAGAATAGGCTTATCCAAAGAAAGTTACATAATGCGTGATTTTTTTGTTTGCTTCTTATCTCAACGCTTACTATAGAATCTAACTGGAACAATTTGCACCAGGTATAGCCTTGCAGAAGATGGCAACTTTGATGTGACAACAGTTGTACTACCATGTCACGGTGCTGGAAACCTGGTAACACGTAAAACTTGGAAATACGCTATGCTTTATTAAGCAGCGGTAAAGAGCTTCATGAGAGCAATGCAAAACGTGGTATATCACCAGGGTCAACGTTCCGGCAAATGGTCGCACTATGTTCAGGGAACGAATGCTTTTCTTACAAGCATGTTCCTGTACGCTTTGAAGCGGGGTTAGGAAAAAGCAAGAAAATGGACGACGCTGACATACACATGTTCGCTTTGAATAGGCAATATGGAAGCAGAATCGTAGGAAGCGTTCAATCACACGAGCAACCTCAACAACGTGACATGCTTGTCATTAAAATTTTATAGCGTGAGGTGTTATGGGGCCGTTACAGTAGCCGTAATTGGTGGCGATGGTGTACGCCCCCGCAGCCACCTGTGTCCCTAACCACTATCACCTGCAGTGTAAAAAAAAATTTCGTACGTGTGCGGACTTGAACTCTGCTCAATAAGAGTGGTGCCACTCTAAGCCTCACGGACTCTTACCACTTGGTTGGGCATGTTGCATATTGAGCCAGGGCTGTTATATGATATGAGAGAAATTGGCCGCCAACCCCGTATCTCACGACATGGTTGGGGATCTTGCATTCCGAGCAACGGCTCTGATATAGTAGAGAAGGTGCATCCATTCGTGCCTCTCACTTCATGGGTGAGCACTTTGTGTTCTCAGCCACAACTCTGCTGGTTACCGGCTCTAATTTCATGATCGAGGACGAAGAACAAGACGAGGGCAGTGAAGAAGAAGGCAAAGGACAGCAAGCAGTGAGGCGAGAGAAAGTGTGAAGAGTGAAAGTGAAGAAAATGAGGTGAGAAGGAAGTGAAGTGTGAAGAAAATGAGGCGAGAAGCAAGTGTGAAGGCTGAAAGAAAACATTGAGAGAGCACGCAGCAAAAATCGAGCTTTGATTGTCACTGACCTACATTGTCGGCGCACGCCTGCGAATTTTTTTCCCTCTTCCTCGTTGCAGGCATGAGCACCTAAACCAGCCCCCCTGAAAATACAGCACCTGCCTATGGATCGTGGTTGCAATTACGAAATGCAGTCACTTCGCGTAGGGACAGCTGACGCACCTACCTGTTACTCTTGCGGAAAACCCAGTTGGATGAGTTCTATACATTCGCTGCCGGCGCGACATCCCGAGACACTCACTCCCGATGGTACTTCCGATGGCACTCGAACTGTACTCGAGATCACTTTCGGCAGCCACATTTCCGGGACTGCAGCCACAAAAGGTAACCAAAGCGTTAGTGTACCTGAAGTTGATATTTCTCTGTGACCGACTGTATACGATGTGCTCCTGCGTGTGCTGGTACCCTCTCTTCCATTCTCCTTTTCCTCTTATTCCATTAACCGGTACAGGGCAGCAAAACGCGCTTGCGTTTCGCTAATTTCCTTGCCTGGCCTCTCTCGTCTTATGGGAACCGACCCGACAACGTCACATCACTAGTGGTGAGCTGCAGCAGCAAAGCTAACGCGGATGCTGGAGGTTCTTTATTCTTTTTTCGTGAGAGCAAGAAGGCCTAATTTTTATGTCGTAGGTATTTTATAGCTTCATCATGCACGATATGCTGCTTTATTTCCTTCAATGATTCTCCTCGTTGGTGCTACAGAGGAGGAATATAATGACGAGTCTCCGTCAGATGTAGGTAAGTATATACGATCCTAAACAAGACGCGTAAACTTATGTGGATAATTTTTCTACTAAAAGCGCACTTTATTCCCGCATGTACTTCTAAACATACATTATGTGAAGATGTCCTATACATTAAAGTGGCGCTCCACATAACAGAACTCGTTGCTTTGTTGGTGACATTGCGTTCTTCATGAATGAATATCTAGATTTTCTTATAAAACAACGGAAACTTAAAGGAGCATTTTACCCCGAAGAGAGTGTGTTCTATTCAGCGTGTTCTAGTGCCGGTGCACAACAGATCCGGCTTGACGTGTCTTCAAAGACGGCTTTCTCTGACTACCTCCGCAGATAGTCGACGTCATTGAATATTTAGGGTTAACAGAAAAGTTATGGAGCGAAAATATCCAGTATAATTATAAAGTTGAGTTTTTTTTTTTTTTTGGTGTAGTGAACATTTCGAGGAAGGCTCGTGCGCTCCGTGAAATTTCTGGGCGAAAGGAAGTTGCAACACTCTTGGCTTCAGGAGGTTGTATTGAACACATTACGATGGGCCACGTGAAGTGGTAGTTACAACCAAAAAAGGGAACCTTTTCGAATCATGTTTGTATTATGCTGACGAAACGAGCTTTGGTGTCTAAAATCTGGAGTGATGTGGAATTTTCTATCACATATTTTGTTTTTGCGATTGGGGCCTGCTGCGAGATGTTCGCCAACGAGTTTTGGCTTAATTTTATGAGAGCGAGTATGAGTTTCCTGGTGCTCGGAGAACTGTGAGGTAAGAAGGATCTCGCAGGAGCTCGTGCAAGGCTGCTGTGGACGGTATACGGAGTGGATATGATAATGACTAAATGACTGAACATAGTATGCACAATACTGATCGATGATGGCATAAGAGCTAATAACAGAGAATAGCAGTGAATAGCAGTGCATAAAACAGAGATTTGAAATTTGAATTTTATAAAATTGGGAGCTCAGTGCCTGAGAAGAAAAGAGGGCATCCTGGTATGACACTGGATGAAAACGATCCATGACAAAGCGCAACTCATACGGCTAACTCCTAAAGAAACTTATTCATCGGCAGTGCATGTACACGCGAAGATCCTCCAAGGAGTAATCATGAATGAATTCCTTTCAGGAGAACACCTAACTGAATCCCCCGAGGAGGAAGAAAGCAGGGACAGTTCGTTTGTCCGAGTTCGTAAGTACCTTCAAATGTCCGGCCTCATATCGACGAAATAAGCGAAACTACAGTATACCTGGCCAGTACACACATGCCTTTACAAATGAGGCGCTGTTAACTGGACTACTGCACATAATAAAAATCTGGCATGACACAGAGAGGTACAAAATTATGCTGCAGGGGGGGTTCTGACAGGAGTGGCAACCACTGTAAAGTATTGCAGAACATTCTTCAACCTTGGAAGAAGCCCCGACACGGCGGTCTAGTGGTTATGGCACTCGGCTGCTGATCCGAAGGTCGCGTCGCCGGTTCGAATCCCTGCCGCGGCATTTCGATGAAGGCAAAATGATGAGGCCCGGCGCGATGTCGGTGCACCTTAAACAACCCCAGGTGGCCGAAATTTCCGGAGACCTCCACTACGGCGTCTCTCATAATCGGAGCTGCTTTTCGTACATTAAACCCCACAAATCATCATCATCAAAACGTTGGAAGAACACTTAAAAAAGAACTTAATTTCTTGTACGCAAGAAAGTGCAACTACATATAGCGAAGAACCGGTCGTCGAAAACGATAAAAAAAGCAGGCGATGATACTCTCGCTATTTTTTCATATGCCACTGCTAATTATTAGACCATTCTTCTTACATTCCCTATCGAAAAAAACAGCGTGTCCCAGTGCATTTTTGCGCACTGCGCGACACTTGGGACGCTGTTTTTCGCTGTAAAGCCGCTGCGACGCGCTGGGACGCACGCGGCGACACTGCGTTTTCACTGTACGCACTGGTAGACACTGTATTTTCGATGGTACGCACTGCGCGACGCTGCATTTTCGCTGTGGCGCACTGGGCGGCACTGCGTTTTCGCTGTCGCGCACTGAGTTTTCACTGTCACACTGACTTTATCGCTGCACACTGGTACAGCGTGCAGTGAAAGCGTGCAGTAGCACTGTACAGCTGGGCCAGCGTATGCACATGCACTTGCTAGTGCTGCGGTTAATTAAGCGCCGATAAACAGGGATATTATTATATGCGCTGCAACAATTTGGCGACAAACTAATAGGCATGAGTGCTACATCATTGAGGAGAAATATGTATCGGTCGCACAGCGAGAATATCAGCGGCGATCGAATTCAACCCTTCTTGTGTACTTGTCCTATATTTCCAGCCAAGATATTAGGAGATGCGTCGTCGCAGAGGAGGCGACACTCGCTTATAACTCGATATGTATAGTTATCCGATCCGCACGATCAGTCCTACGCAATACACGTCCGTACGTGTACCGGTCGTCGCATTGCGACCAGTGCGCACGTATTGGCTCAACTGGACACGCGAAGCTGGATCTTTCGAACAATCCAGCGGCGCGTGTTCAGCCGAGCTGTCGTCACCAAGTCTTATATCACCTTCCTGACACTTGTGCACCATCGAGCGCGATCATAAACGAGTCGGCGAACGACGCGCACGCGGATGCCTCGCGACGGTCGCAAGTGCGTTTTGACGGCGTACTGCGGCCAAGCACGCGGCGTAGCTGGAGGCAGCTAGGCGCGCTACAACGCTGAATATTTTGTGCACGTCGTGCATATCTGCTTCACGTGTACGATATATATATGGAAGCAGATGTGCACAAAGCCCTGCCCACCTACGTGTTCTCGATGCCGGTAGCGGCGGCCGGAGCTGTCGGAACGTCGCGCTATCTCGAACGGCGCGCTCGGGTCGAGAGTGGCCAGAGTGACGCACGCTCATCGCTTCGCCCACGCGTGACACCTTTGCCTGCGTTAATTGTGGGTCCCACAGCCGCTCCGCCTTTTAGGCGTGGTGCTCTTAGGTGTTTGACCAACGTTACATATATATGCAACCTGGCATTTTATGCAGATATGTATGTATATACATATGACCAAAACAATTATCTTCGCGTCCCTCAACTCCTGTAATGAAATGCTTCAGTGCTGCTTCTATGTTGCGGACGTCCACACTAAGTGTATATGCCAGCACTAATTAGGGACGTTTATTTGAAGTTGATGAATGAATATTATATTTATCTCAACATATTAAATAGCTTTGAAGCGATCATACAACACATGTATTCTCTCTTCATTACGGTAATCAAGCTTTCAGTCATTTGAAGTGCAGTACCCTGTAAATGGCATATCATAATATAGCTAAATAAAATAACTAACCAGATACACAGCCAAAAAAAAAAAAACAAGCAGCATTTCCAAAATATACCATCTCTATTATGTTAATCAGCAATGGTTTGAAAGCACGCACAAACAAGGCACAACAAAACAAACACATGAGTAAGACAAAGGTCACTACATAAGACAGTACCTAAAAGAAGGGCGCAAGAGACAAGGGGCCAGGAGAGGTCAGCGATGCAAGCACTTTTTGTGCCCTGTTTTCAACCTATCGTGGTTATCCAACCCACTCAGTATTCAATTCCTTTGAAGAGGCACTGCAACAGTTCTTTAACATAAGCTGAAAACGGTGCCGATCAGTCATGAAAGCTCCTGTGAGCACGAGCCAATTATTATTGCACTGCTCACACCAGGGAATCTGTAATTTGGTTTCAAAAACAGCTGGGAAGCATCTGCTTTTCTGTCAACGAATGGCGTCACTGGGGGCACAGAATACATTGCTTGATTTTTTCAGTGGTCATTAAAACAGCTCGCTTCACCAGGCACCATATACCTTGACCCCGACCCCACGCCTTTCCCTTCGTACTGGTCATCATTTACAAGTAACCCTAACCCGTCCACTCAGCCCCGCTATGACCTTCTCCTGCGTCTTTCTTTTGCCAGTCCTCGACTAACTGGAACAAGCTGCCCCGTCATATTGCTGAAATCACCTGCCCATCAACATTTGTTGAAATGCTTAAACACTAACAAAACGATAACTCGGGCAAGTTGGTATCGGTTCATACTGAAGTATAACAGCACACCACGGCTAGGCAACCAGACTGACAAGCAAAGAAACGACACACACAACAAGTGCTGACTCGCAACTGAACATTTCATTGAACATAACACAAGAATATAACACGCAAGTGCATACGACATCGGTTGCCACTGCTGTTTTGCCAACGTAACATAAGGTTAAGAAAACACAGTGCTGCGGAAATGCAAATTTCTTGTCACACAAGTCAACTGAAGCTGGGCTGGCATTTTTCTTTTTCTCTAACAATAATGCTACTCCTTCACCACCTCTCTGCTAATCTGCTGCTTATGCTTGTACATTATCTCAGTGCTCGCAAAAATAGAACCACATGATTTGCAGTGCATTGCAAGATTTGCAGTGGCCAACTTTTTTTAAAGAAGCATTATGTTCTTTTAGTCTAGCATTAATGCAAGATCCAGTTTGCCCAATACAGAAATCACCACATGACAATGGAACACTGTCACAACATCTCGTTCGCACTTATTCTTATACTTTTAAGACTTCTTCCCGTGCTTGATACCACATGTGTTCTGCTGTGAAAAGTCTTCATTAACAAGACGGCACAGCTTGATAAGTTTATTCTTGCTGGAAAACACAATATTGACCACATACCTATTCCCAACATTCATAACCCCATTTGCATGGTGTTTTTTTTAATGCATAATGCTTCTTAAAAAAATTTCGCCTTTGCTAATCTTGTAATGCATTGCAAATCATGTGGCTGTTCTCCCATTTTTTTGAGCACTAAAATAGTGTACAAGCATGTGCAGCAGACTAGCAGAGAGGTGGTAGAGGTGTATCCTATTGTTAAAGAAAAAGAAAAATGTATCAGCCAAGCTTCAGTTGATTTGTGTGACAAGGAATGTGTCTTTCTACAGTGAGTGTTTTCTACACCTAATCTTACATTGACAAAACAGCCGCAAGAATCCATGTCATGTGCACTTTCATGTTGCTTATATTTATGTGTTATGTCTAGTAAAATGTTCAATTGCAAGTGAGCACTCGTTGTGTGCATTGTTTCTTTACCTGTCAGTACAGTTGTCTAGTAGTGGTTCGTTGTTATACTTCAGCTTAACTAATTACTTTTGTGTAGACATGTGGCGACTAATTACGAACTTTACCATTGTAACCCTACCCCTTATGTAATACCCCCAAGAAGGGGTCTTAGGAAATAAGTTATGTGAAGTGAAAGATGTGCAAATTTTCTTTTTTTGTTCAATTCATTACGAACAAATAAAGCATAGACAATCCTTCTGCTACCATGAAATCACACAATGCTATTTCTTCCTCAAGCAGCTTTCATTATCAGTCAGTGTCCTCAGTGACGCCATTTGTTGAAAGAGAAGCGGGCACTATCAGCCGTACTATTTGAAACCATCGCAAATTCTCTGGTGTGTGTAGTGCAATGAGATTTGGCTCACATCTTTACAGGAGGAGCCTGCGCAACTGATCGGTACCATTTTCTGAATTTGTTCAGAAAGTGTTGCAGGGCCCCATTAAAAAAATAGTTTTCTTTATCTGTTGGACTTGCACACATGCAAAGTGTGTGACAGACTGCTGTGTGACACATGACAGACTGCTGCATTCTGTCCTTCGAACGTTCATCAACTGCAACCCATGTCCCCTGATCAGTGATGCAATAAATGAAACGATATAACAAACCCCCAATAGCACCTTTACTAAGACCAACTAGCTCTATCATGTGACAGTGCTAGCTGATGCATTTAAAACTTCTGACCACGAACACAGTAGCCCAGCAAATGCCAATATCTTTGTTTCTTATTTCGTTATTGCATGTTTCCTAACAATGACAAACAATAAATTATCTGACCTTATCCTTTTCAATCTCATGCATAAGTACGGCATATATTATAATCATGTGGCGGCAAATGTTTTGTCATTTCTTTTTGTAGAACCTTTTAAGTTAAAAAATATTGCTGCTCTGTTTTAAAAACTGAAATGCAGATCTGCCACACCTTTTTGCTACTTGGCTAACCACGGAAAGAGGTAAACTCTCAACATAAGATGCAAGATTTTTGCACCATTTCTTTAGTCCACTGTTTTAGGCATGAAAAAGCTTGTTAAGAAACCCCATTTGAACTACCCCAGTAGCAGGAATATTACCAGTCATAGTTAATACCAATACAGACTAAGGCATGAAGCACCAATGTAAAAAAATAAGCAGCAACAGCAACACACAGCGCTATGAAATATATACTGGGTGTTCAAAATGAGTACACAATGTTGGCTTCCAACAGAAAAGAATATCTTCAGCAAAAATAAACATCTTAGCCAAGTGTTGGGAAATAGTTCTTTTTCTTATGGTTTATTTCCACAATTAATGAATCTGCCATGTGCAGCAATAATCAATTCAATTCAGCTTCAGAATTGGCTGCATGTATGGATCAGATGGGTCCTAGAGACATTGGCCATTGAGCCAGGAATGGTGGCTTTCAGCGAGTCTTTTCTATTACGCGGCTCTTTGCTGGCCATTCTTGCAACGGCGCACCAGACATAGCAAACGAGTAGATTTTAATCTGGAGAACTGGGAGGCCACAAGTTGGGAGTATGTGTTTGCAAAAGTTGTCAACCATTCACCCCTGGGTGATGCAGGCGGTGTGAGCAGAAGTCGAATTTTGCTGAAAGACAAAGATCTTTTATTGTTGGTGTCTTCTTTTATGCCCTCATGTACAGAAGTGTGTGTGCTACAAATGTCACGTATCACACACTTTATAGAATATGTCCCATTTTGCTCTGAAAATACGCAACTACTGAAAAGTGTTCAAAGTGATATTTGCAAAAAGGGCTTAATAATTAGAAACTGTTTCACCAGACAGTGGTTACAAGATTTGACAGATGTGAAATGCGAAAGGAGGCCATATTCGCCAATTGTGGAGGTTAGTGTTATACACGATGAGAGGGGAGAAAAAGGAATTATCAGTGCACTAACATATATAGCCAGTATAGCAGTAAGCCAGAGGTAGAGAGAAGCAGCCGAAACAAATGTAAAAACATAAACAGTACAGAATGTGCAAACATGTCAGTACGTACAAATGTACATACTATACATGCATAATGTACGCACATTTATATGCAAGGAGAGATGAAATATGCTAAAGAAAAACTACATGCAATGCACATAAAAATGATGCATTGTGCCACCATGAATAACTCTGAAAGGCATAATTGGTAAGAAAAACGTAGTAATTACACACGGTATTAAAGAATATTTTTTAGTGTCGTTTTTTTTTTTCAAATTGCTCATGATAAGTCCGGTCAAACAGACAATGAAAATTTATAATGATGAATTTAGTGTGCCCACGTTATCCTCGCAAACTTATGAAATTGATCCTGGACTCCTTCCTGTATTTGGTATTTTGAAGAAAAATTTCTCGACTATGCCTTCGTACTGTCGTCACGCTTTGATAATCGGTATAAAGTTTTCATTCCGTTCTGCCGCCAAATAAGCAAAGCATGCGCAAATTTAGTTTCACATTGACTGATATTACTTGTTTATGGCTCCACAAGCTCCGATCACGAGCTCTGATCGAAGTAACGATTTGTGATTTGCGCTCGCGTGAACGGGAATGCATCGAACCTAATGCTTGCTCTGCACGTAGCGGCACGAAAACTATCTATTCCGGCCCTTGCCTCAAGCACAAAAATGGCAGGGAAAGTCCCATTCGACGCAAAGTGATTGTACAGAGTAAAATAGCAGCATTTTAAATGTGTATTATTCACTCACTCATGCAAGCGCGAGTACTGGCAGGCCTGCGAGCCTGTGAACACAGTTTCCAACGCCGACGAAGGTTCGAACAAATCTTGCACGTAAATGCTATAAGTGAAACTCAATGTTCATCTATGAATGCATAAGAGGCTCACGACGCGTTCATCTTAGTTTTATACCACTTTCGTTAGACTACTAAATACTAGCGCCCTCTGCTGTGATCACACCTTCGGCGCCGCGGCAGGCCTCGTTAGTGATAGAGGCTATCGCTGTCCGCGTGCGTGATTGTGTTGTATGCCTCGTGTGTATTTTTTGACGTGCGTGTGTGTATACGTGTTTCTCACCGTGCATTACGTCATGTGTGCCTGCGTGAAATACATTCAAGACCACGAGCGCGCGGTGCTTCCGACAACGCTTACCAAAGGCTTTAATCCAGCGAGCGCGAAAGCTCTACCCAAGAACGCAGTTTTCTCTGAAGACGGCTCCTAGGAAGACTTCTATCCGCCGAATGTGACTGCGTTCGCAGGTGAGCGAAAAATCAGTCCAACCAGTCACCGCATGCTTCGATATTTTGCTTGACCTTTGTGATTTCATTTTACCACCTCATTTCGCAATCTCAACGAGTGAAAAGATCGATGTGTAGGCGCTTCAAGTGCTGAACGCATCCTTCTTTTAGGAATGGCTGGAGCACGCAGCTAGACCTTTTTTTTTTTTCAGCAGTTCTACGCGTTCTCTCAGCTAATCGGTCGTGGTAGCGAAGCGTTTTCACAAGCATGCTTTACATGTGCTTCGCGCACATCTGCAACAGGTTGGTGCCATTAAACCGCGTTCATTTCGCCGAAATGCGATTGCACCTGATGTATAATACAGAATGGTGGCTTGCTGGTCTAGCTGCCTCATTGCACCTTATTTACCAGCGAAAAAAAAAAAGCGACAGCCGTTGCGTCCCGTTCATAGATTTTTCGCGCTGCTAAATTCCTAGAAATTTGCGGGCCTCGTAGCTGTGACGGTTCAGTCCAGCTAGTTCTGCAGCATGCGTAAGCCGCGATAGTGTGAATTCTGAAAATTTCAGATTTAAGTGCACGTTACAGAAAACAGATAATTAATCACTGTGGCATCTTAAAGTCTCAATGTGTTGTTACCGAATGTCGTTAACAACTACCAATCGACGTTATTCACTGTGGCATCCTCAGCGTCAGTGTTGTTACTGGGCGTTAAGCTCGTAAGGGATAGGGTTCGGTTGCGCTTACTGATCTACAAATACACGACACAGTTCTGTCTTCTTGTCTGTGTTCGTATTCCTTGCTATGTATTCTGTTAATGGACGTTAAATGCCATATTTTAATATCTAGTAATGGAATCGATTATGCTTATGGAAGCTCATTCACATGCTTGCTTATGTGTGCTGTGTTTTTATTACATACATTTTAAAGCATTCCCCACACTCACTGGTACAGCTTCTCGCCAACTTCCGAAAATCAAGATCTTTGGTTCCAAGGCTGATGCTCGGCAAGGTTTCAGAAAACAGCTCGACAGGAATTCCTACGAAAAAAGTAAGCTTTCTTGACGCTTGATCATGATGCTTGGGGCAAAAAGGTTCAAATGGTTGCCTGACTAGGCCTATAACTCTGTGTTGGCGCTTATTGTCTTAATACGAGCAGAAAAATGGACCAAGTATACATACAGTGTTACACATGTAAAGTGTACATGAACAAGGAAGCCTACTGCGGTGGTCACTCAAAATGGACAGAAATGGACTTACTGCAAGTCTAACTCCCAAGAGTAACTTGGAATCCAGTGGCCGTTATCAAGTCTAGTACCATAAGCAATAACAAAAATTGTAGGCCAATCCAACCTGTGCAGACAGTTGCGCCGAAGGTCGTGGGTTCGGGTCCCACCGAGGGCAGGTTTGTCTTTTCGTCCACTTTAATTCCTTTCTACTTTCTCCACAATTACAATACCACAATTAACTTCCCCTATGTTTTCCTAGGCTTCATTGTCTGTTTGCTCATTAAGTTGTTTCTAACAAATAAAGAACGAGCCCTTGACCCCTTCCCTTTCGTTATTCCATAGCTTGGGCCTCGTTGCGGCAGACTTGGTGCCTTAGGTAGCATGCGAGGGCTTATTGGGCAGCAGCCATCTCGTCTAAGTTCGCGTTCTACGTGACGCCTCCTGGCAAGAAAGTGTGTTCTACACACGCCGCCTTGGCCTCGAGTGGCGCTGCCTAACACTCCCAGGATAATACCTACATAAATACACAATAAAGTAGACGGGGGGACGACCGCCCTTGTAGCTCAGTTGGTAGAGCATTGGACGCGACATCCGAAGGTCGTAGGTTCGGGTCCCACCGAGGGCAGGTTTGTCTTTTCGTCCACTTTAATTCCTTTCTACTTTCTCCACAATTACAATAACACAATTAACTTCCCCTATGTTTTCCTAGGCTTCATTGTCTGTTTGCTCATTAAGTTGTTTCTAACAAATAAAGAACGAGCCCTTGACTCCTTCCCTTTCGTTATTTCACTATTTTGCTTGTGTCACTACTGCCAGAGCCAGGAGCGTCAGCGACGGGCGCTAGCGCGCCCGCCTCTGACACCAGCGCGATTCTGTTTTAAAATAACATTACGGCTCCTTCGGAGCAGTTGTGTTAGCGTTAATAGTTCTTATAAAAAAAAATGAAACACCGAAAGAAAAAAAAATTTCACGAAGGCTGCGATTCGAACCACGGTCCTCCAAACCACCAGCCAGCGCGGCACCCTAACCCACTACGCCACCCAACCGTGCAGTTCTTCACTGAAAAAAATATCGAGTGGCCGGTGAGCGCCGGTGAGGCAGTCATCACCGTGCTGCCGACAAGTCACATGGTCACGGGCACCCAATAGGCGGGAACTGCCGGCAACTATTCTGCTGGTCTGTTTTGCCGGCTGCCGGCAATATAGACACTGCCTATAATATTATAATGCTGTGGCTATAATAGCGGGTTTGGGATCACACGTCAAATTTTTGTGACTGGGGCCTGCTTGTGTAATTTTCTTCATGCACTGATTGCCAATATAAGAGACATAAGGCTGGTAAATGAGACCCACTTATCCCCATCTGGTCAGAGGATGGTGCCTCTGCATCCGTAATCCTTACTGGTAAACGCTTCCGGCATGCACTGCGGCCAAGTCTCGTTCACATGCACTGCCTCTGCGGCCGGGCCACATTTTCGGTCAGTGTTGACTGATGCATAGGAACCCCTGGAAACTAGTCATATGAAGCTTTAATGTAAGAACCCCTATGTTTGGTTACAGGAGGGGAAAGAAAGCAGAGCATGTCTCAAAGTACAGGAATGACCAAAGTCATAGCAGAGCAAAACACGTTGTGTAGTGCCAGCGAAGGCCGAGAGTCGAGAAAGTTTAGGTTTGTGAAACAATACAAGTGTACATGGGCAGACGACTCACTGCCTGTGTGTGCTGAAGAGTCACCTCCACACGATGCAGTTCAGGTACAACAAGCGGAAAGTCTTTTCTGAATAAGGCTGGTATGTAAGTGCAACCATTATAGGTCTTAAATAATTTCTTTACTGTAAAATCCCGAGCAAACGCCCCCACCACGCAAGTGCCTCCCTCCCTATTTCGAGAGATTTGCAATTGGCGCCAATGACCAAGGAAGTGCCTCCACCCCTTTTTTTGACTGTTTACCACAGCGTGCATCAATACCAGGCTGCTTGGCAAGTTCCTTTTTTTTTCCTTCAATTTTTCATGCAGTGGCACAATAATTTGCAAGAAACGCTGCAATTAAGTGAGGAAAGTTTGCTTAGCTCATCACAGCTTCATGCTTCTCATCTGCATAGCTGGCCATGACTAGACAGCTGGGATGCGAGAGGCTTTCTGAATGGCCATTTTCTTCAAACTAGAGTAGAGTTAGTTTAGGTTGCTCTAATCGTACAGACAGACGTCAGCTGCATCAGTTGCTACTGTGCATTTAATGTTCGGTGCTGCTTGTGCTTGAGGTCTCGCAACTTGGGCGTCTAACTCCGAGGAGTCTTATTTTTGCTCCTGGAGCAGCGACATCAAATAAAAATAGTAAATGCACCTATTCCACGGATAGTGATGAAAATAACCTCTCTGCATTCTTTTTTTTCTATCCGGTAGTTGCACCTCCATTTTTAAGTTTAATTTGTGACTGAGCAAGCCCCCCCCCCCCCCCCCCGATAATTTGTCGAATTATTTTGATAAAGTGGTAGCTTGCGCGTGTTGGTGATACGACAACGGCATGGTGCACAGCGCAGAAAAAATGACAGAGTGCCTGTGTTGTGTCTTGTTGTCTCCAACCTCATTTTTTCTACGTCGTATTACCTCTTGCCCAAGGGGGAACGCTTGTGTGAGATTTTATGGTAGGTGTTTTTGTCTCAATACTTCCAGAGTTTCATGTATGTGGATACTTAATACAGGCAACGGCAATGCTGTAGTTACCATACTGCAATTAGGAGTGTAAGACATGCGTCACGTGTGAGTTGCATGATGCAGGTTTTTGTCCATTTTCATTTTCCTTGTGTTCCCCATTTCATTTAAACAGTGCAGACCACGTCCTCTGCTTCCCTTGGCTTCAGATGTTATGTAACGCTGTATACTTGCTGCGCATCTACTTGAAAAGGCAATAGGCCATTTTATAGGGGGGGATCTGTTCCGTAATTGAGTCATTGTAGCTGCAGTTGCAGTGTGCAATATGTTCAGCCAGTGAATGTGTTCTCATTCTCTGCACAATGTATATAATGCTGCCTCTTTTACAGAAATAGCTCGTGGGACAAGGCCCTCTGACAAACCCGGCCGGGAGGAGCCATTGTAGCACACAGCTGCTGGTGCCACAAGTCTTTCCTGGAGGTATGCTTTTGCTGTTACTTTTTTACTCTTGAAATCAGTGGTGCCTTGGCGTACATTCATTTCTGTGTGAATTTTGTGCAGACATTTTCGGCTTGTATCAGTTTGCAGTGGAAGGGCCTTATGTGCTCGGAAAATGTAACAATTTTTTGTCTAGTGGGCCAGGCTTTGGCTTAAAGCATGAGTGTGGTGATGCCAAGTTTAATGTATATGAATACATGAGAGTACATCACGTGATTCTCTCTCCGTGATTGCCTAAAGACAGCGAAAGTTCAGAGTATTGTGCCTTGTCGAGCACTCGTTGAGCAAGGAACATTGCTTGAGCCAACATGTTGACAAGCAGACTTGTCTCCTTCCCCTTAAAGGGGCCCTGCGACACCAACCAAGCATGGTGTTTTTATTAGTTATTCTAGAACTGCGGCACATGGGGATATTAGAGCGAGAGTGGAACTGCCAAAAGTAAAGTGTTTGTTATTTTATTTTAACGAAGAAACCACCTTCTGGAGAGTTCTGCTTGAACCGTGGCAGAACACAATGGTGAATTTTGCTACAGGAAGTGACACTTGTTTACATGGCAGTGACGACCATGGCTGGGCATTGTGATTGCTTTAACATGCCAGTTCACATGTTACATTCATTCCTCCCTGCTAAGCCATGCTGCTGAGCACAAAAAATATAAAAACTCATGTCCGGGGGTGATAAATGCAGGCATTAGTTGTGGTGGTCTAAAAAAGCAGAGCCTTGGACAGGTTAAATTTCCCTACTGTCTGCCTTCTATGGAGGTGGCAGCCGAACTGGCGTGGGGAGACAAACCTTTTCTTTCGTGCGCCCAGCTGGAAAGGAGTGCCAAAACTGGTTGAGAGGAGCAGCCAGTGTTACCGATGCAGCTGAGAATGTTGGAGGCTTGGCAGGGGGACACAACGGAAACCTTCCTGACACGCAGAAGGAAATCTCTTTAGTATCATATTTTAAAAACAACTGCCTCTACTGACTGACACACGTGGTTCGTTGTCCCTGTTGTTACCACAATGACAATTCCTTCAAAAATAGTGGTAAGGTAATTTGTATAGGCCGCCTAGAGAAATCTCCAGTGGCCTGTGCAAATAAAACCAGTTTTCATGCGCCAGTTCCTATCATTCATTTTTTCGTTCATCTCAGTATTCAATACCACACACACTTTAGTGCTTCAGAAGGCAATAAAAAAAGTGTCACAGGGCCCCTTTAATACACTCAGGCTTGGTCCTTGTTGAGACAGTGAGTCCAGTGACATCGCTTATATATATGACAGTTTCTCATGATGTCCTTATTGTCTGCTACTGAAGCTGAAATGTTGTCCGGGCCTGCTGCACTCGGGGAAAATTCTATCCAGTTTAGCAAATAACTTGAAACCTAATTTCTAAATACTGCAATCATTGCAGTCTTTGCTCATGTGTATGCAAATTGCTCTGTACAAATGAGAAGCTGCTGCTGCTGCCTTCATAACACCAGACGGCCTGTTCGAGTTTAAGGTCATGCCTTTAAGAAGCTTAAGAAGCTGCTGTAAATGTTCACTTCTGCCACGGTGCACATGCTGGCATCAAACTTGAGAGAACTCTTCATTAACAAACAATTTATTATTGACAGCCAGTTTACCGGCTGCAAAACAATTATTCTTACACGCTTGGTGTGGGTGGCAGTTTCAAAGGAGACGGAAGCAGTGGGGAAGGTCACATTTTGGCTGAATTAAGACACGGTGGCCTTGCAACGCAATCACATTGTGAAAGCAGTTTCCAGGTGATGCGGACGGCAGCTTTTATGCTGCTCTTATGGAAGTAAGACTAAGTAAGAGTTCTAAGTAAGAGTTCTTGTGAGAAGGCGGCAGATGCAGGCCCTGTTATTTTAATCTTGCAGATTTTGTCTAGGAGAATAACTATTTTTAGAGGAATCCTTGGTGCACCCTTACTTGAGTATTGGATGGGACTGCATGTACATTAGTAGTTTTGGCAGCCTTGAGATGTCACTTGTACAGCATCAGCAAAGGCTTGGGTTTTCTGTATTATACTATGTTTGTACCGTATTTTCCGGTGTATAAGTCACGGTTTTCTTTCCAAAGTTTTCACTGGTGCGACTTATACAACGGTGCGACTTATATACACAAAAACCATGGGCGCTGGCGCGACTTACGCATCACATCTCCTTTATTGCTTTCATGAGTGTAAGAAATTCGGTGCAGTAGCACATTAATAGAAATCAAATCCCATTTTAACACTGCGACCGCAGCGACAGATGTCGGGCACAGACAGCACAGCTGTGGTATCGCAGCGGCGTCAGCGTGGCCTTCAAGATTTGGCCTCCAATATACGTAGCCTCTGTGATGGACAACTAGACGTACCACTAGGTTTTTTTTAGATATTGTTAAGCCTGTGATATTGCAGCAGTTAATAAGAAAAAGGCACATCTGCTTTTCTTTTATTGCTACAAAGTGACACTACATCTACCTCTGAAATAAAAATAAGAGCTGTACGCCCCGCACACTACGTAGGCAATGCGATCTAGTCTAAATGTGACAGCCGCATCAGCATCGCAATGAGAAGCTGTGCCTCCGCTCACGAGATCGTCTTCTGCTCTCCATTTTGCTTTTGTGTCCGTGCTGTCTAAGCTGTGACAGTGTGCTCGTCGGCATCGCGCTACGCTTCGAGGTGAACGCGAGCTACGTGTTTTGTGATGGCGCCTAATACTTCGCGAAGAAGTTATACTGCGAAGTTCAAGTTGACTGCTGTTGCTTATGCAGTCGAGAACGGCAACCGGGCAGCAGGACGGCACTTCAGCATCAGCGAGAAATTGGTTCGCGACTGGCGGAAGGCATCTGAAAAGATTCGGGCCATGAAAAGTACGACCGAGGCAAGAAAGCGCGATGGCCGGCACTGGAAGCTGATCTGCAGTCGTGGGTTTTGGCACAACGCAAAGAAGGTAGGGGCCTTTCTACCGTACAGGTGCGTCTTAAGGCACACGCACTCGCAAAGGAAATGGGTGCTGTTGGCTTCGTCGGCGGTCCCTCGTGGTGCTCAAGATTCATGAGGCGCAACAAGCTGGCGATTCGAGCTCGCACGACCGTGTGCCAAAAGCTGCCAGAAGACTTTGAGGAGAAGCTTCAAAACTTTAGGGCATTTTTCAACAACGAAGTTGAGAGCCATAATGTCCCTCACAGCCACATTATAAACATGGACGAAGTGCCCCTGACGTTTGATATACCGGTTGGAAGGACTGTTGCAGAAAAGGGAGAGAAGTCTGTGACGCTGAGAACGACGGGGCATGAGAGGTCGCACTTCACTGTCGTCCTTGCCTGTTGTGCGGACGAAACGAAGTTGCCACCGATGGTTATTTTTAAGAGGAAGACTATGCCCAAAGAGAGCTTTCCTCCAGGCGTGGTCATCGAAACCAATAAAAAAGGCTGGATGGATGAGGAGATGATGGCCGTATGGCTTCAGAAGTGCTTCGCCAGGAGACCAGATGGATTTTTCCGCGTCAAGAGGTGCATTTTGGTCATGGACAGCATGAGAGCACACATCACCGAGTCAAGCCTAAAGAAAATCAAGGCGACGAACTGCACCCCGGTAGTAATACCTGGTGGAATGACCAAGATGGTACAGCCACTGGATATTGCCGTCAACCGGAGCTTTAAGTGCGTCTTGGCGCCTCTGGGAGGCCTGGATGACGGACGGTGAGCACACCTACACCCCATCTGGGCACATGAGACGCGCTTCGTTTGGCGAGGTAGCCAAGTGGATTCAGGAAGCCTGGGCTGCAGTTTCTGTGTCCACTATAACTGCCGGCTTCAGGAAAGCGGGCCTAATTGAGTGCGCAGCTGAGTCCGACGCAGAAGCAGAATCGAGCAGCGATTCAGAAACCGACGAGGGTGACGAAGCGATGCTGCCGGCTGAAGTGGCTCAACTCTTCGATAGTGCATCGGAAGATGAAGCATTCGATGGGTTTGAATGAAAAAGTAATAAATGTTGCCTTTCTGCACCTATAAGGAGTGTTGGTTGAACTTGTTTCTGCTAGAATTTGTGGAGTAATATGGAAATTCAGTGCCCTGAAATGGTAAGTACAGCGTTTCGAGGTAACTCGCACGCCGACCAAGTCAGAATAAGTGCGTCTTATACAACAGTGCGACTTATATGCCAATTTTTTATTTGAAACCTGCTGAAGGTGGGGGTTGCGACTTATACAAAGGTGCGACTTATAGACCGGAAAATACGGTACTGGTCGGGGTGGGGGGGGGGATGAAACATGACGAAGTTCACAGGTGAGCAGCTTTCACATGCTGCAAACTGTGCTTTTTCTGTTGGTGTCATAAGTATATGTATGAAATATACAGATATATATATATATATGTATATACAACACTTTCAGATCAATACACCCCGCTGCAAGGGACCACCTCTTCCTCAGCCATCTCCAGACGTAGTGACAGACCACACAAGTAAGATCATCAAGTTTAACTGTTTTTGTTCCCTCCATTATACTCTCCCTTTTTATTGTGTTCCATGTTTTATATGCAAACTTAATACTTACATACAATACAAATATCAGTACCTGCAGCACAGCAGATGTCTCACAAATAACTTTAAATATGGCACTGTTGTTAGTAACGCTATGTTTATTATCCTTTGCTTTTGCAGGTCCTGTGAACCTTGTAGCCTAGCTCATAGGATTGCAGATGTCTGTTGAAGCATTTGCTGGCAATAATCACAGGCAGAAAAGCAACTTTTATGTCCACACCATTCCATGCATTCAACGGGCCCTTTCGAAAATTCACAAGTGCAGTTCCCTGCACTGTGCCTTCGCTCAAGTAATACCGGTGCCTGTCCTGTTGATATGTTTGGAGTGCTGTAGCTGCACTGGCTGGAACTTGTTTTTAGTGCAGGTTTATATCACGAGGGCTGAACCTACCCTAGTCATGTCAAAGCACACGCAATGCACACTTGCACGTGCTATTTGCAGAATTGACTACAGCGCCGTTGGTTGGGCAAACTGCATAGCAGGAAAGCTAGCTTCACAATATCCTATAGGGTCTATTATCCATCTTTGAAAGGCGCCTCGAATGGTCCCAGGCTTCAGTAAATGTGCCCTTCTGTTTGGAAATGTTTGGCAAAGAATAAGAAAGATATAAAGCATAAATTCAAAGTAACTGGTACATGAACACAGAAAAAGAAAAGGACATGAAGCGAAAGATTTTTCATACATGTGGAATGAGATTAACGTGGCCATTTTAGCCAGAATTAGTACTAGTAAGCTTATTTGTAGATCTTCTATTGAGCCCGATGTCACGCTTACTCACATGCCATTAAAAAGGACCATTTTCTGTTTTCGAACTGTGAATGAAAATTATAAAAGAATTATAAAAAGCATTCCTTTTAAATCTTTAGATGCTGTGCAGCAGTCGGGAGGAACATCATCCTACAGCTGTTTCAGGAGGTCGAGGAAAATGTAAGTACCAGAAAAGTGTTTCGGGATAATTCATACCACGTACATAGTGGATGTGTACTTGATGTGTGTGTGCAGATGTCTTGCTAATGAAGGTGGTTGTGATGCTGTTGATGGCACCTGTGACTCTAGGTCATTATCAGATGACTTATGGAACATGTCGAGGTCTCACTCACATCATCCTTTCATTCTGCTACAACATCTCAATTCTGCTCCCACCTTCGTGACACTTCACGGTTTGTGCAGCTGAGCGCACAGCACAGGTTGTGTCACACAGCCATGCTCTGATCAGGGGAAGGCAGGAGCTGTATATTCCAGTTTAGGTGCATGAACACGTGATCTTTCAGTGAAGTATTTTCTAGGGGCACATAGCTCCTTCCTCCAAACACATGGAAAGCTCGTAAAGTAAAATTTTATTGGAATGCTCACGAAGTTAAGATTATTAAAGCTTATCAGGCTTGGTAACAGAAAGTTATGCAATATATGATAATAATGAAGTGAGGGCATCTCGGGACCGAAAGCATTCGGAAGACGCACCTGCTGGCATTAGCAGACGACATTGGCCCTTACTACTTAGTGCACCAGTGGTTTGGCAAGTACGCTTGCCTCACTGCTGCACATGGTGAACATCTTGAACATTGCCATGTCAGCATCATGTGTGGCAGTCCTGTGTTCACCGGGGCGAAAAAAGTGCAGTTTTATTCCAATTTTCTTCGCTGAGATGCAGCACCTTACGGCCTTGATCTGAAGCGGCGAGATACGCAAGGGTGTCTGTGGCAGCTATTAGCAGCATGTTTGCCTCCTGTTTTATATTTCTTGTTCTCACCTTTCACCCCGATACCATTAGTTCATTAGTTCCCCATGTTCCATGTTTTTGACTTCTTGCCTTGTGGAGCCATTAGCCATGGCTGCTGACTGCCATGAAAACAGCGCTCACCCCTTTCATAGGAAGCCGTGGTGTAGAGGTCAGAACTGCTTCTAGCCTCTCTAGCGGTGGGCAGTCTTTGGTGATTTGTGGTGACACCCAGTTGTAAGAAAAGGACTTATAAAAAACAAGAGCAGAAGTGGCACATACAGCACAACGCAGGCATGTGTTGAATGAATAGAGGTGCTACTTGCACTCAAGAACTGAGCTTTTAAGATGCACGGAAGAGGAAGTTGGCATGTTCCTTACACTCTTCTTTTATTTGTTGCTTTATGCCTCTGGCTTCTGCACTGAGCTTACTCCTTCATCGACTTCCAACCTGCACCACCCATAAACACAGCCATTCTCTGCTTTCTTCTCCTAATGTGAGCCATTGTACACACATTGATGAATCTTCCTAGCTTTTTCGAGGGAAAGTATCAATGTTTGTCTCCCTGCAAGCTAGTTGTCTTGTCCTTCATTCTTTCTGTTGTGTTTCACTGACTGAAGCATGTGTGCTCGCTGTGTGCCTAGGGAAGGCTCTTCTGTGTAACAACATTAAAAAGAGAAATCACAAAGAGCCACAGCAAAACAAAACAACCCAAAGCAACAACTGTGTTCGTTTGTAATGTACTAGAATGGAGTACTAGTATGCCCTGTACTATGGGAGAGTGGGAAGACGTCTTTGGGTCGCTCCAGAAAAGCAAAAGCAGCAAAGGAACCAAAAAGCACTGAAGAAACCAGGTTGGCACTCAGTGCGCTAAATTGTGTTGAACGAAGCTTCTGGTTGAGTATCTTTTGTGCCGCAAACATTCTCTTCCTGGTTAGAAAAGAACAATGATAAAGAAATAGATGGTTTGTAGTACAGGATTTCTCATTCTGATGTTGCGCATGACTGCCATCTTGTTGCGCAGATTTCATGTTGATCACTTCTGAAATATTCTCTGCCTGCCTGTTTGTTGTATAATGACTCCCATTTCTGTCTGCCATGCACAAACTTGAAAAGAAGAGGTTAAAGTCAAAATATAGTTGATGACCAATAATTTGGACTCCATGGTGATCATAAAAGCGTGCATGTTACTGAACGGCCAAAAAACAAATGCATAAAGAAAAGACAATTTTATTTGCGCTTTAAAGACCCTGGGCTAGGAAGAAGTGGTTGATGTGTAGCTGCACACATTTGTGCTTACATGGGACCAAGTTCGCGTGTATTTCTGGCAGTTTACGATGATACGAGGGCAGCAAACACTAGTTAGATCCACACGTCACAGCTCCGTAGCTCAAGGCACATTTCTGAGTCTGAGTCACTCTGTGACACCTATAGAACTTGTGCAGTTATTTCATAATCATCCCATTCAGTACACGACAACACCTCGCCACGATGTTGACAATGTCTTCAAACGTAATGGTGGCAGGAATCGCCACATCGCAGCCTCAAGGTCATCAACAATGCCGTCAACAACAAGCTTGTCATTGGTGGCGGTTCAGGTTCTTATGTTGCAAAGTCGGCCTCATTTGCAATCAGCAAAAGTAAATCCAGTGCGATGGAAACAGTTGCTGATTACATCTGCTTGCACTGTTTTCAAGGGGTCGGCAGGTATGCGACATTGTCAGCGCCGAATAGCATGCTTCGTTTTCGTTGGCATGCTCGTCGGCACAGACTGCGAGGCCATCGTTCGTACCACACTAGACGTGACCTGTTGCTTCACGCCACGAGAAAGAAGTCTTGGAATGCAAAATAAATAAACAAGTACTGAAGACCCAACGTGAAAGCGCTATCAAGCGATCGCAGACCTGGCACGACCAGCCTTACACATAATCGCAAACCACGCATGAGATGCCGAGACAGGATGCGGTGATCGCAATGACGGTGTGACTTGCCTCTAAAATTCGTGTGTCGCGACCAAAACTAAGCGTCAGAGATTATGGTTTTGTATGGCATCTCCAAGGCCGCACTTTCCCTCGTTGGTGCGCCAGAGGAAATAATGGTGGCCCATTCAGTGTGCTCGACATCCATGAGCGGAGTCCGAATTATCGAATGTAGTGCTAGGAACTGTCCGAAATATCGGTCGTCCTAACACATTAAGTCTACGGGCACACTGTTGGCACCACGTGGCTGTCCAAATTACCAAGCATGTCCGAATTATCGGTCCGGCGACTGTACAATGCAAATATTTTTCAACACTACCTTTTAAAAGTAATTCCTATCTTGTGGCAAGTACAGTGCCTGTCGGAACATGACTCTGCAAGCAGACAATGCAGTGGCCGTCCTCGCCATGGTTAGGCTAGATAGGTGTGTACCATCGCGTGGCCACCGCGCGGCAGAGCCAGAACGTGTCATAAAAGGCGGATTGTATACTAGCTGCTTGGCTTATAATGGCCCATTGTGTGTGTGCCTGTTAACTCATGCCAATTGATTCATGAAGACATGAGTGTGCTGCCTTAATCGGCACTATTGCTGATACCATGATGAGCCAGAAAAGAGGTGACTGCTTCAGAATTTGTGATGGGACTATAAGAAACTTTGCCTTCACGACCGTGATTATACCTTCTAAATGAATAAAAAGACGTTTCATGGCAGCTTCACACAATAATATATTTGAAATCTGGTGCAGCTGTGTGTATTACCTCTCTCTCCTCTGTTTTGTTTTTGTCACTATGTTGAATGTAGTGCATAGCGGCAACATTTTATGGGCAGCAGCAAAGATATGCATGCAATTGAATAATAAATTGCGACTGTCTCATTGTGAGAAGGGTTGAGCAGCTACTTGAGGGTAGCAACAAATATAACTGAAAGCGCAGCTGTGGGCTTGCTTACTTGCCACTGTGACTCAATGCACTTTGGCATTTTTTTTTCCAGGTCCATGCAGATCCGGCATACTAATGATGCGTGAGAAACTCAACTTCATAATGTGAACAAGCAACACCACTAAAGTGGCCAGGGAGATTGCCTGATACTTCTGGACTCCTGCTGAAATGCATGCCAGAAGCCTCACTGGCCAGCCATCCCGGCGCCATGCGGATAGTGTGGCCAAAAAGCAGGCCACTCCCGAGAAGGCAGACACCATAATGAGTATGCTTTATGCACATTTCTAGGAATAGTTAAAAAACTCAGTTTCAATGTGTAACTGATAGTTGAAATGGCTTACAATGAAAGAATTTATAAATTCACTTGCGCAGCCACATCTTCAGCACCTTGAAGATGTGACATGTAGCGATAGTAGCAAGCTTTACTATATATGCAATCCCATAATTCATGATGCGCTCACATGAACACTAATTTGATACTAAGCTGGGTGGAAACATTGTAATTTTTGTTTTGCTATTTCATCACAGAACAGTTCGTGGTATTGTTGCAGCAGCACGCAGCTAGCGGGTGAAATTTTGAAATTCTTGATGACAGTGGAAACGTTTAGTATAACTGCTTACTGCTAGCTGAAAAGGTGACATAGCGGGTCATGATTACCATATTGTGGTGACTTTCACGTGTTGGATCGCATCAATCGACAATTTCTCCAACTAAATTTTTTGGTGTTATTACTGCCTAAATGCTGTAATAATTCATTGTGAATCATGCTTTGACAGAATTTTAGGGTCAGTGAAAGTATGCAATGTGAAAGGGAGATCTGATGTATGTTAACCTCATTTAATGTAACCCGAGTGGACTGGAACGCTGCTACTGTTTTACTTATTGCTGCATTCAAATTTGGGGTTCGGCATTTGGTAGATGACTAAAAGCTTTAAATGTCTGGTAACGGCTACCTTGAGAAAAGCAATGGGCAAAGTTTGTTCTGAACATATTGTGTGGTGGCTAGGAAATTTGTTCCAGATCAAATTAACTAAAAAATAAAGTGACTTCAACATGAGTTACTGGAGTTGATTAAATGTATAGAATATACAGTTGTCTAATTATGTTTGATATCAAATTAACTAAGAAGTAAAGTGAATTGAATGTGAATTACTGAAATTGATTAATGCATAGAGTATGACAATTCTCAAATTAATTTAATCTGGTTCCGATCTTCAACTTGCCCCTTGCAGATGTCATCCAGAAGGTGGTGTTGAAGTGCCCAAGCACTGTGGTGCCATCAAAAAGGCTCGCTCATGGCCAGCACTGCAGGATATATTTGCCGAGGTGGGCAGATTAGACCAAAGAGTCAGGCCATCTGCCCATAATTCAACATCAATCATTGATTTCTTCCTAGGTTTAAGTTCTCTCAAATAAACTATATTTTTATGCCTCGCTTTGCATGGTTATTACAAGGCACGTTCACAATATGTGCAATATGTTGCTGCACTGTTTCTGTGAATCTGGTTGGCCCTTGTACACAGTGTTGCCCAATGGGCCCGTGCGCAGTGTGGCAGGTGCCACCCGGTGGCCATTGCGCAGTGTATGCAGTGTCTCCAAGTGTGCAGTGTCACCCAGTGTGCCAGTGCGCAGTGTACGCAGTGTGCAGTGTACCCAGTGCGCAGTGTACGCAGTGTGCAGTGTACCCAGTGTGCAGTGTACGCAGTGCGCAGTGTACCCAGTGTACAGTGTCCCAAGTGTGCAGTGCCACACCGGTCCGATAATCAGGTGGCACTGGCCCAGTGCCACTGTTTTTTCCAATAGGGTTGGAACCATCACTAGCCGCTTTGGGCTATGGGACCAAATATCTCTCTACGCATTTTTCATGTTATTCCGTAATAAAATTCAATTTTCATTTCAAGTGATTTGATATCGCTGGTGGCAAAATCTGGACAAGTTCAGCTGTCTGTATGACTACCCTGTTGGCCTGACTAACAATGCCCGACCTTCCGAAACTTTACCTCTAGCGACATCGCCTGTTTTTTAGAGTTTCTAACGGCCTATTCATCACCTTAGCACCTCCTTCTTCAGTAAAACTTCTTTGCCTTTTAAATATGGGCAATATAGTACATGACTAAGCTTGCAGGACGCAGGGCATTGCATTGTCTTCGTCGATGCGAGTGAAGCTGGGCCAAAGGCCATAGCGTGTGCCACCTTTATATGATAGTGTGTCTGTGGAACGTTCTTGTTCTGGAGAAGCTCCAGTGTCACGCTTCACAAAAGCGTCCGCTCCATTCAGCATACATTTAGTGTCGTAGCTCCTTCGTTATTGTTTTTCTATGACGTGACCACTTGAATACGAACAGGAGGAATAATGGCTATCGACAAAGACTCAACTTGACACAGTCAATTTCAAGCTCTGGTCACTATCCCAAATGCTATTCATTTAGTTGGCGGAAAGCGCCCTCTGTGCCTATTAAGCGTGCATATCGACAGCGATAAACGAAACAATAAAGTAGCTTTACTTTCGTGACGCAGTGTGCTAAAGCAATCACGATTTCGATGATGGCGATAACCTTGACCGCTGCCCTCCATTATCTGCGCGAAACGACCACTAGTTTTGTGGCCCACGTTACCACTTTGACGTCGCCGATCCTAATCGAGCCTTCCAGTAAACTTTTTCCGAGAGTGAATTACTAAGCTATTTATACGAGGTGCAGCTTTTGCTTCAGGAAGCGCGCTCAGCGCCTACGTGTACGTGAATTTTGTTGCAGTGCCTAGTACAAACGCAACCGTGAGACGTCTAAAGCGCACCGCGTGCCCACCACCTTTATAAATCTTATCTTACGCACGTCACACTTACATGTACTTAACATTTAAAGGAAAGGTCTCTCTTCATCGCCAACGCAAGCCCGCGACGAGAACTGGCTCCTTCCGAAGGCATGGTGTTGCTGTGAACCAGCGGGTTAACTTAAAGGGAGACTAAGATAAAAAGTTCACTCAGTTCATGTCGATAAGTACCCGTTTGGTTATAATATCGCCGTTAGTTTGCCAGCAGTGGGTTTATTGCAAGAGAACGAAATGAAGGTAAATATCTAATTTGTGAATTTCGGGCAGCCCTTGAGCTTGCTATCTTAACTCACGTGCTTCGAAATTTATCGAGAAATTTCGGTCCCGCATTGGGAATTTTCCTCACAGTTATGCTAAGAACTCAGCTTCGTAAAGCAGACATTGATTCTTTTTTTCATTTTGAAATAATAATTGCAGCATGAAGCACATACTGTCCAAATATATGACGTCAGAACGGGTCGTTGCGGGAATGTCATGGTGGCGTGTGATTTATATTCCCATGCCATATCCTGTTCATTGCTGTTAGTGTTTCTGTAAGAGTGTTGCGTTCTAATTGCGCAAGAGCGATTTTTGAAGCGAGAAAATTGTTTTTTCTTCTTATACAATACGACGTCGCTGTTTGTTTTGTAACATGTGACAGTGTTCATTTAGTTAAGGTGGTGCACTTTAAACGAAACCGAACGTACGTAGGTTTGCTTTGCCTGACCGCGTACTGGCGACCAAAATATCTGTTTCATTAACTTATTTATCCTCCATGTTGGGAGCCGACCATAATCACTGGCACTTGCAAGTGTCCCATTGTTCACTTTTTTGTTTTACTTTTCAGGCCGCAGTTTCGGATGCCCTTTCCAAAAGCGCTGCAGCAATCACTGCAGAAACATCCGGCGCCGAGCTGGTTATTGCGACGGCCCCTTGAAACTGAGATGCGTCTGCACCAAGTGATTCAGCCGTCGTCTTAAACTTCTGGACAATGTGTAGAATAAAGATACGATAGCACGCTGAAAACGAAAACGATTGCAATTTGATGTTATCTGCGCGACAGTTCTTTTTTAATGACACGTTGCGCCCATTGCCCCTAGCCCAATTGCCGTGAGACAGCTTGCTGTCTACGCTGGTGCTTGTTCCACATATTAGGTAACTCTGCCGCGACTAGGCCTATAGGACCACTCCAGTGATTTTTCGGCGCCTGCGTGCTTTGAACAGAAGTGCCAGCGCCTTAAGATTTGTAGCCGGTGCATATCTGCGTCCTTCGCAGAGAAGTGCCTCTGCTTCCCGAATTGTAGACAGTGCATATATTGCATAGGTTTTGGCAGCGGAACATTTTGTATTCCTATCTTTTCTATAAGCTTCCCTCTGCAAACGGAGAACGGGACATTGTGCTACAAGCTTACATGATTTTTCTTATTTAGGCAAAGTCGGGGGTTTCGATACATTTTTCTTTTGTGTACCGGGTATGAAATCGCACAGCGGCAAGCATACTAAAGGACTGAGGAGATTTTCCGTACAACGTTTATAGTTTGCGTTTATTTGCCCGTGCAATCGCAAAATATTATGCTAAGCAGTGTCACGAAGCCCGCGCCGCCACTATTCAAATATATTTTTGACGCGCTCAGAACGGGTTTGGATATAACGTTTTCGAGTTCACGAAGTTTGAAATGACATTCATGAGATAAAAATTTCCAGGCAAAACAGGAATGTGTTGCGTACTGGAATCTCTCGTGGAATCGACATGCACAAGAGAGAATAGAACGATTGGTCTCCACAGTATAAACTTCTCAAACGAGTGAAAGAAACCCAAGCAATATTTGGGAGCGAGCTGGTTTACAAACCATGATAATACAAGGGCCTTAATGGCGCTCGGGTCAGGCATCACCAAAGACCACCACGTCCGTGATGGTGAGTGACGATGAACTGAGAAATTTGGAAACTCAAGATTGTCTGCAAGTGGGCCTAAGATCATTCGCTATATAAAGAGCGTCATAGATCCTGCAGATCATACGCATGGTGGGAATCTGTGACATGCGAAGCAATAAGCGTGGAAAGTGCCGATGGCGAATGATTTGGCATTCATCCAACTGTGTTAAAGAAAAACGTTGCTAACTATATGACAATATCTCTGCTTCCGGCTTTTTCTTTTTTGGCAATAGAAAAAGTCATTTTAACACATCTATCCCGTTTCATCGAGCGAAATAACGTTGTGGCGCCATTCCAACATGGTTTCTGTGAAAACATGTCGACCGAAACTTCGTCGACACCGGAGCGGACTCTTACGTTTTGAGTGGCCCGTTCACCACATGGGAAGGAGGCAAGGTCACTACAGCGGAAGGCCACTTAATAACGCCGAGTGCAGTCTGTCGGTCCAATTACTCCTCCTTTTGATTAGTACTGCGGAAGTGTGTGCGCTCTTCCCGAGGTACCGATAAGGAAGATGGATAGACCCCGATTTTTCTGCGTCGATTATCATCGCTTCAAAGAAACCGCAAAGGACGTATGTGCTCATCCACAAATAGACGGCAGCTTGGCTTGACTTTACCAAGGTAATGGCTAACAGAATTGGTGCCACCTTATGGTTTCAGTCAACCGAACGAACAAGCACGGTTTCGTAATGGCTACTCAACAGTACACCATATTCGCACTATCAATCAGGTGATAGAGAACTGCGGAGATTGATTGATTTATGGGGTTTTACGTCCCAAAAAACACCTATGATTATGAGAGACGCCGTAGTGGAGGGCTGCAGAAATTTCGACCACCTGGGTTTCTTTTACGTGCACTGACATCGCACAATACCCAGGCCTCAACATTTCGCCTCCATCGAAATGCAGCCGCCGGGGCGGGATTCGATCCCGCGACCCTCGGATCTGCAGCCGAGTACCATAGCCACAGGACCACCGTGGCGGGGCAGAAATATGGGGAGTATAACCAGCCCCTATATATAGCCTTCACAGATTACGAGAAAGCATTTTACTCGGTCGATACCTCAGTAGTCATGCAAGCATCGCGGATTCACGGCGTAGACAACTACTACGTAAAACTACTGGAAGAGATCTATAAGGGCTCCACAGCTCCTATAGTCCTCCATAAGGAGAGCAGCAAAATACCTATAATGAATGGCGTAAGACAAGGGAACATCTCTCCAATGTTACACACACCATGTTTACAGGAAGCACTCAGCACACTGGATTAGGAACAGGTCGAGGTAAGGGTTAATGGTGAATACCTCAGCAACCTCAGATTTGCTGATGACATTGCCTTGCTAAGGAGCTTGTGAGTTGAATTACAAAGCATGATTCCTGACCTAAACAGGCAAAGTAGAACAGTGGGCCTGAAAATTAATATGCAGAAAACAAAGTTAATGTTCGATAGCCTGGAGCGAGCACAGCAATTTGAGATAGCTGGCGAGTCATTAGGAGTAGTAAGTGAATATGTCTACTTAGTCCAGGTAGTGACACCTGATCCGAACAATGAGGCTGAGATAATTAGGAGGATAAGAATGGGGTGGAGTGCATTCGGCAAGCATTGTCAGGCAATGAATGGTAGATTAACATTGTCTCTGAAGACGAAAGTGTATAACAGCTGCACCTTACCGGTACTCACCTACGGGGCAGGAACATGGAGGCTAAGAGAGTTCAGCTTAAATTAAGGACGACGCAGCGAGCTATGGAACGGAAAATGATAGGCGTAACCTTAAGGGACAAGAAGAGAGCGGAGCGGGTTAGGGAAAAAAACGCGTGTTAGGGACTTATTAATAGAAATTAAGAAGAAGAAATGGGCGTGGGCAAGCCATGTAATGCGAAGACAAGACAACCGTTGGTCATTAAGTATAGCGGAGTGGATTCCTAAGGACGCAAGCGTGGCAAGTGGCGGCAGAAAGTTAGGTGGGCAGATGAGATCAGGAAGTTTGTGGGGATAAATTGAGCCCAGTTAGCACAGGACAGGCATAATTGGAGCCCTATGGGAGAGGCTTTTGCCCTGCAGTGGGCGTAGACAGGCCGATGATGATGGCTTGACTTTACAACGCCAAGCAGGTTGATGGACCTGAAAGTGGGCTACTGGCAACTAATCGCAGCAAATGGCTAACAAATACTGACCTTTCAAGCTCATAGGCTTTCGCCTTTGCTCGGCATCCGTCACTTTCCAACGCGTTATGGACATAGTATTGGCAGGCTTCAAGTAGAAAACAATTCAAGTGGAAAATGGCGCAAGTCCAAGCACTTAAAGAACTCAAGCGGTGTCTGCACTCGCCGCAATAGTTTCGCAATTTGATGAAGTACGCCGGCACCGAAGTTCGCACCGACGCAGGCAGCGCAACACTCAGCGTCGTACTTGTGCAGAGGACTGGCCGGCTAGAAAGGGTCATCATTTATGCTAGTCGGTCGCTGTCAAAGGCGGGCAAAAATTATTAAGTAGCGCCCTGCCAGCATTTGTTCTACAGCAAGTTTCGCCTCTATTTCAGCGGCAGGCCCTTAAGAAGTTCTGGGTGACAATGACGCCTTGTGTTGGCTAGATTAATTGAAAGACCATTCGGGTCACCTCGCACAATGGAATCCGAGACTTCGACCCATCATTTGCTTTTACAAGTCCCGACGAAACCCTCTGATGCTGATTGCTTGTCTCGAGCCACCATCAACTCGCCGCCCCAGGACGACCAGTATGACACCTTCTTGGGGCTCATGACTGATTACAACTTCGGCGAACAGCAGGCTGACCCAGAATTGAACAGCCTTGCGGGTTACCTTGAAGGCAACTCCGTCGTTGCGCCGATTGCATTCAAAGAACTATTGGCATCGTTTTTCTTTTCGCGAGACGATGTTTTCCTAAGCAAAAGCTCATCGCCACTTAGGGCCCCCTGGCTCCTAACGGTACCTTCAGCGATACGCCCAAAGTTTCTGGAAGCTTCGCACGAGGACCCGACGGTTGGAAGCGTTGGTTTTCCCACGCGCGCGGGGATGCAATGGAAGTACAACTGGCCTAGCCTCACTGCCGACGTCGCCATTACGAAAGGGCATGCCGAAACTGTCAGCGGCGGAGGATATCGCCGACTAGGCCATGCGGACATTCTGTGGGCCCATAACCACCTCGCTTGTTGTTGTTTGTTGTTTTGTGGGGTTTTACGTCCCAAAACCAGTTCTGATTATGAGAGACGCCGTAGTGGAGGGCTCCGGAAATTTCGACCAGCTGGGGTTCTTTAACGTGCACTGACATCGCACAGCACACGGGCCTCAACATTTCGCCTCCATCGAAATGCAGCCGCCACGGCCGGAATTCTATCCCGCGACCCTGGGATCAGCAGCCGAGTACCATAGCCAATAGACCACCGTGGCGGGGCCATAACCACCTCGCTGATCGTTCCAGCAGACTGGCTGAACTTAATGGGACCTATCCTGACTTCGACTTCCGGCAATAAATAGATCTTCGTAGCTGCTGACCACCGCACCCGCTGTGCCCATACCTACTCAAAGGCAGTGCCTCCGAAGTAGGCGGGTGCTTTATGGAGAATCTGTCCTATGCCACGACACCAAAACAGGTCATAATTGGCAGAGATACGGTCTTTACGGCTGACATAAGTCAGGCAACCTTGAGATGTAGCCAGAGAAGCCAACGCCGGACCGCCGCCTAAAGCCTACAGATGAATATGACCCTGAGCGTAACACAACCACCGACATGTTGGCTATATACAGGGTGTTTTTTTTTAGCTGCAACACATTTTTAAAATTAGAAAAGTATAGATCGCGGGAATGTCTTATGTACCATTCGAGTGTACGGGTTGGCGGCCTCTAGATACAGAACAATTACCGCACTTGTATGCATAATTAGCGAAATTACGCTAATTAACTTTTTAATCATCAGCAATTGGTGGCTATAGTAAAAGAGTACTTTGGAGCCCGTCCTCTATACTACCTATCCCAACGATCAAATTTTGAATAGCGGAGTGCATGTCGGAGCTACGCGAACAATTAGTTCCCCGTGGCAGGCTCCTTGAAACCGAAATCGGCCGGGAAAAGAGCGTCTGCGACGTCGATGTCGCCGCCCCCACGGCTTTCGTCACTCGCCCGCGGCGACCAACGCCGCAGATAAGCAGGAGATAACGCAAGCTGCTTGCGCGGCCGGAGTGGCGGTGACCACGGGCGAGTGACGAAAGCCGTGGGGGTGGCGACATCGACGTCACAGACGCTCTTTTCCCGGCCGAGTTCGGTTTCAAGGAGCCTGCCACGGGGAACTAATTGTTCGCGTAGCTCCGACATGCACTCCGCTATTCAAAATTTGATCGTTGGGATAGGTAGTGTCAAGGACGGGCTCCAAAGTACTCATTTACTATAGCCACCAATTGCTGATAATTGAAAAGTTAATTAGCGTAATTTCGCTAATTATGCATACAAGTGTGGTAATTGTTCTGTATCTAGAGGCCGCCGACCCGTACACTCGAATGGTACGCAAGACATTCCCGCGATTTATGTTTTTCTAAGTTTAAAAATGTGTTGCAGCTAAGAAAACACCCTGTATGTCGACGTCTCTCACAAACGACATAGGATACCGGCCCTCCCTTACCTCACATTCCCGTAGAACGTGGAAAAGACGCAGATGACGTCATCAAAGCTTATCTGCGGAGGAATTCCGGCAACGACGCCTGGCGCCGTGCTACTAGCCGCACTGATCGAGATCTCCGCGCAGCTGCCTGCTTGCAACGTGCCGAGCTCGACAGCCCGCCCGCCAGCGTATGAAGAACCAGAAAAGTGCCGGCACTACGATATTCGACGCCATCACATAGAATATCGTGCCGACATTGTGAGGCACTGGACTGTGCGGTCGTGCTGGGATGGAGCAACTACATCACAGCGGCGCAGCACTGACCCGACATTTTCCACGCGGTGCTTCTTAGAGCTTAGTACATGCGCCGATGAAGGGAGACGTTAGCTTACTTCATTCATGTTCCTTGTATTTACACCCTATTAACCTTTACAAACTAGTCAAATTGACTGTGTTACTTATGTATATATACTTTTGTGTTCTGTTCACAGCATCGCGAAGATGTTTTATCAGACGGGAGCGATGTCACACGCACCTATTTTCATTTGTTTCACGGGGATGACCTTTATCATTGTCTTGTGATGCGCGTTATCGCTGGGAGCAGGCCGCGGTTATTTTCATGCGACTTCGCGAATATAGTACCGGCTGTTCTACAAACTTTCCATGCCCGACATGCCTGTTTGAGTAGCTTTCACACAGCAAGAGAAAAACAGTGATTACAACAGGTTATAGTGCGACGCACGTACAAAAGCCGATGCACTTGGCCGCTGCATGCTCAGTCATTTTTTTTCCACGACACCCGAAGACTGTTTTCGCCGCAAACGTGCTTCGCCGCTAACGCCGCTTAATGTTGCTTATCTTTCTAAGCCGAATATCGCCCAATAAGTGTTTGATCTCGCGGCTGCGAGAGCTTGCTGATACGGAGCGGAGTGCACCGAGTGTTGCTGAGGCAATAATTACTACCGGCGTCACTTTCGATGTGAGCTGTCACGAGAATTGCGGACAGAGCTTTTGCGCACGTCTGCTGGTAGCGCGATTTACGCCGAACCTTGCCAAAAAAGAAAAGTGCTTGCGCGTGAAACGTATAAATTCACTGGCTAAAGACTTGCCGATGTTGCTGGTCGACATCAAGACCACTGACGAAAATAACGCAAGTACGCGCACTCTAAGCTACTACAGCAACAAGGCTAGGTATGCACTGCGTGCAATAAACTACATTGCCGTGTGCGTCTCATGTGCACCGGCGGAAGACACACAGAGCGCTATCAACAAATTAAAAAAGAGCGCATAAAAACAATACGTGGGTCACGATGCGAAGGTCACAGCGCCCGCTGTCACGGAGGAAATAAAGATGTTTTGGTTCTCCCGTCAGACTCACTCATCATGTATAGGATCCACATCCATTCGTAGTCTGCACAGTTATTTCAGCACTACGTCATTCACTTATATAACTCGTAATGCTCAACAGCCCCCACCATAATAAGCATGAAGAGGTCACTTGCAAGCACTTGGTCTCATAACCGCAGTGACATCGCAAAATCCTTACAATATGTGAGCCACGGCCGAGAGGCGTATTGTCACGTGACGCCATCTCCTAACTTTTTTTCTTTTTTCATGGCGAGAACACCCACATGTGCTGATTTGTTTAAGGTGCGTATGCTGCCATGGCACAGCGTACGGCTTCCTACCAGAGTATCAAGTTACACAGGGGGACGTTGATTTCTTCTTGTTTTTCCGCTCACCTCTTTTCCGTGCTACCGCTGTATGCGATCGAATCTTGCAGGCAGAGTGATCGTCAGGGCGTTGCTGCTATCCCCGACGTCGGCATTGCGTTGACTTTGCCAATACAGGCAACACCTGTGTGTACAGCGCGCTCCGTCCTTACAAGTTCCAACGGTTTCGTCGCCTCAAGCCACAAAGCCAACCAGGGAGCAAGCGACCAGTTCTGTTATCCTGACCACAGAGTTACATCGTGTAAATACCAGACCTCAGCAAATAATCGAATGATGACTTCCAGGGATGCAGAATCGGACGGCCGAGCGTGTGTCTACTCTTCTTACACAGCGTGTGTTGAAAAAAGAAGCGGCCTGAGAAGGCGCACGTCCGACAATGGAACGTCGTTGTATCACGACAAACCGGACACCAGCGAAAATGACTCTGATGATTCTGAGCGGAATACGAGGCGGCTGCCACTGCAGGTTTGCTCCAGCGGATCCCGGATGCATGACGATGACTCAAGCACCGAATACGACAGCGAAAGCTTCGAAGCTTATCATTCAAGCACGGATGATGATGATTCGAACACTGAAGATTCCGAGTACACAGTGTTGTGCCAGAGGCGCCAAGGCGCCCCTGCAAGTGTTTGTGGCGTGCGGGACAGCAAGCCAGTTGTTATCACCATGGGACCCTGCCGCCCGGATTTAGAAGCTCGAATACGGGATGTTTGGACAGTCGTGATGACATTTTTTCTTGCCATACTATTGGTTTGCTTAATGTTGACAATACTGGTTCTTGTATTCAGGTTGTTTTACCGCATAACGTCGAAGTTGTAGCCGTGGGGTGTCTCCGATTGCTTGCTCCCAGTAATGCGTAGCCGCTAACAAAATATTATGTGATTTTAGAAGTATTTAATCAGGAGGCGGGTATTTACTGCGGCGTGTCTGTATCACACTTCAACTATCTTTCTCGTCTGCGCTAAGTGTTCGCGCACACTGTGAACATGGGCTTGAATCTCTTGTGATATTTCTTCTTGAAAGCGGCAATAACTTGCACATCAATAATAGTTTCTGGGGTTTTACATTCCAAAGCCGTGCTCTGATTAAGGGATACTCTGTAATGGAGGGAAAACGTGGGAAACATGGCTGGGCTGACATGACTGGGCACAGGTGGCATGTAAAGAATAATGCAGGAGCTAATTTAGCGCAGAACTGTCGCAGGTACAGAGCGAAAGCTGAGGGCGTAGGAAGCTCATCCTGTAGGCCAGTCCACAGAAACACAGTGTTCTTCTTTAAATCAAGAAACCAGACCAAGGGGAAATCGTCTAAGCTTTTCACAAAATAAAAGCTCGCGACAAGTGTATCAGCATGCATACTGTCTGATTGTTACTCGACGAAGCCGCTTTTCTAGACTGTGCTTTATATTTACCTGTGCTTTGGTTCACACCTGTTTCTATAAACGTGTAGTTCTTTGGTAGTTTTGCTTGTTGTTTGGTGTTATGCTTAAACAGCGCCTGATAAGCTGTTTCGTCATGTTTTCATTACCTTTTTCACTGTAAGCTTTTTAATTCCGTCATCACCTCACTTCTGTTAACTGTTGCTCCATCACGTCCTTCTTTTACTCTTTCATACCGTTTTATGCTATCACCGCGTTTATATTTGTTAATCACTTGCTTTCAAGCAATTTTATGCTATCTTTGGCCTTTACTCGGATTATTTGTTATGTGACATCTGCCATTTACTTTTCTATCACACGCTGGCGTGGCTTCGCACTGTTTGTTTATGCATTGTTAGAACGGCTTGCGTTTCCCCGTGATTGCTCTGTCTTTATCACCGCTTCCATAAGTACTCACAAGATTCTTATATTTTATTGCACATTGTTATATCTTAGCGGTTCCTGCTTGATATAAGTTGCTTGCGTCCAAGAAGTAAACAGTTTGAAGTCGCGCTCGTGGTGTCCTGTGTGTTTTCCTTTCCGCCTGGACGTTCTGCTGAACTATTTAATTTGCTTGGCTAGCTGCCTCATTCGACGGACCCTGCCGTAGCTACGATCGTTGCGCAACGGGAAGGGGATGTGCACGTGCACGGAACGACCATCTGAAGCTGCAACCGGAGCTTGGCTTCAGAATCAGCCGCATATAGAGCGAGACCTTGAATGTATTCCTTTAAAGGTCTCGTATTTCACAATCACAACTACGCGCCTTTGGCGCAGATGTGATAGCATTGTGAGACCAGTACTGAAGGTGAAACATTGAAATCATGTAGTCAGAACTTCTCGTTTAGCTACTTAGATAATGCACTGCCACTTCCCACCGCCACCTTTAGCCCCTGTCGCCGTGCTTTCCGTGTGACCCTCATCCTCCAACGGCATGCCCACCACCGCTTTCAGATCGAATCAGCGGGTGTTCTTGTTTTCCCTTCTCGAGAAAAGGGTCTTATTACTGACGCATAATAAGAAAGAAACGCTGATCTGTCACTTCTATTCCTGCTCTTAGTTACAGTTATAGAAACAAACCTTCTTTAGGCAAGCCTGCGTCGTCGTGGTCGACGCACAAAAGCTAGAGCCACGCCAAAATAAAATTTCGTCGTGCGGCTGGGGAATGAAGCACTCGCCGTCGGGTTGTGAGGCCAGGACGCAAAATGATTCAGCCACTCTGAGTTCATCGCACAGGCGCTTTAAAGCCGGATTTCATATGTATGAAGATGAAGACACAGCACGACACGCGCACTCGTAACATGTGTACGCTTGCCAGTGCATGCTCGGGAAACAAACAGCTGAACATATGTGAGTCATATAAGTCCCTGGGATTTTCTACAAAACAAAGAAAGAAAGGAAGAATGAATAGGATCCCAACAACAAAAGTGACCAAGAAAGAAAAAAAGAGAAGAAAAAGGGGGAAAAGCGCAAGAAAGAAAGGAAACGCACGCAGACGCCGTGCCTCGGTTCTGCAGTTTCGTGATAGCGGAATGGCTCCTAAAATTTTACCACGATATCCTGCTATATTATTTTAACACAAAATTGTTTTATGCCAGGGACCACCAAGAAATCAGTGACGTACTTCCGTAATAAAAATGGATATCTGAAAAAATCAATGTACATTGCAATGAAAAAGTCCCACCTGCTCGGACTCGAACCCATATTGCCCACATCCGACGAGGAGCTGGAAGCTTTACTAATACGCCACCGTAACATTATTTTGTTTTCATCTTAATTATTGCTTATTTAGGGCACAGGTGGGTCTTATATCTTCACTACAGAATCTTACGAGTTGCATCTAATTGTCGTTCGTTGAAAGTAGAAGTCCTAATTACAGAGAGCTATAGTTTCTAACACGCAAAATTACTCTTAAATTAGGACTGCATCCCTTGTACTGTACTCTTGGTTCACTTAGGCTCGCTGCGGTGGTACCGCCATCTAGGAACGACAGATAGAGCGAAGCAGACTGTCTTGCTAATTCGCGCCGGCAGTCAGCGCTTCGCTAGTCGTCGTGTCTCGACCAGGGGGATGAAACTTCGCGGTTTTTCTGTCCCGTGACCGCCGCGATCCTAATGTTTGGGGGCTGTAATAGATACGAGCATAAATGAATGTTGTTGTTCCATTTTATATTTATTACCAGGTTACTTAATAACTCTGGAGTTTTTAATACGCAAGTGAACCTAAAGGTTGCAGTTCAAGATTGCGAAAATACGAGCGCCACCCGGAGTCGAAAACGGGAACTGTGCAGTCAGGACGGAAAAGGGGCGTTTCTTGAAGCGCGCCCATGTATGCTACGGCCTATGGTGTCCCAAAGGCCGCTTTTGCAACCGTAAAGTTTCTCTCAACGAACGCCTTGCAAGCTTCAGCGAAACAGACGCATGAATGGATTCGCGCCGTCATCACAAATCGTGCTGTGCTGAGTGGTGTCGAAATTCTTCAGGCCACACCGGCATAAAATTCTTTCGGATCCCGGCGGACGAAAGGTACGATTTGCATGCTGCTCGTTTTATTTTTATACACTTGCACGGCATATCAGGATGCGGTTGCAGCAGTACCTGTGTAATAAAGCATTTAAACAAACCCTGCTCTTTCTTCTTGTCTAATATATGCGTACATCTAAACAAAAACAAAGTCCTACTTAGAATAAGTGGTGCAAAAAGAGGTGGATGACCAAACAATTCGTCAATCAGAACTCAAGGATTACCGTTTTCATCATGTGGCGGGTTACGCAACGGGAAGGTCGCGCGCCATCTGAATACCTTCCACGCGCTCGATTTGGCTTGCCGGTTCATCCAAATTGAATCTGGAGCTAAATCCCCCCCCCCCCCCCGCCCCGGCCACTCGAATCCTGATCCTCATCAAGATGGCGTCCCCCAGTGCGTATCTGCAATGCGCCGCCATGTTTTAGTAAAAACCCCAAACACCAGGCGTTCGTCCGGCGCTGCGGGCGAATATCGCGTTCCATGCATGATATATAGGAAGTTTCACTCCCCTCTCTGGACCGCCGCATAAGTTAGCGACGTGGCGGCATCGTGACGGTGTGTTCCTCGGGCCATGTACGAAAGAACCTACTACAAAATTTGTCTTGAGTGGCCAGGTGTGTTAACTTGCGGCGCGCACTGCTACAGGAACACAAGGACAGCCGTCGACAAGCTAATTATTGGAATTTCGTTGCTGCGGGCTGTTTTCACAAAATGATCCCCTGACAACCCGTTCGGATTCGCTTGCAATGTGTCACCGATTGCGGACTCTCCTTGTTTATGGTAGATTTGCGCAGTGCTCTGGCGCGTGCAGTTCAGTGTTTCCGGAGCAATGTGAGAACTTTCCCTCGTCTACAACTGTCGAGGATCCCGGTGTCGTGTCGAGATTCCACTGATGTCTACATGTAACATGTTCTCTGTACCCAAGCCATCTCCTGCCCCTTGATTCGCCAGATTGCCTTTTATCAATTTTATAAAATCGCGAAGGCAGGTTTCATTTTGAGGGATCAACCACATCTTCATTTTTTCTGTTTCTTTCGCAGACGGTTGCAACCAATCGTGGAGGCTAAGGTAAAGGCTCCAATGAGATCGTTATTCACCATTCCACAGCGTGCCAGTGAACCACACTCTCATGACGTATTAGGAGAGATGTGTCGAGAAAATATTGGAAATATTTCATTGCTCTACGCAAAAATAAACAGTTTCAATGAACGCAAGCGTAAATATTGAGAAATACCTCACGCAGCGATACAATAATAGTTATTCTGGATTTATATGCGAGAACCACGTCATTGTCATGAGGCCTGTGCCGTAATGGGGGCCCCGGAGGAATTTTGACCACCTGGGGTCCTTTTAAGTGCACGTGAACCTAAGTACATGGACGATCTTTCGTTTTTCTTTTTTTTTTTTGCATCCGGCTGAATCAGTATGCGGCCGCCGTGCCGGCATTCGATACCGTGCTGTCGAGCGTCGGAAGCCAACACGTAGCTGCAAATACGAGGTACAGAAAATTCTGCGAACCCCACGCATATTCGAGTCGGTGTCATGCGAAGCAATGAGCGCAAAAAAAAAAAAAAATTACAGCATATCCACGGAGTGAATGATGGTGAGTGGGCGAAGCTCGGGAGGTTCATCGTAGATGGTGCCGACTTCTGGATTAATTTAGTTAACGCGCACGCTACGAATCCTCATGGTTCAACTATGCACAAGTGAAATCTCCCAACGGCATTTCATTGCAGGTCAGGATCCAGTGCCTATGGGCTCCGTCCACTGGCCAGAGGGCGCTACGTAGCTGTCGAAGGTAGAGTTACTCTATATGCTACCGTAGGTAGCAGAGTTGCGCGTAGGTCCGCCATCTTGGCCAGCAAGCAACCAAAGCTATGCGGCGAAGCCACGCTCAGTTTTTGCAGGCGGCATCTGCAATCGAGCATGGGAAGTTTTCCAACGCTCGTAGAACGCTTTGAAGCCTAATAGCAAATGAAAACGCAGCGACAGCTTAGTGACGAGACAGATTAAAGGTGTTGCTCTTTAACACGCGTCACGAGATGCAGAACGATAAAATGTTGTCAGGTGTGTGTGTGTGTGTGTGTGTGTGCTTCACTCCTCGCAACTTTTGACTTGACAGCGTGTGTACACATTGGTTATTCCAGGCGCACCGACCAAATGCAGCATTCATTTTCCTTAGTGGTTAGTATCGCACTGAGCAGTTTTCAAGCCGAAACCGCATGTATAGGATTATCCGCACGAATGCGACGCGATACGAAATGGGCCGTCGCGCGATGGGTCACATGGTCGGTCACTCGGTTATTGGAAATCTAGAAATGATCGCTTGTCATACAAGTGAAATTCAGCCGTAACAAGCCGGTTCATGTTGTACGTAAGAGATGTCCTGCCGGTAGCCACAGAAGCGCGCTTGCAAACAACTGTCAAGGCTATCTAACACCGAAATAAAACTATAACGCAATGCCAATTTTCACGGCTTCACGGCAAAACAGTTCCGACAGAAATGCTGCGGGGCTAATCTCTGGCCACTGGGAAAACGTAATATAAAAATACCACTTTCTCAGCGCTTCGAGTTGTCCCGCAACATGCGCGTCTTGAAATCAATGCTCGGAACGCGCTCCAACGCAGACAAAAGCTCCGCTGCGGCGGCGCCGAGAAGCACAAAAATTGGCCTGAACGTCACCTTCTCTGCAATGCTCGGTTGCTTCGCAGCTGGCGGCGTTTGGAAAACAAACGCGCAACTCTTTATGCTAGCATAAATATACAGTAACTCTAGTCGAAGGACTGCTCAGTGTCGCTGACATTGGCCGCTTGGTGTGCACTTACGAGACGCGCGCGCGTTGTCCCATATAGGGCACGCATGGTGGAAGCCGAGGCAACAGCCAACGTTACTAGAATAAACTCAGTTTAAAAGCTCCGCCGGAGAGGCGGTCCGCGTGGCGGTCGCGAGAACTAGTGGCGCTGTAGTCACGTCTTGCGCTTGCCGTTGGCTCTCGCCACCGGCGCTTGTTGTAACGGCGCAGTCGACGTGCACGTGCGTTGCAGCAACTGGTACAGCAGCGCACCCAGGATCTCTGCCAGGGGTTCGATTTTTCACAAAGGGCCAGGCACGCGATTACGCAGTTGTTGCGTGTGAAAAAAAAAGTAAATAAAATGCCAAATAATGGTAACATCAATGACGATGATTATTTTTATTATTTTATTCGGCGTTTTGCACAGAAATTAGCGCCACATTCTTCTAGGACATAGGAGCAGTTATAAGGGGGGAGGGGGTTAGGCCGGCTTTAGGGGGGGTTACAACACCGAACCCCCCCCCCCTCCCCCGTCGGTGCGCCACTGAACTGGTACGCTTTGTTCACTCGTAATGTTTGGAACTGTTTTTTTTTTTTTTGCCAATGCGAAGTGCCTTGGATGAAGACACATGCGTCGTGTACGACGCCTAGCGAGGAGCCACGGGATCATTTACGCGCATTATGCCGACTTGCTTTGCGCCGGGGTGCAAGATCGGGGTGCATCGTTGCAGGCACCGCAACGATGACCCCGGTTCACGCCCCTTCGGACCACCAAAAGGCCCTACGGAATTCAGGAGGTGGGAGCAAGCTTAACATCGCAAAGTTGAAAGCCCACTCCGAAATGCAAACTCTGTGACCTTCTTTTTCAGCACGGCAATATTATAGAGCGCTACTTTCACGGTTTTGCTGGGCAATAAGTTTTGATCCCTCGGAGAAAATGGGAGCTAGCGCTTGGTACGCTTGTTCGCAGCACTTCCACCCCATATATATATATATATATATATATATATATATATATATATATATATATATATATATATATATATATATAAGCCAAAATGTTCAGGGTCAAAGCGCAAATACCAGAAAAAACGCATGGCGTCCCGCGAAAGCCCTGTGCCCAGCTCGTCGACGGAGGAGCCGTCAGAAGTAGAACAGTAAGACGAACGACAAGCGATTACCAACACTTCGGACATTGAATTGCCCTCGCATCACATTCACATTCGATCACTTGTCAACTGTCGCGCTACGTTCAAAGCAATGGCTTTTTGAGTGTTTTTACGACGAGGTAACGAACAGTAGGTGCGGAATATTTTACACTCGCCGGCTTGTGAACGGGTTGTGCAAAAAGCAGCTGTAGTTGATGAGCAGCTGAACTGCACAGTGAACAGCTACATAAAGCGAACAGCTTTCGTACAGTCTAAGCTGTGCTGCGGGAATGGAACATTTACTCTGCGAAGTTGACGGATAGCGACAGAGTACGCACAAAAATCTGCTTGCTTTTCACGTTACGCCAGATCTGTCCGAATTGTTTGAGACACCGTAGAAAGGAGCTACTGCAGACACCAGCGAAGGCAACCGTTAAGAATTTTAAGATGAAGAATCTCAGAAGAACGTTTCTTAGGGCCACAGCAGCTCGCGAGAAGCAGGAGAAACAAATCATGGAACTGAAAGGAGTGATAGAAACGACCTCGGAGGAGAGTGCCTGAACAAGCAGCTGGACTGCCTCCCACCGCTCGAAAAGGTGGCGGTTGTAAATGCATTTCGCAAAATCAAAGCAAAAGCACCGTGTGGAATGCGTACAATGCAGAATGGTTGCTTAACTGCATGCTTGTACAAATCGCCAGCCCACGGGCCTAAAGGCTGCTGATAGACCTGAATATGCTACCACTGCCAACCACAAACCGGCTCGCACAAATACTGGAGGCCATTTAATATAAATATGGATTTGAAGCCGTCTGTCTGGAATACATAAAATGTCAAATGAGCAAGCAGCTTGGGGACGCTTCTTATCGATGAAATGAAGCTTAGGCATTCTTACGAGTTCAACAAGCCTACCTACAAAATAGATGGCTTTGTTGATCACGGTGGGATCGCGAAGGAGGGCACAGCTGCCAGCTAGCCGACCATGCGTTGGTGGTTATATTCGTGCCATGTTTGAAGGATGAGTACAGTCTATAGCAAGTTTTGTCACAAAGGTCGCCGCACCTGGCCGTGTGTTGGCCGAGCTTGTGCTCGAAGCCGTTTTGCAGCTGCACGAGTACGGTGCGGCCGTTATTGCCGCGGTAAGCGACGGTGCCGGGAATAACAAGTTCAGGTGGAAGCAGTTTGGCGTTAATGGTGCCATTTCAGAGACCAGGCATAAAAATTCAACACCCGTGCAATCCAATGAGCAATGCATGCGGGTCGATGCATACAGACGACCTTATGCATACCCACTTAAGTAGTGCAAAAATGGGATGTGGGAACGTCGACTGGACGGACGATAAATGTTTAACTTTCGCAATAGCACTACTAGAAAGCCGCCGTGCGAAATGCGCGGTGGACCGCCGCTGGGCTCCGTCGTAGCAGACGACGCGCCGAGAGTAGCGGAAGACGCGACTGCAGCGCCGCAAGTTCACGCGACCGCCGTTTGGACCACCCTCCTCCGCTGGCGGAGATACGGAGCTGCGAAACTGAGTTTGTTCTAGTAACGTTGGCAACAGCCACGCGCGCGTTACTTCGCTGCTTTTCGGGCGTGCTAGGAAGAAAACACACGCACGCTCGCGTCGCCCTCTAGAACAGTTTGCTGCAGGGTTGGAGCGTGCGTCTCAAAGGAAACAAAAACAAAGGAAAGTGGGACGCGCGGTGTACACCTGCTGCTACATAGTTGGAGACGCGCGCGTCGCGTCCGGCCACAGTCTGCCCAATTTTGCTTCTTCTGTCCGCCAGGCTGTGTATTCTGGCGCTGATGTCGCACATGGAAAACTCGACTGCACGAAGCCTATATATATAAATATATGGGTTGCCGGTGAACGCTTCTCCAACGCGAGCAGTCGGTATTTCTCAATCAAGAAACTCGCTAGGAGACGCTGCCTGCGCCAACGTTGTCTCTCGCGGGTGAAGGCGCGTTCTCCTTCTTTGCGAGCTGGTACAGCGTTCCTCTAAGAAAGAGAGTTTCCATAGCCAACGCGCGCCTTTCGCTCTCTCTCTCTGTCTCTTTCTCTCTCACACAAGACAGCAGAGGTACACGCCAGGAGGCAGCACCGGGAAAGAGAGAGAGAGAGCGGCACGCGCCGGGAGGCACGCGCCGAGGCGAACGCCGAGGGCGAGCGCGTGCCGGGAGGCACGCGGGTTACGCCTGACGCCTGACAAGGTTAGACTAAGAGGAGCTTCGCCCCTAAAACGCCATATGGGGAATCTTTTGCCATTCAACGAAGTATTACGTATAGTATGAACGCCTTCGTGTAAAGTGCATGAGTGCAAAGTGCATACGCTTAACATGGGCTTATTGACCGCATTGTCGCGTCCGAATGGCACATGCATGGTAGGGAGTACGCCCCGCGACGATCGCCCACTGGATATGGCACTCGGTTGCCGATCCGAAGATCGCGAGGTCGAATCTCGGCCGCGGCTGCTGCATTTCACTGGTGGTGAAATGTTGATGCCCTGTGCGACGTAAGTGCACGTTCTTTTAAAGGAGCCCAGGTGGTGGGAATTCCCGGCGCCCTCCACTGCGGCGTGCCGCATAATCATAGCATGGTTTCAGAACGTAAAACCCCATAAATAAATCAATGGGGGGGACAAACGCTGACAGTGACGTTAGTTCACTGCACAGCACACTACGTGGTTTGCCGAAGAGAAATGCAGGCTGCGGTGCTCTGAAGTACGTATAATAAGCGTCGTTCGCTGGGGTATTCCTCGGGATCGAACAATGCGTGACAAAAGCTTCCGAGTGACAACAGGAGATATGCGTCTTCTATTACACTGCTAAGATGACGTTTGACAGGCACCAAAAGCACGATTGACGTTACAGGAGCACCGCCATCGCACCGGCGCATTCGGCTTCTCTACTCTATTGGCCGCTTCAGAGAACCTGCCTGAAACGGGTCAGGGAGATACGGAGAAAGAACAAACAAAAAAATCCACACATATCCACGGAGTGAATGATGATGAGTGGGCGAAGCTCCGGAGGTTCATCGGTAAAAACCGTGAATCTTCCGTGCATCTTGCCCAGTACATCATCAAAGACGTGACAAACACTGTGTTGCCATCTAGCGCTCTCCTATCACACTAGAGTACGCAGCGCGCGTCTCCGCGCCATCTGTTAATCAATTCACGTACTAGCTAAGCAGCACCGCAGCGGTTGGACGGACGGACGGACGGCCAGAGAGACAGACAGACGGTCGGATGGACGGACGGACAGACTCCCATACTACGCGTTCCCATACATCTGAATGAAGCGAGCACCGCAGCGCCATCACGCCATCTAGTGAGCCCTTCACGAACTAGAGGTGGCTACTGCAAACGGAAGATGGACAGACCCACGGCATAAGGAGCTTCGCTCCTAAAAATTACACTATCTCCTGCTAAAGGCGACCATGAGGCGACGCCAAGCAGCACTGGGGGTGCACACCGCGTTTGCATCGGTTTTACTATAAGCGTCGCGTTTGCATCGATTTGCAGACGCTACCTCTGTCAGCGTTCTCTCTTGCGGGCGAGGGCGCGTTCTCGTTCCTTGCGTTTAACGAAGAAACAGCGTTTCCATTATCAACGCGCCCTGTTCGGAGAGGAGGAATGCCGAGTGGAGAGGAAATGAGACAAGGAGAGGAGTGGGAGGAAGATGCGCATGCGCAGTGCGTGTGTGGACGCCGACGCCGCGGGCAGAAGCGAGAACGCAGAAGCGCAAGCAGGTGGTAGGAGAGAAGTGGAGAGAGTAACGCGCAGCTGTTGGAGAGAGGGAAGGAGGAGAGTTGCGCATTGTAACGAAATATTAGGGTTCGGGGGAGCAGGCTAAAAGAGGCAAGTCAGAGACGCCTCCGAGGGCAGCACGGAAGAGACGCAAGACGCTGGCTGGCACAACACACGGACATATGTTCGAGCACGCAAAAACACGGAGACAAAAACGCAATGAAACAGATGCACTAAACTGGTGGTAGTGGTGGTAGTGGTTTATTAGGAAGGAAGAGACGCTAATTTCTGTCACCCATGCTGGGGACACGGCTAAGCGCCTTAGGGGAGGGGATAAGGGATATGAAAGTGGAAGAGAAGAAAGGAAGGAAAAGAAGGAAGAGAGAAAGGTCGTTCGATAGCAGCAGGAACAAGCACGTCCCACTGCTCGCAAAGGCAGCCGGTCCAGAGGCAGCAGCCGCACGAATGCTTTGGCGTTTCCGCCGCCGGCGTGAAGTTCTACATGCTCAGCACAGTACTGCGCAATACGCTGGCAATCTGGAGGATCGCGACACGTTGCGGATTGTCTAAACTGACAACAACATGTGCATGCAGCATTTGTAGAACAAGTGTTCAAGAGAGAAACGCAGTTAAAGATCAGAACACACTATACAGACAATAATATATCAATAATATATACAAAATATGTATAGCGTCTCTACAGCAAAAGCTGAAATGAGAGTTCAAACGCTGAGAACGCTCAAAGGGCTCACGCGTTCCGACGCGTCGACTATGTCGGGTCAGCGTCCCTGACGACGGCTCTTCAGAACGACGAGGCAGGCACCAGTAGTGCTGTGGACGAAGGGTCGACGAAGACTCCCAGTCGTCTGCTGGGCGTCCGGAGCAGAAGACGTGTCGTTCTCGAGGTCCCTCGGGCGTTGGCGCTCGACTGGGTGCCTCCGACAAATGCTGGCCTCCCGGGCGCTGACGCCCGACCAGGACAGCGCGTCTTCCCCGCTTCGATGTCTTCCTTCGTCTGTCCAGCCAGTGGTGGCTGGTTCCTTTTTTAGGGGCGAAGCTCCTTATGGCATCACCTGGGCGGTTCTCGGTTGTCGATGCATCTTGCGTAGCCAGTAGCGTCTCCCTTAGCATACAATAGCATACAATAGATGGCTCTGTCCCATAGAGATGCATGCAAACTGCAGTTGGGTGACGATACACTAGATTTCGCTGTACGCATTATGTGTCTAGAGTTACCCTATATGCTACCGTAGGTAGCATATGCTAGCATACATATACAGTAACCCTATCTGTGTCGTCATCTCCATTTCTCGTCTAGTTTCCTAGATGGCGCTGTCCCAAAGAGATGTGCGCATCTTAAAAAAAATTCCGAAAAGTTTGCACCACGCTGACACTAAATACCCAATATTAACGAAAGACTGCGCGTTTCTAACGCGTTTGTGCGAGCACGTTACGGCCCGTGTAAGAAGCTGGTGTAAGACGCTGTGGCCTCTCCGCCTTATACTCTCTCAGCAGTCATGTGATGGCGTCGCAAAACGCGGTGCGCGTTCCGGCCTGTGTAAGGGGCTGCGTAAGACGTCTTTACATGATGATCGACTGGGCGAATTACACGGAAGATTCACGGTTTACCGATGATTCCCTCAGGACCTTCGCCCACTCATCATCATTCACCCCGTGGATATGCTGTGATATTTTAAATGCGGAGCATTTCTTAGTCGCACGATGTCGCGCTTCGGCGTCGGCGACGGCGCCGTCCACACCCCCACTAGGCATGCTCGGCTCGTCTCGTGCCGTCCCACCGGGCGTTCAGCAAGCCAAGCATGCGCAGTGGGGGTGCGGCGGAGCGCGCGTTCGGAATCCAGTCAAGGACGTCTTTGCGGACCTCTCCCCCGTACTCCTCTCCCTCGAACGCGGGCGGTGTGTAAATAAGTGACGGAGCGCTGGTACGGAATTCAGTCAAGGGCGCCTTGGCTTTCGCTTGACTTGACGCTTTGCTTGACTCGAGTAGATCCGATGGAACGAGGCGCTTCTGCTTCATTCAATAAATAAGAATAATAAAGACGAAATAACAATTAAGCATTCCCAAACCATACCCAATCAGGCAACATTCACGCGATACCCCCACCACTCTGCGACGCATTTACTGGAGTTCCCCCGTGGGAAGATGCGGGCGACATTTTTTAAATGCGAAGCATTTCTTAGCGGGAGAGTCTATCTGCACCTCAACAGCTCGGGGTCACGTGATCCCAACCTCTGATGTCACTGCCTTGTTGTCACGTGACCCAACCTATGACGTCACTGGTTGAAGCGATCGGCTTCAACTGGCTATGTCTTGTTGTGACTACGTCTTGTCAAGCGACTCTGAGCAACGCGGAGGCGTTGGCGTTGCTTTGAGGCATGCTCTGTGGCGCAATCTTGTACGCGTCCAAAATTTGGACGGAGGCGGTCCGTCCATTTAGGTGCACGCGATTGGTCAATGTGAGCCGTGACGACATGCGTGATGTTGATTGTCACGTGAGTGGTGACGTTTGCAAGCTGTCAATCATTCCGTGTCGTCTGCTAATGGACGAACTCGAATGAACGGACGCCGAGAGCGTCCATCCGCACGAACGGATATCTAAACGGCTACCGGACGGCTTGGATTGGATTGAAACGTAACAATTTGAGACCGTTTGCCTCGTTTGTTGAGAAAATGGCGTTGCCTTTCTTTCGCGTGCCTTTTCGTGTCGCCTGTGCGGCTGCTGCAGACGCGCAGAGATGACGACTCGAGGTAGATGATGCATTTGGAGAGTTGACTTATGTAGAGCAGCGTTTTCGACTGTCCAAGCGAACAGTGCGTAGCTTGTGCGACGAACTTGACCCCTTCATTGGATGCCACCGAGCTACAGTGTAACCGAGCCAGTGGCCTTTCCACAGCGAGGAAGGTGTGTGCACTGCGATTCTCTGCCACAGGGAGCTTCCAGAGTAGCGTTGGTCGCGAGGAGCATACAGGCATGGCGCAGTCGGCCGTGATAACACCTACGAGGTGACGGAGGCCATCATCATATCCGTCGCTGCCCGGGCCGCCCGGCGAAAGTTGGTGGACTTTCCGCCGACACCGTGGCTGCCAAGGATGAGGCGAAGGCGGCGTTTGCGCTACTCGGCAACATCCCAGGCGTGCTAGCGTGTGTCAACGGCACGTTGGTTGCTATTCGGAAGCCGCAAGGACTCGGCATAGAGGACACAGCAAGCATCTTGTCGAGGAAGGGTTATTACACCCTCAACGTCATGGTTGTAAGTACCGTTGGAATCTTTCACTTCAAACCTCAGTCGCCATTTGTACTCACTCATCGTAGCAATTGTTCAGTTTACTGCCCAATCTGGCGTGCGTAGCGATTGAGAGAGGGCATGCGGGTAACTTTTTACGAGCTTGTTGAAATCTGACAAGTGCACGGTAACGATGATTAACATGTGTTTTAGTGCATGTGCATTTGCCGTCCCAAAATTGTTTTTGTTCTGGCCTGCATACGTAATCGGGTAGTGAATTTTGGAGGTATTAAGGAATGTGGGATGCAGTCGTAGTAGAAATCGATACACAACCAGGAAGACACCATGAAGTATTTTGAACACGAAGGTACTCACAACTATTGCGCGCGGAATAGCTGACCCCAAGTTTTCAGTTGGCGATATATATATATATATATATATATATATATATATATATATATATATATATATATATATATATATTTGTGGGGGAACCGTAGGCGTGCGCACCGGGGGGCGGTCACAATTTAAACCACCCCCTTTAATGCAGAAGGCTGTACACGCCTTTGCTTGAAACAGTGTAGCTGTAACATTGTCCCATCATACATGTTTTTTTTTCTGTATATAAACGGTAGGAAGTGCTTTTGACCATATGTGGTACTCTATTTTTTATTATTCCTATTTGCAGGTGTGAATTTACCTTTTTGAAACCTGTATGAACCCTGGGCTATCATTTTCTTTTAACAGAAAACTCGGGATACTCCCTCGAGCCATGGTTGCTTATGCCAGCGCTTGGTGATCCTGACGCCAGCACCTCCAAAGGCCAGTGGGGAAGCACAGGTCCATGCGCAGTTTTGTGGAGCGACATATTGGAGTGCTGAAGAACAAGTTTCGCTGCTTGCAGCGCGTTCGAACCATGCTCTACAGCCCCGAGCAGTGCAGATCATTTATGCGTGCACTGCTCCTCCACAGCATTGCCTAGGACTCGGGCGACTGGACATTGGAAGAGCTTTGCAGGGGAGTGCCACCAGCTGAGCAGTCAGGGGACGAACAGGCGCTGGAACCGTGAGACATGCTCCTCAGAGGAACGCAGCAGCGCAGTGCTGTTGTGAACCTTTTTTTTAAGTACACAGGAATGGTGAGTTTTCATAAAGCATACATAACTTATATGCATTGTAGCACAGTTAGGCAATAGCAGCTCAGTACGTAGAGTGCAAAAATACATATACATATCAAGTGTACCTACATATAGGTTGTCCATGTTTCCAAAGCAAAACATCTGACAGGTTATAACTGAAACAAAAATGAATGAAACTTACACAAGGAATTCTTTTAAAAGAGAATGGCTGAGTCATGGGCTCAGAAACAAGTGTACTGCCCTGCCAACAAGAGTCTCGAAGGATGTTGTTCCTTTGTATTATTAATGATTAAGCAGTTTTAAGGCACTGTGCCATGCCGCTTTTTCTATGAGGATTTGCTGCTGCTCCCTAGGTACTTGTGTGTAATGTGCACATCATCAAACACCTCTTTCCTAGTGAAACATTACAAATACGATGCCACAGCAGCTGGCATATGTTGTGTAGATCCTGTGACATGGCACTTGCTGTACATGTAGACACAGCGGTTGTTACCTACTGCTCAGGACAATGCACTGAACATTGGTTTGTATTGCTGAAGCCTGTGGTTACATTACTGAGGAATTGGCACAAAGTACTCCTTTCCTAGTTCAGCATGAAACGTGATGGCAACGTGAAAGTACAGCTTTTTCTTCAAATGTCACATGAAATGTGGAATGTAGACATCCGTTCACCCAGTATGACAGACTTCATGGAAGCAGTATGTATGATTGAAACTGTCCACTCACGGTCACCATCAGTAAAATGTTTGCACAATTCTCATAAACAGAACAGAATGATTGCAACTGCTGCGTCCTTTTAACTCGGACGCGCAGTATAAACTGGTGGGAACCAGGCAATATGCTTGCTAGCCACCTCGCATGAACATGCAGATGAGGCGAGCAAACACAGCATCATAAAAGCAGTTCGAAAACGCGAAGTAAAACTTTAAAGCTCAGCACTGCAATAAGATTAGTCATCACATCGTGGCCAAATGAGTAGACGTAAGTTAACGGTAAAGCACAAAAATACAAAAATCAACTTTGTCACACACTATCATAACTGTATGATGAACCTTGAACGTCTCACTACATGTAGCAAACCACGCGATAACATTGTAGCGTCAACATCACACCATTCATTTTCACCACGGCACCTAAAACTTGCAGTCTCACTTGAGTGACTTTGCAAGAAAGTATGAGCTTGACAAGTGTGTGCATTCCCTTGTAATTGTAATGAATCGCTGACTAGAAGCATTTCTTTCTCTGCTGCAACTGCAGTGCAGTGCTTAAAAGCACTATTTGCGAAACGTGGAGTGCACTTTGCTGCTGTGTTGAAACATAAATTACATACAACATGAATAATTCGCTCTGCAGTCGAAGAACACCCAGAACGTAGCACACTTGAAATTTATTCCAGGAATAACCCACTTAGAACAAAGACTATACGAAACAAACACTGGCGTGGTACAGTGATGATGACCATTTTAATTTGTGAAAGTACGGCACTTGAAGAGCAACTAGTTTGGTATATGAAAGTGTGATGCTCCTAAAAAAAGACCAGCTTTCACTTAGTAGAAATGAAACCATCACGCTACTAAAACGTGCCTATACTACATGGTAATGTTTCATAATGTGGAGTGACCTACAAAACATAGAAAAACTACAAATACCACAGTAAAGAAATCCGTATACAGAAAGTGCAACTATTTGTAATGATTGCAGTGTGATTGACTAGTTGCCTGAGAATTATTCAAATAAAAATGAAACAACAAGCTGGTCTTGCAGCAGGGTTACCATAAATGAAAAAAAAAGACTACACAAACTGGGGGCCACCTTCAGTTGGAACATCCTCTTGTATTGCTGATAGTCCTCATACAATGAAACAATCAAACTGAAATTGAACAATCAATAAATTCATAAAATTAAAATGAAATTATAAAATAAACTAAACGAAGTGAACTAACAAAAGACAATGAACAATAAATGAAAGGCAAAACTGAAACTAATGAGTTTCTTTCTTGCTGCAGCGCCATGGTCTGCGCCAAGGAGTGCAGCTCACTCATGATGCCCTCCTGAGCCGCCGCCCTCTCTCTGGCTGCTGCCTCTTTGTGCGCCAAGACAACAATGCTGCTCATCAACTGCACGATTCTTCGAAGAATCTGAAATGAAGAATCATGGTGGAGTCGCGCGAGTCTGATTCCTCGCAACTGGCTGGCAACTGCAAGCTACTGTTGTCAAGAATCACAACATGCACAACAATTTCCTCTCTCATGAGGAGCCACTGGCCCGACTGCATCCATTGGTGGTGTCAAGCGTCGTGTACAAGCTATGCGGTCTTCGTTTGGACAGACAAAAACCTGCTGAAACTACTCTTCAGACATCTGTTCAAATGCATCTCTTACCTCCAAACAGCCCTTTTCAGGGCTAACCAATTTTTTGCCCGGCTTTTGCTCTTTGCCCAGCCATGGTACCGTCCCTGAAAATATAGCACAGTTCTTATTTACGTTCTGAGTTCGTTTGTTTTTTTATTTGTAATTGAGTTACGATAACAGAGCATGAAAAATATTTATATCCTTGATGTGAAGTGACACCGACGGTTATACCAACCCGGTGCATCTCTTCGCTGTGAGCAATGCTGTGGGTGCACTGCGAGGACATGGCCAACAGAGTGTCAACTCGTCGTGACCACGATCTATGTCGTGGCCGCACAGGGCGTCGAAACACTGAAAGCATACACATTTTCTATAGTCAGTTCAATGAAATACAGGAGAGTTCATTTTATCAAATAGCTTGCTTATCAGTAATTTACCAGGTACAGTGGCCACCCCCTGCGTGCCCGCTGCTTCGCAAGGTTGATCCTGTACCACTGTAGTTAGAGGAAAAGAGCAAATGCAATAATACTTCATGGACCTGCACACGCATTAAACAAAATTTAAAACAGGCGTTGCGCTGATGCTTATGTGTCACTGTGCTTGGGCCCACAGCCTCTTCGGTCTCAACCTCTTGTGCTGCCGAGGGAACGCCAGCCTGTTGGAAAGTATCGTAAGCATACCCCTTGGCTATGTGGCTATTCGTTGCGCTGGCTATGCAATGAGCTTTCGTAGTACACATATTCGGAATTCTACATTTAGTGAGCACTTAATGATCCCTTAATTATTTGTCTTTGTGCACTCGCCTGTGGCCATTTTATTTTTGTGATGACCGATTCCCATTATTTATTTCGTTATTTCTGTACAAGAACACAAATTGGAGCAAAGCCCAAAGGCTAGAAGCCTCGCAATAGGCCTTTGCTCCAATTGCAGTGAGGCACACAGGCAATCAAAGCACTATGTAAATACAAATAATAATGAGAAATAAATGAAAAACATACATAATGTAACGCATGTAATAACAATAAAGCATCATTTGTAACATAAATATGAGCTACAACACTCGCAACATTAAACATACTAATAACGCTGCATGTGCTCATCGCCATACATAAAGCAAAGAAGACTAGATACAGTTAGGAATAATCACACGGTGCAGTATTCGCATCAGGAAAAAAAACATGACATTCAACATCCAGGTGGACAAACAGGAAACATGGCAAAGGGACTTCGATGGTATTTTCAATCAGTACCATCCTAACGATTTACTTGGACTGGTTCTAGAAGACTGTCGGTTTTATCTGGAAGGGTTGGGATTCTTGTTGCCGTCCGTAAATCGTTGGAATCTCTAGAATCATTCTAGCATATGCACGAAAATAGTACAGAGACCCCTCGCAAAAATCCCCATTTTCCCAAAATGATAGCCAAACTTAGATTGTACGGGATTAACCTACCCGCTTTTCCATTATCTCTCTCTCCCATGCTATTTTACTGTTCACCAACCGTGTCGCGTTGCGCTAAAGGTACCTCTTACAGATAATGACAAACTTTGTGGGCACCGTTCAGGCACCCAAGATTTTCCGGCGATGTGCTTACCTCTTGGTAGAGCGTACCGACCTGGAGGCCGCCAACCCGTGAGGTTCCCGTCACTCGCAGGATTCGCCCGCGGAAGCCCGGTGCGCGGCCTCCCTCAGTGCATCTGGAAACGCATATGCCAATGTCGAAGGACGAGTTGCCCATACCATTAGGTCGCTCACCTTTGAGCTTCGAGAACGGCATTGTGGCGGGCTTCGTGCACTTCTTTTTGCCACCAGTCCTGCCACTGTGCAGTAGTTTAGTAACAGGGTCCTGGGCGTTCAATCTGTCAGCTGCCACAGCCGTCGCCTGTACGCAAGGGTCAAGCCATGCTGCAGCTCGCTGGCCTTTTGGGCCAGCTCGGGATACTGCTCCATGAAAGCGAGCACTATCTCCCGCTGGCTCTGCACCATAGCGCGTTTTCCCTTGGGCATTCAAAAAGTCGCGCTGTTTGAATTTTAATACATGTGGAGACATGCTACAGGCATTGCTTGAAACTAAGTGGTGGCTAGCGCCACCACTAAAAATCTCGCAGAACTGAGACACCACCTAGCGCTTTTTCGAAGCATTAACCGCAATAATTTGTTTCTCTCGTCCCGCATTCCAAACTATACCAATAAAAAGCAACACATTCAAATTTTGCTAGACACTTGTTATAATCACAAAATTTTAAACGCGTTAGAAACACTTCTTAATCTATTATACGGTCCCCCAGCAGACGACAAAAGTGTGACGCAGGCTGCCCCTCCGCTCATTGGCTGTTTGCTCCCCCTCGTTCTCACAAACACTGCGCGCCGCCCATTTTCTGACGTAATGGACGGACCGCCTCCGTCCAAATTTGGAACGCTTACAAGATTGCGCCGCTGATGTCAGGTCACTTGATAAAAAAAAAGGCACGTTTTTTTGTCATCGTGGTTCGCGTGCACGATTTCAAGTGATCTTACATGCTTGTGGCCGTCATCCACGCTGCGTAGTTCGTTGGCGGCTTGATTATGTTAGATATTGATAGTTCGCCATCGCTAAGCGATGAAGCAATCGTACGATCGCATCTCCTGGGCTTTGAGAGTGACGAACACTACTGGCGTGGGTACGTGAAGACAGATCAAGAACTGGAACACCTAGAAAGAGCCCTTCTCGGCCTAGGAGTGTCATTCAAGGTGACATCCTCTAGGAAACATGCCGAAGAAAACCTGAATAAGGCAGGAAAGTGTAAGTATATAAGCGTTGATTGTTCAAATCTGCGTTCCTTTGCCAACCCCTTCTAGTTCACTATGCCTCCGGAATCGACGCGCGTGCACCATTAGACAAAAATATTATGTAGAAAGGTATATCCCGAAGTGCAT
>CM023484.1:6253612-6388126 GCA_013339685.2 Hyalomma asiaticum | reverse complement strand
AGAGTTCGTAGCGGTTATTCCATGATGAGTTCGTACATTCATTTTTTTTTATTTATCACAGCTACCGAAGGAGCTCCCGGAGTTAGAAAACTGTCGGGGGGGGGGGGGGGCAGAGACTTCCTATTAGTAATGTGACATCATTAAATTGTAAATTACTTCAACGCAGCTGTTAGATAATGTTAGATAAAATAAAGTAAGCAAACAATAGCTCACAACATATAAGAAATAATGAACAGATCGCTAAAAACGATTGAGAAGAGGGAATGTCGCAGGAGCCAACGTTTCGACAAGTGGACTTGTCTTAGTCAGGGCAGCGACGAAGACAAGTCCACTTGTCGAAACTTTGGCTCCTGCGACATTCCCTGTTCACAATCGTTTTTAGCGATCTGTTCATTGATTCAAGCCTCCATCCTCCCCGGAGCTTCTCTTCTAGTTTGCATATAAGAAATAGTAACAACAAAATAAAGCAACAAAACAAGCAGTGTGTTTAAAATATACTAAAAGTCATTTAAAGCGAACAATACAGACCACTTTATAGAAGCAAACAGAGAAGTTCAAAATAACAAGACATCAAAAACATTCAAAATTTATGAAAGTACGCGAGGTAGATGTAGCAGATTATGAGAGAGTACATCTTCGCAAATATGAAACAGCTAACATAACTAGGATTTTTAGAAAAAAAGTAAAGAAAAACGAACAAGGAATATAATGAATATGAATGACAGTTTAGCAAACATAGATATAAAGAAAACTGAAATCAAATGGCTCGCGTTATATCATCAGAACAATCCATTAGTAGTAGGCAGCCATGTTGTAGGTATATCGCCATATACTTTTTTGACACTTCTCGGAGGCAAGCTTTAAAACAGGGAAGGAACGTATTCCAGTACTCAGTGGCGCTGAAAAAAAGCCGTAAAGTTTTCATAATCGGTGCACTATAAGCAAAAGTTGCCCGATATTTAGGTTTTTGCGGCTCACGCGCCCTTGTTTTCAAAATTACTACGTCTTGTTGAGGTAAAAGGAGCGTATGACATAGTTTTACTACCACCTGTTAGAAAGGTAGTAAAAGGACGTCATTGCCCTATTTTACTACGTAGGGGGTTTTGTGTCACGTGATAAAAAAACCCAAATCTAGAGTTTAAAGCCACGTGATCAAAAACTACGTACCACGTCACGTGGTAAAAAACTCCAAACCGCCGTGGCGCAGGGGTGGAGGCCGTGATAGCCCTCGAATGACTATTTAGGCCTAGCCACATGATACTCGTGTGCAAGCAACTGTTCGTCAAAAGCGTGGGTCGCGGAAGCGGGGACGCGACGTCTCGGGGCGTGAGTGTGAACGGCGTGAGTGTGATCAGCGCGTACGCCTATCGGCGCACGCGCCGATACGCGTACGCCGGCGTCCGTCAACCAGAACGTGATACCGTGACATCTCCGGCAGCTATGCCTAGTGACCGTCATTTCGAAGGCACCGCCGAGTTCTGGGAAAGCACGGAAACTACGGTCGCAAACGTTCCTGACTGACCGCATCGTCAACCAGTACGACAACGACACGGCGAACGACCCCGAGTGTTACCAGTGCTGCGTGGTTTTGTGCTGAGTTCGAGCGATGCTGGCTGTCCTAGCGCCGGTCTTGGTGGACGGCGGCCAAGTGAAAACGCACTTTCGAGTGTCCTTGCTCCCGCGCTTGTGCCTGTGTTTGTTGCGCTCTCAACGAGTAAAAACGTGCTTACAATGTTATAAGTTCGAAGGGTGAGTCCTCGTTTACTGCTCAATAAATTGAGTGATGTCTGCATTTTGCGTAAGCCTAGTGTTTACCCTGCCACAGTAAACCTCGAATGAGCTTTAAAGATAACTGTAAAAAAAGCCGAGAATACATTGTCTAGGCAGTAAAAAATTACTCCGCGTATAGTCGCTGAAAACCTCCAGGGGGGTAAATAATTACTGCCGTTTCTACGTTCAAAAACTCGGTTAGCGTGAGAGTAAATTTTTACCTTGACTGTTACGTAGTAAAAAAAAAAACCCAGAAAAGGTAGTGCGCTAGAGGACAAGCTGTTTACTCCCGTTCCTGGTTATTTTTGTTTAGTGTGTGTTTCTTTGAAGAAGTATCGCGTAAAAATATTTCTTTCTATTTCCCACTAAACTTTGCCGGCAAAACTTAGTGCTTTCACTATCCTCGTCGCAGGTACAATAGGCCCGAATTAACTTTCATTGACGTGGTGTGCCTACGATCCATGTACCTCAACCACCGCCCGGCGAAGATATACGTTCACTGCGATCCGTGTGGTTATACGGGCAACTACACCCGCTTGGTGGAAGGCATCAATTTCACGTTCATCAGCACAGTCTTTCCCAAGGAAGTTTTCGGCATAGAAATCAAGGTGAAGGAATTCTCTTCCATCACGCAGTGGCATCTTTACCGCAAGCATTCTTTAAGAATTGCAACAGCAAAATTGACGCTGCGATGACTTCCTTTGCACAGTAAACATCTCGCGCATACACGAGGTTTGCCTAGCATTTGTTCTGTTTGTAACGCGCATGGTGCGATGTCGCGATAGCGGACTTGTCGAGAAGATGGCAAATGCTCGGGTGTCCTGCATGGCAAAGAACATGCCATTTATTTATAGCACAAACCAGCTCCAACCGTTGGCGTTGGTTTGCGTGTAGTTCGTAATATATTTCGTAAAGGAAAACACCGATTTTGTGCTCAAAGGAATTGTCAGAAATGCACAGCACAGCTAGAGGTTCTGACAGCATCAGCTCAGGAGCTTTTCTTTTTTATAACTTCCCGAGGCATCCACAGCTACTGTCTCCTTCGCAGCCGCGTGCGATGAGCGGCAGTAAAGTGCAGTGGATGTCGGCCTTTGTCCCCTGTCATCCTGGTCTCCGTGCCTCGTGCTTGTACTGTTATATTTACGATGTACGTAAAACATGCTTCTAATGCGAATTCTCATGCAAATTGGGACGACTGAAATAAAGACAAGCCAGTGCATTTGCAATTTATATCGCGACGGTGATTTGCCGTCGTCGAATTTCCCGCTCCGTATAAGAGTGAAGTTCTCCTTTTTACCGAAAGAAAAGTCCACATTCATTGGATATCTATAAAGTTTGTTAAAATTGATAGCTCTTGAAACAAACGCACCGTGTGATGCCGCGCGCACGGTTCCACTTGACGCCAGCGGGTCTTTCATTCCAGCGTACGGAAGCGTATACTTTGTTTCAGTAGTTCCGTGCAGCACGGTGGAAGCTACAGGCGTCTGTCATGATAGAGGTTCTAGAAGGATGTATTTAGGATGGGAACGCTCGAAGCGACGAGGCTGTTTGAGCGTTCCAGAAGACACTTTATACACACAGAGGGGAAACAAACACGCGCGCACTTTTACACAACACCTGAACATAAACAAGGCAACAAAACAAAGTTAGCGTCCCTATTAAAGTCTCTGCCGACACAGGCTCACCGTCTGGTGGGGCGGGCGACAGGTGGGAGCCGAGGTGGCGTTGCCTGCTGAAGAGCGTGCCAGAGAGCGACGAGGCGAAGTAGCGACACTTGAAGAACGCGGCCGGTCACTGCAGCCTTGGAGCAGGAGACGGGGAGGATGTACAGGCGGCCACGTGGAGCCCGGAGCTCCAACTCGTGGACCGCAGGAAGAATGTCGACACTCGGGCCCGGACACCCGACTGTATCGAAAGCACAAGTCCGTCTGATCTCTGTCTTCTCTCCCCGCTTCTTCCGCAACGCTCTCGTGCTCGAGCTCGCGCACGTTTGCGCGTGCGTTCACTTCGTCGGCGTCTCTGCCAGCTCCTCTCGGACACACACTTTTGCGCGCACATGACACAGGCCCCCCTTTCAGTCTTTTGTTCAACGTTCACGTAAACAAAAGACTGCATGCGCGCTAGACACTCCCTCACACAGCTGTACACATAACAAGCAACTAAACGCTCGAAAAAATCCGAAAGACATCACTGCATGTGCCCCTATAAAGAAGTCGAACATGTCACACAGTATTCAGACAAAATTCACCCAAAGATGCAAAACCAATCAGTGTTTAGTCGAAGACAGAATTAGCAGTAGCACTACGGTCTTGACATATGGGGGACACATCTCTGCAGAGGTGCTTACGAACAGGTAGAAAGTCCACAAAATATGTAAAAGTGTACAGTTCCGAGTCAAAACCTAAAGATGGCGGTCGGTTACTACTGGGCGTTATTCAATAGCGTCCCACAAGAGACGAATGTCACTTTGCATGCCTGTCCACAAAAACACAGGAAATGCTAGGAGGCATTTCTGGCGACAGCAGCATTTGCGCATTTGCAAGGAAACCCTCGGGGAACTGCCACGTTCAAAAACCTTGCTTTGGCAGGTGCCACTTGGAGGATGGACTTGAAAATGATTGTAACACGACCGAAGGCGCTGTTGCGACGCGAAACGAGTCGGAAACACATGATTGAGCTCTTCTGAAGAAATAACGCCCCGTTTAGTACGAGAAGCTGGCAGTGCCTGTGACATGCCATGAGAAATCTGTTCTGCAGCCAGAAACGCCGAAGAAGACGTATCGGCCTGCTTGTTGCTCACAGAACAATGCACCACCATTCTGTTCTCTCCGAGGTGACCTGCCAGTTCGTCAGTCATTTCCTTGGTGCTTTGGGTGCAATCGCATAGGTCGTCCTGCATACCCATTTCATCACTGCCAACTCCTGACGCTCCGGCCGAGTCGACTGCGTTATCTTGCATAAGCATTCTTGCGCTTTCTTTTTGTTCTTTCAGAGAAAGATCGCCTTTTCCGAATTGGGAGGTCAAGCTGCCTCCCTTCACGAGTGAGTCGTCCAAGTGCGATTTGGTCATATTTGCACCACCCGTCTCAGGTAGTGGTGGTGCGGAAGAAGAAACGGCTGCAACCGCCTCAAAGTTCTCTTCCAAACATGCACGATTTTCATGCGAGGGAGCTATCAGTGCTCCTGCAGGGGAGCAGTTTTGAGCCAAGTTCACCTCATCTTTCACTGCATTTGGCCTCCAAGAGGCGCTATAACAAAAGTGTTCCTTGACGGAACTTGTAGGATTCTTACCACTGAATCCTTTTTCAGGTTTATGGGGCTCAAATTGACCCTTTCTGATGCACTCGGTGTGCTTGATAGGCGTGCACGGGGAGATGGGGAAGTTGTCTTCAGGCCATTCCTGCCCCGTTACGACACCCTCTATAATTGTCGTCACCGCTTCGAACCGCTTCGGATATGCATCGCGATCTCGTTTTTCAGCAACGAGGGGCATAGAGTCCCGGATGCACACTTGCCCTAGCGCGGAACGATCGGTGACGTTGGACGGACCTGCGCGTCTACCCAAAGCTGCTTCGGCCTCTCTTACCCGCAGGCGAAGTAGCCGGATCCTTGCTTCTAATTCCGCGTTCTCGCGCTCTGCACGTTCATTTCGCTCAGCCTGCTCACGCTCTGCACGTTCATCCCGCTCAGCCTGCTCACGCTCTGCTTCGCGTTCAGCGGCACGCGCCTCCCGTTCAAGCGCTTGCTCTTTGTCTACCCACTGTGTGAGTGCGTCTCCGGTTAGGCCTAATTCTTGCCAATGCTAACAAGCTCGTTTAGGTCCATTTTTCCAAAGAGCAAAGGGACGCTACAATCAGCCTCGTCCTGTCGCGGACGCCATTGTCATGATAGAGGTTCTAGAAGGATGCATTTAGGATGGGAACGCGAGCGTTCCCATCGAAGCGACGAGGCTGTTTGAGCGTTCCAGAAGACACTTTATACACACAGAGGGGAAACAAACACGCGCGCACTTTTACACAACACCTGAACATAAACAAGGCAACAAAACAAAGTTAGCGTCCCTATTAAAGTCTCTGCCGACACAGGCTCACCGTCTGGTGGGGCGGGCGACAGGTGGGAGCCGAGGTGGCGTTGCCTGCTGAAGAGCGTGCCAGAGAGCGACGAGGCGAAGTAGCGACACTTGAAGAACGCGGCCGGTCACTGCAGCCTTGGAGCAGGAGACGGGGAGGATATACAGGCGGCCACGTGGAGCCCGGCGCTCCAACTCGTGGACCGCAGGAAGAATGTCGACACTCGGGCCCGGACACCCGACTGTGTCGAAAGCACAAGTCCGTCTGATCTCTGTCTTCTCTCCCCGCTTCTTCCGCAACGCTCTCGTGCTCGAGCTCGCGCACGTTTGCGCGTGCGTTCACTTCGTCGGCGTCTCTGCCAGCTCCTCTCGGACACACACTTTTGCGCGCACATGACAGCGTCTCCTGCTCCGGCCAATCAGGAGGGCGGACACATGTTAAACGTGTCCTTCCGCGCCATCGCATCTGCCTAGAGGGCGGCGCAGCAGCAGCGGCATCCTTGAAAGCAGCAGGAGAAGCAAGAAGTGGGGCCGCTTTTCGTAGCAGCGGTTCGCAGCTGCGTGTTCGAACAATGACATTTCGTCTCGCTTCGCAAGAATTCTGCGGTCGATGGTCTCGTATCCCTCGCTCTGCTGCACGGAACTAGTGAAATAGGTGTAAGTAATGCCTTCTCGAAAAATTTGAGGCACACCAAGAAACAAGGACAAGAATGGCAGGACGTGCTGTCCTTCTCGTCCTGGTTTTTGGTGTGCATCAAAATTTTCGGGACAACATGAACCAACTAGCCCAAGAACGCGTTTGATTCAATTTAATGATTTTTTGTCGGTTTGCTTACGGGTGGCAGCGCCGCGACGCTGAGTTAAAGATCGCGAGAGGGAAAATGGAGATAACTGTGTTAGTCAGGCCTACTGGCTCATGTAGGTAAACGAATGTTCGTCATGTGCGACGTCAGCATGTACGACATACGCGCAGAATTCACACCACTCAACCGACGTTGCCAGAATCAGGGCTCTGATGCACTACGGAGGCATCTACCTGGGCGGAGACGTGTTCGTGGTTCAATCCTTGAGACGCTTCCTACGGTACGAAGCCACTGTCAGCTGCCAAGAACATGGATCGTTTGGAAACATGATTATGATCTTTCACAAGAACTCCCGATTCCTCCGCCTCTACATGGACACTTACCGCTAGTAAGTCGCTAGTTGGCCATCTCGCTATTATGTACCACGATAGACACAGTCCTCTAACAGTGGAGCCACGAGCGGTTTTCCTTTCTTTTTGTTAGGATACATCGTTGGGTACGAAAGTACTTAAGAATGAATGGGAGCAAAAGCGTTGTGGTGTCAAGTTTCCTCCTTTACAACGTGTCGTTATCGTGCCGTTTTCAAACCGTGAAAGAAAGCTGAAACATTCGCCGGAGCGGGCGAAGGGTTGACTAAGATGGTTGTCGTATTACTGCTCCTGTATTTGAGCAGTTTGCCGAGAGTTCAAGTGCACAAAAAACAAGCTAATCATTTTTATTACTAGACGAAATGTTAACTTTAATTTGTCGTAAAACAAACTCGGTCTTGTATTGGTTCGGCAAGAGGCGTAGTGCAGTGAAGTAGCAGGGCCTTTACGAATGATGCCAAAACAAAAATTTGTTTCGGAATATTTACTTTTCACTGCTTCACACTTATTGCGTTTTGAATGTCTGGCGCACAATGAGACTAAATAAGGCGAACGGTTCTTCCGAAATGCGTTTTGTTGCTTTTGTGTTTTTTTTTTCTGGCCCACTAAGTGGCCTGCTGGACTTTCATGACCACGGGTGAGATGGCATTCCGCTGAACCGTCGACTACATCACGAATGGGCGCAATTTCAGTTATCATTTTGTCATACACGCACTTAAGGATAACGTAGCGTGATAGCGGTGTTCTTCGCATAAGCTGAAAGATGTTCGGATATTTAGATTACGGTAATGAGTGCATTTTAAATGGGCTAAATGGCAATGAAAACCATGCCCTCAGATTTAGGAGCGCCGTAAAGAACGGCCCTATGGACAAAATGATTACGAATAGCACCACAGCTAAGCACCTAATGGGTGATAGATCGCACTTTTATCACGCAGAACCTCGGAATCCTTCATTTAAAAATAAAGCCCTAGCGTAGATTCGGTAACGCCACCTGCATCACCATTGTGCTAGGAATTTTCCACTTGATCCCGTGCCACGACAGCCCATTTTTCAAAAAGGGTCTCATCCACAGTAGACGGTATGATCTATGGTATAATGAGCAGGAATAATTAGCGTTTCCCACTTGTCATACTAATTAAAAGGAGCTGTCTTTCTAGGGTGCAGTATGTTCTCAAAGCTAGACAACACCCAAAGTTTATGTGACTACATACAATTATTCAAGCCATGGTAAACGCAAGCTTTAATAATCACTGTGACGCGGTTAAGGAACGGACGATATTCCATGCCGCTCTAGTTAGAATACACCGGTGGTAATGCGGAAATAGAAGACTAAGCACGCACAGCGCATGTTCGTCCGTGTCCTCGAAGCGCGTTCTCACACCGGTGTAATGCAATATAAATTAGCCCAACTGAGGGCTTTGCTCTAGTTGAAAACACGCCTCAGCGTCCACGGCTTCCATGGGCGTAAGGGAAGGGGAATGAAAGGGCGGACAGAAGAAAGCGGCATTGACGGGCTTCGGATATTTTCGGCATCTGTGGTTCTTTAACGAACAATGATAATGCATGGTACACAGGCCCCTAGAATTGTCACCTTTGTCCCAAATGCGACAGCCGCGCCCAGGTTTCAACCAAGGTGGCATTGATGCGCGGCTAAGCACCATGGTCACTTGACAACGGCGCGGACTTCTCAGCCTTCCATGCGTTGGTGGCGCGGTCCCGTGAAAACACCGACTACCACACCTTTCGCACGCTCGCCGGATTTTACGCAACTGTAGAGGCTTGTATTTGCTCTCTGTCACGTACGCCTGGCATTGTAGAAGGATAGCTGAGGCACTCAGCGTATAACCGTGCAGGATTTACGGAAAACAATGCTACAGCCGGAATTCCTTCGGCAGTGCCTCTGCAACGCTACGGCATTAACCGTATCTGCTATCGCGCTTAGAACAAGTGTAAACGATTTGGGGCTGTGGCACCATAGTATGCGAGAGCTGTTGCAGCTGTCGGGTTATCCGACGTTCGAGGGTAAATGCCTACGCTCTATCACTGATAATTCGTGACAGAATACTAAAAAAAATCGAAGCCAGTTACACTGCCGCGAAAGCCGTATGAACTGCGGAGCACTGATCCGCCTGTGTTTCCCACGTGTTTCATCATCGGTGTTTTGGAATTATTTTCGCATATTTCGATCTCATTAGGTGATCTATTTTAATTTTTTTATTATACCAGTAGTGCCTAATTTAACTATCCTTAACCTTGATACAGATACTTTAGTTTAAATCAGTGAGTGCCCCACGTAGATGCGTGTTTTGGCATGCGTGAAGTCGAACGAGGGACGACAGCCTGGCCCACAAAGTGTTTCGCATTTAAAAGCTTAATGGAGACGAATTGTCCCGTGCACCTTGCTTTGGAGTGTAGATAACGACCACGTTCTTTAAACTCGTAAAGTTGTGATGAAGAAACAAAGGATGTTCCAAAACAAGATCCCTCTGCTGACTCATGTTCGGCAGAACGTATGGGCGTTATGAGCGTCCCGTTTCGGAAGAGACGGTATACCAAGTTCGACATTTAGGCCTAACGTATTACAGACCGGAATTATGGCCCCTTTCTTTTTTTCAGAGAAACGTGAAAATTTGCAACTTAACTTTATACGCGTTTAATGATAAAGTATATATTTCCTGTACGCTGATTTTCTTCACTGTCCCTGGCTTAGGGCCTGGCCTGGACAAACTTGCCTGGCTTAGGGCCACGAGTAGTCACACCACCTTTGGCAATATCAATCGCAGGCCTGCTTATTTTCTCCCTGCTGTCCATAAATCCTAGTGTCTCTTTTAGGCTATGGCCCAAACCGACATTCGGAAAGATAGCTAGATCGATAGCGAGAGCAACCACGTGGGAGGCTTGATGCCCTTATTTAGCGTGGCGAGGGTGTGTTGTTTAGCTAGCATACCAGAAGAGATCAAAGGCTACGCGGCAGCATCTGGCAGCGAAAAAAAAAAGAAATAAATAAAAGTGACCTAGGGCTCAAGTTTTTTGTGTAACCTCAAGAGCGCTCGTCACGACTAAAAGACAGTGAACAAACCCGAATGGTAAGACGGCTCCCGTACTTTACGCTGTAACTCCACTAAGTGCCCTAAAGGATTTGAGAAATTTTCGCAGCAGACGATTTCGCAGGCGACGCAAATTGGTTGTATAAATATTATTTTGGAACTGGCGTCGTGTAATGAGCATATATATTGTGGCACAAACAAGTTTAGTGAGTTGAATGAGGTGTCATATTTTCCTGTATAGTTTCTGTATAGAAGCAACCTTTTTAAATGTTCAGAAACATCGAATAAATTTTCCAAGCTTTCAAAATTATCAAATATTCACTTTCAGAAATTGCACTCCACGCCTTTCACATTGATTTGTATTGCCGAGCATGCTTATGCACGATCAACTTGGCGCTTCAGTGTTTGTTTTTCTACGCAGGTTTAATGACTCGATATGGTACTTCAACGGTGGACACTTACCGACCAGAGTTCTAGTTGAACCGCATCCACACCTAGGGCACCGCATGTACCACGGCCTGGAGAGTGAGACAGACATGTTGGGCATGATGTACGGACCGCACGCCTACCCTCATTGGCGCAACATTTTTGCCGTGCACACCCTCTACGGTTTTCGGGGTGAGGCACCGACCGACCCGCTCTACAAAGTTACTCTAAATGAGTCCAACATTAGAGACTACGATACAGCATTGGGACAGATGGCGCGGTCCGTTCTGTTCGGCACATCCGACTTCGTACCCCCGCATGCTCCAATTCTGAGCGTCGCCGAACTCGCCGCCAGAGTGGATCGGGGCGAAAACATTACCAAAATGAAGCCCGAACACCAAAGTCCATTTTTTCAAAATGTGTTAAAAGGAGAAAAATAAAGGCTGCGGCGTAGTCACAAACCTGGAAAGGGAAATGTCTGATGTTTAAGCCTATGCCTTCTAAACCACGAAGGAAAAGCCGTTTGGCTTCTGTTGATCCGGCGCCCCCATGCCTCGGTGTTTCAGGTATCGTTGCCTTCGCTTAAGAGTTCGCACCCTGCCGACTAGATATACCGTGTATCTTGCTTGGGCTGAAGTCACGCACGAACGGTCTGGTAGTCACCAATGGAGAGGCTGAGCGAAGCAGTCACGTGATACCGCAGCGGCTACGTACCGAGAGAGCGCCGCTGCACCGCCTCTGCGCAGCGGATCACGTCGCATGACGTCACAAACTCGCGATCAGTAGGTTCAATGTCGTTGCGAGAGGGTTGAACGACCTTATGGGGTGCGGAGTAGTGATAGAGAAAGAACGACTTTATTTTGTAAAGCAGGACCGGACATGTTTCCCATAAGCGTGTCCCCGCGACACTTTTGGACAGAACAACTCTGTAACCTGTCGTGGAGGTTCCTTTAAACGCATGACTCAAATATTATTGGACTTCACGTACCAGGGAATTTACCTTTCTTTTGAAATGGATTTCGCTTGCATTTCGTGTGAAACTTTGATTTGCCGTCTGCCTGTGCTGAGCACCATTTTAACACGTGTCCAACTGACGGCGAAATTGACCGAAATAAAGAATTGCTTGTAAACTCAGTAGTATTTTTAACCTTCGTGAAATGAGCCCTCTATGGTACTGTTTTAATGAGTGTGCTTATCTAAAGCTGGGCACAGTTACCCATAATGCGCTTATCTCCGGCATGCGAATGGAATTGAAATTAGACGGCTATCCTTTAGTCACTTTTCATTCACTGGACGCTAATAGTCAAGCTGAAGGCCACGGAAATTACGTGCGATGGTCAACGTTTTAAATTATTAAACTCAATGTATACGCAGACACAGCGTCGCTGTTCGTTCATATTATTCTTATTTGTTAGCTGCCAGATATTGACATCGTGTAAGTAGCAGCACGATACGAACATCTATGTCTTTCTTGAATAGTACTTCAAAGCCGAAAACGTTAGTTCTTGAAACAACGCTACATTTGAAGTTTTTTTTCGAAGGCACGTTTTCTTTGTCCGCATATTTCGGTTAGCACGACCTTTTGTGTCGCCACCTTCCGGTAGAAGATGCCAGTCAAGGCGATTCGCTGCTATTATCAGAACCCGTGTGAACTCCGGAAAATAACAAAAAAGAATTCAGCAACCTAATCACAAAACCTTGCATATCTGCTCTCAAAGGTTCCTTGCGTTATAGACATATACTCAAGCGCCCCCTGCAAATAAAGCATCTTAATTGATCGATTAGGCACATGAGCTTTTTGTTATGCATAAATATAATACTTTGATTTCCCGATGCCCAATATAGGCTGCGTATTTCGCGATTTTCGAATACAACATCTTATTTCATTTCACAATGGTCAGGCTGTTTTCTATAATAAAACACTTCTGCAACAAAGGTGGAATAGGACCGTTTTGCTTAGTCCTGGAGCTTTTAGGAAAGCGCCATCGCTAACACGCAACACAATATGATCGATGTAGTAAAAATAAAATAACCCGAAGACCCAAATGCAAGGGGACAAATAATCACGCAAAAATTGTGTTCCACATGACATACGCTACAATACATCAAGCTTTCCTAAGCTCACAGAATCTAAGACTTGATATGTTTAATTTTTCTTTAAATAGCCAAGTGGAGAGAGCTAGTCATTGTCATATAAACGTCGTAAATGCTTCCTAAATTTTTACTACAGTAGAACAAAGACACTTAATTCGAAATCGGCCTTGCGAATGCGACCTTGGAATAAGCTCTTCTATTATCGTTTTCCTCCATAATATTTTCTCATTTACGCCATGTGTATACATTTATTTTACAATTTTGAATTCCCCCGCAGGGGCGTCTGTGCGAGCAGGCGTTTGGTGTGTGGCGACACCAGGGACCCGAGCCAACGGGGGGGGGGGGGGGGTTTCACCTCCTCCCACGTGTCGCCGTGCGTGGCTTTGCCGTGTCCGGGGAAAAGGGGATCCTGGAGGTTGAGCCGACGCCGGTTGATTTGGACCTTTAAGGCCCCCCCGAAGAGGCAACACACCCCTTTGGCCCCGGCTTCCCGCAGACGGCACCCCCGGACTGACCCGCCCGGGGGAAATCGGCAGTCGCCTTTTCCTATCCCCCTCTCCTCGCACCTTCGTCTTTTCTCCTGCTTTACATCTATCCTGTCTTCTAGTAGATTCTATTTACTTCCATTCTTCCTGGCGGCTAGGGTTAACCTGGTGTTTGCTAGCCAACCTTGGGTACACTATATCAGGTTATAGTAACCATTTACAGCTGGCGTCCGCAATTCTTCCATGTCTTGTGGCGTCCCCTTGTTGGGCTCCGTCGTGGGCGACTGGCGTGGCTGCCGAAATTAAAGGGACTGTCTACCGTCCTTCATCGCTCTCCCGTTTTTTGGCTCAACAGAAAGCGTAACTTTCGAAGTGTCCCAGCGTGCAGTGGTTTCTCCAGTATCTCAATAGAAATTAACACATTTTTTTTCATCCACGAAGTCGCTCCCTTCCTAGTGTAGGCATGCCAGCAACACTGGGTACCGCGCATGATGCGTCGTCGTCTCCCTGGAAACCCTTTCGGGCGCGGGAGGCATCTCAACGCGAACCGGCTTCAAGGTCGACATTCCAGAGGCGACGACGAGGAGGAGAGGCGACGGAAAGTCGGCGCGCGGGGGTGCGTCTCGGACATGCAGCGCCGCATGCATGACAAGCGCAGTACTACGCGCCTCCGCAGGCAGACGAATTCGAAGGCAGCGCCACATGCGCCACCCCGAAAGCAGCGAAAAAAAGAACAAATTGCTCTTGCACGCTATAACAAGGTGTCTCACAGGGTGAAGTACGCATGTAAGACATACATAATAGTTTTTCAGCAGAGTATGCATACCTGCGTGGGCTGGTTCTCGTACACTTGGAAAATGACGAACACGCTGTTGGGTGTCGCTAGCGGCGTTTTTGCACCACTTTCAGAGCGAAATTAAAAACATAATTCCTTTTTTGTGGGGTGAAAGCGTGCTCGTTCCCGTAAATGTGACGCACGTTCTGCCCAATTTTACCACAATCTTAAAAAATTTTCTGAGCGGTAGACAGTCCCTTTAAGTTATACTTCATCGGTTCTCCATTTCCACGCCTCCCTGATCGTCCTCTTGGTAAAAGAGGGCGTACGGACGAAACATTCTCCTTCTTCGCAAAAAATACTGAAAATTTTCCACGCTTCCACATTATTCATACTGAGTCTCATGAAATGACAGCAAGAACGATTTCACCCTTTCTGGTATCGAGGTGCCTTGCGGACACAATCGGACCAGGTTACAAGGCAACCAGAATGGCCAGTGGCGATCTTCTCCTGGAACTTCAGCATAAGGCCCAGTACGACAAGCTCCACACACTTGTTTCTTTTGGAAACATACCTGTGACCATAACTGCTCACCGTTCTCTGAACACAACTCGTGGGGTAGTATCTGACACAGACCTCTTGCACCTAACAGAAAATGAACTCCTCGATGGATGGAAAGAGCAAAATGTTACCAACGTGCAGCGAATAAAGATAAGACGCAATGACCAGGAAATCCCGACAAAGCATTTGATCCCCACCTTTAGTTGTGCCACCCTACCTGAGACAATAGAAACTGGTTACGTTAAGCTCCCAGTACGGCCGTATATCCCAAACCCGCGACGCCGCGTCACATGTCAGCGGTTTGGTCACTCCTCCCAAGGCTGTCGAGGACAGCAAACCTGTGGAAAATGTGCCACTAAAGACCACGTTGCCGACAACTGCAGTGCCGAGCCTCGCTGCGCAAACTGCGACGGCGGGCACCTTGCATATTCCAGGGCTTGCCCAGCGTGGAAAAGAGAAAAAGAAATAATCATAGTAAAAGTAAAAGAAAACATCAGCTTTCGGGAAGCGCGATGACGGGTCGTACCACGTTTTGCACAGACATCCTTTGCCGAAGTGGTGCATCGGGGGGCAGCCACACAACGGCCTTTGGCAGTCGCCGACGCCACGCACAGCGTGCAAAAACGATTGCCACCCGCCCCCACAGGCGGAGCAGCTCCCGTTGCCCCGCCATCGCTGAACTCAGCCACACCGGTGTTGTCTTCTGACTCTGTTGGTAGCAAGGCTATCTCAGAGGCGAAAGAGGTTCAACCATCTGCCTCCGCACCGGTGGGGCCAAAGGCTTCGTCACTGGAGGCGAAGCCTTCGCGGCGCACACATCGCTCTTTAGAGCGAGTGCCCATCGCTTCGCAAGAAGCTATGGACACAACGCCAAGTGAAGCGGCGCAGGAAGCGCCTCAGGGGCTGCGGGACTCTCTCGACCGCTCCAAGAAAAACAGAGCCGTAATTACGGGGCCTCAGAAGGGCTCCAAATAATCACACCCTTTTTGTACACACAGCACTAACTTACCTTTAATATGGAGGCACTCATTATGCAATGTAATGTCAGAGGTCTCCTTAGGAACCTTGATGACATTCAACCCCGCAGGGGCGTCTGCGTGAGCAGGCGTTTGGTGTGTGGCGACACCACGGACCCGAGCCAACGGGGGGTTTCGACCCCCTCCCACGTGTCGCCGTGCGTGGCTTAGCCGTGTCCGGGGAAAAGGGGAACCTGGGGGTTGAGCCGACGCCGGGTGATCGGACCTTTAAGGCCCCCCGGAAGAGGCAACACACCCCTTTGGCCCGTGCTTCCCGTAGACGGCACCTCCGGCCTGACCCGCCCGGGGGAAATCGGCAGTCGCCTTTTCCTGTCTCTCTCCTCTCACATCTTCGTCTATTTCTCCTACTTTACACCTATCCTGTCTCCTACTCGCTTCCATTTACTTCCATACTTCCTGGCGGCTAGGGTTAACCCTGTGCAAATAACCAGCCTTGGTTACGCGCATTCGGTTATAGCAGCGATGTACAGCTGGCGCGTGCATGTGGCTCACAACTTGTACCGTCCCCTTGTAGGGCTCCATGGTGGGTGGCTGCCACCGCTGCCGAACATAACACGTACTATGTATGCCTCCTTATTTCCACCCTTGCCTGATCGTACTGCACTAAAGCGCGTACGCACCGATGAAAGTTCGAAGTTTTTTTTCAATAAACAATCGTTTCCCCGCTACCATGTTGTACACAGTATGAACTCTGGAAAACCTGTGCGAGCTATTTCCCCGTTCCTCGTTGCTAAGTCCCTCACTGAAACAATTGGCCCCGGTTATGTAGCTAGTAAAATGCCCAGTGGCGACCTCCTTCTGGAGATTCGCGACGCTACGCAGTTCCAGAAACTTCCAAAACTTGTAGGCTTTGGGGATATACAAATCTCTGTCACACCACACCGATCACTCAACACTGTCCGAGGCGTCGTTTCAGAACCTGACCTGATCAGTCTCACTATTGAAGAACTCCAGGACGGCTGGAAAGAACAGAATGTTATCAATGTCCAGCGCATTACCATTAGACGAGAAGGAAAGGAAATCCCTACCAAACACCTCATTCTCACTTTTGAATCGACCACACTACCCGAAACAATTGAAACAGGATACACCAAGACTCGTGTGAGACCATACATCCCGAACCCTCGCAGATGTTACAACTGCCAACGTTATGGGCACGGATCGCAGGGCTGCCGTGGACACCTTACATTTGCGAAGTGTGGGGTTCAAGGCCACCCTGCAGATGACTGCACTAATGCACTCCATTGTGTGAACTGTGACGGCGAACATGCAGCATATTCTAGGTCATGCGATGGATGCTTGGAAACGTGAGAAAGAGATAATAACATTGAAAATCAAAGAGAATATTTCCTTTAAAGGAGCTCGGAAAAGGTGCACACCATTTCGCGCTATTTCTTCCTACGCTAACGCGGCACATCGGGGGGCAGTGTCGCGTAGGCCACAGGCCCAGCCCGCGCGCAGCGAGCTGTCGCTCGTGGCTCCTGCCCCCAGGGTGGCAGTAGTTCCCTCTACTCCACCCAACCAGCAAACGTCCCCGGTTGCCCTAGGGCTCCCGGCAAAGCAGCATTCTTCGGCAGGAGATTGCGCTACGCCAAGCCGAAGCGCAGCACTGCCTAAGGTTCCCAAGGTGGGTGCAGCCAAGGCTGCCCCATCCTCTCCGCCCCCTGCTGGCGCTGGCACGAACCAGCGCAGCTCGAGCCCGAAGGTACCTCCATCAACCTCTGGGATAGGGGGTGGTAAGGTCTCGTCGTCCGCGGCGAGACTCCATCGAGATTCCTCTCGCTCTCAGGAGCATGTGTCCGGATCTTCGCTCATCTTCGCTCATCTTATTGTGTGCTCTTTTTGCAATCATGTATAGATTACTTTTGTTTTCTGCGTTGCTCCCCTTACTCAATGCTCCCCATGGGGCCTGTAAGGTACTTCTAAATAAATAAATAAATAAATAGAGGAAATGGACACCTCAACCATGTCCCCGGCGCAGCTCGCGCCAAAGGAGCGGCGAGACCATCTCGACCGCTCCAAGAAAGGCAAAAAACCAATTACAGGGCCTGAAAAGGGCCCTGTACTATAAGGCAATACCTCCTATATTCGTACACACAGCACAAATCCACATTCAAAATGGAGACACAAATTATGCAATGGAACGTCCGAGGCCTTATGAGCAACCTCGATGACGTTCAAGAGCTGCTACACAAACATAAACCAAAAGTGCTGTGTGTACAGGAAACATACTTAAAATCGAAACATTCAGACATTCTTCGAGAATATATCATGTTTCGAAAAGACCGCAATGACGCCGTCGCGTCATCAGGCGGTGTTGCCATTATAGTCCATAAGAGTGTAGCGTGTCAACATCTACAGCTACAAACAAGCCTTGAAGTAGTGGCAGTTCGTGCTGTTGTACTAAACAAGCTGATCACAATCTCTTCTGTTTACATACCTCCGCACTCCCACTTACATAAACACGAATTTCAATCTTTCATTGATCAACTGCCAGAGCCTTACATCGTTCTTGAAGACTTTAATGCACACAGTGGCCTGTGGGGAGATACTCGCACCGACGCAAGAGGGCGTCTTATCGAACAATTTCTATTTTCCTCTGGTGCATGTCTCATGAATACAAAGGAGCCTACCTACTATAGTCTGGCTAACAAAACTTATTCTTGCATCGATCTGACCATAATTTCTCCATCCATTCTTACGGAATTTACATGGGGGGTCATCAAGAATCTATACGGGAGCGACCATTTTCCTATAACGTTGAAAACAGAAAAAGGAAACAAATCCCTGCCACAGGCTCCCCGGTGGAGGCTTGGTACGGCCGATTGGGAGAAATTCCAAAAGCTTACCAGTTGTATTTCATGGGCGGACATGTCCTCCTTAGAAATTGATGCTGCTGTTGCATATTTCACTACTTTCGTGGTTGATGCTGCCTCTAAATGCTTGTCCGAAATAAGTGGAGGGCCACGTAAACGTCGTGTCCCATGGTGGAACGACGAATGTAGGGAGGCCCGTAGAAAGCAAAACAAAGCATGAGGAATGCTGCGTGAGTGAGTGAGTGAGTGAGTTGTTAGTTTTATGGCACCAGGGCAACGAAGGCCAAAAGGCGCCAGGAAAAATGCTCTCCTAATGACCCGTGGTAAAACTTTCAATGACATGAATGTAAAAGACGAAGATGGTGATAAGCATGGCATGAATATGTATGGATTTTCTAAATATCTAAAATATATTAAAAGAGCCTATCAGCCTCCTGTGCATTTGGCTGGCAAGTGCACATAGACTGTAGGCGTTTCTATACAGTTAACGCAGTCGTACTCTTTTCGAGGAGATGTGACTGCGGCCAACATGCACATGTCAAATGTGATGAATGATACCTATGTCCTTTAAGTATTCGAATAGGTTCTCATTGGGGACATGTGGCTCTTCGCCCAGTAAAAGGATAGGATGGATTGGGGTGCATGTCCGGTAGGTTTCTGAAAAGTATCGTCGTCGTTTCGGTTCGTAAAAGGGGCACGTTATAAGTATGTGTAGCACAGTGAGCGGTTGGCCACATTTTTCACAGACAGGACTCTCTTCGTCACGGAGGAGGTAATTGTGTGTTGCATGTGTGTGTCCAATACGCAATCTTGCAAGTAGGACTTCGTAAAATCGGTTCCGGTGGCTAACACTCTTCCACTCCTTTATGACTGGTTTAATTAGGTGTAATTTGTTGTGCTCTGTTGCTGCCCAGTTTTGTTGCCATATTGCGCGAATTGATTTTCTGAGTGCTTTGGTGTGGTCTTGAATTGGAATTTTGCTGATATAGTTTCCCGTAAGTGTAGCCGTCTTTGCGGCACAATCTGCCCGTTCATTTCCCGAAATTCCAACATGACTTGGGATCCAGCAAAAATGTATTACTTTTCCATTGAGCATCATCCTGTTAACAGTCCGGATAAGATCTCTAAGGAGAGGGTTCTTTGTTTTTCTCCTCGACGAAAGAGCAGCCATCACGCTTTTAGAGTCGGTGTAAATAACAGTTTTTTCTTGCTCCTCATTTTGTGTTTCCTGAATGGCCAACAACATTCCATATATTTCAGCTGTGAAAACACTAGCTTTGGCATTTATATTGGCCGCGTGCGCGTGTGATTTTGTTGCAACAGCTGCACCAACGCCGTCGTTGGTTTTTGAACCGTCTGTAAAAAAAGATGAGAAGTCCCGGTAATAGCACTGCAATTCTAAAAACTCTTTTTGTATGATTGTTTCTGAAGTGGACTTTTTGTCGTATTTAGTCAGGGTGAAGTTACAAATTATATCCCTATACACCCCGCAGGGGCGTCTGCGTGAGCAGACGTTTGGTGTGTGGCGACACCACGGACCCGAGCCAACGGGGGGGTTTCGACCCCCTCCCACGTGTCGCCGTGCGTGGCTTAGCCGTGTCCGGGGAAAAGGGGAACCTGGGGGTTGAGCCAATGCTTGGTGATTGGACCTTTAAGGCCCCCCAGCGGCGGCAACACACCCCTTTGGCCCGTGCTTCCCGTAGACGGCACCCCCGGACTGACCCACCCGGGGGAAATCGGCAGTCGCCTTTTCCTGTCTCTCTCTCCCTACACCTTCGTCTTTCTCTCACTCTTCATATCTTTCCTGTCTACTCCTCCCTTCTACTTACTTCCGATCTTCCTGGTGGCAAGGGTTAACCTGGTGTAGTTACCCAACCTTGGGTGGTTATATATGGTTATAGCGGTGATGCATGGCTGGCAACTTCAAGTATTCTACCTTGTAGCGTCCCCTTGTTGGGCTCGGTGGTGGGTGGCCACCATCGCCGCCGAACTTTACATTATCCGTATGGCCAACTTTTTTCCCGCACTACCTGATCGCCGCCTGAAAAGGTGGCGCACCGAAGAATCCTTCACTTTCTCCAAACCAAAGCAGTCCTTCCCCAAGTACCACGTTGTGCATAGCCAGAAAGAAAACAAGACAGTCCGAGCAATCTCACCCTTTCTAGTGTCCAAACTCTGACGGATGCAATAGGCCCAGGATACAATGTAACTAAAATGGGAAGTGGCGACCTCCTTCTGGAAGTTCGTGATAAGCTTCAATATGACAAATTATCCAAATTAGTAGCATTTGGGGACGTCCCAGTTTCAGTAGGCCCACACAGGTCCATGAATACAGTGCGCGGGGTCATCTCTGATGATGACCTTCTTGAACTCTCTGAAAGTGAATTATTGGAAGGCTGGCAAGACCAGAACGTAGTAAAGCTCCAAAGAATAGTAATACGACGAGACGATAAAGAAATCCCAACGAAGCACATAATTATCACCTTCGGAACAAGCGACCTACCTGAATACATCGAAACCGGCTACTGTAAGCTCCGTGTCAGACCCTATGTACCAAATCCCCGTCGATGTTTCAAATGCCAGCGCTTTGGACATGGATCGCAAAGCTGCAGAGGACGTGCTACTTGCGCAAAATGTTCTTCCAACGAGCACTCATCGGAAACTTGCACTTCAGCATCCCGTTGCGCAAACTGTGAAGGAGACCATCCCGCCTACTCGCGATCGTGCCCCACGTGGAAAAAAGAAAAACAAATCCTAGAGCTCAAAGTGAAATTCAATCTGTCCTTTCAAGAGGCACGTAAACGGTTCTCACTCCATAATCAGTCAAGTCCTTCCTTCGCCGATGTGACGCGCCGGGGCGCCGCGCCACGTCTTCCAGCGCCCGCAAAAGTCGCACGTAGTGTGACTGCGGTCGCGCCATCAGCGCCCCCAGCTGGAGTAGCCTGTGCTGCTCCGCCACCTCCCAAAGAGGGCCAGCAGACTCCCGAGCCTGCCGGACCCAAGGCCACTGCAAGCGCAGTTAGGCCAGAAGCTGCCGCGAACGTGCCTGCTGAGCGGGCACTATCCACCACCTCAGAAGAGGTGATGGATACAACTAACACTCCCCCGGCGTTTCAGACGCCAAAAGAACGGCGCAGCTCTTTGGAGCGTGCGAAAAAAGAGAAAGCCCGCATTACAGGGCCCGGAAAGGCCTCTGTAACTTAGGGCAACAGCACCTGTTGAAGTTGTAAATAATGTCACCCATATTTCTTTTAATCAACCGACCAATCTATACATGTGTATTTGCTTAATTTTATTCTATCATGGTTTTTATTGTGCACTGGAACTGTAGAGGGTTGATACATAATTTGGGTGACATCAAGGACATCATCAACAAGTTTTCCCCAGTCGCTATATGTCTACAAGAGACAAATCTAGGTGCAAAAAACGCACATTTCCTTAAAGGTTTTACTGTTGTGCGTAAAGACCGCGAACACTCTAGCCGCCTATCGGGAGGAGTCGCCATAGTTGTACAAGGCGGCACCCCTACTCGATACATTAAATTAAACACCTCTCTGGAGGCTGTGGCGGTCACTGTATTAGCGCACAAAACCATCACCATCTGTTCACTGTATGTTCCTCCTCATCAACATATCACTGCCCTCGAACTGCATGGCCTAACAGCACAACTGCCAAAACCTTTCGTTTTAGTCGGAGATTTTAACGCTCATTGTACTCTCTGGGGTAGCGAAAAAACAGGCAAGAGGGGGCAACTCATTGAAGACTTTATTCTATCAAACAACATTTGTCGTTTAAACACAAGCTCACCAACTTATTTTTCACCCAGCTCCCGTAAATTCAGTTGCCTGGACTTAGCGTTTTGTTCGCCGTCTCTTTTTACCGATTTGAACTGGGAAGTCCTCGACAACCCTTATGGAAGCGATCATTTACCTGCGATCATCAACCTAACATCAAAACTACCCACCATCACCACTAAACCACGTCGCTGGCTTGTACAACGCGCAGACTGGCTTCGGTTCAAAGAAAATGTGAATCTCGAAGAGGCCTTCTCATCAAACCTTAATGTCAATGAGATAAATGAAAAGTTCACAGAAATTCTTGTTGCAGCTGCAGAAAAATCCATACCCCAATCGTCAAATAAAGTTCGAAAGAAGTTAAAGACCTGGTGGACTCCGGAATGTACCGATGCAAAGAAACTTCAGAATAGGGCCTGGGGCATCTTGAGACGGTACCCTACTTACACAAACCTTGTAAATTTTAAACAGGCCAAAGCCAAGGCGCGATACATCCGTAGGCAGGCAGAGAAATCATCCTGGCAAAACTACATATCTGGTATCAACAGTTCAGTCACATCCAAAATATTGTGGGATAAGGTAAGAAAGTTCAGGGGAGATTACTCACCGTACACTATACCCATACTTACGAGCCCGGGCACACAAACAACATTACAAGAACAAGCAGACATTCTAGGTGTACATTTTTACAACGTTTCCAGCTCAGCGAATTACTCCGACACGTTTCTGAAATACAAACAGACTGCGGAGAAACAGAGACTGCCAATTACAGATCCCTCAAACGAAGCCTACAATTGTCCAATAACATCCCAGGAATTAAACAGTGTCCTCCTTAACGGTAAACAAACGGCAGTGGGCCCTGATCGGATTCATTATGCAATGTTGGCACACCTATCTCCAGCATCGACAGAGGCCCTTCTGAAATTTTTCAATAGAATATGGGAATCGGGGATAATGCCAGAACAGTGGAAAAATGCAATAGTCGTGCCGTTTCTAAAATCAGGAAAATCCCCCACATCTCCCAGCAGCTACAGACCGATTGCCCTAACAAGCTGCCTGGCAAAAACATATGAAAGCATCATAAATATCAGACTGACATTCACACTCTACTCCAGAAACCTAATAGACATGCATCAATGTGGGTACAGGAAAAATTGCTCGACGACTGACCACCTTGTCCGACTAGAACATCACATACGAGAAGCATTTCTGTATAAGCAGCACTGTATGGCGGTTTTTTTCGATTTAGAAAAGGCTTATGATACAACGTGGAGACACGGAATCTTACTTGATCTCGCAAGCCTGGGAATTCGTGGGAAAATGCTTAATTGCCTGGCCGATTTCTTGACGAATCGAACGTTCCAAGTACGTTTGGGCACAGTGTTATCACGAACATTCGCCCAAGAAAATGGTGTGCCGCAAGGTTGTATCCTCAGCACAACTCTTTTCATAGTGAAAATGAACTCAATCAACAAGGCCATACCACCCACAATAATGCACTCCGTATACGTCGACGATCTTCAAATCGCCTGTCGTGCCTCCAGTCTTTCATCCTGTGAGAGACAACTCCAAATTACAATCAATAACCTTACGAAATGGGCCGACCAAAATGGTTTTCGCTTTTCGACACAAAAAACAACCGCTGTCCTCTTTACGCAAAAAAGAGGAGTATTCCCTGACCCAGTTCTCAAACTAAACAACATCGAAATGCAGGTAAAACAAGAATATAAATTTCTAGGAATTACATTTGACCGAAAACTTAACTTTCTGGCGCACATAAACACACTGAAAACCAAGGCAAACAAAGCACTCAACCTCCTCAAAGTATTATCCCATAAGCACTGGGGCTCCGATCGTCTATGTCTGCTGCGTATTTACCGTTCCGTTGTGCGCAGCATTTTAGATTACGGTTGCGTTGTTTATGGCTCAGCACGAGATTCATACATAAGTCGTCTAGACCCTGTGCACAATCTTGGTCTGCGTTTATCTAATGGCGCTTACAGAACATCGCCCGTGCAAAGTCTGTACGTAGACTGCAACGAGCCTCCTTTGTGTGATCGACGAGCATTACTAACCATGTCCTATGTTTTAAGAATAAGGTCATCCGCTCAACACATCTGCTACGATATTGCCACAAAGTGCAAGTCACGCTTACACTACCTAAACAAACCAAACTCAATTAAGCCACTTATCTTACGTTTTGAAGAGTGTTGCCGCACGTATGCCATCCCTGAAGAGGCACTAAATGTCGCAAAAAAACCACCAAGGCTACCGCCATGGTTCGACTTGGCGCAGCTCTGCGATTTGTCATTAAGCCATCTAAACAAAAGAGACACCCCATCAGAACGCCTCATCCAAGAATTTCGTGCACTTCAGGATAAACATAGGGATTACGCCGAATATTACACAGATGGCTCGAAAACAGAAAACCATGTGGGTATAGGGATCGTGACCGCGGAAAGTGCCCTAAGTGTGAGAGTACCTCAGTGTATTTCCATTTTTACAGCTGAAGTTTACGGCTTATATGAAGCAGTCCGGAATATCATCGCTGGTAAATACAAGAAAGCAATCATATACACCGACTCGTTAAGTGCACTGAAAGCCCTGCATGTTAAGTCCGAGTGCGAGCCATTACTTGGCGACATTTTAAACATGGTGTTTTTAAATAGCGAAGAATTTTCTATCCGTTTCTGCTGGGTGCCAAGCCATGTTGGGATACCGGGCAACGAGAAAGCAGATGAATACGCCTCTTTGGCAGTACACAAAACACTTAGAAAAATAAAAATCCCACTGAAAGACAGCCAAAGAACAATTCGTCGAGCAGTCTTAGGGAAATGGCAGCAACAGTGGGACTCATGCACAAATAACAAGCTCCATCTAGTAAAGCCTCTACTTGGAGAATGGAAGACCTGTCGACACCAAGAGCGCTTTGTTGAGGTCATTTTATGCAGACTCCGAATTGGGCACACACACCTGACACACAACTTTCTACTCACAAAAGAAAAACAACCAATATGTGAAAAATGCGAACAACCGTTAACACTCGTACACATCCTGATCACATGCCCCGACGTTGAAACGCAGAGACAAAAGTACTTCAGCAAATTATACAAAGAACACATACCTCTACATCCTGCGCTGCTTCTTGGAGATCGTCCTCTAGTGCCGTTGTCAGACGTGCTAAACTTTCTTAAAGAAGTTGACTTTTTAAGTAAGCTATAAAACTGAGTCATATCACTGCCCATTATTTAATACCTTGTGATTGGCGCAACATAGCCTCAGCTGCTTTTGCGCCATAAAAACCAAATTAACTAACTAACTAACTATATCCCTATACAACCAGGGAGCAAGGGGCTCTTCATATAGGGTTAGTTCCTGCTGTAGTGAGTGGACATCAACTCCCATGGCTTTCCTAACACGGATAGCAAACGTGGGGATGCACGATTTCTTGCTTCGGAACAATGTATCCAGGCGGTTGTCTAACAAAGTGTGGCGACATGGATGGTCAGGAACTGAGAGAACCTTGTGTGCATACGTCATTGTGAGAAGGCTTCTTCTTAATTCTAAAGGTGGCTCTGCGCATTCAACATAAAGGCTTTCGACTGGAGACGTGCGATATGCACCTGTTGCCAGCCTCAGTCCAGAGTGGTGGATAGGGTCAAGAGTTTTCAGCGTAGAGGGCCTGGCGGAGCCATACACGATGGACCCGTAGTCAAGTTTGGACCGCACGAGAGATCTGTAGAGACGTAGCATACATACCCTGTCTGCACCCCATCGTTTATGAGATAGGATTTTCAGAATATTGCAAGCTTTTTGAGCACGTACCCAGGCAGCACAACAATATTGGACCGACCTTCGCACAACGTTGGAAAACATTGGATACAATATTGGAAATACATTGGATTTCGGGTCCCATGCTACACTTTTGACTAGATTAGTCCAATGTTGGATACCAGTCGTATAACATTGGAAAAATTGGGAAAGAATGGCTTTGGCCAACATTGTCCATCGTTTGTATTTTCAATATTGGTAAGCTTGTATAAACAATGGAAGCTCTAACCATTCTTTCCAGCCTTTATTGATGGCTGTCCATCATTTTTTGCCAGCATACATCGTTGGATGAGGCAGCATTTCTTGCCAGCCTCCTTTATTCGCTGATTCTATATTTTCCCCACCTGTTTTATTGGCTATCATGCATGCGCTTAAATTTGTTTTGCCGAGGCTTCTGGCTCTAGGCAAAAAGCAAGAATATCCACTAAATTATGGGAGTAACAACAGCTTTATTTTGTACTTAGTATGCATGTATGTATTGCCAGCTTGGGGTCTGCGTGAGCAGGCGTTTGGTGTGTGGCGACACCACGGACCCGAGCCAATGGGGGGGTTTCGACCCCCTCCCACGTGTCGCCGTGCGTGGCTTAGCCGTGTCCGGGGAAAAGGGGATCCTGGGGGTTGAGCCGACGCCGGGTGATTGGACCTTTAAGGCCCCCCGGAAGAGGCAACACACCCCTTTGGCCCCGGCTTCACGTAGACGGCACCCCCGGATTGACCCGCCCGGGGGAAATCGGCAGTCGCCTTTTCCTTTCTCTCTCTCTTCTCGAATCTTCGTCTTTTCTCTTTCTTTAAATCTTTCCTGTCCTCTACTCTCTTCTATTGACTTCCGTGTTTCCTGGCGGCAAGGGTTAACCTTGTGTGGCTATCCTACCTTGGATACACCATATTCGGTTATAGTGGTGGCGTACAGCTGGCGACTGCAGGGCCTGTGCTTACAGACCCTGCAGCGTCCCCTTGTAGGACTCCATGGTGGGTGGCTGGCGTCGCTGCCGAAAATTAAACATCTAATATGTCTAGTTCTTACCCTCCACTCCCTGATCGCCCTCAGAAAAGAGGGCGCACCGATGAAATTTTTCAGTTTTTTGGCCAACAAAGAGAATCTTTCCCCCGATACCATGTCATACACTCAGAAACTCCAGACAAACCAGTGCGAGCAATTTCACCTTTCCTAGTTTCCAAGTCTTTGTCCGAAATCTTTGGCCCAGGGTATAAAGCATCGAGGATGGCAAGTGGTGATCTCCTCTTGGAGCTTCGCGACAAGAAGCAATTTGAAAAACTACCTAATATAGTGAAATTTGGAGACACCAAAGTAATAGTAACCCCGCACCGAACTATGAATACCACCCGTGGCGTTGTTTCAGATGATGATTTGTTAGGGCTCACTGAGGCTGAACTCCTGGAAGGTTTCAGCGAACAGAATGTCATCAACGTGAAACGAATTAAGATGAGGCGTGATGGAAAAGAAGTCCAGACTAAGCACCTGATACTTACTTTCAATTCAAGTGTACTGCCCGACTCCATCGAGGCTGGGTACATCAGGCTTCGAGTGAGGCCATATATACCAAACCCTCTCCGATGTTTCAAATGCCAGCGATTCGGCCACAGTTCACAAAACTGCCGAGGCCGCCTAACTTGCGCAAAATGCAGTGCTGAAGAACACACGTCTGATGCCTGTGAAAACCCTCTTCACTGTGCCAACTGTAATGGGGAGCATGCCGCATACTCACGGTCATGCCCAAGCTGGAAAAAAGAAAAGGAAATAGTCACAATTAAAGTAAAACAAAATATTTCATTTAAGGAGGCACGAAGGCAGGTGTCCTACCTGCCAAAAACCAGCTTTGCCGAAGTGGCGCGTCAGGGGGCAGCGCCACGACGGCCTCCGGCGGCTGTCTGGCACACGCGTAGTGAGCCGGCGGTGACGCCATTCGCCCCCTCGGTGGTTGCAGCCAGTGCTGCTCCACCATCCAAGAAGGACCCACCAACCTCCGGGCTGGGGGGCGCGAAGGTCTCGTCTTCTGAGGCGAGGCCCTCAAAGCAAACGCAGCGCTCGCAAGAGCGCGTGTCCAGCGCCCAGGGTTGCCGTTGGGCAGATTTTAAAATGAGCCAGAATCCAAGCTAAAAGTAGCCAAAAGTAGCCATGCCATATAATCTTAGCGCCAAATTTGTAGCCAAATAGAACACGTGATATTATGAATAGAGTTTCTTTTATTATTAAACAATAAATAATATTCTAAATCAGCACAACAGTAAAAAGCACAAAATTCCTTCCTTTCTGCTTCGTCTTCAAGCCAAGGCACATTGTAAATAAATAAATAAATAAATTATTTAATGGTTAGTCCGCGTGCACGTTGCTTATCTGGGATAGATCGAGTTCTTTCCAGAGTAATTTTGGCACATTATCTAACAACTCATTAGGAACGACAAACGTTGATGCAGTTTTTCCTTGAAGTCGTAAACCAAACTTGATTCGTAGAATCGCCATGAGCAAGTCCAGCTTCATTTTGTTGCGGATGTCAGTTTTGGTCACGTTTACACAAGAGAATACGCGCTCGGCATCGGCATTAGAAACTGGAAGTGTCAAAATTCTCAGTGCACCCAGCGCCAAGTGCGGAAAAGGGCATTCACCAGAAGTGTCCTTGTAAGATGCCGCTGCGTGCCAAAATGTCAAAGATGATGTGTGATCAAGTGCACCGCAAATTTTCTGAAGCTGCCGTATTTCTGACTCCAGCTCGATCGAGGAACATCCGAAAAAATGCGGCGGCAGCTTCAGTATGCTTTCACGGCTCTTCGTGCTGTCTATGTCATGCGGATTGACGGCATGCAGCCTCCGTAGTGCAGAGGAAGCATTTGGAAGCTGCTGCTGGAGTTTTATCGCCATTTGCCGCAAGAACTGGAAGCAGCGCTCTCTCACGACCCCTTGGTATTCTACAGGGACTAGTGAAAGCTGTTCTCTGAAGACGTCACCTAAGTCCGCTACCTCTGGTTGCAGGAATATAGACATCTTCACCAGGTCTAGCGATAGCAGGCTCGCTGTTGAGTTGTGCCTCAAAACTGATGGGTGCAAAATTCGTCGCAGAACTTCCAAATACAAGTTTTCAGGCTCTTGAAAGACAACCAATGGGTCGGCTGCGTTTGTCTGGAACATTTTGTTCACCCGTCTCACGCTATGTAGGACTGGGGCAAGAAACACAAGGTAAGCATGATTCCTTCTGTCCCCATACATCTCTCGCAAAATGCGCATGTTGTAGCTACGCTCTTCTGCTTTTTCGAAAAACTGTTTGAGTACCTGATACTGCCCCAAAATTCTTTCGATACAGTCAGCAATAGCAAGCCATCTTGTCTGCGAAAGAGATAAAAGTTTTGGTGGCGGCTCTGCACTTTCATCGTCCACTGACAGACTGGCATAAAGTGTCTTATAAGCACCTTGCCGGCAGCTGCTGTGCGCAAAGAAGCTGTACGTTTCTCTCACCAAGTGCTCGACAGCAGAGGGAATCGCTTCCATCGATTTGGACGCCACAAGGTCCAGACTGTGGCAAGCGCATTTTACCAAGACCAATTCCTTGTTGTCCTCACGAAGACGACTGAAGAGGGAATTGTGGTTGCCACTCATGGAATTTGCATCATCGGTACAGAGTCCGAGACAGTTCTTGACTGGCAGGCCGTGCTTGTCCAAAGTCTTCATTGCGGTGTCGTGAAGTGTTTGCGCCGTTCCGTCAGACAGCTCTACGAGATCAAGCAGCGTCGTTGCAATCTTGTTTTCTGCTGAATTCAGAAATCGCACCACAATGCACAGTTGCTTTGTCGTGGATATATCAGTTGATTCATCTACCATGAGGGAATAGCTGGAGCCTTTCAGTTGTTTGCCCATGCTTTCCGTGAAATATGGGAAAAGGACGTTTGTAATTATAGCAGTGCACTTCGTTCTGTGCAGGTCGAAATCCTTGAATTCGGAATGGAGAATCTCGCCAAGCTCATCTACAGCATTTATAGACGTGTGCACGGCAATGTACAAGGCAATCCTTAACTCTCGGCGAGCCTTTTCATAGTTTGCTTGACCAGAAGAGGCTAGAAGCTGCGGCAATTCTCTTTGCGTACTTGGGATTACTGCGGACTCGCGATGTTTCTTGGTTTCGGCGTGCTTGAGCAGATCACTGTAGTGGGGTCGAATGTTGCAATTGCAGTATTTGCAGTGGACGGCCGTTCCATTGTCACAAGATGAAGCCCAGCCTGTAACACGTGATAATAAAAAATACCTATGAGGCGCGCCGCGCGACGCGAAAATAAAGGCCTGAAGTATAGTTTTCATTTAGCTTACCGCTCAGTTTCTTGTCCTTTCGCCATTCTCGGAACGTGCGCTTCGCGTTTGCGTGTTTTCCCATGACAGATGGTGGTCTCCGCACACTGGAAGTGCAAAGCAGAAGCTCTGCTAGCTACACAAGTGTTTTCCCGCCGGTATCGTGCTTCTCGTGTCCTAGCGATACGCCGCGCTATACTGCCCACATGGCTGCGCCTTAGCGCATGACTTCGGGCGCGCGATGCTAACGGGGAAAGTACGTTAGATGCGCGTTGTATTCATCAGACGGCGCGCAGCGTCAGTGGTGAGTGTCTTTAGCAGTGTCGCGAGCGTGTAGCAGCGTGAGCGTGCTAGCCACGCGCGGGTTGCCTATGCGCGCGACCTCCTCACTCCGTTTTTTTCAGCCGTGCCGCGCGTAGGGATCTCGTACGCGCGCCAACCCACTTGCCTGAGGGACGCGCGTGCGCGCATGAGCCAAGACGACACCAAAGCTTGGAATCAATGGGTCGTCTTTATGCTTGCTTGCTATTATATGTGCAATTAATTTTTAGAAATTGGCTAGTAAATGCGCCAAAATAGAAGTTCAAAGTAGCCAGAAAGTAGCCAAGGAGCCAACCTAAAATTTTCATCGCCAGACAGGGTAGTAAAGTAGCCAATTTGGCGCAAAGTAGCCACCAACGGCAACCCTGCCAGCGCCTCGCAAGAGGCAATGGACACAACACCAAGCGTGAGGGCGCAACCAGCGCCTAAGGATCGGCGCGACTCCGTCGACCGATCCAAAAAAGAAAAATCTCGTGTCACGGCCCCTGGAAAGGGTCCGTGAGCTAATTTTCCATCCTTGAGCACACAGCACAAAACACATCTAAAATGGACACACAGATCTTACAGTGGAATGTGAGAGGACTTCTCCATAATCTCGATGATATTAGAGAACTTCTTAATAAACATACTCCAAAGGTGCTGTGTGTTCAGGAAACACATCTCAAGTCCACACAAACAAACTTTCTAAGGCAATATGCCATCTTCCGCAAAGACCGTTACGACGCTGCCGCCTCGTCGGGCGGTGTCGCTATAATAGTCGACAAAAGTGTTGCTTGTAAGCCGTTGAACCTCCGAACTTCCCTTGAGGCAGTTGCTGTCCGAGCAGTGCTGTTCGGTAAGCTACTAACAATTACTTCTATTTACATTCCTCCGTGCTATCAACTTTCGAAGACGCAATTTCAGTGCTTCATTGATGAACTTCCTCCGCCATATATAGTCGTTGGTGATCTAAACGCACATAGTCCCCTATGGGGCGACCCCCGTTTGGATGCGCGAGGACGCCTAATAGAACACTTTCTGTTTTCATCAGGCGCATGTTTACTTAACAAAAAAGAACCAACGTATTATAGCACTACACACAACACATACTCTTCTATAGACCTAACTATTGTCTCGAGTACACTAATTCCATATCTGGAGTGGTCCGTTCTCAAGAACCCCTTTGGGAGTGACCACTTCCCGATTATGTTGAAGTTAACAAAAGAAGATACGTGCTCGCCTCATTTTCCACGATGGAACATCGAGACAGCCAACTGGGAACTGTTCCGAGAAAACACATTTTTAGACGGAGATGACATTGCTGATTTTAATATAGACGATGCTGTGGCATACCTAACAGGTTTTATCATTGACGCTGCAACGAAATGCATTAAGCTAACTAACGGAATGTCTAATAAGCGTCGCATCCCATGGTGGAACGACGAGTGTCGGAAAGCGCGCAACAGTCAAAATAAAGCTTGGAGATTACTCCGCAATTACCCAACAGCTGAAAACCTCGTCAATTTCAAGCAGGCTAAGTCACAAGCCAGAAGAACGCGTCGTCTTGCAAAGAAAGAAAGTTGGAATAGGTACATCTCCGGTATAAATTCTTACACCGACGAAACGAAGGTTTGGAATAGGGTAAACAAGTTAATGGGTCGGGAGTCACACCCCCTACCCTTGGTAAGTAGCCGAGGTGAGAGCCTGGAAGAGCAGGCGGACTGCCTAGGCGAACACTTTGAATATGTTTCAAGTGCATCGCACTATACAGAAACGTTCTTAAGATTCAAAGAACGCGAAGAGCGGCAGCCCCTTAAATGTAAACGTCCATCCAGTGAGGCTTACAACTGCCCATTTACATTAGCTGAACTTAAGGCATCTCTTACGTGCGTCAAAAACTCGGCGCCAGGTGGCGATCGTATAATGTACGAAATGATCAAGCACCTTCACCCCGAAGCACTAAAAACACTCCTAACTCTCTTCAATACCATGTGGGCAGCTGGGTATATTCCATTGTCATGGAAAGAAGCGATAGTCATTCCGGTACTTAAACAAGGCAAAGACCCGTCCTTAGCCGCCAGCTACAGGCCAATAGCGTTAACAAGCTGTCTATGCAAACTATATGAGAAAATGTTAAACCGGCGCTTAATTCACTTTCTAGAAAGTAACAGCATACTAGACCCTCTTCAGTGTGGTTTCAGAGAGGGAAGATCGACTATAGACCACCTTGTCCGCATCGAGGCATACATCAGAGATGCATTTATTCATAGGCAGTTTGTACTTTCCGTATTCCTAGACTTAGAGAAAGCGTACGATACCACATGGCGATTCGGGATTCTACGCGATCTTGCCGCCATGGGCATCCATGGGAACATGTTCAACACAATTGAAAGCTATCTGTCTAACCGAACCTTTCGCGTAAAAGTGGGAAATGCTCTATCTAGATCATTCACCCAAGAGACTGGTGTTCCGCAAGGGGGCGTGCTTAGTTGCACACTCTTTCTTGTAAAAATGAACTCTCTGCAGTCAGTAATTCCAAGCGCGATGTTTTATTCCGTGTATGTTGATGATGTGCAGATGAGTTTCAAATCATGCAATATGTCTATCTGCGAACGACAAGTGCAGCTTGGAATGAATAAATTCTCTAAATGGGCGGATGAGAATGGCTTTCAAATAAACACCCAGAAAAGTACGTGCGTACTTTTCTCCAACAAACGAGGGGTAATGCCACTACCAAGTATTGCGATCAAGGGAGACCAACTCTCTGTGAGCAGCGAGCATAAATTCCTGGGAATCACTTTAGATTCTAAGCTGACGTTTATTCCCCGCATTAAATATGTAAAAATGAAATGTCTGAAAGCAATGAACGTCCTAAAGCTTCTATCACGTACAACATGGGGTAGTGATCGAAAGTGCCTCTTGAAGTTGTACAAAAGTCTTGTCTGGTCGCGCCTTGATTATGCAGCCATAATTTATCATTCCGCAACGCCAAGTGCATTAAAAATCCTAGACCCCGTCCACCATCTGGGTATCCGACTCGCAACCGGTGCTTTCAGGACAAGTCCGATCCAAAGCCTCTATGTAGAGTCGAATCAGTGGTCACTTCACCTGCAGCGATCATATAGTAGTTTCACGTATTTTATAAACGTACGCGCAAACATCAAACATCCGTCTTATTCAACTATAAACGATATGACCGCTGCCACACTCTTCCATAATCGACCTGCAGCGAGAAAGCCGTTCTCTTTGCGTGTGAGAAACCTAAGTGAGGAAATGGGTGTTCCACTGTTTGAACTTTGTCCTATGCTCTCAGTGAAACTGCTACCGCCGTGGCAGTGGCAGCTCATAGATTGTGACACATCATTTGTCGAAATCACTAAACACGCACCAGAAGCACATATTAAAATGCATTTCCGAGAACTCCAGTCCCACTACTCATGCGTAGAGTTTTATACCGACGCCTCTAAGTCGCATGCCGGGGTGGCTTATGCAGCCGTCGGACCATCCTTCTCGGAATCCGGTGTACTGCACCCGGAAACAAGTATCTTTACAGCTGAGGGTTATGCACTATTGTCGGCTGTGAAGCATATACGGAAATCAAAGGTACAAAAATCAATTATATTTACAGACTCGTTAAGTGTCGTAAATGCATTAATGTCACTTTTCAGATTCAGAAATCCGGTACTAATTGAGCTGTATTCCGTTCTGTGTACAGCGTATATGTCCAACCAGCATATTACTATTTGCTGGGTACCTGGCCATCGAAGCATCGAGGGCAATGTGTTAGCTGACCAAATGGCCACGTCAATTACATTGCGCGCTATTAACCCTACCGCTACTGTCCCTGCAACAGATCTAAAACCCTTCCTACGTAAGAAACTGCGAAGCCACTGGCAACACTTGTGGGACACGGAAATAAACAATAAGCTTCACATGATTAAGCCGCAGTTAGGTTACTGGCCCTCCGCTACGAGAACACGGCGAACTGATGTCCTATTCTGTCGCCTCAGAATAGGACACACATATGGTACCCATAGCTTTCTGCTGACTGGCGAGGAACCTCCTACATGTGGTAGATGTGGCGAGAGGCTAACCGTCCTCCACGTCCTCCTGGAGTGTCGGGAAGCCGAAAGAGAGAGAAAGAAACATTTTCCTTTAGCATACCGCTTTCATCTTCCCCTACATCCTATTATGTTTCTCGGTGAAGAACCGCTTTTTGACGCAAAATCAGTCCTTGGCTTTTTAAAAGATGTTGTATTGAATGTTTTTAGCCCAACAAGTTCATAGCGCATCCTCTGTCCAGAAGATGCCGCTGTGATAGCAGCTTTCAATGAGCCCATGCCTCCATGTCCTTGTTTTAAGGGCTCTGCTGAGGCACTAGTGCTCCACGCCAAGCTTTTATTTGACATTCGTATCATTTTTAATGCATTTTTATGTCTCCATAGCACACAGCATTTGTCATTGCCACAATTTTACTCTATGTGTATTTTACGCACTTACAGCGAGTGTTTTTAGGCCCATTTACAGCCACGTCACATCTGTTTTATCCACGCTGCGTAACGCACAGTTCATTATCATCGTTCTGGCGCTCTTTGGCCACATCTGGCCCTTGCGCCAATAAACTCCACTAATCATCATTGCCAGCTTGGGAAATGAATTTCGTAACGTTCACGATGCGTGGTTATGACGATAGCATAAAACAGACATAAATGGTCTATGCACTCGTATGTTAATGGCGAAACGTATCTTTCGAACACATACACACGTACAAATAAGCAAAATGTCTTCTTTGTGACATATTTTATTCGTGAGTATAAGAGACATGAGAAGGGATTGAAAAGAAAGTTCTGATAAAATCAACAAATCAATATTCACTGTAAGTTTGAAGTCCATTGTATATAATCAGTCTCGAGAAAACTAAACGCATACGCACCATAAGCAAAAAGAAGACGCACAAGAAAACATACGCCTAAACCTATGCGACACGTTTTGGCTTACGTGGTTACGTGGAGCAGCTGAAGCTTGAAAGGTTCTTGAAATGATTCCACGAAACAGCTGAATTGTAGAAATTTAATGCTTCATCAAGTAACACAGCATAAGTGAAAGTTAGGATATGGTGATGTTATTCTGTATGCAGAATCCGGAACGGAGGGTATGTGGGGACAAACCGACGACTTCGAAAGAACCGAAAACCAGGAACAAGAAATGACCGTTAAAGAGCACAGGGAGAACACGCGTTTCACGCAAGACAAAAGCACAAATATGAAAGTCGCACGAACCAAAACAGCTTTGCTAGAACCGATTACTTCATCTGCCGCGACGTATACAACAAAGCCCACCACGTGTGTGTTTACACATAGACAAATATATAGAAAATACGCAGTAATACATGCTATAATAAACCCGGCACACGCCAAAATGAGGGTGCGAGCACAACAGAATACACAATCAGTAAAATAAACGAATGGCTAAAATCGGTACGAAGCTTTCAGGAAAACCTTTAGAACTGTCGCAACACGTCGAGGCTCATCTGTTCAGTTCACTTAAAATGTCCGGTCCAAAGAAGCGCAGGGCTGCCACTTTTTCACTATGCAGAAGTTTGCAGCCGCAAGTTCCGTGTCCGTAGACTACTCAGGTGTTCCGACTTCGTAAACTCGCCAGTTTCAGCAGATACAGCATGCCCGTGCGACACAACCTGTGCGTCCGAAAAAGCTATGCAGAGTGAAAGCCGCTTCGCCTGCCTCACCCCCAGCTCGCTGCAAGAAAACATGTCAAACAGGTATCCGAAGCAAAACGGATTAGTGCCGCCCACGCTGCTCCCCCCTTCCGCCCCCCCTGCCGTGGTACGCTTCCATGTTCGGCGGGCTCCTGTGCCTGCTGCTCGAGGTAGAAAGATAACAAAGGCTTTTTTTACCTTCTAACGTTTTGCATATACCGTATTTGCTCATGCATAACTTATACCGTGCTTACTCGCGCATACCACGTAACTCGTGTTTTTTTTTTTCTCAATGCATGTAGGAGTTCCATAATGTGCGTAAATTACATGCGAATTTCGCAAATACTTTCAGAATATCGTGTAAGGAATCTTTACGCGTGCTGATCTGGGATGCGTCAAATGAAATGTATCACAAAAACGAATGTAGCTTTCATTCAACAGAACGCGTACCTTAACAGCCAAATGCGTTCGTGGGATACATTCAAGCATTAGCGGATGTGCGACTCGGAATCGTCGTCACTGGTGCTGTCAGCAACATCTCTAAACTCCAGTATCAAGAGCGACTCGTATTCACGTGGCGCAATTATTGTGGCGGCACGGTTCTCAGTTAATCGGCAAACACTATGTTGAAATTGTTTTATAGGGAACGCCAATATGTCGCTATTAAACAATCAAAATGCGACCGGCTATGACGAAGCCTGGGCTACCGAACACTCAGTACTGAAAAAGGACAACACTAGCCTGCGCCACGTGGCACTGGGTGTCATGGGGAGAGCATGCAAGTAATATTTTTGCGTAAACCGTACATAAAGTTGGGAGTGCAGAAATTACGCGTGGGTGCTAATTATGCGAGTGCACACGGTACGTACATATATATTAACGTTGTTTCAAATGAAAAAGAGATCATTGCTTCTAATATGTCATGTACTTCACAATGTGGACAACATAGGCGCGACAGTATTTACATCTGGACAACATTGTCTCGCGAGCAGCATTGGCTGTCCTCTATTGGAGGCTAACCAGGCTAACATATCCGGATTCATCAATAAAATATTCTCTCTCTCTCTCTCTCTCTCTCTCTCTATTGGAGAAACCAGACAGAATGTCTGGACAGTATACACAGCCTACCTCTATTATTTTGGAAAGATTGCAATGACAACAGATAAAGTGGCCTGCTATACCATGCACGTGGGCTCGGAAGCCACTAACATGCTGCTGGGCATTTTGGACCATATGATGGCGTTGTAGATGTAGTTTGCTCAACTTCCAATGTGCAAGTTCTAGTCTACTTCACACACACCTAGCTAGAACTTGCGCAAATAAACAATTACGTAAATTACAGAGATAATTTTTCCTGCTGCACTGAATGCATACACAATGACCTTTATGAACTCATTTGCGGCACCTAGTCGAGCTAGTGGTCCCTTCATATTGGTAAAACAGGAAAACAATCATGTGTACATGCCACCATGTGTTCCTGCCTCCCGATATATCATGCGTACTTGCAAGTGTTACCAACATTGATGCTACAACTCTTGTGTGCGGACAATATTGTCCGACAAAGAACATTGGAAGTCCAGCATTGGCTATGCAGTGAGATTGATTGGACAATATATACAGCCTGCCGCCATTACATAACCAATATTGATAGGACTATGTAGAAACTGACCCATCATTACCGTCTTTGTGCACTGGACGCACCAATATTGTATGCTGAGTGGCAACTATGGCCCACTATTGCGTTCTTTACAGGATGGAAGACCCAATATTGCAAATTGAATGGTTACGATGGGCCACTGTTGGAGGCCTTAATAGATGGAATTTCCAATGCTGGCTTATGAGTGGTATCACAGGGCCTTCATTGGACCTCCGTAAGCCAACAAAAAAACAATATTGGCCCGAGCATCTGTGCTGCCTGGGTAGTTTGAGCGTTTTGATGTGTGCCCCAAAAGTAAGTTTTGTGTCAAATACCAGGCCCAAAAATTTAAATTCTGACTTAACTGGGATTTCTTTCCCATACAGGCTTATTGATGGCTCGGGAATTAAGCCTCGTTTCCGCGAGAAACACATGCATGCCGACTTCTCTGGTGACAATTTAAAACCATTCTCAGTTGCCCATTTTTCCAGACGGTTTACTGTAAGTTGAATCTGCCGCTCACAGATGGACAAGTTGCATGAAGAGTAGCTTATCTGGATGTCGTCTACATACAGCGAATATTGTACAGGATGAGGGATCACTTCAGCAACTGAATTTATCTTCAATATGAACAAGGTAACGCTTAGAATGCTTCCTTGTGGCACCCCATTTTCTTGTTCAAACACATTCGAAAAAGTGTTGCCCAATCGTACCCTAAATGTACGAGAAGATAGGAAGTCCTGGATACATCGGTACATATTTCCACCTATGCTACAGGCGGCGAGATCTTGCAAGATTCCGTACCGCCAAGTTGTGTCGTATGCCTTCTCTAAATCGAAAAACACAGACAGACAGAATTGGTTTTTTGCATGTGCTTCACGGATCTGACTTTCCAAACGAACGAGTTGATCGGTAGTGGAACGGTGCTCTCTGAATCCACACTGGAAATGATCTATTTTCTTATTTTGCTCAAGAACATGTATTAGCCGTGCGTTCACTAGTCGCTCGAAAGTTTTGCACAAGCAGCTTGTCAAGGCCACGGGACGATAACTAGCAGCCTGGCAGCGGTCCTTTCCGGGCTTCAATATTGGAACAATAACAGCAGTTTTCCATGCTTTGGGCAGCTGGCCTGATTTCCATACTCGGTTAAAAAATGAGAGTAATGACTCCAGAGAGCTAGCAGACAAATTCTGCAGCATAGTGTAGTGTATATTATCAGGACCCATTGCAGTCGGCTTACAGTTTGCCAGTACCATCTTCAGCTCGAATGCTGTAAATTCGCAGTTGTACTCGCCTTTTGCGCTGACAACTCTGTGCCCCTTACGCTCTGCGGCGTTTTTATATTTTAGGAATGCTTCCGTGTAGTGGTATGAACTGGACACCTGGCAAAAGTGTTCACCTAGAATATTAGCCTGAGCCTCAAGTGATGTGTCAGTGTCATCGGGAGAAAGTAGAGGGATTGTAAACGCCCTGTTATTCCCGTTCATCCGTCTGACCTTTTCCCATACATATTTTGATGGGGTTTGGCTATTTATTTCAGACACATATTTCTGCCATGTCATCCTTTTTGCCTGCCGTCGGGTGAATCTTGATCGTGCTTTTGCCTTTTTGAACTCTATGAGGTTTTCTATAGTAGGGTATCGCTTGAAGATTTTCCACGTCTTACTTTGGAGTTTTCTGAGCCTACGACACTCGTTATTCCACCATGGCTTCGGGCACTTTGGCAGCTTACCACTCGTCTTGGGAATAGATTTAGATGCCGCTTCAATAATAATATTGGTTATTGCGTCATTTTCTTCATCAATCGGCAAGTGTTCAAGCGCATCGTGATTAATTAAGGCAAGCTCCTGGAACAATGCCCAGTCGCCTTGCCCCAGTTTCCAAGAAGGTGGCCGGATGTGCAGTGTGCTGTTGGGTTCGTCCTTTCTTAACATGACAGGGAAGTGATCGCTTCCATAAGGATCCGGAATGACTTCCCACATAAAACGCTCGGACAACCCAAGGGAGCCTATTGATAAGTCAATGCATGAAAAACTCCTGTTAGCGGCATTAAAATATGTAGCATCCCCATTATTAAAAATATGCAACCCTGCTACTTCCACTAGTTTTTCTAATAATTTTCCATGTGCGTCTGTCTTTTCACTTCCCCACAGTGGGTGATGGGCATTCACATCACCAAGAATTAAAAACGGTTCGGGGAGTTGTTCCACCAAATCCAATAAATCATTGAATGGTGGGCGAGAGTTAGGGGGGATGTATAATGACACAACAGTAGTTAGTGACTTGAGGTGCACTCTAACAGCCACAGCTTCAAGAGATGTGTTTAGGTGAAGCTGGCTAATGATTACTCCAGCGTTTGCAATGATGGCAACACCGCCACCAGCAGCACCGCCTTCACGGTCTTTTCTAAATATTGTAAATTTCTTTAAAAAGTTTGTATGGCAAGGCTTAAGGTGAGTGTCTTGTACGCAGAATAGTGTGGGGTTAAACTGGGATATGATGTCTTTGATATCATCGAGATTATGAAGCAAGCCTCTCGCGTTCCATTGAATGATTTGCGCCATTATGAAACAAAAACAAACAAAAAGAACGCATTGGCTTTGCGTCCCAAGAAAGAGTAATTTAGGTTACCGGATCCTTTGGAGGACCCGTAACCCTTAAAATTTTTCCCCTTTTCTTGTTTTCTGTAGGATTGTGCTGCTCTCTCGGTGCTGGCAGCACAGAGGGAGCTGATGATACCTCCATGGGTTCATCGCTACTCTTGGAGGTGCCAGGACCACCACGTGGGGAAGCACTGACCCTTTCAGTTTTTCTTGTTTGTACAACAGGTGACGCTCCCGAAACTTCATCAGAAGGTCCGGCAGCGCTTAAGCTAGGCTTTGAGAGGGTAGGTTCCCTCGTCGCCTTAGCAACCTGTTGAGCAGGCTTCATGTTCAGAGCCGAAGGCCCTGTTGAAGCCGTTGGCCGCTCGCAGGGGGCAAGAGCCAGGGCCAGGTCAGCAAAGCTGTACTGGCAGCCTGTAGAAACCAAGCGCCGCTCCACCCCCCGGCGAGCTGCGTCGGCATATGACTTACCCGAAAACTGGGCATGTTTTCTTCGCGCCTCAGGAAAAGTTAGGTTCTCCGTGACTTTCAAATGTATGATTTCTTTTTCTTTTTTAAAGATGGGACATTGCCGGGAGTATGCAGCGTGGGATCCATTGCAGTTTGAGCACATCAGAACAGTCTTCTCACAGTTGTCTGAGGAGTGTTCGTTCTCTCCGCATTTCGCGCACGTCAGCTTTCCTCGGCAAGACTGCGACCCATGCCCGTATCGCTGGCATTTAAAGCATCTCCTTCCCCGCAGGGGCGTCTGCGCAAGCAGGCGTTTGGTGTGTGGCGACACCACGGACCCGAGCCAACGGGGGGGTTTCGACCCCCTCCCACGCCTAGCCGTGCGTGGCTGAGCCGTGTCCGGGGAAAAGGGGAACCTGGGGGTTGAGCCGATGCCGGGTGATTGGACCTTTAAGGCCCCCCGGCAGAGGCAACACACCCCTTTGGCCCGTGCTTCCTGTAGACGGCACCCCCGGACTGACCCACCCGGGGGAAATCGGCAGTCGCCTTTTCCTATCTCTCTTCTCTCACATCTTTGCCTTTTTCTCCTACTTTACGTCTGTCCTGTCTTCTCCTCTCTTCCATTTACTTCGAACTTTCCTGGCGGCGAGGGTTAACCCGGTGTATTATATCCTACCTTGGGTATATATATTAGGTTATAGTGGCGGTGTATAGCTGGCGTCTGCAGGTTTCTCAAAACCGGCAGCGTCCCCCTGTTGGGCTCGGTGGTGGGTGGCTACCACCGCCGCCGAATATTTAAGGACTTTATGGATACTTCCTTCCCCCCCTTACCAGATCGCCGTCATAAAAGAGGGCGCACCGATGCATCATTTGAATTTACATTCAGAAGCAATGTCCCATCATTTTTAAAGTACCACGTGATCCATAGTGAAGGAAACACTTCCGCGAGGAAACTTTCCCCATTTTTGATGTCCAAGATACTAACGCAGAAACTCGGACCAACCTACAAGGCTTCAAAGATGGCTAGTGGAGATATACTTCTTGAATTAAAAGACAAAGAGCAAGTAGAGAAGCTTTCGGATGTCACCAGTATTGGTGAAGTAGCAGTAACTATTTCACCCCATCGCTCACTGAACATGAGCCGGGGCGTCATCTCAGAGGAAGACTTCATGAATTTGAGTGATGAGGAACTCCTAGAGGGTTTCCAGGAGCAAGGCGTCACAAAAGTCCAGAGAATCGTCATTCGACGAAACAATCAAGAAATTCCCACAAAACATGTCGTCCTCACATTTGCCACCAGCACATTGCCCAGTTCCCTTGAGGCTGGCTACGTCAAGGTCAATGTCAGGCCGTATATTCCTAATCCCAGACGATGTTTCAAGTGTCAGAGGTTTGGCCATGCTTCTCCTTCTTGCAGAGGCAAAGCAACATGCGCAAAATGTAGCTCCAATGATCATGAATCCGACAAATGCAATTCTTCTCCACAGTGTACTAACTGCAAGGGTGACCACCCTGCTTACTCAAGGTCATGTCCCGTCTGGAAAAAAGAAAAAGAAGTCCTTGCAATCACAGTCAAAGAAAAAATATCTTTCTATGAAGCTAGAAAACGCTTATTTTTCCCGAAGCTAAGCTATGCCAATGTGGTGCATCAGGGGGCCGCGCCACATAGGCCCCGGGAGCCTACAGGGCCTACTGGCAGTAGCCCTGTGGTGGCTCCTCCCGCCCCCGTGGTGGTGGCAGCCAACGCTGCCCCATCACTTTCAAAGGCTCCGGAGATCCCGGTCTCTCAGGGCCTTAAAGCATGTCGTCCCCCAAGGCCTGAGGCACGTGCCTCAGCGTCCACCCTTCGGTCCTCCAGCGCTTCTGCAATGGAGGTCGATACCAAAACACCGGTGTCATCATTGACACCGAAGGACCAGCGCTCACTCGAGCGTGCAAAGAGGGATAAACTCCCAGTAACCGCCCCGAAAAAGGACAGGTAACCTAAAGGTTGCCGGTCATATCAAGTGTTGACGTTTAAAACTTATGTCACCTATAATCTATTTTAGTATCAAGTATCATTTAAGCATCATCACTTCTGTTCCATCATGGCTTTTATTATACAGTGGAACTGCAGAGGTCTACTAAACAACTTAGGTGACATAAAAGACATCATAAACAGTTTTTCCCCAGTTGCCTTTTGTTTGCAAGAAACAAATCTAGGCCCCCAAAACCAGAATATTTTAAAAGGTTTTACCGTCTTTCGAAAAGACCGGGCAAACACTAGGAGACTGTGCGGAGGAGTTGCCGTTATTGTGAAAGGCGGCATCCCCGCCCGAGAAGTTAAACTCAACACTCCATTTGAAGCGGTTGCTGTCACCATCCTCTCTTTTAAAACTTTAACAGTTTGTTCCATATACATTCCACCCCACGAAAGTGTACATCTTAAAGAACTTGAAAAGCTCATTGAACAACTACCAGACCCGTTCATACTTGTAGGCGATTTTAATGCTCATTGTACTCTTTGGGGAAGTGACAGGACTGACCAAAGAGGACAACTCATAGAAGATTTTATATTAACTAACAACATATGTCTTTTAAACTCGGGAGCACCTACTTACTTTTCACCTACATCACGAAATTTTAGCTGTCTCGATTTAGCTTTATGTTCACCTCCTCTTTATATTGATTTTAACTGGGAAGTATTGGACAATCCATATGGCAGTGACCACTTGCCTGCAATAATCAAACTGTCATCAACTTTACCCATCATCACCTGCAGGCCGCGTCGTTGGAAACTCGAACTGGCAGACTGGAAGCTTTTCACTGAAACTGCCAATCTAGAAGAACACTTTTTATCCGATCTAGGTGTTGATGAAATGAATGAGAGATTTACGAGGTGCGTAATCACGGCAGCTGAAAGAGCCATACCCCAATCTTCTGGACAACATAGGAAAAAGCTAAACCCGTGGTGGACAGAGAAATGCACCCAAGCAAAAAAAGAACAGAATAAGGCCTGGGGCAATCTTCGTAGATACCCTACATACAGCAACCTAATTACATTCAAACAGAAAAAAGCCCATGCACGATACATCCGTAGACAAGCCGAAAAAGACTCTTGGAAGAAATATGTCTCCTCAATTAACAGCTCAGTCTCCTCCAAACGCATGTGGGAACAGGTTAAAAAATTTAAAGGGGATTACTCATCTTACACAATTCCCTTACTCTCAAACCCAGGTATACAAACAACACTCGACGAACAAGCTAACATTCTGGGGGAACACTTCTACAAAGTATCAAGTTCAGCCAACTACACGGACACATTTTTAACCTACAAAAACTCTGCCGAAAAACAAAGATTACCAACAACAGGTGCATCCGAGGAGGCGTACAATGCTCCCCTCACACTCCCAGAATTAAACAGTGTACTCTCTGCTGGAAAGAAAACGGCAGTCGGTATGGACCGTATTCACTACGCCATGCTTGCCCACTTGTCACAAACGTCTCTAAAAGCCTTACTAAAATTCTTTAACAAGATTTGGGAAACTGGAGAAATGCCGAAGGCATGGAAAAACGCCATAATCGTACCTTTTCTGAAATCTGGAAAACCACCAACATCCCCCAGCAGTTACCGCCCCATTGCCCTCACTAGTTGTTTGGCAAAGTCATACGAATGTGTTGTGAACACCCGGCTAACTTTCATCCTCGAAATTAAAAAGGCCTTAAACATACATCAATGCGGTTACAAAAAGGGTTGCTCTACAACTGATCACCTAGTCCGACTTGAACATGAAATACGCAATGCTTTTTTACAGAAACAACATTGCCTAGCTGTCTTTTTCGATTTGGAAAAGGCATATGACACCACATGGAGATACGGTATTTTAAGGGACTTGGCAGACCTAGGGATTCGGGGCCGAATGCTGAAGTGCCTGTCTGATTTTATGTCCGGTCGAACATTCCAGGTGCGCCTTGGTAGGGTTCTGTCGCGCGTATTCACCCAAGAAAACGGTGTGCCTCAGGGCTGTGTTTTAAGTACTACACTTTTTGTGGTCAAAATGAACTCTGTTAACAAAATCATACCGTCTTCCCTCATGCACTCTCTTTATGTTGACGACCTCCAGATTGCTTTCCGCGCGTCTAACATGACAACGTGTGAACGGCAGATTCAAATCACCCTAAACAAATTGAATATATGGGCTAATAAAAATGGCTTCCGTTTCTCGTCCGAGAAAACTGTTGCCGTTGTGTTTTGCCAGAAGAGGGGCTTACAACCTGACCCAGTCCTGAAACTAAATGACATAGTACTGCCAGTTAAACAAGAACACAAGTTTTTAGGGGTCATATTCGATAAGAAGCTAAATTTTCTTTCTCACATTAAGAACCTAAAGCTTAAAACAAACAAGGCTCTCAATGTCCTGAAAGTCCTGTCCCGGAAGCGCTGGGGCTCTGATCGCAAATGCCTCCTTCATATTTATCGTTCTTTGGTACGTAGCAAATTGGACTACGGCTGCATAACATATGGCTCAGCCAGAAAATCATACCTCAAGCGGTTAGATCCCATTCATAACAAAGGACTACGCTTAGCAACCGGTGCCTATAGGACCTCACCCATTCCCAGTTTGTATTCCGAATGCAACGAGCCGTCTTTAGACTACAGAAGAACGCAACTTATGTTGACATACGTGCTAAGAGTTCGCTCATCGCCAGACCACATTTGCCATAACATTGTCACACACTGCGAGAAACGACTACACTACATGAACAAACCAAATGCTATAAAACCACTCGTACTCAGATTTGAAGGAAAAGTCCTTAGCTACAATATCCCTACTGAAACGCTTTCTGTCATGCAAAGACCAACCAGATTAGCACCTTGGAACGATTTCACAAAATTTCTAGATTTTTCATTAACACATTTAAAAAAACAAGAGATGCCTCGTGAATTTATACTACAGGAATTTTGCACAGTGAAAGACGCATATGACACTTACACGGAATTTTACACCGATGGCTCGAAGACGCCCATTTATGTCGGAAGCAGCGTGGTTGAAGGTACGTGGGAACACACAGTCAGACTGCCACAGTTCGTATCAGTTTTCACTGCTGAGTGCTATGCCTTATGGATGGCAGTACAAAGGATTATAAGCAACAAACACGAAAGATCAGTCATTTACACAGACTCCTTGAGTGCACTTAAAGCCCTGAATATACAATCACAATACGAACCCATCATCGGCAATATTCTACACACACTAACACATCTAAGTGCAGGCCAGACTATTCGTTTCTGCTGGGTGCCAAGCCATGCTGGGATCCCCGGAAATGAAAAGGCAGATGAATGTGCAGCAACGGCAAAAAATATGAATACTTCAAAAATCAATATACCTGCTAGGGATGGGGCCCAAGCTGTTCGCAAGGCACTCCTCTCAAACTGGCAACACGAATGGAAACTGAAAGTTAACAACAAACTTCAACTTATTAAACCTGTCCTTGGGGAATGGAAGACATGCTACCATCAGGAACGTTTCATCGAAGTAATACTCTGTCGACTTCGCATAGGCCACACGCATATAACACATAATTACCTTTTGATGGAGGAGGAACAACCAACATGTGATAAGTGCAGTGAACCGCTAACAGTAATGCACATTTTAATCACATGTCCACATCTTGAAATGCTTAGGGAAAAGTATTTCCGAATATTCTATAAGTCACACACCCCACTTCACCCGATGTTGCTCTTAGGAGAAGAGGCACTGGTATCTTTGACTGACGTGATAAAGTTCTTTGACAAAGCAGGATTTTTAAATAAGCTTTAACTACTACAGTGTATGCTTCATCTATGAAGGAAATTTTATTACCCCGTGTCTGGCGCAGCATAGCCGCAGCCGCTTTTGCGCCAATAAATCCAATTTAACTAACTAACCATGTAGTGCATAGTGAACACCCAGAAAAAACTGTAAGAATGATATCACCATTTTTAGTCTCGAAATGTATCACCGAAACTATTGGCCCAGGATATAAGGCTACAAAGTTGGCTAGCGGCGACCTTCTCTTGGAACTCCGCAATAGAAAGCAACTAGAAAAAGTGCCCAATCTTGCTTCTTTCGGAGAAATCCCAATAGTAATCACACCTCACAGGACAATGAACACCACTCGAGGAGTAATATCTGACACTGACCTAATGGAACTTACTGAGGAAGAACTCCTGGAAGGATTCAAGGAGCAGAATGTCATCAACGTCCAGAGGATTAAGATGAGGCGCGACGGTAAAGAAATCAAAACAAAACATGTTATACTTACTTTTGGGTCAAGCGTGCTGCCCGAGACCGTTGAGGCCGGGTATGTGAAGATGCGTGTCAGGCAATATATACCGAATCCTCGCCGTTGCTTTAACTGCCAGAGGTTTGGCCACGGCTCCCAAGGTTGCCGTGGTAAACAGACATGCGCAAAGTGTGGTATTCGTGACCACACAGCAGACGACTGCCGAGAACCTCCCCACTGTGTTAACTGTGATGGCGATCACCCTGCTTACTCTAGGTCCTGCGACATGTGGAAAAAAGAAAAAGAAATAATTAGCATCAAGGTAAAAGAGAACATAACATTCAGAGAAGCACGGCAGCGTGTCGGATTCATGTTTCAGAACAATCCGTCCTACGCCGGTGTGGTGCGAGAGGCGGCGGCACCACAACGGCTTTTGGCGTCCCCTTGCGCTGCGCAAAGCGCTAGTGCAGGGCCGCCCATAGCCGCCACGGTGGGTGCAGCTGATGCTGACCCACCGACATTGAAAAGTCCGGCCACAACCGTGGCCACTGCTCGCGCTGGCCAAAACCCGCGTGACCTGAACCCAAAGGCGGTCCCATCGACCTCTGGCGTGATGGGCGCCGCCAAAGTCCCGCCCTTCGAGGCGAGCCGGATAAGAAAAAGCTCCCGCTCGCAAGAGCGGCTGTCCAGCGCATCGAAAGATGCAATGGACACAACACCAAGTGTGCCGGCGCTCCTAGCGCCTAAAGAGCGGCGAGACATTCTCGACCGCTCTAAAAAAGACAAATCCCGCATTACAGGGCCCAGTAAGGGCTCTGGAAACTAAAGCAACCCCACCCGTCCTTGTACACACAGCACTATTTACACCGCCAATATGCACGCACAGGTAATGCAGTGGAACGTGAGAGGCCTTATTAGAAACCTTGATGACATTCAAGAACTCCTCCACGAACACAATCCGAAAGTGCTGTGTGTTCAAGAAACACACCTAAACACCAAACACACAAACTTTCTACGTCAATATTTGATTTTCAGAAAGGATCGTGATGATGCTGTGCCATCATCGGGCGGCGTTGCCATTATAATCAACCGAAGTGTAGCCTGTCAACGGATTCAGCTAGAAACGTGCCTTGAAGCAGTAGCAGTTCGAGTTGCGCTTCTAAACAAACTGATTACTATTTGTTCAGTTTACATACCTCCAAATTACTCCCTGCACAAACACGAATTTTACTCTCTCGTTGATGAACTGCCCGGGCCTTACCTCCTCCTTGGCGATTTTAACGCACACAGCAGCATGTGGGGCGATTCTCGTATCGATGGTCGAGGTCGCCTTATTGAGCAATTTCTTTTTTCTTCTGGCGCATGTCTCCTAAATAAGAGGGAACCTACATATTACAGCCTTGCCAACAAAACATACTCCTCTATCGACATTACTATAGCTTCTCCATCTATATTCACTGAATTTGAATGGGATGTTATAAAAAATCCGTACGGGAGCGACCATTTCCCGATAGTATTAAGCACACCAAAACAACACGAACCTTCACCACAGGCTTCCCGGTGGAGGATTGATGCGGCCGACTGGGACAAATTTCGAACCATAACTAGCAATATCTCATGGGCTGACATGTGCTTTCTTGAAATCGATGCTGCTGTTGAGTATTTTACTGTTTTTCTTATTGATGCCGCATGTGAATGTATCCCTCAAACAAGAGGAGGTTGTACCAAGCGCCGCGTTCCATGGTGGAACGAGGAGTGCCGCAATGCGCGTAGGAAGCAGAATAGAGCGTGGAGGCTGCTCCGAGATTCTCCTACGGCTGAAAATCTTGTGAATTTTAAGAAAGTGAAATCTCAAGGCAGGAGGACGCGTCGACTGGCAAGAAGAGAGAGCTGGCAAATCTTTTTATCAAGTATTAATTCGTATACAGATGAGGCAAAAGTATGGAGTAGGGTTAACAGGGTAAAAGGACGGCAAATACATTCACTCCCCTTAGTAAACACAAACGTAGGAAGCATAGAAGACCAGGCAAACTTCCTGGGGACGCACTTCGAACATGTATCGAGTGCATCACACTACAGTGAATCGTTTAAACGATACAAAGATAGAATAGAGGGGCAGAAGCTGGAACGTAAATGTGGGAAACGCGAGGCATACAATGAACCCTTCAGTCTAGTTGAGCTACAGGTATCTCTAAACTGCTGTAATAAATCTTCACCTGGTGCCGACCGGGTAGTGTACGAAATGGTAAAGCAGCTATCATCTGAGGCAAAGAAAACCCTGCTTTTCCTGTACAACACAGTGTGGTCTTCGGGCGAGATCCCCTCTTCTTGGAAACAGGCTGTGGTAATACCTATCCTAAAGCAGGGTAAAGATCCATCCTCTGCTTCCAGTTACCGGCCAATAGCACTTACAAGCTGTCTATGTAAAGTTTTCGAAAAAATGATCAACCACCGTCTAATGCATTTCCTAGAAACAAACAAATTACTTGACCCGCATCAGTGTGGCTTTCGCGAGGGCCGCTCCACAAATGATCATCTGATACGCATTGAAACACAAATCCGCGAAGCTTTTGTACGTAGGCAGTTTTTCCTCTCCGTGTTCTTAGACATGGAGAAAGCATACGATACAACCTGGCGGTTTGGGATAATTAGGGACCTATCACACTTCGGTATAAGAGGTAATATGCTAAACATTATAGAAAGTTATCTGTCCGATCGAACCTTTCGTGTTCGGGTCGGCAACGTGTTATCGCGGCCGTTTGTGCAAGAAACGGGTGTGCCACAGGGTGGGGTGCTCAGCTGCACTCTGTTCATTGTAAAAATGAACTCCTTGCGTCTGTGTATTCCTCGAAACATCTTTTATTGTACGTATGTTGATGACATACAATTAGGATTTAGATCATGCAGTCTTGCGATATGCGAGCGGCAGATTCAGCTTGGCCTGAACAAGGTGGTCAAATGGGCCGATGAAAATGGTTTTAATTTAAATCCGCAGAAGAGCAGCTGTGTACTTTTCACTAGGAAAAGAGGTCTGCATCCTGACCCCGACATTGACCTCAAGGGGCAGAGTCTACCCATAAAATCTGAACAGAAATTCTTAGGTGTAATTCTCGACCAGAAACTTACATTTGTACCTCACATGAAACGCCTCAAAATCAAGTGCATGAAAAGTATGAATATTATAAAGGTACTGTCACGCACTACGTGGGGTAGCGACACAAAGTGTCTCTTAAATCTCTATAAAATCCTGGTACGATCGCGCCTAGACTATGGGTCTATAATATACCATTCTGCTTGTCCAAGTGCTCTTAAAATGTTGGACCCTGTCCATCACGTAGGCATTCGTCTTGCCACAGGCGCTTTCAGGACGAGCCCTGTGGAAAGTCTGTACGTAGAATCAGACGAGTGGTCGCTTCGCCTGCAGAGAGCGTACTCAGCGATAATGTATTTTTTTAGAGTCAACGCAAATAGTGAACATCCCACACATTCGATTATCAATGATCTGTCCAGCTCGCGACTCTTCGGCAATCGCCCTGCTCTAGGTAGGCCTTTTGCGTTGCGTGTGAGAAATGTAGCTGAGGAAATGGGCGTCCAAATCCTTGAACACAATATGATGCCACCCCCTGCACACATCCCACCGTGGAAGTGGCAGGCTATCGTCACTGATCTATCTTTTCTACATGTGTCAAAGCATGCCCCACCTTCTCACATTAAAATGCATTTCCTTGAGCTACAGCACAAATATGCTTGTCCCGAATTTTATACTGACGCGTCAAAGTCTTCTTTTGGCGTTTCATACGCTGCGGTTGGGCCGTCCTTTTCGGAGGCCGACGTGCTCCACCCTCAGACAAGCATATTTAGCGCAGAAGCGTATGCGTTGCTATCGGCTGTAAAACATATTAAGGAAAAGAAAATACAAAAATCAGTCATATATACAGACTCGCTGAGTGTTGTCAAAACTTTGACATCTCTCAAAAGGCACCGAAACCCCGTAATATTATCGTTATATCATCTCTTGTGTTCCTTGTACGCGTCTGATCAGGTTGTAGTGATTTGCTGGGTGCCAGGACACCGGGAAATAGAGGGCAATGTTATAGCAGACAAACTTGCCACATCGGTCGAGCCCAAAGCTGGTAACGTCTCCATGCCGGTCGCTGCCTCAGATATGAAGCCCTATATCCGTAAGTGTCTTCGTACTTACTGGCAGCACATGTGGGATTCGGAGACATCAAACAAACTCCATCTAATTAGGCCATATATAGGAAAGATCCCGCAAGATTCAAAAAACCGGTGCAACCAAGTCAAATTCTGTCGGCTCAGGATCGGCCATACATATGGCACGCACTCTTACCTGTTGACCGGTTGTGAACCTCCCACGTGCAATAAATGTGGAGTGACACTCACTGTCCTGCACGTCTTGCTAGAGTGTCCAGAGTTGGAGCGCGAGAGGAGAAAGCACTTTTCTTTAGGATACAAACTGCATATGCCATTTCACCCAGCACTGTTTCTAGGCCCAGAACCGCTATTTGAAAACAAGATAGTCCTGAACTTTCTGAAAGATGTCAGTCTATTGCACGTCATAAAGCCAAGGGACCCGTAGAGCGGCCTCTTCATTGAGGCTGCTGCTACGGCGGTGATTGTATGCACTCGCCTCCAGGCCCTTGCGCTCAAGGGCTTTTAGGAGACAGTAGTGCTTTGCTAGGATGATTTTAGACCACAAGATTCATTGTATAATAGCATCATCATTGTAAATATCTTATGTCACGGTCATGACTATTTCAGTTTTTAGCATCAGACATCAAGACCCATAGACCATCCCACCTGTCAATGTCATAATTTTATTCCCTATATTTTTACGCCATTTACAGCGATCTGATTTTAGGCCCCTTTACAGCCGTGTAGCATGTTGTCATTGAAACCCACGAGTCACTGCTATCACTACATCACATGAAATGGCGCTCTTTGGCCACACTTGGCCCTTGCGCCAATAAAAATTATATACTACTACTACTAAAGCATCTCCTTGGATTCGGGACGTAAGCCCTAACTGGGCAGCTGATAAAAGCGACAGTTATTTTGTCTGGCAATGAACTGCGGTTGAAAGTAAGCACAATGTGTTTCGTCCGTATGGTTTCATCTGATCTTCTAATCGTAATACGTCTGACTGCGGTGACTCCTTGAGGCCTGAGGTTTTCAAGTATGTCTTCATCAGTTTCATTTATGAGGTCTTTTTCTGAAATTACTCCTTGTGTGCTGTTGAGGCTACGGTGCGGTGTTACTGTCACAGTTTGGTCAGCTACCATTTCTAGTTTTTCAAGTTGATCGCTCTGTGTCTTCTTAAATACTTCAATCAACAGATCCCCCGACGAGAGTTTCTTGACTTTGTAGTCAGGCCCGACAGCATTTTCGAGCGACTTGGCAATCCTGAACACTGATTTACTTGATATCGGAACTTTCTCATCTGTAGAGTGTATCACAAAATACTTAGCAAAGTTATCCGAGTCTTTTACCATGTTGTGTACTTCGGTGCGGCTTCTCTTAGAAGGCCGATCAGTTTTTTTAGTCAAAGAAGAAAAAACCATATGAGTTGTATGGTCTGAGGGTTCCATGCAAGGTCAGCTGAGGTTCACCCTCATAGACTCAGCAAGGTCTTTGAACCCCTAGCCTTATGAAGGACTAGGAGCCCATCAGCCAGGGTCCGACCAAGACACTGACTGCCACCGTTCTTGGCTTCTCACCCTCCGCCTTTCAACCTATCGCCACGGTTCGGATGACAGCTTCAGTGTGGGAGCTCGGGGTCCGTGGTGGTGCTACTCACCAACACCTTGATTGCTCAAGGTACCCTTGCGGGTAGCTCGGGTCCGTGGTGTCGCTACACACCAAACGCCTGCTCAAGCAGACGCCCCTGCGGGGAGGAATGCTGCGTGATTCACCGACTGCGGAGAATCTTGTTCATTTCAAGAAGGTGAAGTCCGAAGGCAGACGAACTCGCCGAATCGCCAGAAGAGAGAGTTGGCAGAGGTTTCTATCGGAAATTAACTCGTACACAGACGAGGCCAAAGTCTGGAATAGGGTTAGGAGGATAAAGGGCTGTGAAACACATTCTCTTCCTTTAGTAAACACACAGGGTGAGAGCTTAGAAGACCAAGCGAACAGTCTGGGCGCGCATTTTGAACATGTGTCAAGCTCGTCCCACTACTCAGATGCATTTCAAAGATACAAAGCCACTGCAGAGCGTCAGAAATTACAACGTAAATGCTCCAGAGACGAGGCTTACAACCAACCCTTTAGTTTAGCAGAGCTGCAGGCATCGCTGAATTCTTGCAACAAATCTGCCCCAGGTTCAGATCGTGTAATATACGAAATTTTGAGATACTTGCCCTTACAAGCAAAGAAAACCCTCCTTCCCTCTACAACGCTGTGTGGTTCGCGGGTCACATCCCATCCACGTGGAAAGAGGCAATAATAATTCCTATTCTTAAGCAGGGCAAGGACCCGTCGTCAGTCTCCAGTTACCGCCCCATAGCACTGACTAGCTGCCTCTGCAAGCTGTTTGAAAAAATGGTAAACCGCCGACTTGTATATTTCTTAGAATCAAACAAGCTCCTTGACCCTTATCAATGTGGGTTTAGAGAGGGTCGTTCGACTATTGACCATCTAATACGTATTGAGGCTCAAATTCGTGAGGCATTTGCCCACAAACAGTTTTTCCTCTCTGTATTCCTTTACCCGTTGTGCATACCCTTTCTGCCCGACGAAGGAGGGAGCCGACAACGGAAGACCGAGCGCTGGACAGGGCACAGGTGCGTCAGGAGCTGATGGCGTGTGAGTACCCTGGGTACCTCATTGACTCAGTAGGGCGTCAGTTGGCTCGTGCAATACCCGCCCAGCCTGGACCCACACAGAAGCGGGCTGCGATTCCCTACGTTCCTGGTGTGAGCGAACCCCTTGCACGAGTTCTACGGTCTTATGACGTGCAGGCCGCGCATGTCCCAACGCGGAAGCTCCGCCACGAACTCGTGCGGGTGAAAGACCCTCTTGAGAAAGAAAAGTTCCCGGGTGTTGTGTATGTCATCCCGTGTGCTGACTGTTCTTTTGTCTACGTGGGGGAAACCGGCAACTTCAAGACGAGACTTCAACAGCACAAGAGCGACGTTAAGAATAAAAACGTAACGTCCAGTGCCGTCGCCGAGCACTCTGAAAATACGTCACACGATATCAACTGGAAAAATGCTCGTGTGATTGCCAGGGAAAAAAATCATGCTGCACGCCTTTATCTGGAGTCGTTGGTCATCCAAACCACACCACACACGCTTAATCGCAACGAGGGAAATCTTCCTCCGATGTACGCCAGGTGTCTTAGCCACGTCATGCGCCGCACATAAAGGGAAACTGCTGTGCCAATGTTTTTATTGTGAACAAGGTTCCCGTGGGGGAGCCGAAACGTCAATACATTCATTCCTTTGAATCATTTTGGTCGGTGTCCGGATCCTTCTTTTAATATGTTTCATCCCGGCCAGACGGGCTTCCGTCATACTCTCAACTTCATCGATTTGCGACAGGCGTACGGCCAGCAAGTGATCACTGAAATTCGTCGGTACGTTTCCCTGACTACGCGCATTCTGGCATTCAGCGGACATCTGAAGTTCAACCTCGCCTGCAAGTCCCAAGGACTGATTCCACCCTCATTGCGTCTTGACAGGCCTGTGTCGACGAGATTTGGACTAAGCGTGGTTTCCAAGGCGGAGCGAAGTTTGCTTCAGGCAAGGATCGTGGATTGCAAGACCCAAGTACGAAGACAAGAATGACGCATTCTTTTGCCGACGGCGCCTTGAGGCTCGATGCCCTGAAGAACTACCACGCATACAGTTGCACGCCAATTTCCAGGCGAACCTACGCACTTGTAAGGATGAGCAACGCCACGGCAAAAAGCTGGAAAGATTGAGGCAGCGCCTCACTTCGCAGTTGCCAAGCGCCCCAAAGAATGCGGTGTACAACCTGTCCTCGTACCAGCCGGACGGCCCCGAGATGGCAGTTCTAAATCTCGGTCTAAACTTCAATATGGGCCCCGCGACAGACACGAGGAAGTTGGTATGCGCTGCTGAGCGGGCTGTATCTTTGGTCGACAAGTCTCGCCGTGATGAGGCTCGCACACGCGTTGTGACCGTATTGTCGAAGCTGCGCACTCAAGCCACCGTGAGCCCCTTGTCCCAGCAGGAGCGTGACGCTGTCATGAGGCTGCGGAAGAACCAGGATATTGTAATACTCCCTGCCGACAAGGGTAACGCTACGGTCCTCCTGGACAAGATCGACTACGTCGAAAAAATGCACGTGCTTCTGAGTGATGTGCAAACATATGCCCCAGTTGCAAGGGACCCGACACTTAAGCTACAGAGGGACTTGCAAAAACTGCTGGCCGACATCTTCCGCATGGCGCCGCCTCAACACAAGCAGCTGCATTACAAATTACTTTGTCACAATGGATCATCTCCAGCCATATACGGCCTGCCAAAGGTACACAAGGTCGATGTACCCCTGCGCCCCATAGTGGACTTCACTCGCTCCCCGCTTTACAAGCTGTCGAATTTTCTTCATAGGGTCATCTCACCACTGGTAGGCAAAGGTGCCACCCACATCCGCAACACGTACGACTTCATCGAAAAGGTCAAAGACACGGCAGTCGATCCTGACGAAGTCTTAGTTTCCTTCGACGTGGTGTCACTGTTCACGAGTGTGCCTATCGACGTGGCCGTGGATGTGTACGTCGCCGCCCTCGACAACGACCCAACATTGCCTGAGAGATCCCCCATAGAGGTGCACGACCTAGGTAGGTTGCTGAAGTTTTGCCTGTCAAACACCTATTTCAGCTTCCAGAAGAAGTATTACCGACAAGTACATGGTGCAGCGATGGGTGCGCCCATTTCGGTGACTGTCGCCAACCTCACAATGGAGGCTATTGAAGCTCGGGCACTGTCGTCCTTTACGCCGAAGCCGAAGGTCTTTTTAAGGTATGTCGACGACTGCTTCAGTATTTTGCAGCGGCAGAGCCTCGACCAATTCGCGGGTCACCTGAACAGCATGCATATAGCAATTAAGTTCACCGTAGAAGCGGAATGTGACGGCCAGCTACCGTTCTTGGACGCTCTGGTGAAACGTGATGGCCCAGGTCTGTGTTTCAAGGTGTATAGGAAGCAAACCCACACTGGGCGCTACCTAAACTACAGGTCAGTGCACCCTGCTTCGCAAAAGAGGTCCGTTGTCGGCTCCCTCCTTCGTCGGGCAGAAAGGGTATGCACAACGGGTGAAGACCGAGCGCTGGACAGGGCACAGGTGCGTCAGGAGCTGATGGCGTGTGAGTACCCTGGGTACCTCATTGACTCAGTAGGGCGTCAGTTGGCTCGTGCAATACCCGCCCAGCCTGGACCCACACAGAAGCGGGCTGCGATTCCCTACGTTCCTGGTGTGAGCGAACCCCTTGCACGAGTTCTACGGTCTTATGACGTGCAGGCCGCGCATGTCCCAACGCGGAAGCTCCGCCACGAACTCGTGCGGGTGAAAGACCCTCTTGAGAAAGAAAAGTTCCCGGGTGTTGTGTATGTCATCCCGTGTGCTGACTGTTCTTTTGTCTACGTGGGGGAAACCGGCAACTTCAAGACGAGACTTCAACAGCACAAGAGCGACGTTAAGAATAAAAACGTAACGTCCAGTGCCGTCGCCGAGCACTCTGAAAATACGTCACACGATATCAACTGGAAAAATGCTCGTGTGATTGCCAGGGAAAAAAATCATGCTGCACGCCTTTATCTGGAGTCGTTGGTCATCCAAACCACACCACACACGCTTAATCGCAACGAGGGAAATCTTCCTCCGATGTACGCCAGGTGTCTTAGCCACGTCAGGTATCCTCCAAAAACTCTGATACCTTACACTGTATGTACATCGCTGCATTTTTGACGCGCCTCTACAGTCTTCTCATAATTGAGAAGAAGGCCGAGGCCCGTTCCCAACTAGTTCGGAACCTCGGGCCCCTTGCTTGGACAAGGAATCACTGAGGTGACCCGACCTTTTAAAAAAGGATATACCTTGTTTTTGGCGCATGATAGCCTTAGATGCTTATGTGCCATTAAACCCAACACAACACAACACATAAAGGGAAACTGCTGTGCCAATGTTTTTATTGTGAACAAGGTTCCCGTGGGGGAGCCGAAACGTCAATACATTCATTCCTTTGAATCATTTTGGTCGGTGTCCGGATCCTTCTTTTAATATTCTACCTACTAATGGCACTGGAATACGATCACCGGTGCACAATCTTCGCTGTGCGCTCGCCTCAACTTGCATATTGGCTGTAAAACATGGCACCTGTGCGCATTTAAGACTTTGACGATCGCGTAGAATGCAACGCCATTTTGCAACACTTGGTAATAGCTTGCAAAAAAACCTAGCAAATACGTACCCTAGCTGCTACGACAAGATAGGTGACCACCAGCTCCGCAGTGACTCAGTATCGTGCCACTAGCGCAAGCTGCCGAGATATATATTCACAAGTTTATCGTGCTGGTTTCAGTTTTACCAACGCTGACCCTTCGCGTGGCCGCATCCGTGAAATCCATGCGCCGGTGCGACAGCGATCCGTCAGAATCTACTATATAAACACATGGCACGTAAACGAAGCTACTGTGTCGAGAAAAAAACGCTGGTTCACGAGTCAACGCATGCAGGGATTAGTGATCGGGACGTTATAAAGAAAGCGGTGCAATGAGCTGCACTTCGTAGGGAAGCTTGTTGACGCTTGTCTGTGGCAAAAACTTGGCGCGTATGGTGACATTGTCGTCCCACACAGCTGTGACATCGGACACATGTCCACTATTACAATGTGCAGCTCCTCTGCACACACTATCGCCGCAAAAGTAATTATCTGGGACGCGCACAATCGGCAAATCGCACGCGCGCACTTCCGCGATGCTTGCTGTGAAATGAGGCGTCTGCTACGCGACCCACCACTGGTTGCAACGGCCGCCGCTACGCGGCTTTCAGTGGCGCCCCTATAGGCGTTGCGCATGGCGTTATCTAACAAGCTGCCTTTGTAAAGTCTTTGAAATGATGATTAATCGCCGTCTGCTCCACTTTCGGGAAACGGCTAAATTGCTCGACCCAAACCAGTGTGATTTTCGGGAGGGTCGCTCCACTACTGATCATTTTATACGCATCGAGGCATACATTCGTGAGGCTTTTGTACACAAGCAAGTCTTCCTCTCCGTTTTCTTAGACACGGAAAAAGCCTACGATACAACATGGCGTTTTGGCATCTTGAGAGACCTTTTGGGACTAGGCATACGGGGCACCATGCTAAACATCATAGAGAGCTATTTGTCAAATCGAACTTTCCGTGTCAGAGTTGGCAATACTCTGTCACGCCAATTTGTCCACGTTATTTTTTAAAAAATGAATTCCCTGCGTTTATGTATTCCACGTGGTGTCTTTTACTCGGTATACGTCGACGATGTGCAGCTAGGCTTTAGGTCCTGCAACCTCGCAATTTGTGAACGACATGTGCAACTTGGCCACAACAAGGTATCCAAATGGGCAGACGAAAATGGATTCCGGCTAAATCTACAAAAAAAGCTCCTCCATTCGTTTTTCTAGGAAAAGAGGCATCCACCCTGATCCCGAAATTGACCTGCTAGGTCAGATCTTGCCTGTGAAAGCCGAACACAAATTCTTGGGGATCATCTTTGACACAAAGCTCACATTTGTACCACATATTAAGCACCTCAAAGGCAAATGCCTGAAAACAATAAACCTTCTTAAAATCCCATCACATACAACTTGGGGGAGCGACAAGAAATGTCTGCTAAGCCTCTATAAGAGCCTCGTACGTTCACGCCTAGACTATGGCGCTATAGTCTATCAGTCTGCTACCCCAAGTGCCCTCAGAATACTAGACTCCATCCACCACTTAGGTATTCGCCTGTCTACAGGGGCATTTAGGACAAGTCCTGTAAAAAGTCTCTATGTCGAGTCAAATGAGTGGTCACTCCACTTGCAAAGAACATACGCGGCTTTTATGTACTTTTTGAAAGTGAATGCAGATCGTGAACACGCCTTACATCCCATTCTAAATGACCTGTCCAGCTCCCAGCTCTTTCATAACCGCCCCTCAGTGAGGCAGCCTTTCTCAAATGCGCGTGAGAAGTTTGGCCGAGGAAACTGGTGTCTACTACTTCACCACAACGTAATGTCACTTTCTGGAAATGTCCCACCGTGGCACATGCATGTTATTGATTTTGATCTGTCCTTCTTACGTGTCTCGAAGCACGCTCCGCCTACACACATTCAGATGCATTTTCTCGAATTACAGCACAAGTACACTGTAGACCAGGCGAGTAGCGGGTAACAAAAAGCAGTTTATTCACCAACGTAGCCGAGTATATAAGGAGGCTCGCGATAAGCGGTGGGAGCGTTGCACATGCGCGGTGGTTACCGTGCAAGTATGACTTGCACTCTTACATCTTCCCTTCATTGGGGAAAAAAAAAGAAAGAGAAAAAGAAAAAAAACAAGTGTTCTACATTTGTTTGTAAAAACGGATAGCCTTGCTATTTGTGACGCTCTGGTAATGGATAACGTTGCGGTTCTCGGCGTATGCGCTCACTTCGAAGGCCTTGAGCTGCGTCGGTTGGTGCTACTTGGGTTTCTGCTGGGGTCTCACGGGCAGACGCCGCGAATTCTGTGGCCCTGAGATGTTCTCTCGTGAGGCGTAGCTGCTGCCCATTGTCGGTAGTCACCACGTAGGATCGCGTAGGCCCTGCAGGACCAACCACTATGGCTGGATCCCACGTTCTGCTGTGTGTGTCATATAGGGACACTCGGTTTCCGCTATGAAGGTCTGGCAGACGCTGTGTCGTTCTGTTGTAGTAGCAAAGCTGTTTATGTCGTATTTCTTGCAGTCGCTGACGAACGGTTCCTGTGGGGACCGTCTTCGGCTCCAAGTGACAGTTGACGACTGGGAGTTGGCTTCTGGTGGGACGTCCCATGAGCCTTTGAACTGGCGATTGCAGCCATTCATCCCTCGGAGTGTTCCGCCATTCCAGCAATGCGCTGTAATATACAAGGGTGGAAAATGGGCACTTGTTTAACAGATGCTTAGCTTCCTGAACAGCGCGTTCTGCCAAGCCGTTGCCACGTGGGTAGTACGGGCTAGCAGTGATGTGATTGATGTTAAATTTACTTGTGAAAACATGGAAGGTTGCACTGTTGAAAGGCGGGCCGCTGTCACTGCAAAGCTTCGCTAGAATGCCATGCGTCGCGAAGATTTCTGCAATTGCTTTTATTACTGCAGAAGCGGTGGCATGGCTAAGCTTGCAAACCTCAAAGAAAAACGAGTAAGAATCAACCACTGTCATGTATTCATTGCCTTCGTGGTGGAAAAGATCCACCCCGACAACTTGCCATGGCAGACTTGGTAGCTCGTGGCTGAGCGTGGGAAGCCTTGCATTTCTTTTTTTGTACTTGTCGCAAAGAGCACATGTCTTCGCTACATCTGAAATATTAGCATTCATGCTTCGCCAGTACATTACCTGTCTTGCTCTTGCCTTCATTTTATCTTCGCCACAATGTGCAGCATGGAGCAGGCCGAGAACTTCTCTGCGCTTCGCTGGCGGAATGACAAGCTTGTTACTTCTGAGAAGCAGCCCGTCCTCGACGTGGAGCTCATCGCGGAAGCTCCAATATGGCTTTAAGGCATGTGGCAGCTGCAGCTTGCTTTGGGGCCAATCTGTACTTGCGTAGCGGCAAAGCTCGGTAGTTAGGGTGTCCTTTTCGGTCTCTGCTTTCATGTTGATCAACTGCTGATCTGAAACAGGTAACGAAGAAACAGCATTGACTTGAAATTGTTCCGTTTCATCCACCAGCTCTGTTTTGCAAGGAAAACGTGAAAGTGCGTCGGCCAAAGACAGTTCCTTTCCCGGTTTGTATACCACGGCAACGGGGAATCTTTGCAGAACGAGGCGCATGCGCTGAAGACGAAGAGGGCAATCACAAAGTGGTTTCTTGAAAATTGATTCAAGTGGCCGATGGTCGGATTCTACTGTGACTACTGGTTGTCCGAGTATGTAGTCCCTGAACTTCATACAGCCGTGAACTATGGCTAGGCTTTCTTTTTCAATTTGTGCATATTTCTGCTGCGTGGCAGTTAAGGAGCGGGAAGTATAGGCTATGGGGTGGTCATCTTGTAGGATGACTGCGCCGACGCCGTACTGGCTCGCGTCAACGGACAATTTCACTGCTTTGGACTGGTCAAAATAGGCTAGGACTGGCGCTGTAGCAAGACTAGCTCGCAACTTTTGGAAACTGTCTTCCTGAGCTTCTGTCCACGTCCAAGCGACGTCCTTCTTAAGCAGCTCCCGCATAGGCACAGATGCAACAGACAGGTTTGGGATGAAACGAGATACAAAGTTGATCATTCCAAGGAATACTTGAAGCTCCTTACGATTATTCGGCGCAGGCACATGCATGATGTCTTGAACTCTGTCTGGGTCCAGTGATAGTCCTTCTGCAGTGAGGAGATGGCCCATGTAACGGACGCTGGACTGCAAAAATTGGCACTTTTTTCTATAAGCTTTAAATTGCATTCTCTGCAGCGTTCAAGTAAGGCGGTGAGGTTTCTGTCATGCTCCTGTCTTGTCTTTCCCCAGACTAATACATCGTCCATCACGACCGCTACGCCAGCCAAATTTCCAACCACTTCATGCATGGCGCGTTGAAAAACCTCTGGTGCCGATGTGATGCCGAACGGCATGCGCAGAAACCTGTACCTTCCGAACGGTGTGCTCATGGTGCAAACACGCAAACTTTGTTCGTCAAGAGTTATTTGCCAAAAGCCTGAAGCAGCATCGAGCGTGGAAAAATATTTGGCTCCTTGCAGCTGCGGCAGTACGTCTTCCAAAGTCGGCATATCGTAATGCTCTCGCAAAATCGCCATGTTTAAATCTGAGGGATCCAAACATATGCGTACCTTACCGTTCTTTAATACAACGACCATGTGGCTGGATCACAGGCACTGCTCTTTCACTTTTGTGATGACACCGTCGCGTTCCATCTCGTCTAGCTTTGCTTTCACTGGTTCTTGAAGGGCGACGGCAATTCTCCTTGCTGGTTTGATGGTTGGTGGTACATTGGGATTTAGCTGCAGGCGATAGGTGGTGCCTTTAAGTTGTCCTAGGCCATGGAAAATATCATCAAAGTCGGATACCAACGTGTCAGACGCTTCGGCGTTGACTGCATCTATGCGTTTTATTAGGCCAAGTCTCTCAGCAATGTGACCACTTAAGGTAACTGGTACCTCTTCAGCGACAACAAAGAACGTAACCTCGGTGCTCTGCGTTCTATTAGAGACAACAAGGATTATCTTTCCGATTGCGTTTTTTGTGTGACCGAAAAAGCTACGCAAGGTAGCGGAACTGTTTTGCGCTGGAGTCGCTGATAACTTTCGGAAGACAGATTCTGGCATAACGCAACAGTTCGCTCCTGTGTCTATTTTGCACCTGGTCATAACACCGGCCACATTCAACGTCGCCACCCATTGCTCGTCGCTCTTCACCGCGTGAACTTCCAACGTTTGCAGGAAGTATTCTTCGTCGTCGGTCATTTCTACTTGTCGTCCTTCTGGGCGCGTTTTCATGCTTCGAGTGCGACACACACTTGCAAAATGATTTCGGCCATTCCATTTCTTGCAATATTTTCCCATTGCCGGACATCTTCCAGCTTTGGATGTCGTAAGCCGCATTTCGGGCAGGGGGCGGTTTTTTCTTCTACTGCGTAAATGCTCCTTTCAGATTCAAAAGAAGCGCTGCCTCGGATTTCGGCGACCTGCTCCTTGCTCTCTTCTGTAGCACAGCAAATCTCAACCGTTTTGGCATAAGAGGGATTTTCAGAGATAAGTCTCTGCTGAAGTTGTTTGTCTCGTATCCCAAGGATTATTCTACTGCGTAGAAGCCTATCTTCAAGCTCTCCGAATTCGCACTGCGCTGCTAGAATCCTCAGCTCTGTGAGCCAATTGTTAAACGGCTCGCCTGCTCGCTGGTCCCTGGAACCAAACCGGAACTCGTGGAAGGTGAGGTTTGTAACTGGTTTGTAGTGGTCTTCGAACTTCTGAGTTAGGACTTGAAGATCTTTCTTCTGCTCCTCGTTCTCAAATTTAAAGGTTCGAAAAACACGCCTTGCCTCTTCGCCGATGGTCATTAAAAATGTAGCGGCCTGAACATCCTGTGGCTGTAGGCTCAGCTTTGTTGCTATTGCGAAAAGTTGGAACTCACTTTTCCAGATGTTCCAGTTTTGGTACATGTCGCCAGTGATGTCGAGCGGCTTGGGGGGCTGTAGCATGCAGTGTCGAACTCATAGTTGTCTCTGCAGTTCTGGATGATTCAGCCGTTGTCTCGGACTTGGGCGTGAGGGACGCTCGTCCCGTATTGTCTGCGTTAAAGCTGTGGTCGCATTGAAAGGCTTGCTGCACGGCAGAAACTAACTGCCGTGCCCCACTTCTGACACCATGTAGACCAGACGAGTAGCGGGTGACAAAAAGCAGTGTATTCACCAACGTAGCTGAGTATATAAGGAGGCTCGCGATAAGCGGTGGGAGCGTTGCACATGCGCGGTGGTTACCGTGCAAGTATGACTTGCACTCTATTACATACACCTGTCCGGAGTTCTATACGGATGCGTCCAAGTCACACAGTGGTGTATCTTATGCCGCCATTGGTCCATCGTACTCTGAATCGGGTAACATGCACCCAGAAACAAGCATTTTCTCAGCAGAGGCATTTGCTTTGCTCTCTGCTGTAAATCAGATAAATAACAAACGATTGGACAAAGCAATAGTATATACGGACTCCCTAAGTGTGGTGAAAGCCTTAGCAAGAGTCCAACGACATAAGAACCCTGTGGTCAGTGAACTTCACTCCGTCCTCAGCGCTACGTATGCATCAAACCGACATGTCACTCTTTGTTGGGTGCCGGGACACAGGGGAATTGAAGGCAATGTACTCGCCGATGAACTTGCTACCTCACTGGGGACGAAGGACGGTAACAGTTCTTCAGCAGTATCACTCACAGACCTGAAACCTTTCATCCGCAGGAAAATCAGGGCATATTGGTAGCACACTTGGGACCAGGAAAGATCAAATAAACTTCACTTAATCAAACCGCGTTTAGGGCACTGGCCATCATCCTCAAAGTCGCGGAGACGAGAAGTCGCCATTTGTCGCTCGCGGATAGGCCATACATTTGCCACTCACAATTACTTGTTGAATGGGGAGGATCCTCCGACCTGTGAGTAATGTGGCGATAGGCTTACCGTCCTCCACGTTCTCGTGGAGTGTCAGCAAGCGGAACCTGAAAGAAAAAAGTATTTTCCGGTTCTTTACACACGAAACATCCCCATTCACCCAGCAATGCTTTTAGGATATGAACCGCTTTTTAACGTAGATAGGGTTTTAGATTTATTAACACAATGAAACTACAGGCCATACGCCCTAAAAATGCGTAACACGGCCTCTCGAGAGAGGCCGCTGTTGTGATTGCACTGGGAAAAGCACACGCTTCCAGGCCCTTAATCGCAGGAAAAATACGCAGGAAAAATAAGAGAGACCGCTCAAAAGAAGCGAGCGGAAAAGATTTCCAAAAATCTAAAAAACTAAATTCTTCAAGCGGGTGTACGACTGCGGCATGGCCTTGCAACAGCGATTAAAGTTAGAGGCTCAGAAGATGCCTCATTCCCAGAAAAAATCGAGCACCTCGTTCGAGACATAAAGAACAGCCCAAATCATGTGTTTGGAGACCATAGTAACTGCGCTGATTATTTCTGTTCTGGAAACAAAGCCGCGGAAGAAAACGTATTTCCTGCAATCGTTCAAGGCGGCATATATGAGGAAATTCGTATTGCCATGAATGGAGTGGCAGTAAACGCTGCAAGCCTCATAACGGACGTAGATAACAATGACGCCGAGCACTACAACTCCGTTGTGGCAAAGTTCGTTGGTGGAAAACGGATAAACTATTCGATGAAAGGGACTTAACAAAACAAGGTGTCTTGCTGCTTCTTTATCGGTGAACTGCAAAGGGACTTATCATGAAAAAATTGTCAGCAAAATTTCCGGCGGGAAGCTCGGAAAATGTACAGCATCATTCGTGAAAGCGTCAGTTCGTGAAAGCGTCAGTTCGCGTCGTTTCGTGAAAGCGTCTTTGAAGAAAATCAAAGCGAAAGCTGCCGAAGAAGGCACCATCAACCACACCACGCTCCCAGCGCCGAGTCAAAGAGCATCATCCTGCATGGTGCTGATGTTGATTACGGTCTGCCAGACATGGAGCCCGATGTTTTGGCAACTGCTTCTGAGAACTTCGTAAAACCGCTTTCGCTGTGAATTACGAGCATTGAAGACCTGCAGAGAGCAACATCCAAGCAGAGTGGATCTAGTCTGTGGAAACAGGAAAGGCGCAAGAAGTTGACAGCATCAGTTTTTGGCGCTATTTTCCTTTTTCTTTTCCGATTTGTGTGCTTGTGGGAGCAACATCCTCCTAGGGGGTGCTGTACTGCTGCTTTTGTTCTCCTTTTTGCGCTTTCATGCCATCTCTCGTGCGTGTTCCACGGGACAACGTAGTGGAATGCATGGCTAATGCAGGCGTGCCGCCCAAACACAAAGCAGTGTTTCGACGGCGTCTCGACTGCGCCCTGGCTACCAGCTCGCCCTCTAAGCAGATTGTCGAGAGATCCTCGGTGTTCAGACATTGTTCCCTACCCGTAGCTAATCGTCCTAATCGGCGCCCTCAAGGATTTGATGTAGTGGCAAAACGAACAGCGGCGACAGCTGCAGGAGAGACTTGAGTGCTTTTCCTGCGTTCTGGGGATCAGGAAGATGGGCAAGCACGGCATCGCGGCTGTTTAGAAAAGTTTAAAGAAGCAGGCTAATAGATATATTAGCGCGATCGGCTACCACGAACAGATTCGTCCCGGCGCCAAGTGCACATGCGCAGATCGGAAGAAGCCTTGTTTTTTGGAAAGAAAACATTTCTGAAGTTGAGCAGTCGCTGGAAAGTGTATGACTCGACACGAACTGTTTCCACAACGTAGCAACGGGGTGATAGTGCAGGGACATTCCCCAGGAACTGACCCCGTCTTCGCGTTCGACCACCTTCGATGTAATTTTTAAACATTATACTTCATTTTGTTCCCGTGGCAAACATTATAATCGCTTGTATGCAGCGAGGAGAAATTTTTTTTCGTTTACCATCTTAAATTTCTAAACGCTAGCTTAGCAAACATGCTGTATGTAATATATAAAATAGGGAGAAGCGCACAATATAACAAATATAATAAAAGAGGCAGAAGACTACAAATATTTCGAATTTCCTTAGAAATGTAATGTTCTCAAAGTAGCCATTCCATCTAATCACCTGCTGTCTAGATGGCAAATAAGCAGATCAAAGTGTCTCAGAGATAAAACAACGTGAGCCGTGCCCGGAAAAAGAAGTTATTTTTTTACGAAGGTTGCTTTTTACGGAATACTCAGTTGTAAATGACGATTAGACAGTTCTGTGTAAATAGAATAAATGTAGTACTTTATAAATATCATTTAATTACATTTCATTCAGGAAGTTTAAGTACCCGATACTCGCACACTTCGACGAAATAGCCGACACCGAAATTCACACGGACGCAAGCAACACAGGGCTTGGCGCCGTGCTCGTGCAGAGGACCGGCGGACTTGAAAGGGTTATCAGTTACGCTAGCCGGTCACTTACGAAGGAGGAAACGAATTATTGCACCATGTAAAAGGAATGTCTTGCCATCATCTGGGCTACATCAAAGTTCCGCCCCTACCTGTATGGCAGGCCTTTCAAATTCGTGAGTCACCACCACGCCTTGTGTTGGCTAGCTAACTTGAAGGATCCATCAGGACGCCTCGCACGATGGAATCTTCGACTGCAAGAATTTGACATCACCGTCGTCTACAAGAGCGGACGAAAGCACTCTGACGCAAACTACTTTTCTCGCAGCCTTGTGGATCCGCCGCCCCGGTGCGACCAGGACAACGACTGTTTCTTGGGACCCATAAGTACCGACGACTTCGCGGAATACCAGAAAGCTGACCCAGAGCTCAAGAGTCTCATGGACTACTTGGAGGCAAGACCGCCGCCGTGCCAAAAGTATTCCGCCGAGGACTGGCTTCGTTTTTCCTGCGGAACAATGTTCTCCTGAAGAAAAATTTTTCGCCGCTCCGAGCCGACCACCTCCCCTTGGTGCCTTCCTCGTTACGTCTGGAGGTTCTAGAAGCTCTAAACGACGACCGGACAGCCGGACACCTCGGTTTTTCCCGCACACTATCAAGAATACAAGAGAAGTACTATTGGCCTCGCCTCACTGCCGACGTCGCCCATTACGTAAAGACGTGCAGAGACTGTCAGCGACGCAAGACGCCGACGACTAGGCCAGCCGGATTTCTGCGACTCATCGAACCACCTCGACGGCCGTTCCAGCAAATCGGCATGAAATTACTGGGGCCGTTCCCGACGTCGACTTCCGGCAATAAAGGGATCGTCGTAGCGACTGACTACCTCACCCGCTTATGCCGAAACAAAGTCCCTGCCCAAGGGCAGTGCCGCCGAGGTCGCCAAGTTCTTCATTGAGAACATCGTCCTGCGTCATGGAGCCCCAGAGGTCCTCATCACCTACAGAGGTACGGCCTTTACGGCTGACCTAACTCAGGCGATGATGAGGTACAGTCAGACAAGCCACCGTTGAACTACAGCGTACCACCTGCAGACGAATGGCCTCACCTAGCGTCTAAATAAGACCATCGCCGACATGCTGGCCATGTAGGTCGACGTCGAACACAAGACGTGGGACGCCATACTTCCGTATGTGACGTTCGCGTACAACACGGCCGTGCAAGAAACGACGCAGCTTGGTCCATACAAGCTTGTCTACGGACGGAGCCCAACAACGACGCTTGCGGCCATGCTACCGGTCGGCACCGACGAAGCACACCTCGACGTTGCCAGCTACCTGGATCGCGCCGAAGAAGCTCGACAGCTAGCCCGCCTTCGTATTAAGAGGCAGCAGACGGTCGACAGGCGCCAGTACAACCTTCGACAACGCCACAACGAATACCAACCTGGCGACCTTGCCTGGGTCTGGACGCTGATACGACGACGGGGATTGTGTGAGAAGTTCTTGCGGCGCTACTTCGGACCCTACAAGGTAGTTCGACGTCGTGGTGAACTGGACTATGAGGTCGTGCCCGATGGCTTAACACCATCCCAGCGCCGGTGCGCCCGACCTGAAGTTGTACACGTGGTGCGACTTAAACCTTATTACGCGCGCTGATTAACTATGACACATTATTGACGCAACTCACTGCACGTACTCTCACGTTCATGTTGTGTCTTCAGCAGCGGGACGATGCTTTTTCAGACGGGGGTAGTGGCACGTGCGGTTGTTTTGGTTTATGTGGAAAGCCGTTATCACTTCCCAGTGACACGCGCGCTTGTTTTGATTGTTTGTGGGGAGCGCTGTTATCACCTTCTGTTACGCGCCACGCAGGCCGCGTTTATCTTCCGGAACCGTGTCGGCCATTCTTGGAACTTTGCATGCTTGACGCGCACATTTGAGTAACTTCTAGAACTCCAGAGATAATGCAAGAACTCGTTATGACGCGTGTATAAAAGCCGGCGCAGTACGCCACTTGTCAGTCTTTCCGTTGACCGACGACTGTTCACGCCGCTGGTGCTGTGAATTGTGATGGGCCTTGTTTAGCTGGGCACAAGTTCGCCCAATAAACAGTTCGCCTGACATCACCTTGAGTCCTGCGTGCTTCGTCTCAACTGCTGCGTGGGTCACAACCACTTGACGATATGTTTCAAACAACGTGACAGACAACGATGTGCCCGCAGTCGTTCACGAGTACGGTGAGCAGGCTCTTTTCATATTTTGTAAAACCGGGTGCCGCCTGTGGTTGTTGTGCGCTCTCTTGGGACGAGTTCGTACACGGCTGCAACGTTTCAATTTCAAACCCTATTGAGATGACTGCATGTATCATTCCAAACTAAGCTCGGTGGCCGGCACGCGGGCACCGAAACCTGCTTTACGAGCAGATGGCATGTACGGTCTAGCCTTTTTGTTGTCTTCTTGGAACGTTTGACGCGAAGCAGACACTGTCTGCACTTGTACTTTCATTCTGTCTTTCTTGCGGGCAGCGTGAAACATGTGATGCCCCAGTCACACGGGCACTTAAATGTCTTTGAAGCAGACTTCTTCCGAAATAGTTTCTGACAGCAGACACACGGCACAGAGCGAACTCCTTTTCAAAAGGGGTGTTTTTCGTAAACGAAGTTCGTCGATCTCTTTTACGGCTCCACATGAGTAGCCTCGAAACCAGTGGGCACCAGCAATTTTCCACTGGTGGGAAAGAAAAAGAAACATGCTTATTTTTCTCTCCCCAAGGCTCTTTGTATAAACAAATTTCACATCCCGAAGAAGGTGTAATGAACCCTTTTATTGGTTATTTCCTGTTCTACCCTCGTGAGCAGCTAGAACGCATCGGGAATCATGTGGTTTCGCTTGGACTCGCGCTGCGCCATTTTGCACAAGCGGGAAAAGCATGCTCGGCAGTCGTGTGTGGCCGCTCGATTCGGCATTCCAGTAGTGTGAGCGTCTGTGGCCAACATCGGGGACCAAGCAGCCGTCGGCACACGGAAAAGCAGCGTCTGCAATGGTCGGAGGCGCACACCTAGAATAGACCCTCTTCATAAAAGGGCTCCTCTAGCGACGAACGCGGGAACTACAGCGAGCTGCCAAGGTGAGGGCAGACTAGCAGACGACGCGAGCCGGCGAATGTCAATGTGCGAGTAGGTGATATTTCAGCACCGCCGAATACTTAATTGCTCCGTTTGTTATTGGGGTGCTTAATTGTTCGAACCTGTTGTACGATAATCCAAACGTCCGATGTGCTAGCATTGAAGTTGCCGTGGCAAAAACAGTGAAAAGGTTATAAATTTAATTAGAAGCCAGAGGAGCTGTGGCTCCCCACACGCGATTAGAAAAGCGTGCGTGCATTCAGTTTTACTATATCGTAATGGCCATGACCATAACTTTGTGATTATGGAGGCATGTACTCTAATTCTTTTGGCTACAACCTTATAGATTATTGGCCAAGTTTATATCCACAGACAGCCGCTGCTGAGTCACTTAACCTACTCTTGTAGACCAAACTATTTGAACCGATTTTTGTCTGATGTATTCTTTTAAGGAGCGGAATGCCCGAAGCTTTCTGCACGTCAAAAGGTTTTTCATTACGTCTAAGATCGACCTACGGACGACAAACATAATGCCTAGCCTCGTACGGCTTCAAGTTTAAAAACCTAGTTGTAAAGAAACGCCTGCGTACAATAACTGAGTAAAAACACACTTGCCGATGCGCTCTCATTCGTAAACGCGCTGCACATAGGAAAGTTTCAGTGGGGCAAGCTGAGCTTTCTTTTCCTTTTTATTGGTTTTTTTTACATGTGGTGGATTGCGATGCGCGAGCCTGAAGGTTCGCTAGGGCAGCCGGAGCCAAGGGCTACTGCAAATATAATACGATGCAACCAAGAATAAAGATGCGTGAATTTCCTAGGCGATGATCACAGCCACCAACAGTACCGTGAATAACGACAGCTTTTATTGGTGCATGCAAGAAAGGTTGACAATCTTGCAAGGAAAGTGATTACGCAGTATTCTCGCCAAATGCTCTTGCAGAGTTCGTCACCAGGGTTAAGGCAAGCGTTATTCATCATATTAATTTTCAGGTCGATTCTTTTTTTACCTGCGGTCACATTCTGTAACCTTTTTGCCAACAAGCTACGTGGACACTAACCCATGCCGTTCGGAGGGGCCCGGAAAAGGACGTACAAAAACAACCAAGCTTTGCTCGATCAATTAACTTTATTGAAAGGTGGTTCTTTCCTGCTGCGGAACGTGCACGACGACCCCTCGAAATTCAGTGGTGCCCCTCGGTGTTCCCTGCGGGAGAAAAAAACGAAAACATCCGTAAACAGTGCGAACACAAACATCGCTGCGCACACAGCACCGTCATTATGTTTATGTGCACACACAGAACGGTAGCGACTCACCTTGTTCCTAGGAAGCACGAAAAGTTGATGTGGCAACGTCAACGTCGCCTACATACGGCGAGCCCTTTCTCTCGTTCGGGTGGTGCCAGGTGTTGATGGTGCACACTGACGCAGACGTTGACAACGCACGCTAGCAGGTTTATCATCGTCCTGCGACCGAGGCACTCTGCCCGACCGACCCTTTAATGAGCACAAAATATACCACTCAGTCTAGAGAAGAAGCCCTTCGGGGGCACGAAAGCACTGAAAAAAGAGCACCTTCGCAAACACAGACGATGAGGTTTCGGCGAATCACAGGGGAACCAGCTGCCAGCACACTCGCGCCTTGCCCCCGCTCTGCAGCGCAGCCTTCATGATGGCGCCCTGCGAACGAATCATTACTTGCAAAGCGAAACTGACGAAAAGCCCAGCGCCAGGTGTCGTATTTATGAAAAGGGTCTATTAAACGAGACCTTGGGAAGATAACCTACACTCATTGCAGGTCCTAAAGCTTGCTAGTCTCTCTTTTTCTTTAGTACGGTCGCCAATAACGTGTCGTGAGCACAAAAACATCAGTATGATAAATAAAAGCCCAGTGGTGCCAGATGGGCTTGTACACGTCGCTAGTTATGCGGACGCTTCCTTAACTAGTGCAAGAAACCTTCACATTAGTGTTTATTCATCTGTTATGCTTAAGTTTATTTGAAGAAGCGAGCAATGCAATAAGTCTTTAATTTGTATATCGAGATACGTTGTTTAATTTTCATTGCTTTTATTTTAAGTGCTAGTGCCACGCTTTCGGTATCGTCTTTGAAAGCAAACACTAAAAGGAGATGATTGGTGCCATGTGTGTGCGCCGGAACGCCTCTTAGTTAAGTCTTTTAAAGGGACAGACAACCACCCAAAACTTGAATTGAGATGAACCCACTGGCGGAAAGATTGTGTTGCATTGGCTCAAACGACGCCGCTTTTATTAATTAACACGGGTTTATGTTTTTATTCCTTCATGCAAACTCGCGAAAACTGACGTCTGGTAACTCAAGCGGCAAACATACGAACTAGAGTTAGAGTGCGGTCACGTGACCTTCTACAAATTTACGGAATATTTTATGTTCATTAGTATCGGACGGCATGAAACTTTTGATATTGTAAGCTTTTTGCCACTTACAATGTGCAGATAACCCTTCGTTTGTAGCGCGCGTTGGTACTGCACGCTTCTGTCGTCACGTGTGAAAGCGTGGTTTCGGATCTAGCTGGCCTGGCTTGGCTCGGCTATGGCCAGAGTGGCAGCGCCGGAGCCCGGCCATTCATGCAGTAGGCGCAGACATGCGAATGAACGCCTTAAAAATTCAAGATCCGCCTGGCAAACAATGCCAGCTCGTCGCACCGTCTTTTAATTTCAAAAAGTAGTCGAACAGGTCAAAGTGTGGGTGGTTAATCACAGCTACGTTCACTCCTGCGAAAGCAGATCGATGCCCGGAAGCGAGAGGGATTATCGGCATCGCGATCACTTTTCAACGTTGCTAGAGCGCGCACTCTGCCTTTTTTAGAGGCTTCTCAGATCGAAAAATTCTGCATGCGAAATATCCACGCGCTTTTGGAAGCAACCGCTGCAGGTGAAAACAGTACAGGGGGCGAGCTTTCCATTGCGCCATAAAAAGAAGTGTCCTTAAAAACCGGTTGTCAGTCCCTTTAACTTCGTAAAAGAGAGCTTACGTAAAAGACGCTCGTGTAACACAGGTATGAGACCGAAACATGTCGTTCGGAGCAAGTTTCTCTCTCTTTTCTTTCGTTCTTTTCTTTCTTTTTCCTGAAGTATACATTCCGACCTAGTGCGTTCTACTAGTTAGGTATTTTCTTGAAAGGGTCGCGTAGTCAGATTACAACAAGGACAGCTGCCATTCTGTTGGAATGCCTACGGGAAGAAAGGGAGGCGAGGTCTTTTACAAACCGATCATATGTGGTCGCACCTGCCTATCACATCAAGGTGCTGGCCTAGACTACTCACGAACGCCTTGGGGCAATCTAGAGCAGAAGCCGTTGAAAAGCACCATGAAGGCGCATCATTTTTCTGGCTTCTGTATGGGCAATTATACACACGCGAAACAAGATATTTAAGAGAAGCCAAAACCGAAACAAGGAAACTCGCGTCATGTAACACTATAGTGCGGCTCTCTGAGACCGCACTGAAAACCACGGATAATGGGCTCTTTCAGCTAGCATCACTGTACAGCGCCGCAGGCAAGCGTCTAATTGTCGTATCACCCCACCTTTTGTTATCAGCTTCTAGGCACCTAGGGACAGAATGTATAGGGATTTTCGACAGTGGCGCCGTCACTTGTTGGCGGCGCTTTAGCGTGCTAGAATTTCTATTGCGCGCATGTCCAACGCCCACCTCGTCCATGTGCGCATTTCGCTCTCTGGACAATTTTGGCCGGTGTTGGCCGCTTCTGCTGTAAATTCGCCGTGAGTCGCGGACGACGGCTCGCTCTTTGTAAAGCGACCGATGCCGATCGCGCGTCGTTCAGCTTTACCGGCATTTAGCCACGTAGTATGCGAAGTGCTTGCCCGTAGCGACTTCGCTATGTCGGCATTTTGCAGACGTATGTACGCCGCAATGTGCCACCTTGCCACAACACGTAAGTAATGTTCACTCTTTATTTGGAGCTTTGCCCTGTACGAGCGAGAGCACTTGACAACAGCCATGCTATCGTTCTATTGCGAATGCGGAGCCTGGTGTTGAGGCACATTGACGATAGCTGGGGAGAAATTAGCTGCGAGTGTAGAGATCGTGTGTGTGCTTGTCCTGTTCTGGTAGGTGTTTAAGCAAGACCGGTCGACATGGTTAGCGTGTGTATCTATAGCTACTCATTCAACATTCGGTTCTGTCTGAGCGAGACTTCCCACTGGTGCCGGCTGTATCGCGCTGATAAATGACTGAGGCAACAGTAGAGTGCAGAAGACTGAACGTTGTTTTAATGCATGCGCAGTATTTTATAATTTGGCGGACGTAGACTGCGCATATGCGAGCCGTATCGGCCCTAGATGAAGAGCACGCGCCCGATACATCCTTCTGCGGGTACAGAAGATTGACACAACAGAGTTTACGTTATCTGCTGAAAGTTCGCATCGTCCACAAGGCGCTGAGGTGGCTTGACTGAGCGTGTCGACCTTCTCGGAGCTGGATTCGATGCGCAAGCACGCGCTGTAGTGGTTGGTCTACTTGGACTTCAGCCTGGATGAGTTTAAACGGCTCGTGGGGAGGTAGCGTGCAGGTCTGGTGTTCCGTATCTGTAGAGCCGCCGGAGCCAGCCTCATCAGTGGAGGCTGAGAACTCTGTAGTTCCTCTGCAGGTAGTCGCAGCTGGACGAAGGGGCGTAGAAGGCGCACTATATTTGTCGTCACTTAACTCGGGACAATAGTCGTCGCTTGTGCGAGGTAAGTGACGTCTGTTGCGTCTGAACACATGGTGTGGCCCCGTTTGCACCATGTAAGACCTCGGGCCAGCTGCGTTGACGATCCTTTCCTTACGCGACCATGCATTGTCGCGTGTTCGAACCACGGTCCATTGCGTCAGCAGTGGCATCAATCGTCCTTTCTTTTATTGCGGGTGCTTTGTCACATCCGTGTTAAAGACTTCGTTAAAATCCGGAATATTACTTCGGAGGCGCCTGCCTTGTAGCAACTCGGCTGGAGACCGTCCATCCTCCAAGGGTGATGAGCGATACTCCAAAAGACCTAACCAGAAGTCTCCCCTTGAGTGGGCAATTTTTCAGGATGCGATTGACTATTTGGACGCCTTTCTCTGCCAGTCCGTTGGGCTGGGGGTAGCCAGGTCTTGATGTGATATGCACGAAGTCGTACCGCTTTGCGAAGTGCGCGAGCTCGTGACTGGCGAATAGTGACCCGTTGTCCGTGCACACTTCGACCGGAACGCCTTGGCGGGAATATATAGCGCTGAGGGCCTCCACCGTGGTCCTTGCCAGTTGTGTCACGCAGTTCCTCCACCTCTGCGAAGTTTGAAAGAGCATCAAACACAACGACATACGATCGTCCGGCATACTGAAATATGGCAGCACCAACCCGATACCACGGGCATTCTGGCGTTTAGCGCAACAGAAGGGGCTCTTGCGGTTGCTTGTATAGGCATATTTCTTGCAAGTGGGACAGCCTTGAATGAGCTGAGTTATGTCACTGCTAAGTCCTGGCCAAAATGCAAGATTTCTGGCTCTCTTTGCACTTCCGCAATCCGAGATGTCCGGCGTGAAGTTCACCTGTGATTTCGCGCCGTATGCTTCTCGGTACCACGACTTTGGTGCCCTTCGATAAAACATGCACGACTGTCAATTCGGTAGAAAAGGGCTTTAGTTCACCTTGTACTTCTTCGCCAGCGGTTACCTTGCTAATGACCGTGTGTAGGTAGTCGTCATGAGCAGATGAGCTGGCTAGTTTGTGACGGGTTTCTTCTGTGACCATTGCGCCCACGAGTTGCATGGCATGAATGTCCACGTCTTCCGTTGCCCAAGTGTTGTCGTTTCCAGTCGATGGGGGCGCTCGTGACAGCATGTCTGCTTGCATGAGCTCCTTGCCTGGGATGATCTCCAAAGAATAATCGTATTTCATAAGCCGCAGAAAAAAATCTCTGCAAGCGCGGTGGCATGTCCGAAATTTCTTTGTATGCTATTGAAATTAACGGGTTGTGATCGGTTTCAATGATGAATTTCTGACTGTACACAAACTGATAGAATTTTTCGCACCCCAAAACAATGCCTAGTGCCTCCTTCTCAGTTTGTGCATAGCGTTGTTCGGCTTCCGTCAGCACACTGGAAGCGTAGTCGACAGGTCGCTAGCTGTTGTCCGCCTGATATCGCAGAAGCGCTGCGCCTACACCACTTTTCGAAGCATCGCGTGACATCTTACTTTCTTTTCTGGGATCAAAGATGGCTAGCACTGGGACTGAAGTTAAGATGCGAGCAACTTCCTTCCATTCTTTTGCGTGGTTTTCAGTCAACTCAAAAATGTTTTTAGACTTGATAAGACCGCGCAGTAGCATAGTTCTTTCGGACAGGCAGGGCACGCACTTTCCAAAGTAGTTTAATACCCCGAGCATGCGCTGAACATCAGCCTTCGATTCTGGCAACGGCACATTTTTCAAACTCTGAATAAGCTTGGGGCTTTGTGATATGCCTTTCCAACTGATGTCACTTAAGAACTGCATTTCTGTCAACCGAAATTCACTTTTGTGCGTCCAGAGTCATGCCAGATTTTTCAGCCGCCTTCAGAACTGCCGCCAGTCTGTCATCGTGCTCTGCTTTCGTTTTGCCCCAAACTAGAACGTCGTCTATATAAATGTGAACGCCTGGCAAACCGTCAAAAACCTGGCTCCGAGTCTGTTGAAAAACCTCCGGCGCAGACAAAACGCCGAAAGGCAGCCGGAGATAACGGTATCACCCAAATGGGGTTGCAAAACTGCATATATTTGATGTTCGCTCGTCTAGCGGAATTTGGTGGAACCCGGAGTTCAGATCCGACCTGCTAAAGTAAGCAGCATCAGCAAGACCTGCTTCGACATCTTCTCGTTTAGGAAGCTGATAATGCTGCCTCTTGATATGTTCAATGATGCGCCTCGGATCGATGCACACCCTTGGACTACGGTCTTTCCTCTGCACCAAAACTAAAAGACTCACCCAGTTTGTTGGGGCGGATTGCTTCTTAATAATCCCAGCACGCTCCATTCTTTCAAGCTACTCACGAAGGCGCTATCGTAATGCGAGCGGCACCCGGCGCGCTGGCTGGACGACGAGCACTCTCCCTGGTTTCAGCACCATTGCTGTAAGGTTGCTTCATACATCCGAGGCCCTGAAAGACGTGCTCAACGTCTTTTAGTACCTTGTGCTTGTGGCAAGCGTCAACTGTGCCGACAGTGCATCGAAAAAGACCCAAGCTTTCACCAGAATCCAAGCCAAGTAGGGCCTGACCATGCTTTACAACGAAGAATGTGATGTCTTTAGTTGTATCCTATAGTGACAGTTCGTGACGCACTCCCGGAATTCTTGATCACTCCTCCGTTGTATGCTCGAAATACTGAATTTGAAGGCGTGAAGTGATATCCTTTTTCCATCTGTTGGTAAATCGCAAAGAGTAAGAGGTTAGCCTGAGAGCCAGTATCAACCTTAAACAGCACTACTTGATTGGCAACACGTGCCATTACTTTCCAACCCTTCCATTTTCTGCTTTCATTGCCTACTTCAAGAATTTCAAAGGTATCATCCACACCTTGCTGGGTTACTTCCCTTACTTCGTTCTTGTCGATTTGTGTCGGGCAGCACACTGCCCGATAATTTTTGTACCGCCAGTCTTCCGGCCTATCCCTGAATTCACCTTGGAACCTAATATTTCGGGTGGCACTTGCTCCTTTATCAATTACAGGTTAGATGCGCTGAGTAGGATAAACTTTTATTAAGATGGTCAATTGTTCCTCGTTGACTGGGGCTCTCAATTGCTCATTGCAGACGTGAGTGCACTGGGTCAGCTGTAGACATTAACCTATTTCTATAGTTATTTATGCTAATTGTGTTCCTGGTTAATTACGATATTTGTTTTCCGAGTATTGTGGTCCTGTTTCTCTCGCTCCTTTAATAATTAACCACTTGCTGCTGACCGCTGTTCAGGTGGCAGCCCCCTTGAAGTAGAGAAGTTACACTCCTATCTCTCTAGTGAAAAGCTTTTCACTAGTGATATGGCACAGTGCACCTTTTGTGTATATATCCACAGCACACACACACACACACACTCAAATAACACTCGCTATTAAGCGTACTCACACAAACCCTTGTCCCGTTTATACAAGAAAAACGGAGAGGTAGCATTGTTACCGAGATAGAGGACATTAGACCCAGATTGCTCTGGATGGACCAAAGCGTCTGTCATTCATATTCGCTTTGGTGGCAGGCAGAATGGTTTAATGGTTGAATCCTGGGGTTGCTATTGTTGGAAAGCGGTTTTACGAGCATGTTTAAAAGCTTGGCGGGTAATTTTGTATGTACCACGCGGAGTGGTTTGCTTTCTTAAATAAAATCAGTTGCTTACAACAAAGAATGTGATGTCCTTAGTTGCGGGGCTCCTCAAGGACACGGTGAACACATTTATCGAAATCACCAAGCACTATCAGCTCGGCAGGAGGGTCTATCCCCTGCCACACGCCAAGCTCTCCAGACCTCAGTGTTCCACATTCCGCATGTTCGAGACCGGGTCTTATCCCAGCCTCGCCAGTGTCAGCAAGTATGCGGACTCATTCAAGCCCGATTGTCCGGAGTGCGGAGATCCCTCCTGCACGCTAGAACATATGCTCTGGCGGTGTCCTTTGTTACAGGACGACGAACACGTCACCACTGAAGAAGTGTGGGAGCAGGCGCTTAAGAGCTCCGACCTCACCGCTCAGCTATGGGCTGTCCAGAGGGCCCACGACGCGGCGGTCAGGCACTGCCTGCCCGTCCCGACGTGGGAGCGGCCCGCGGCGGCTCCAACCTTGTAAGGGCCTTTCAGAGTCTGCACCTCAGGACCAAAATAAAGTTCGCTGTCTGCCTGCCCTCTGTTCGCGGCTACTTTTTCAATCTGCATGAGGGCACGGATTCCTAGCCTGGAGTCGTAGTAGTGACGCTCGTGCATTGTCCATTCCAGCTTCCTGACGCACTTCAGTGTCCTAGATAAGAGGATGAACAGTTCAGCTGGTTCCACGACGCAGTTGATGCAACACAGCTCTCGGAGTTTGCAGCAGTGCTGGGCGCACCCCAGTATCGCCTCGGAGGTCAGCGCGATGCATTTGGTGAAGCGAAGCTCTCGGGCATGTGAAAAGATCGGCACGTTCTGCGTGCGGCCGTGCTGGACCAGTTCTTCGTGTGTCGTCCCCACAAACTTCGTGGTGATGCGCTCGTCTGTTTCCTGATCGAAAGTCACTCTCTTCACGACTGTGGCGATAAACGCACAGCACTCCCACTCGGGCACTGCCTCGGCCACGTTGAAGAGACTCGGATGTCGAGGCGGCCAAATACCTCCGCCCACACTTCTGGCAGCAAACGTGGCATGTAGTTCGCGGCAACCTGGGTAAGCTACGGTGCTCGAGAGGACGACGACATCGCTTCCTGCCGTGGCACTTTGTATCCGAGGGACGATAAATTTCACCGCCCTTGCTGTCTGAGGGACCACTGTTGACGCCTGGCCTGTGGATGCGAGGCTTGGCTGACGAGGTGTCTACGAAAGCAGTAGGGTTGACTCCATCCCAGGACATGGACACTTCCCTACTCGACGTGTCTGTCCACAGAATGCTTCAAACTGCCGCAACGCACCGTGGCTTGGGTACTTTATATAGTGGTTCTGGGAGACGAAGGGACGCTAAATTCTGTCGCCCAATCTGGGAAGACGGCTAAGCGCCTTTGGGGAAGGGGGCAAGGTATCTAAATGGGGAAGTGTTGGAGAAGGTCGGTGCAGGCGCGAGCGGTGGTCGGCCCTCTACAGATACCCATGACTGGGTCTGTCATTTCCCGAAAAAAAAGCAGGAAGCCCTCCTGCGCCTGTATGCGCCCGTTTCTTCCATTAGTCGAGGTGGTGTTGCTGGCACCGACCCTTTCTTGTGGCTTTTTGTGAATTTTCCTCTCCTTTCACCGGCTGGTTTTGCGACAAGGGATTGGCCTTTCTAAAGGGAGCAAGTGCTGTGGTCCCTCGAACAGCTGGTACGACCCCCCCAAAAAAGGGAGCTTTCTTGGTGGACAAGAAAATGCAAAAATCGGGGGAGGGGGGAGAGTGGAGGGTGGTATTGCTAATCCTTTCAACTGCTGGAAGAAAAAAAACATCAACAATAAAGTATTCCAATCGCAGGATTAGCATGGACGCGAGAGTGCAGGCGACCACCCTTGTGACTCGCTTCTTTTGCTGCTGTGCTTTCGAAGCCACACAGGGAGCTGCTTCCGTGTGCAAAGGCAGCCGTCCGAGCGCCGAGTTTTCATACATCAGGTTCCATGGTGCCGAAGCTAGTGCTCTTGTATGCGCTGTGTACTTCCGCGACCAAGCAGTGGGGCGTTGTTTTCGCTGAGCTAGAAACAATAAATGCCTCGCTGGAAGGCTCAAAGATATATTACATTTTGTGAGCTTGAAAAAACATGCTCGTATACTGCTGGGCAAACATTTGAAATATGTGAGTCTGTATTGAATGTTTGTCGAAGATATACACTAGTGTTTTTATTTTCTTTACCGACTGCTTCCGTATCGTTCACAATCATTAACATAGAAGCCAGGTGGACGCTGCCATTCGCGAGAGGCGCCTCACCAAACCTGGCACTTTGTGTCCTATTGCTTGGATGGTTCGATGAATGTTGGAAGTACCCCCTTCAAATCGGGGTTGTGCCTTGTGTCGCTTATGGCTACTTACTAGTCCTCTCTAGGCACTGCTGCTCATACTGACAAAACAATCACTTTTTTCAATGATTGACGAAATGGTCACACATTTTTGTGCTACCAGTCTTCCGGCCTATTGCGCATCTTTTATGGTCCCGGAACTCACCTTGGAGCCTAATATTTCGGGTGGCACTTGCTCCTTTATTAATTACAGTTTAGATGGGTTGAGGAGGATAAAATTTTATTAAGATCGTGAATTGTTCCTCGTTGATGGGGCTCTCAAGTGCTAATTGCAGACGCGAGTCGACTGGGTCAGCTGTAGACATTAAACTATTTCTGTAATTAATTACGGTAAATGTGTTCCTGTTTAATTACGATATTTGATTTCCGAGTATTGTGTTCCTGTTTCTCTTGCTCCATTAATAATTGACCACTTGCTGCTGACTGCTGTTCAGGTGTCAGCCCCCTTGAAGTAGACAAGTTACGATGCTATCTCTCTAGTTAAAAGCTTTTCACTGGAGATATGGCATTATGCACCTTTTGTGTATATTTCCACAACACACACACAAAATAAAAGGAAACACTATTAAGCGTACTCACACAAACCCTTGTCCCGTTTATACAAGAAAAACGAAGAGGTACCATGGTTACCGAGATAGGGGAGATTAGAACCAGATTGCTCTGGGTGGACAAAACCGTCTGTCGTTCATCTTCCCATTGGTGGCAGGCATAATGGTTTAAGAGTTGAACCCTGGGATTTCTATTGTTGGAAAGCGGTTTTAAGAGCATGTTTTAAAGCTTGGCAGGTAATTTTGTAAGTACCACGCGGAGTGGTTTCCTTTCTTCAATAAAATCAGTTACTCTAAATTGGTGAACTACCTCCGCATCATTTGTACGTTTTTGCGGCTATAGTGAACTAGGACTTTAGGGAACTAGGAGATCTCCTTCTAGTTCACTATATCCAGACTGCAGAATGTGCAGCACCGCCACGCTTCACCCGATTCCACTGGCAGCATGCATGTCGAATGTGTAGATATGTCTAGCTGAATGAGCTGAAGAACAGCCGACCTGGACGCGCGCGTTCGCTCGCTCTTTTACGGCCCCAGCAGCTGCCGCGCGTACAATGGATCTGTTTCTATACAGTGAATACGGCGCGTTCCGCGTGAGGGCGTCGCGAGCCAACCCCTGAAGGCCCGTTGCTCTGCATGCGCCTCGTATGGTAAATCCCCTGTTCCCGGCCACTTTATCGTGCTAATTATATCTTCCGCGTGTAGGAACTGGTGAAAGCAGTACAGGTGCGTGTGGGGACAGTCTGGCTTTCCCAATACTCATGCACTCGGCTAAAGAAGATGCACACTCAGGGCTAGTAGCAACAAGAAAATGTTGGTTGGTTGGTTGGTTGGTAAAACTTGACCAGCTTATATTTGATCGAGGCGAAAATGCTTGGGGCTTTTGTGCTTAGACTTAGATGCACGCTAAAGATTCCCAGGTGGTCGAAATTCGCGGAGTCTTCCACTATACAGCGTCCTTCATAAGCATAATGCAGTTTTGGGATGATAGACAGCATGCTGATGCAGATGTCACCGAGTGCATACTTCTGCTTAGTTTCTGCAATGAGACCAATTTTCTCAGCCTTGTGGCGACCCGGTCAATTATTGTTAAGATGTTTCCGGGAGTCATCACATGTTCTGTTGCGATCACGATGAGATTACCGGCCTCACTGCAGCGTCTGAGCGCATCGGCATTGCTCGCAGCACTGCGTGTGTGCCGCTTCTATGTTTGAGGTAACAAAGTAGCTGACGGGGCTAGTTGGTTGTGCATACTTAAGATAAAGAGTGCAAAAAACGGACGGCGCTGGTTCTTCGGATTCTTCTTGTGAACTTGTATTATTGTACTAAGATTATTGCTGTGCGGTCGACTGGTCAACGCACTACTCCAATAACCAGGCAAAAATATTAAGAACTGCCCGAAAATCAGACATTTTATTCGAAAGGAATATCGTTAAATATTAATCAAGGAACATAGGATTACATTTAATCGACGAAAGATACTTATGTGAAGTATAGGCTACAGGCTTGGACAAGGCAGTGCATCAGAGCTGTTGACTTTTGAGGTAACCGTAGGGGGCGGTTGAGCGTACCTTAATTCTACCGCTTGCCTATCACGTGAGCGAAGCCTCTTGTCACTATGATTACAGTGTAGAGTGTCCTACTAAAACACTAGAAGGAAATGTGGCGCTTGTGTCCATGGGAATTTCAAATAAGGCCATCCAGCCAGCATGGGAATGATGTGTATGATATGCATGGATTTGGGTAGTCTACCTCCTTCTGGCGTCATGCGGCTTTGCGACGCCCCCGTGTCCCCTCCTCAAAAAGAAAAGAAAATAAATTGTGTTGCATTAAAATGGAAGATTTTGGAATAATATGTTTTGTGGCAGGTACTTCTTGTTTTGTGGTGGTTAGAAAAATACGGAACGCTCAAAAATTAGCAATATTATGCGACATGGGAAAGTTGGCTCCTCTATACCTGTGCAGAGATTAAAGGAACTGTCTACCGCTCAGAAAATTTTTTAAGATTGTGGTAAAATTGGGCAGATCGTGCGTCACATTTACGGGAACGAGCACGCTTTCACCCCACAAAAAAGGAATTATGTTTTTAATTTCGCCCTGAAAGTGGTGCAACAAACGCCGCTAGCGACACCCAACAGCGTGTTCGTCATTTTCCAAGTGTACGAGAACCAGCCCACGCAGGTATGCATACTCTGCTAAAAAACTATTATGTATGTCTTACATGCGTACTTCACCCTGTGAGACACCTTGTTATAGCGTGCAAGAGCAATTTGTTCTTTTTTTCGCTGCTTTCGGGGTGGCGCATGTGGCGCTGCCTTCGAATTCCTCTGCCTGCGGAGGCGCGTAATACTGCGCTTGTCATGCATGCGGCGCTGCATGTCCGAGACGCACCCCCGCTCACCGACTTTCCCTCGCCTCTCCTCCTCGTCGTCGCCTCTCGAATGTCGACCTTGAAGCCGGTTCGTGTTCAGATGCCTCCCGCGCCCGAGAGGGTTTCCAGGGAGACGACGACGCATCATGCGCGGTACCCAGTGTTGCTGGCATGCCTACACTAGGAAGGGAGCGACTTCGTGGATGAAAAAAATTGTGTTTTAATAATTTCTATTGAGATTCTGGAGAAACCACTGCACGCTGGGACACTTCGAAAGGTACGCTTTCTGTTGAGCCAAAAAACGGGAGAGCGATGAAGGACGGTAGACAGTCCCTTTAAGCAGCTTTCATAAAGTTTGGAGTTCCAGAGCAGGTATAATTGTACTCGAAAATAAATATTTTCGCTCTTGTAAGCGTCTACTAGTGTTGTCAAGTGTGTAAAAAGTATACGTGCGTCTGCTAAATATAGTCAACGGGCTTTCGCTCGGTTCTTCAAGTGCGGCGCAAGGGCTCCACTGTATTGTTACAAACTATATGTGCCAAACCGCTGCGCGAGGCCGTAGACCCGTAGCAAAAGTATGGTCCATAGAATACTATAGCCGAATAGCAGTATCGTCCATCGTTTGGTGATTGGTTTTGTACAAAAATACGATGTTAAATGAACAGCCGTGTCGTTAAAGGGGCCCTGCGACACAAATTGAGTAGGCCGTGTTTATCACTGATTCTAGAAGTGTTGCACGCGGGGATGTCGCAGCGAGAGTAGAAACGCCGAAAGCAGAGTGGTTATAATTTTATTTCGGCGAACAAACCGCCCAAAAGCGCCTTCTGTTTGAACTGAGGCGACACATAACGGAGATTTTTGTTACAGGAAGTGACATAGAGTGAGGACATAGGAGGGGCCAGGCCGGGCGTTCTGATTGGCTTGACGCTCCAAGGTGCTTGTTACACACGTGTGGTGTCTGTTTGATCACGCTATTCAGTACCTAAATGTACTAAAATAGTTTTTATGCTTCGTAAGATAGACAGAAAGTATCTGACATTACTCGCAAAATGAGAGCAGGTGTGTTGACGGCCGGACGCTATCTGCGCGCGCGCGCTCTGCTCCCGGCGTCTTCCGGTGTCGCTCTATAAGACGCGCGTTGCTGTTGGACGCCTCCACTGACGTCAGCGGGAGAGCGAAATACGAAAGGAAATGCTGGTTTAATGCTGTCTGCTCGTGTTTTGAACTTCGAAGGCTAATAACTCCAGTTCTAGACCACCGATTTGCATAATTCTTCTTGCGTTCATCTCAGCATTCGATCCTACACACACTGCGGTACTGCAGACGGCAGTTGAGAAAGTGTTGCAGGGCCCCTTTAAACTGCGTCGTAAACAGCGCCTGAGCCTCGATCTCAGCTGATTGAGCGTCTTCTACAGGCGCGTATGCCTATCGCCCAGTCGGCGCCTGTCTAAAGGCACGATAACTGTGCGACTCCTTATCGCGTTCGGGCAGCGTTGACTTAATCAGATGGCGGAAACAAATGCTGTAGTACAACATATACAAGCAGCCTTGTCACAAGGAATGTGTATCAGCCGTGAAAGTAACCTCACGCTTTCAGATTCTGTCTGATCGGATAGAAAACCAAGTAAAAAACAGAAAGACCGCATCGATGAAGTTTTCGAGACGGAGCACAAATATATCCAAAGTTAGATAAAATACCACTGGAAATAAGATATGTAGCCATCAACAAACACAACAAAGAAAAAGACGGCATGACACCCCATCGCAGCAAACGACTGTAGTGCATGCGACACTCTCATTCTACTGCCCCGCCACGGTGGTCTAGTGGTTATGGCACTCGGCTGCAGATCCGAAGGTCGCGGGATCGAATCCCGGCCGCGGCGGCTGCATTTCGATGGAGGCGAAATGTTGAGGCCCGTGTGCTGTGCGATGTCAGTGCACGTTAAAGAACCCCAGGTGGTCGAAATTTCCGGAGCCCTCCACTACGGCGTCTCTCATAATCAGAACTGGTTTTGGGACGTTAAACCCCACAAATCAATCAAATCAACTCTCATTCTACAGTTTGATGAACTGATAGCAGTAGTGTACACTAAAGCCGCTGCCTGAATCGCGTAATGAAAAAAAAATGTAATGACATTCGCGTCACTGAAGCTAAAACACAGGAATCAACAAATCCACCAGAACGTTTGAAGCCGCAGGCACGAAAATCAGACAAATCCGTCACCCATGATTACCATGGCGGCTTCACGATCGCAGCGCTAGATTTCGCTTTAGTATTTTAGTAGGGAACTCAATCCATGTAGGCTTCGAAACTGTCACATTAAGCACTCTCCTAGCTTTATTTCTTTCTTCGCGCGCGGGAGCCTGTTGGAGACAACTTAGATGTGTCGCCATGGCTGGACGAGCAGAAAGGCTGTTGTGAAGCCATCTGTTGATTGCGAGACTTTCTCTTTCACGATACTGAAATTTTAAGCAAAAATGCCTAGATCAGTACGGCCTCCATAGTCGCATAAAAGACTGGGCTACATTCTTCACGATAGTTCGATGTTTAGAAAAAATAACAAGCCCTCGCAATTACGACGTTTCTGTCTTTTGAAGTGTTCTCACCGGCGCTGACCATACACCTATTCCAAAAATTTTCGGCATCTCGAATGTGCAACGATTTGCTTCCGATAGCAAATGGAATAAAATGCTGATCAATGCATTATTCCAACATTTAAAACGGTGGCACATGCGAAGGCTTTGCAGGAATGATTTCTCAGTTTTAAAGGTCGTGACGTCCCCGAATGACAAGCGCGTGCGTACGCCCATGTTCAAACGTATAGGCTCTTACTGTAGCATGTTTAGTTAATTCAAAGACAATGTGGCCACTTATCAGCCCAAGAGACCGGCGCACGCCCACATGCATCTAGAATTGTATGGCCAAGATACTGAGTGAAAATGCTTAAATTCCAAAATAACCATAACATACATAGTTCGCTATCGTGTTTCTTACTTTTTCATACAGCCCTGGCAAACAAAAATCAGTTTCGCTTGGATTTAACTTCACGGTCCCAAACATGAGAACGTGGTTTGGCGCCTGTGTGATCCCTTTGAACCTGGTCACAGTTATGGTGCTTCACAACGGTTTCGTAAGGGCTTTGACCTGTCCCAAATGTCCACCTCCACGTCATCAGGACAGTTTAGATCTGCAAGAAGCTCTAGTTCATCGCGTAGCCCTTTAGGGAGCCAGTGATACGGGGCGTAAGTGATGATTTATCAACTCAAGCAGATCAGCAATAATGTGCCGAAATGCATAGCAACTTTAACAGAACTTATGTCGGTGTGTGAAACATACATATTCCATACGAATTTCATAGCAAGGACTTTACTGAGCTGATAAAACAAACCGCAACGCACACAGTTGCCACCTCACACTGCTGTAGCGCTATTGATATAGTGTAGCAACAACACGGAGCTTTACTCAGACTTGTCTGAACAAGTACAGGCGGAAAGGACATATCAAACCAGATTATAGCGTCCATCATCCATTCTCACAAGCAAGAAAGAAAACATTGATCAGGCATAGCTAATCCTGTCACAAAGAAAGGCTTGCAAGGCCTTGAGCATTCTTCTGGAAGACGAGAAACATTTGATCGGCTCTACGGAAACAGGGGAGAGACCGCCATGAGATGGCCTTTCGCTTGCAATGTCGGCAGCGTCTGTTTCTTGTGGCGGGCCCGAGGGAACCCAGGCAGCACAGATGCTCGGGCCAATATTGTTTTTTTGTTGGCTTACGGAGGTCCAATGAAGGCCCTGTGATACCACTCATAAGCCAGCATTGGAAATTCCATCTATTAAGGCCTCCAACAATGGCCCATCGTAACCATTCAGTTTGCAATATTGGTTCTTCCATCCTGTAAAGAAGGCAAATTTGGGCCATAGTTGCCACTCAGCATACATTATTGGTGCGTCCAGTGCACAAGGATGGTAATGATGGGTCAGTTTCTACATAGTGCTATCAATATTGGTTATGTAATGGCGGCAGGCTGTATATATTGTCCAATCAATCTCACTGCATAGCCAATGCTGGACTTCCAATGTTCTGTGTCGGACAATATTGTCCGCACACTAGAGTTGTAGCATCAATGTTGGTAACATTTGCAAGTACACATAATATATCGGGAGGGAGGTACACATGGTGGCAACTACACATGATTGTTTTCCTGTTTTACCAATATGAAGGGACCACTAGCTCGACTCGGTGCCGCAAATGAGTTCAGAAAGGTCATTGTGCATGTATTCAGTGCAGCAGGAAAAATTGTCTATAATTTACGTAATTGTTTATTTGCGCAAGTTCTAGCTATGTGTGTGAAGTAGACTAGAACTTGCACATTGGAAGTTGAGCAAACTACATCTACAACGGCATCATATGGTCCAAAATGCCCAGCAGCATGTTAGTGGCTTCCGAGCCTACGTGCATGGCATAGCAGGTCACTTTATCTGTTGTCATTGCAATATTTCCAAAATAATAGAAGTAGGCTGTGTATACTGTCCAGACATTCTGTCTGGTTTCTCCAATACAGGACAGCCAATGCTGCTTGCGACACAATATTGTCCAGACGTAAATACTGTCGCGCCTATGTTGTTCACATTGGGAATTACATGGCATATTAGAAGCAATGATCTCTTTTTCATTTGAAACAACGTTAATATATATGTACGTACCGTGTGCACTCGCATAAGTAGCACCCACGCGTAATTTCTTCACTCCCAACTTTGGGTACGGTTTACGCAAAAATATTACTTGCATGCTCTCCCCATCACACCCAGTGCCACGTGGTGCAGGCTAGTGTTGTCCTTTTTCAGTACTGAGTGTTCGGTAGCCTAGGCTTCGCCATAGTCGGTCGCATTTTGATTGTTTAATAGCGACATATTGGCGATCCCGATAAAACAAATTCAACATAGTGTTTTCCGATTAACTGAGAACCGTGCCGCCATGATAATTTCGCCACGTGAATACGAGTCGCTCTTGAAACTGGAGTTTAGAGATGCTGCTGACAGCACCCGCGACGACGAGTCCGAGTCGCACATCCGCTGATGCTTGAATGCAGCCCACGAATGCATTTGGCTGTTAAGGTACGCGTTCTGTTGAGTGAAAGCTACATTCGTTTTCGTGACACATTTCATTTGACGCATCTCAGATCAGCACGCGTAAAGATTCCTTACGCGATATTCCGAAAGTATTTGCGAAATTCGCATGTAATTTACGCACCTTTTGGAACTCCTAGATGCATGGAGAAAAAAAAAACACGAGTTACGCGGTATGCGCGAGTAAGCACGGTATAAGTTATGCATGAGCAAATACGGTATATGCAAAACGTTGGAAGGTAAAGAAAAGCCTTTGTTATCTTTCGACCTCGAGCAGCGGGCACAGGAGCCCGCCGAACATGGAAGCATACCGCGGCAGGGGGGGCGGAAGGGGGGAGCTGCGTGGCCGGCACTAATCGCGCTTTGCTTCGCCTACCTGTTTGGCATGTTTTCTTGCAGCGAGCTGGGGCTGAGGCAGGCGAAGCGGCTTTCACTCTGCAGAGGTTTTTCGGGCGCACAGATTGTGTCGCACGGGCATCGTGTATCTGCTGAACCTGGCGAGTTTACGAAGTCAGAACACCTGAGTAGTCTACGGACACGGAACTTGCGGCTGCAAACTTCTGCATAGTGAAAAAGTGGCAGCCCTGCGCTTCTTTGGACCGGACATTTTAAGTGAACTGAACAGATGAGCCTCGACGTGTTGCTACAGTTCTAAAGGTTTTCCTGAAAGCTTCGTACCGATTTTAGCCATTCGTTTATTTTACTCATTGTGCATTCTGTTGTGCTCGCACCCTCATTTTGGCGTGTGCCGGGTTTATTATAGCATGTATTACTGCGTATTTTCTTTATATTTGTCTATTTGTAAATACACACGCGGTGGGCTTTGTTGTATACGTCGCGGCAGATGAAGTAATCGGTTCTAGCAAAGCTGTTTTGGTTCGTGTGACTTTCATGTTTGTGTTTTTGTCTTGCGTGAACGCGTGTTTTCCCTGTGCTCTTTAACAGTCATTTCTTGTTCCTGGTTTTCGGTTCTTTCGAAGTCGTCGGTTTGTCCCCACATACTGTCCGTTCCGGATTCTGCATGAAGAAACATATCGGCATATCCTAACATTCACTTATGCTGTGTTACTTGAGGAAGCGTTAAATTTCTGCAATTCAGCTGTTTCGTGGAATCATTTCAGGAACCTTTCAAGCTTCAGCTGCTCCACGTAAACACGTAAACCAGCCCCGCCACGGTGGTCTAGTGGCTATGGTACTCGGCTGCTGATCCGAGGGTCGCGGGATCGAATCCCGGCCGCGGCGGCTGCATTTCGATGGAGGCGAAATGTTGAGGCCCGTGTGCTGTGCGATGTCAGTGCACGTTAAAGAACCCCAGGTGGTCGAAATTTCCGGAGCCCTCCACTACGGCGTCTCTCATAATCAGAGCTGGTTTTGGGACGTTAAACCACACAAATCAATCAAACACGTAAACCAAAACGTGTCGCATAGGTTTAGGCGTATGTTTTCTTGTGCCTCTTCTTTTTGCCTATGGTGCTTATGCGTTTAGTTTTCTCGAGGCTGATTATATACAATGGACTTCAAACTTAGAGTGTATATTGGTTTGTTGATGTTATCAGAACTTCCTTTTCAATCCCTTCTCATGTCTCTTATACTCACGAATAAAATGTCACAAAGAAGACATTTTGCTTATTTGTACGTGTGTATGTGTTCGAAAGATACGTTTCGCCATTAACATACGAGTGCATAGACCATTTATGTCTGTTTTATGCTATCGTCATAACCACGAATGAACATAACCAAATTCATTTCCCAGGCTGGCAATACATACATGCATACTAAGGACAAAATAAAGCTATTGTTACTCCCATAATTTACTGGATATTCTTGCTTGTTGCCTAGAGCCAGAAGGCTCGGCAAAACAAATTTAAGCGCATGCATGATAGCCAATAAAAAAGATGGGGGAAAATATAGAATCAGCCAATAAAGGAGGCTGGCAAGAAATGCTGCCTCATCCAACGATGAATGCTGGCAAAAAATGATGGACAGCCATCAATAAAGGCTGGAAAGAACAGTTAGAGCTTCCATTGTTTATACAAGCTTACCAATATTGAAAATACAAACGATGGACAATGTTGGCCAAAGCCAGTCTTTCCCAATTTTTCCAACGTTATACGACTGGTATCCAACATTGGACTAATCTAGTCAAAAGTGTAGCATGGGACCCGAAATCCAATGTAGTTCCAATATTGTATCCAATGTTTTCCAACGTTGTGCGAAGGTCGGTCCAATGTTGTTGTGCTGCCTGGGAACATTGTCCCGTCTGAAAGACACTGAATAAGGCCTCAGGCTCGCCTCTGGTATTTCGTGGGGTCAAGCATAGGTGAAGGAACTGAAGTCATGATGTCCCGTACGTGCTTTTGTGGCAGTGCTTCGCAGATGGATACACCCAAATTTGAGCTGCCCGTCAGGAAGCGTGGCTGGGCGTGCTTTTCTGCATATACGACAATGTCCTGTAGGCGCAAAACAGACAATTGGGTTCCCTCTCACAGCCGGCGCAGCACAGCTCGCAGAGGTTGCGATATCGTACGGTACAGCGGACGATGAATTCGGTGGTTAGTGGAGGGTTCTTGAAGCACAGTTCCTGAATATGTACACTCGTGGAGAGAATGGGACGTTCTCTCTCGTGTTTAAATCTAAAGCACAAAAACAATTTCCTCATCTGCGGTCAATGTGAACTCCTGTGCCGTATTTACGGTTGATGTTTCCGGATCGAAAGTCACCCTATTCACAACTGGGTGATTAACACCACGCACTCCAACCCGGGCACTGCTTTGACAAATTTGAAGAGAGTATCGATGTCGAGGCGCCGAAATATCTCCGTCCGCATTTCGAGCGGCAAACGTGGGATGCCATTCTCGGTTGTCCGTGAAAGCTTCAGTCCTGCAGTGGAAGATGTCATTGCTTACGTTTTGTGAGTTGGTATCGCGATAAACTTCACTTCCTTCGCTGGCAGGAGGACCTCGGCTGTAACCACAGCAGGCAACACGTTCAAGACGATCAGAAATGTTGATTGGGTCGCTTGGCATGGACTGTCACCAACTGAGACTTCCGGATACAGCCGTTGCGTCGAGTCGACAGGTTGAAAATTCCGCAAGGGTCAACCGCAGCACCACTTTCTTTCCTGGGGCTGGCGGTGTTACTTCACCTTCCACAACTGCTTCCAAAACAGACGAACTCGCACAGCTGTATGCGCCCTACACACAGGTACAAGTAAAGGAAAAACCGGCCCCTACATGTCAGAGGAAGCCCCCCCACCGCTCCTTGACTTTTTTTGAACCAATGGTGCAGCCTGTCAACATGACATCACTGTAGCCCTCTCCGCACCGCCCTCTGTTTCTCTGTGTTTGAAATGGTGCCGAAAGGGGGTCACGGATGCCAGAGCGGCACCATTGGCTGCGCCCACAGGGGAAGTCGTTTGACACACAGTGCCTTCTTTTTCTTGACCTGTACCAGGGAGCCCATTTCCTTCCTGTGCTTTCTTCTGTCACACAAGCTTAGGGTTGACCAGTTGTTGATAATAAGACCTGCATTGGAAAGGGAAACCCCCAGGTGACTTTGGGAAACACGTGGCTTGAGTGTTTCACAAGGTTAACCCTCTTCCGCTTACCACTGTACCTCCTCACCCCCTCTTTCCCACCCATCAGCTCCTAACGGAGGAGATTTTATTTTTCTCATAAAACACCAGCGAAACCATGAGGCACACTAGGCAGTGGTGTCTTTTTTTTCACAAGGCACTAGGGGCATTACTTTGGGCAAGGACGCATGAGCGCAATGTCGGTAGAGGTTGCCAGACTGCGTGAACGACTTGTCGCAGGCGAAGCAGGTGTAGGGGCGGTCGCCGCTGTGGACGAACTTGTGCTTGCTGTAGCAGGAGACGTCGCCGAAGGTGGCCGGGCAGAGCTCGCAGCCGTAGGGACATTCTCCCGTGTGGGACCGCCAGTGTGTCACCAGGGAAGACTTCTGCACGAAGCACTTGGCACACCGGTAATCCTTGGGGAGAAAAGCGGAAGAAATGTAGCCCGCATGGTGAGAGTACGCGAGAACGTCGACAGTTTCCGCTCCCAGGCAGAGTTTCTTGCAAATAACAAAAATGTATTGATGACCCAGATAGGCAGGTAATGAATTAGAACTAGTTACGTTATGTTCTGTTGCAATAAGTAACGCAATGAATTACGAGGTTTACTCAATATGGGTGGGCCTCGTGCTCGTAAAGGGAAATATTTTTACAGTTAAATGATTCTCATAGTGGATTTAGTTTAGTACAGATCTCCCTTACTGTCCTGTACAGGCCTCGTGTCCATCTATATGCTCCCAAGTACAGGAACACTATTCGAATAGAGCGTGCAGCGCCGCTGTGGCGCTGCACACACGCACAGAAAAAAATCACAGCATATCCACGGGGTGAATGATGATGAGTGGGCGAAGCTCCGGAGGGAATCATCGGTAAACCGTGAATCTTTCGCGTAAATCGCCCAGTCGATCATCATGTAAAGGCGTGAGAAACACTATTCGTACGCTGGGATCTCGCGTTTAAGGGGATATGCTGTGCTAGAGCCAGGCCTGCGCGGAACTGCAGGACAGTGACAGCGTAAGCAGGAGGAGCTACTTTCTTAGAGGCCACTTTAAACGCTTGAGGAAAGTAGTGCAAGTAGAAGTGGTAGGTATCTCCTGCGCCATAACTTATTTTGCCAAGTAGGGAAGTACCCACTACGCCATAATTACCAGTTCCTCCGTAATGGGTTCAAAGATACAAAGCACGCAGCTCTGTGTTCTTTCAAATGATGCCTCCACCTCGTTATACAATCCATTTTCGCGTCGTGTAGCGGTGTATTACTATTTTTCAACGTACATTACGTTTGTTAATGCGATTCCGCGGGAGACATTATACCTGTTTAGGTCTTTTAGCGATGATTTTTCAACCACAGGCGTAGAAGACGACGTTCCGAACGGTCGCGTTTTTCATGTTCTCCGCCACAAAGGATTCATCGGCCCTGGGCCGAGGTGCTGCTTCGGCTTCGTCCAGCAGCAATGACTACCGTATTGTGCTTCCTAGACTTCCCACCGGTAAGCTGGTTGTGGACTCTGTTTTTCTGCACGCGGACTTAGCTGGTCGACCTTACCGGGTTCAAGACTTTAGAGATGCTCTTCGGGATGTCATCGATTTAAAGGAAATAAGTTCGATAGGACAGTTTCAAATGTCCCATGTATGGATGGTCTCGTGCAAGTCGACGTCGATGAAAACAAAGCTTGTCACACGCGGTGAATTTCTCGTTAAAAATCGACGATGCCTTGTGATTGATCCGGAGCCCACAGAAGTCAAGATGAAACTCCTATGGCTTCCTGAACGCTTAGAAGACGCCTATATTAGGGAAGCTCTGCAGGCTTTTGGAAAGGTGAAGCTCATATCAGCAGAGAGCTGGAAAGTGGCGGACATGGAGCAAATGCGGACGCTGAATCGTGATGTGGTGTTGTCCCTTGCTGATGGTGTCCGAGTGGGCGATATTCCTCACGTCCTTTCTATCTGTGGAATACAGAGCCTTGTACTGATTCCTGGCCGTCCACCACTGTGTTTGCGCTGCAATAAGGTCGGGCACATCCGGCGTAATTGCAGGACTCCTCGCTGTGATGACTGTCGACGTTTTGGTCATTCAGCTGAAGACTGTGCTCGCACCCTCATTTTGGCGTGTGCCGGTTTTATTATAGCATGTATTACTGCGTATTTTCTTTATATTTGTCTATTTGTAAATACACACGCGGTGGGCTTTGTTGTATACGTCGCGGCAGATGAAGTAATCGGTTCTAGCAAAGCTGTTTTGGTTCGTGTGACTTTCATGTTTGTGTTTTTGTCTTGCGTGGAACGCGTGTTTTCCCTGTGCTCTTTAACAGTCATTTCTTGTTCCTGGTTTTCGGTTCTTTCGAAGTCGTCGGTTTGTCCCCACATACTGTCCGTTCCGGATTCTGCATGAAGAAACATATCGGCATATCCTAACATTCACTTATGCTGTGTTACTTGAGGAAGCGTTAAATTTCTGCAATTCAGCTGTTTCGTGGAATCATTTCAGGAACCTTTCAAGCTTCAGCTGCTCCACGTAAACACGTAAACCAGCCCCGCCACGGTGGTCTAGTGGCTATGGTACTCGGCTGCTGATCCGAGGGTCGCGGGATCGAATCCCGGCCGCGGCGGCTGCATTTCGATGGAGGCGAAATGTTGAGGCCCGTGTGCTGTGCGATGTCAGTGCACGTTAAGAACCCCAGGTGGTCGAAATTTCCGGAGCCCTCCACTACGGCGTCTCTCATAATCAGAGCTGGTTTTGGGACGTTAAACCACACAAATCAATCAAACACGTAAACCAAAACGTGTCGCATAGGTTTAGGCGTATGTTTTCTTGTGCCTCTTCTTTTTGCCTATGGTGCTTATGCGTTTATGTTTTCTCGAGGCTGATTATATACAATGGACTTCAAACTTAGAGTGTATATTGGTTTGTTGATGTTATCAGAACTTCCTTTTCAATCCCTTCTCATGTCTCTTATACTCACGAATAAAATGTCACAAAGAAGACATTTTGCTTATTTGTACGTGTGTATGTGTTCGAAAGATACGTTTCGCCATTAACATACGAGTGCATAGACCATTTATGTCTGTTTTTATGCTATCGTCATAACCACGAATGAACATAACCAAATTCATTTCCCAGGCTGGCAATACATACATGCATACTAAGGACAAAATAAAGCTATTGTTACTCCCATAATTTACTGGATATTCTTGCTTGTTGCCTAGAGCCAGAAGGCTCGGCAAAACAAATTTAAGCGCATGCATGATAGCCAATAAAAAGATGGGGGAAAATATAGAATCAGCCAATAAAGGAGGCTGGCAAGAAATGCTGCCTCATCCAACGATGAATGCTGGCAAAAAATGATGGACAGCCATCAATAAAGGCTGGAAAGAACAGTTAGAGCTTCCATTGTTTATACAAGCTTACCAATATTGAAAATACAAACGATGGACAATGTTGGCCAAAGCCAGTCTTTCCCAATTTTTCCAACGTTATACGACTGGTATCCAACATTGGACTAATCTAGTCAAAAGTGTAGCATGGGACCCGAAATCCAATGTAGTTCCAATATTGTATCCATGTTTTCCAACGTTGTGCGAAGGTCGGTCCAATGTTGTTGTGCTGCCTGGGAACATTGTCCCGTCTGAAAGACACTGAATAAGGCCTCAGGCTCGCCTCTGGTATTTCGTGGGGTCAAGCATAGGTGAAGGAACTGAAGTCATGATGTCCCGTACGTGCTTTTGTGGCAGTGCTTCGCAGATGGATACACCCAAATTTGAGCTGCCCGTCAGGAAGCGTGGCTGGGCGTGCTTTTCTGCATATACGACAATGTCCTGTAGGCGCAAAACAGACAATTGGGTTCCCTCTCACAGCCGGCGCAGCACAGCTCGCAGAGGTTGCGATATCGTACGGTACAGCGGACGATGAATTCGGTGGTTAGTGGAGGGTTCTTGAAGCACAGTTCCTGAATATGTACACTCGTGGAGAGAATGGGACGTTCTCTCTCGTGTTTAAATCTAAAGCACAAAAACAATTTCCTCATCTGCGGTCAATGTGAACTCCTGTGCCGTATTTACGGTTGATGTTTCCGGATCGAAAGTCACCCTATTCACAACTGGGTGATTAACACCACGCACTCCAACCCGGGCACTGCTTTGACAAATTTGAAGAGAGTATCGATGTCGAGGCGCCGAAATATCTCCGTCCGCATTTCGAGCGGCAAACGTGGGATGCCATTCTCGGTTGTCCGTGAAAGCTTCAGTCCTGCAGTGGAAGATGTCATTGCTTACGTTTTTGTGAGTTGGTATCGCGATAAACTTCACTTCCTTCGCTGGCAGGAGGACCTCGGCTGTAACCACAGCAGGCAACACGTTCAAGACGATCAGAAATGTTGATTGGGTCGCTTGGCATGGACTGTCACCAACTGAGACTTCCGGATACAGCCGTTGCGTCGAGTCGACAGGTTGAAAATTCCGCAAGGGTCAACCGCAGCACCACTTTCTTTCCTGGGGCTGGCGGTGTTACTTCACCTTCCACAACTGCTTCCAAAACAGACGAACTCGCACAGCTGTATGCGCCCTACACACAGGTACAAGTAAAGGAAAAACCGGCCCCTACATGTCAGAGGAAGCCCCCCCACCGCTCCTTGACTTTTTTTGAACCAATGGTGCAGCCTGTCAACATGACATCACTGTAGCCCTCTCCGCACCGCCCTCTGTTTCTCTGTGTTTGAAATGGTGCCGAAAGGGGGTCACGGATGCCAGAGCGGCACCATTGGCTGCGCCCACAGGGGAAGTCGTTTGACACACAGTGCCTTCTTTTTCTTGACCTGCACCAGAGAGCTCTTTTCCTTGCTGTGCTTTCTTCTGTCACACAAGCTTAGGGTTGACCAGTTGTTGATAATAAGACCTGCATTGGAAAGGGAAACCCCCAGGTGACTTTGGGAAACACGTGGCTTGAGTGTTTCACAAGGTTAACCCTCTTCCGCTTACCACTGTACCTCCTCACCCCCTCTTTCCCACCCATCAGCTCCTAACGGAGGAGATTTATTTTTCTCATAAAACACCAGCGAAACCATGAGGCACATGAGGCAGTGGTGTCTTTTTTTTCACAAGTCACTAGGGGCATTACTTTGGGCTAGGACGCATGAGCGCATATGTCGGTAGAGGTTGCCCGACTGCGTGAACGACTTGTCGCAGGCGAAGCAGGTGTAGGGGCGGTCGCCGCTGTGGACGAACTTGTGCTTGCTGTAGCAGGAGACGTCGCCGAAGGTGGCCGGGCAGAGCTCGCAGCCGTAGGGACATTCTCCCGTGTGGGACCGCCAGTGTGTCACCAGGGAAGACTTCTGCACGAAGCACTTGGCACACCGGTAATCCTTGGGGAGAAAAGCGGAAGAAATGTAGCCCGCATGGTGAGAGTACGCGGGAACTTCGACAGTTTCCGCTCCCAGGCAGAGTTTCTTGCAAAGAACAAAAATGTATTGATGACCCAGACACGCAGGTAATGAATTAGAACTAGTTACGTTATGTTCTGTTGCAATAAGTAACGCAATGAATTACGAGGTTTACTCAATATGGGTGGGCCTCGTGCTCGTAAAGGGAAATATTTTTACAGTTAAATGATTCTCATAGTGGATTTAGTTTAGTACAGATCTCCCTTACTGTCCTGTACAGGCCTCGTGTCCATCTATATGCTCCCAAGTACAGGAACACTATTCGAATAGAGCGTGCAGCGCCGCTGTGGCGCTGCACACACGCACAGAAAAAAATCACAGCATATCCACGGGGTGAATGATGATGAGTGGGCGAAGCTCCGGAGGGAATCATCGGTAAACCGTGAATCTTTCGCGTAAATCGCCCAGTCGATCATCATGTAAAGGCGTGAGAAACACTATTCGTACGCTGGGATCTCGCGTTTAAGGGGGATATGCTGTGCTAGAGCCAGGCCTGCGCGGAACTGCAGGACAGTGACAGCGTAAGCAGGAGGAGCTACTTTCTTAGAGGCCACTTTAAACGCTTGAGGAAAGTAGTGCAAGTAGAAGTGGTAGGTATCTCCTGCGCCATAACTTATTTTGCCAAGTAGGGAAGTACCCACTACGCCATAATTACCAGTTCCTCCGTAATGGGTTCAAAGATACAAAGCACGCAGCTCTGTGTTCTTTCAAATGATGCCTCCACCTCGTTATACAATCCATTTTCGCGTCGTGTAGCGGTGTATTACTATTTTTCAACGTAACATTACGTTTGTTAATGCGATTCCGCGGGAGACATTATACCTGTTTAGGTCTTTTAGCGATGATTTTTCAACCACAGGCGTAGAAGACGACGTTCCGAACGGTCGCGTTTTTCATGTTCTCCGCCACAAAGGATTCATCGGCCCTGGGCCGAGGTGCTGCTTCGGCTTCGTCCAGCAGCAATGACTACCGTATTGTGCTTCCTAGACTTCCCACCGGTAAGCTGGTTGTGGACTCTGTTTTTCTGCACGCGGACTTAGCTGGTCGACCTTACCGGGTTCAAGACTTTAGAGATGCTCTTCGGGATGTCATCGATTTAAAGGAAATAAGTTCGATAGGACAGTTTCAAATGTCCCATGTATGGATGGTCTCGTGCAAGTCGACGTCGATGAAAACAAAGCTTGTCACACGCGGTGAATTTCTCGTTAAAAATCGACGATGCCTTGTGATTGATCCGGAGCCCACAGAAGTCAAGATGAAACTCCTATGGCTTCCTGAACGCTTAGAAGACGCCTATATTAGGGAAGCTCTGCAGGCTTTTGGAAAGGTGAAGCTCATATCAGCAGAGAGCTGGAAAGTGGCGGACATGGAGCAAATGCGGACGCTGAATCGTGATGTGGTGTTGTCCCTTGCTGATGGTGTCCGAGTGGGCGATATTCCTCACGTCCTTTCTATCTGTGGAATACAGAGCCTTGTACTGATTCCTGGCCGTCCACCACTGTGTTTGCGCTGCAATAAGGTCGGGCACATCCGGCGTAATTGCAGGACTCCTCGCTGTGATGACTGTCGACGTTTTGGTCATTCAGCTGAAGACTGTGTTGTCACCTACGCCAATAAGCTGCGACAACGCGACCCGCAACCGGATGAGAGCCTTCAAGAGCATATCATGGATGCAACGGAAGTTCTGGACGCGACGGGAGGCACTCCGTCGGCCACAGTCGAAGATGAAATCAACAAGATGCCCCCTGAAGGCGCGAGGCCATTAACCAACGGTGCGACAGGAAGCCAAGGTCCAAGCGATTCGTGCAAGAACCTGGACCAAAAGTGTTGTGAGCAGCCTGCGACAACGGGGAGCGTCCCTGAGAAGAGCGCCGCTGAGGATACTTCGAAGCCTTGCGCCTCAGTTGCGCAGCAGCCTCTACATCCCGGTACGACGTCAGAAGATGACATGCATTGTACTGAAGCGGCTACAATTCCTAAGAGGCGGGCGACGTACAGCTCCGATTCAAGCAAGGACAGTGACGCAGCGAGTGTGACTAGGAAGCCGCGTCGTCGCCGAGTGTCCAAGCACCAAGGAAATCGCCGGCGATCACGATCTAGGAGGCCTGGTGTAGGTTCAAGGGAAGCCTCGCCATCATCCCCCAGGGCGGACCACGAGAAACACTAAGCACAAGGGAAGGTAGTCACCATGGCGCACTCCGAGCAACTTACATTTGCTACCTTGAATGTACGTGGCCTTAGGTCTTTGCAGAAACAAGCGCAGCTTCGCAGGCTTCTTACAAGGAAGCGTATAGATTTTGTCGCTCTGCAGGAAACTAAGATTGATAGTGACGAAGAGACCGAAAGGGCCCTACGGCCTTTTCTGTCTATAACGTTTTCGTTTCGCATGCAAAGGGTCTATCTGCAGGCTGCTGGTTGTTTATAAGAAAGACCTTACCCTGTTCAGCAATTAGTTATCAGGTTGACAGTGAGGGCAGATATGTATGTTGCGATTTTGTACTGCATGGAGTGCCATGGCGAATTATTAACCTGTATTCATTTAACGAGGTTTCAAAGCGCATACAGTTTTTTGAAACATTGTCCAACCTAACTGACTGTGATCGGTGCACTGTACTAATGGGAGACTTCAACTGCGTATGTGAGCCTAATGACCGCTGCACATCTAAAAGTCAACGAGACAGGAGTGGCGAAGTATTATCTGGTATTATAGATAATGCAGGCCTTGTTGATACTGGCGTATCGGGTCAGGCAATTTCGTATACTCGACTCCAAGGCAGCTCTTCTGCTCGACTTGATCGAATATACGTGTCTTCTTCACTCCTCTCCCGTGGGCTTTACTGCAGCACTGAGCCAGTTTCGTTCTCAGATCACTGTATAGTTCTTTTGAAAATTGACACGAACCGTCAAACTCACTTTCGACCGCTGTGGGAACTTTGGAAGCTAAACACAGAACTTCTACACGATCAGGAATTCACTAATCGTGTCAGAACTACAGTGTCGAATTGTTTTTCTAAGGGTCTGCATATATTCGCTGCTTGGGAGCTTTTTAAGCAAGAGGTTCGCACAATAGCCATAGAGATCGGATCTGTTAAATCATACTACCGGAAAAATGAGGAAAAGACACTCTTCAAAAACCTTTGTAACCTTTATGAGATAGAATGCGAAATGCCAGGCACGTGTGTCAGTGACATTTCAGATATTAAATGTCAGCTTCAAAAGTATGACGCTGTTCGCTACAGAGGCGCACGTATTCGATCTCGGAACAGAATGACTTTGAACTCTGAGCAGCCGACACGTCATGCTTTAATCGATGAGCGACGACACTCAGTGTCTAAGGTGATTCAGGAAATGTACTCCAATGGTGCTCTTGTAACAGATACAGCAAGAATTATTACGCAGTTTGAAAACTACTATGAAGGTTTGTTTAATGTGCTCCCTGATAGCGCAGATGTCGAGCTCAAGAGAAGTTTTATTTCTCTTTTAAACCCTTTGCAAGACGAAGATTGTACAGCCATCAGTAGCCCGATAACATTGCAGGAAATTGAGCAGGCCATCGATCAACTGCCCTTGTCGAAAACACCTGGTCCTGATGGAATTGCGGCGGAATTTTACAAAGCTTTCAAAACAATCTTGTGTCCCCTATTGCTGGACATCTTTAAGATGAGTTATGACATGGAGATGCTCCCGCGGTCTTTTTCCAAAAGCCACACAGTTCTAATTCCGAAAAGTACTGAAAGAGAAAAACTTCGTTCAGTTGAGGGCTACAGACCAATAGCACTCTTAAATGTTGACTACAAAATTTTTGCAAAAGTGTTATCAAATAGATTACAGTTTGTGATGTCGATCCTGATTGGTTCTCATCAGACGTGTGGAATTCGAGGTCGCTCCATACAGACCAATATTACATATCGCTCGTACAATCCTCCAGTACTGCTACAGTTCTCAAGAGCAGCTTGCAATGCTTCAGGTAGATCTCGCAAAAGCCTTTGATCGCGTCAGTCATTCGTTCCTGTTTTCTCTTCTGGAGCATAGCAATATTGGCTCTGTCTTGCTCAAGGGTGTCCGACTTTGTTATAGTGACTGTTCGACTCGCCTAATTATCAATGGTCATCTCTCAAAACCTGTTTCTATTCGCTCGTCTGTAAAGCAAGGCTGCCCAATGTCTCCACTCCTGTTTGGACTTTATCTCGAACCATTATGCTTGAGCATAATGCGAGCAAATCGTATCCATGGTTACAGCATATTAGGTAACGAAGTTAAAGTATTGGCTTATGCAGATGACTTGGCATTCTTTTGCACAGACAAACGAAGTGTTGAAAATGTGCTATTCACAATTGAAAAATTTGGTGTTGTATCAGGTGCTCGTTTAAACGCCTCGAAAAGTCTAGGATTATGGTTTGGTACGTGGGGATGTACACCGAGTCAGTTCGCAGGGATTAATTGGACTCGTACTCCCCCAAAGTATCTCGGAGTGCCGCTTGATGCATATCGATTCAGCGCACATTACTGGAAAGAGCGCGTCCCTAAGCTTGAACGTCAGGCCCAGACATACGTTCCACATCGCCTTTCAATCTTTGGGAGAGCTGAAGCCTGCAACACATTTCTTGCAACAAAGCTTTACTATGTGCTACAACTAATTCATTGCGCTCGGTTTTACATACAACGCTTTCATCGGACATTTGCTACTTTTGTATGGTCTTCCACTTTTGAACCAATGCGACGGGACAACATATTCAGACCAGTGAAAGAGGGCGGGTTGGGACTTGTGCATCTCTACTTATGGCAAATCGTTTCGCGCTTCTTCTTTTTTCGTGACAGTTCTCACCCGATAATTCAATCATTCTTGCAGGTCACACTTGTTAACGCTTTACCTGATTTAATTGTTTCGTCGAATTTCTCTGTACGTCCGTGTTTGTGGGGATTTATGCAGGAAGTGCAGTTTGCGGTCCAGTTCCTTAAAACCCGTTTTTCGATTGAGTACTTGTACACAGTGTCGCGCAAAAAGCTGTATAAGGAATTATTATCTATGCTTTTTCCACCTCTATTTTATCGTTCTTTGTATGTCAACCTTCCAGGCCATGATGTCCTCAAGCGCGTTCGCAAAATGTACGTTTCTCCTAATTCAAAAACCTTCTTTTATAAACTTCACTCTGAAACATTGCCTGTGAAGGCATGGCTACACAAGAAAGGCATTTTTGTTTCTTCAGTTGACTGCCGTCTTTGTAATGTACCGGAAACAATAGAACACTGCTTTATTAACTGCAAGGACGCTATTCTGTTCTGGGATATCCTTCAGCGAACTCTAAAGAAAGATTTTACCTTTAATCCGCATACTATACGTTACCTTCTGCCAACATCCCTGGATGAAGTGCCGTTTGATATGTTCTTTCTTATGGGAATGCATAGCTTGTGGAAGACGCGCATGCAAGACCGCAACGCAGAACCAGTCACAGCATCGACAACTCATTTTGTTCAAATGATCATGCATCTAAAGGACATCTACGACGAGCTTGACGTCAGGCCTGAATGGTACCCCATCTTGGTGAAGTGCTCATCCCTACCAGCCATGCTGTGCAACACATCTTGAACTCTCCCTAAAAAACACTTATGTGCATCCCGTCAGTGAATGTGTATTTTAGGCTGACATTGTCATTTGGATTGCTTGTGCGATTATTGTCGCTGGGTCACTGCAACAGCGCCTTATGCAATTTGCGAATTTCTTAGCGCACTTTAATAAATACCATGTATGAAAGAAAAAAAAAACAGGCGTAGCTCAGTGGTAGAGCGCTCGACTGCCACGCCGAGAGCCTGGGTTCGAATCCAGGCAGAGGACACATTTTTCGGAGTTTTTTTTTATAAAAGTAGACGTGGCTACGTACATCACCAACAACGCACACCATGGGATGTACAGACCCACGCCCTAAGGAGCTTCGCCCCTAAAAGACGCGTGTTCTATACTCAAGGCCAGCCGGGCCTCAAGGTATGCGAGCGTGCTTTCGCGGCGGTTACATTCTACTCGTAAGCACTGCTGTGTATGTTGCACAGTAGCATCGTTAAGAAGCAGCTTTATGAACACGATCGCGGGAAGGTGGCGATGGCCCTGGAAATACCCTGATGATGGCAGGGACAAAGTATTTTTGCAGCATTTCTTCGTTCTGGGTGAGGCTTCGGCGGGTCGAAAAAAAATTTTAAGGGCGCAGAGAGACTCATCCGTATGCGTGGCAGATATGGCGGACAACATGGGGTGCCTCAATCGCGCCGCGCTGTGTGCACAATGTGCGACATGCACAAATGCGCAGATATCTCGGACTCAAGGATCTGATGACAGGCTGTCATGAGACCAGGTGGAAACACTCATTTAACATATTCAAAAAGGGCGATCTCCCACAATTTAAAGACCCTCGCAAAAAATAGCGGATATTTCGCTTTGTGCCCCTGCAGCGTAGCATGTGTTGATTGCTTAGCGTGCCAATCGTGCAGAAGGTACATCTTGCGAGTCGTTGACTGATCACGTGCAGGGCCAGTGCCAGAGGAGGCGCAGTAAATTTGTATATCGCTGTTATTTTGTGCAGCGGATAAGGAGTTCCCACAAAACGTGCCGAATGGCTACGCGTTCAAATTAGCACATGTTTCCGTACAATCGTACGAGACAAATCCTATGCTACCCGATCGCGGAGCTCTCGAAAGGCGCGTAGTAATTCCAGTCAGTAATGGTTTTGTACTGCAATGCCATCGGGCCGCGCAGAACAGCGAAAGTGTGCTTAATTGCTGCGTTAACCGTTGTTATTGACACGATTTTGCGGCAACGCAAAATATACTATTTTTCCTTTTCTAGTCATGTATTGTTAACACCCTCCGCACGCGGAAGCCAGGAAACAAGTATAAAATATTTTATGTTCAATTCCAATGGCAGATCGCGAGCACTCAGCCGGAGCGCGAACGTAGCGCGCCGCACCGAGCAAGATCGCACTAGTCAAATCTGCCATTGAAGTGCATTCGCTGCCACTGGAGCACTTAGTACGCGGAAATCTAGCGAGAGGGCGCTAGCGTAGAGGCGAGCCGGGTGATCCCAGCATTCCGTGCGCTTTGTTTATTGCCGTATTTGAGCGAGTGTTGCATGTTCTGGTGCTCTTCCAGGCTGGTATGATGGTAGCGGCCTGGAACCACATGAAGGCCAGCACATGAGTTTCTGCACATTTTGCAGGCTGCTTGACGGGGATGTATACGTGAAGTAGCAAATCCCGCAACTAGTTGCTCTTCTACACGCAGCGACAAACGGAAGTGCCTACGGAACTAGAGGAAAACATTGTTTCAGATAAATTCTTTTTTCCACGCTACAGGCTCCAGAGTTGTGCCGCACCTCATCGCAAGCTTGTCGTAACCATCTTCCACTTTCTTCTTTTCTTTGCTGTGGTCGTTCACACGAAGGGAGTTCATAATGTACTGGAAACACTTGAATGGCATCACTTTGGCGATTTCTTAGCAGTTGAAGATTGGATCGCAGCTCCAGTAATGGTAAAAGTGATGTCTTGGTGACTTACTCATCAGCAGAAGGAATGCAAAATAAGCTGTCAGCTCATCTGCAGTGAGCACAGCCTGCTTCGTCGTGTACGTTTGCACACCAGAACGGTTAGTGTACCCTCATATCATCTACATCACTTCTTCGTCAAAATACAACGCGAAACAATCTACTGCGCGTGGCACTGCCTCTTTCGTGAAGTCGGGATCCCATAATTTTGGATTCCATATTTTTGGACAGCTCCTTGATGCGTTGCCATCGGCTGCGTCATTTGCACATACACTACATCCCAGGAAGGTTCACTACGACGATAATCACCGATATTTTCCTTGAAGATTCACCTCGAAGCAGGCACGTAGGCAAGGGGGGCCCAGGGGGCCCCCCCCCCCCCCCCCCCCGAAATTCATCCGGTCGGCCATAGCGCAGGGGTATAGAGGCAGTACAAGTAGCGCCGTGCGCATGCAAGCAAAATGAAAAACAAACGATAGTCAGGGAACTCGCCAAGAACAGCTACCCAAGAACCTTTATTCCGAAAGACTTCAATTCCGAAAACACGGCAACGCTTGCTGAGAGATTCAGTGTCCGGCTCCTGAATCAACAGCACAACAGAAACACCACACTCTCCCATATGTCCGAGGCGTTAGCGAAACCATCACTCGTATTCTCAGAAATGAAGGCATCTGAGTGACTCACACGCCTACGAACACATGTTCTCTACATATTGGCAGAGACCGTCCAGAGGCAGAGGGCCGAATGCACTGTATACAAATATGCCATGCGAGCTATATCGGCGAAACGAAAAACCTGAAAGAAACATTTCGACAGCACAGGAATTACCTCTGCAATTTTGCAAGAGATCGCAACCCGATAGCCGAACATTCCTAAGATAGCGACCACCGTATCAATCTTCCTGACACAATGGTCATACCAACTGAAACCAACTGTCGGAAACAGTTACTGCTTTGTGATTGCGTAAAGAGACAGAAAACTGTGCAACGCGGGACATTTTCATATATGTAAGACAAGCTTGTTGGAAAAGAAATTACCAGAGAGAACAAAATGTTGCCATGCAGCTTCGAAACCAGAAAAAGAAAGCGATGTTATCTGCCCGTACTTCGTGCGACTTTTCTTCGTCGCATCAGTTATGTTTAGGAAGGTGGTTGGTTGGTTGTGTCGGGTTCTCTGGAGCAAAAGGCGACCATGGCTATATATTGCGCAAAACGAGGATTCTCATGTACGGTCGGGGCGCTCGGTAGCTGGATTTCTTCAAGGAACAGTGCAAAGAATGACAGGACATACAGAAAAGGGTAGCGTTGACTCACTCCACCGGGGGATTCCCTGCAGAAATGTCTTTTTCGTAACGACAGCAGGCGGTAGCAATGATAGCAGGCGGTAGCTAGCAGGCGGTACATTGCGGGCGTCACTTGTACAGCCGAGTAGTGCCGGCAACTTAGGGAGCATTCCGGTGCTTTGTTTGTCTGATAGCTGCGCGGCGTGGGAATACGCATGCGTACGGTTTTGCTTTGCCGCAGACGCAGAGTTTTTCCTTGACCGGACGGCGGAAGCTAACCGAAAGCTTGATAAAGACGACTTTTCTATGAAAATTGACTGCTTTGACGACCCATTGACCCGTTCAACCTTCCTGGCACCTCTGCGAACCCCACCACCCTTTTTCCGCTCCCTGTGTCCTGGGGCAGGCGCCCGCGTGTCGGTAAGAGTAAACAGGGTAAACAAACAAGGTAAACAGGGTGCTTGTAGTTCTGCGAAAGGGGACTATAGGCAAGCCACGTTCATTCCATAGATAGATGATTTGAAAACTTGCCTCAAACGGCGCTTTGCAAACTATCGGAAAACACTGCGAAGTTTGCTATTTGTGTTGCCAAAGCATGCCTGCAAGCGCAAATTTGAATTTGTGCAGCCGGCCTTCGATTTTTACCTCAGAGGTATGACAACGGCGCATATCCTTACGGTGAAAGGTGGATGGGAATTCTGGAAAACTGGTAAGCCATGCAAGAGGAGGAGCTTCTCCGCTTTCCGACGGACGCTTTACTAGAATGCGACAAAGCCCTTCTCGCGAACGTTCGCACACTCTTCAAGGTATTGGCAACTCTCCCAGTGAGTACAGCTGCTGCAGAACGCAGCTTCTCGACACTGAAAAGAGTACAAACATATTTGAGGAACCAAATAGCGGAAGAGTGGCTTAATGGCCTGGTTCTTAAGTCCATTAATTCACCGGATGCAAGACAATGTCCACGAAGTTATCACTGTGTTTATGGAGAAGCCGCAACGCATGAAAATTGCAGCATGAACCACTCTTTTCGGCCAAGCTGCTTGCTAGTGTTCTTTCTTCTTTTGCATTGACTTTTACTAATTTTAAAACCACTCGCACTGCCATTCTTTAATATTGCTTCCTAAAACGAATGTTGGCGTTCTGCTTCTTTTGTGTCGTGAAAGGATCCGTGTTTTCATTCCTTGTGGTTCAATAACATTGTTTTCTCGAATATGTCTGTTTTTCGTTTAAGAACTAGTGTCATAAAGTGGCTCACATTCTTCCTGCACGCCTGCTGTTGAGACAGAGTGTGAGAAGTTGGGGAAGGAAAGCGTCCGACAATTACTTTTTTATTGGCCGCACGTCCGTAAGTGGGCGCCTGATTCCTTTTCATTCCTTTTCTTTTTTTTTTGTCACTCCTCTTTCTGTCACTGACTCTGTATGGCCCTTCTTTGTCGAGATCACTTGTTTGGAATGTATTCTTTCTGGTGCACATGCACTAGCTTTACAGCAGTGTCAAGAACGTGCTTTCCATCTCGGATTAACTAGCCTCTTTTTGTGCTGCATTCCACTCTCTTCTCATTTTGGTCGAATAATTAAGCGCCTTCTATATTCACCGGCAAGTCTTTCTTAAAACTGTATAATAGTCACCCCGATGTGATTGATGCTTTTGACCCCCCTCCCCCTCATGTAATACCGTGAAAAGGGCCTTTAAGTGTTACTAAATGATGATGATGATTCTTTTTGCGAGGAATAAGGCCTTGGGCCCCCTCCGAAAAAGAATCCTGGCTACGTGCCTGCCTCGAAGAAATATTGTCCAGTGACAATCATCGATAGCATTCCTACCCTCGAAACACTGAAGTGGATTGAAGTGGAAAAACACTGAAGTACACTTGCGAAATGCCATTCGCAACAAAGACGGAAGGACGGATCTCCACATTAAGGAACATCACCTGGCAGCGGCAACCCGAATCCTCTTTCAACGTCGTCGGACTAAGTGAAGTGGTGAAGCAAAAGGCGTCTCTCTGCTGCATGGAACAAGTGATGGTCACAGTGAAGGCCAACAGGGAAGCAGCGGCTCTCCTTGAAGAAGCAGCTGCCAAACCGGAGTTGTGGGAAGACGCCTCACGGCTAACACTCGTCCTGACACCGGGCGGAGCAAGCGATACTAGGACGCCTCCGACTGTGCACAGAGTGCTCATAAAACTTTGGGAGAATTCCTCAAGACGTCCGTCTCTCAACTTACCGAACTGAATCTGCCTACCTGTAACTTCTAGGCTGGTTCCGATTGCTGTTGCGTCGTGGTATCGACGTTGACAAAACTGCACGCGTTGACGCTCCCTCCATGCGGAGCGAGCCTCGAAAACTCCCTCGAACTTCTGGCTCAGGGTTGCAAACTCCTCGTGCGTCTCGAAGTCAGGTAAATTGACACCTTTGGCTCCTCTGAGCCGTGCCAGGAATGCAAGCGTCCCCTGATGTTCACTGAGAGCTGGTTCGAGCTCCTTGACCGGAAAACCAAGCTGACTGAAGTCAGTATCGATGATAGCGCGAACATCGCGAGCCTAAGCTTCCTGCTTGGATGCCGAGTGGAAGAACTGCGATTGCACCTGAAAATCGCAGAGGGTCTCGGTCCTCTCCTTGCAGCCAACACTCGGCTGTCTTTTCTGACAATCGTGGCCCACGATGCTAGGGTGTGATACTGTCTGCCGATTGCTCTGCTATCCGTACGAAGCCTGCGCTATCTGTGCGTGGTTACATCAGCGCATTGTTGCGACTGCGCAATCGAGGGCTTTCTCCTTTACCACAGATACCACAACTTACCGCAACTACGTTTGAAACACCATATGCGCAATCTTGGATAGACCTGACGTTAGTTACGTCAACATTAATGACATCATACACATGGCAGGTTCTTGATATTACCAAGCTATCAGATCATAAGTACTTAACTTTTCAATTCTCTGTACCCGAAGTCATCATCATCATCATCATCAGCCGATTTGATGTCCACTGCAGGACGAAGGCCTCTCCCAATCCTCGCCATCCTTGCCTGTCCTGCGCGAGCTGGTTCCATTTGATGCCTGCGATTTCGTCCCCCCATCTTACTCTCTGCCGCCCACGGCTGCGCTTACCCTCTCTTGGTATCCATTCCGTCGTTCTAACTGTCCATCGGTTATGTAGCCTTCTCATCACGTGGCCTGCCCATGTCCATTTTTTTTTCTTCTTAATATCGTTCATTATGTCGGCGACCCCCGTTTGTTCTCTGACCCACTCGGCTGTCTTCCTATCCCTTAGTGTAACGCCTGTCATTTTCCGTTCCATCGCCCGCTGCGCGGTTCTTAACTTCCTCTCTAGCTTCTTTGTAATTCTCCAGGTTTCTGATCCGTAAGTCAGTACTGGCAGGATGCAGTAGTTATATAGTTTCCGCTTGAGTGATAGTGGTAGGTTTCCGTTCATGAGTTGTGGATGTCTCCCATATGCGCGCCATCCCATGTTTATTCTACGGTGGATTTCTTTTATATGGGTGGGTTCTCCAGTAAGTAGCTGTCCTAGGTACAGATATTCTTCTACGACTTCTAATGTATGGTTTTCGACCTTGAATAGACGTTTTTTCGTCGTGCCACTTAGCATTATCTTTGTTTTCTGCATGTTCATCTTTAATCCTACCTTAGCACTTTCTCGGCTTAAGTCTTCAATCATCTTTTGCAATTCGTCGCCATCATTGCTAAAGAGTACTATGTCGTCTGCAAATCGCAGGTTACTCAGATATTCGCCGTTAATCCTGAGCCCTGTCTCTTCCCAGTCTAACCTTTTGAAGATTTCTTCCAAACATGCAGTAAATAGCATGGGAGAAATTGTATCTCCCTGTCTGACACCTTTCTGTATTGGGATTTTTCTGCTTTTCTTATGGAGGAGCAGGGTGGCTGTAGAATCTTTATAGATGTTGGCTATTGTGTTTATATAGCTATCACATATTCCTTGACGACGTAGTGCCTCCAGAACTGCTGGTATCTCTACCGAGTCGAAAGCCTTTTCGTAATCTATGAAAGCCATATAGAGGGGTTTGTTGTATTCAGCGGATTTCTCGATCACTTGATTGACCGCATGTAGGTGGTCCATGGAGTTAAATTTGAGAGTGGTGTTGTTCTCTCTCTCGATGATGGTTCTGATGTCCGCGGCGACACGTTGAAGGACGGAATCTGGAGCAAGATGTCCTCACAGCAAAACACTCAGGTTTATTTACATTATTTACAAAACTTGGCCGGGGCGGCCAGTACTGTCACAGACATCAAAACACAACTGGGCTCAAACCACACCAAGTGGTTCGTTCCGAGCCCTTAACGTTTGGACTCAAACGTGAATAAGCACTAAGCTTTAAAACTTCATCATAACTCGTCAGAGGCAGCGCCAAGCTCGACCTCTGACCACCTTGCCGCGTCTGCGACCCAAGTAAGCGCTAAGCTCCCCCTCTGTTGTTGCTTTCTCGGATGCTCTTCCGAAATGTCCTACATGCCACCGTGAAGAGACCTGTCAACCGTCATGTCAACCCTATGCTGTGCAGCTATGTCCGTCACAGCAATTACTGACCACGTGCGTCGCGGGAGCAAAGCCGCCACTTCTGCTGCGTACAGAGTGCATACCACGACGTTTCTACAGGAAAAGACATGCGCTAGGCCGCCGTCGCCTGCTCTTCTCCGTCGATCTGCCCGCCGAACATAACACCTTCCAACCCAAGAATGTTGTATGTACACTCGTTGTACATACAACATAAAACAAAAACTTCCCTGCGGGCGGGTTGACGGGAGGCGCGCGGGGTCACATTGCGGTACACATCTGCGGTTAGCATTTCCCAATCTGATCGCTCACACTTGAACAAAAGCACACACACAACAACAACAACAACAAAAGCATTGCAGAACATCCTATAAATCATGATACAATACTAAAACGAACACTGCTGTACCGTTGTCAACTGTTTGTGGATTGTCCAACGCACTAAGTCGCACACACACTTGCGAAGAAAAACAAAGAAAATAAAATAACACACACAGTCACCAAGGCACATACTGTTCGTGAGTTCCTTCATAGGTTGGACCCTGTTCTGTACATTCCTTGGTGCACCCTAGCACTTGGCCACCCTTCACGCACCATAAACTCACTGACCTTTAATCGTACGTACAGAAGTACCCTTGAATGCCGGTGCCTATCGTAGTCTTTATCGAGAAACCAGACTTTCCACCTCTAACCCTCAGCTTCCTCTGCTGATACGAACTGTATAACCGCGATAAGGCATCAGCACACTTATCGGCTGAAGAATTTAGATCGCGTGAGCGACTTGGATGGCACTCTATCGAGCACTCTCCTGCTCGAGAATGTTCGTCAGGTTTGGCAAATATGACACAATTAAACACGGGACAAATAAAAGAATGGATAATGAATAAAATAAACAGCCAAAATAAAAGAAAAGCTCTTCCCGTGCTCCTACAGCACGACTGCCAGTGCCTTCCAGTGTCCGATGTCACCTGCCCAGACAGTGCATTGCGAAGACGCTCATTCCTCTCGTTTCCTGAAAAATGCCCGTCACGCGGTGCACCATATGCGGTCGCTGAGACTTCCCCGTGGTGCGTTTCACGCACGACCGGTTCGCGACACTGCCTTTTGTTCACTAGCTCATGGTGGTACAATAAGCTTCCGGGCATGAACATTCCATGCGTCTCCTCACGCGCCTGATCCCATGCAGCCCGTAGTGAGCTGTCTTCTCTTTGTTCGTTTATGAACAGTTCGTTGTCCGCTTCATTCGCTGAAGCATGTGACTGTGCCCGAGACCCTTCTTTTGAATCGGGCCTACGCCCGGGCACCTCCTCTGCGCTTATTTCGCATTCACCATCGGTCTCTTGAACAACTTGCTCCGCTCTTACCACACGAACCGCAAATTCTAACGATTCTCTTTGAATCTGCGTGAGCTTGTCCAAAGTGCACGGCGCGAGTAGAGCGTCTACCCCTTTTCCGAGCTTACCGGTGACCGCGCACAATTCAACTATTTCCGAGGTAGCACCTCCCTCTAGAGAATTAAGGCCCAAGGGTACATGAAATAAGTCAGCTATGACTGCATGCCCGAATGGCCCTCTCAGACGTACTTCTCCTACACCCTTGAGCTTCGCTTCCGTCGGAATTAGTCCTTCTCTGAGAACAGTTATCTCGGATCCTGAATCCAAGCATGCCTTGAACTTTCGTCCAGCGCTCACCAACTCAACCCACGTTAGGCGTGACCTGCTGGCCCTCTCTGTTGCGGGAATTACACACTCCGCTGTAAGTTCGCACGCAGCCCTCGCGATAAGTTTCTCAGGAGGGGATCGAATTTTCTCCCCTTCTGCTGCCGTTGCTTTCGGCGTCGTTTGCGGGCACTGCCAACGATAATGCCCGTTCTCGCCGCACCGATAACACTCCCTCGGTTTGCCGTTCGCTTGCTGTGGCCTATCTGCCGGGCGGCGATTACTCCTTTGGCTACTCCTCCAACTCGCAGCGGCTGGTCTACCTGATCTTATACGCCCAGTACTCTCGTCGTACTTTTGCGCCAGCTTCGCTACCGCATGGGGTCTAAGCCACTCCGTCGTCTCCTGCTGTAGTATGTACGTGCGCATGTCTTCCCCCATGAGCTGCTTGACCCGATCCGATATCAGCAACGCACGCAACTCCTCCACCGTCTTTATCTCCCTGCTGCGAAGATAATAATCAAGCAGGATCTCGAGCCTAGTTGCGAACTGCCCCCACGTCTCGTCTCCTTTCCGGCAGGCGTACAGGCGGCGTTTATATTCCTCAGGAGTGAGCTTGAGTTCCTGCAATATCAGGTCGCGAACCTCCTCGTAGGAAAGCACTCGTGCGTCCGCCTGGTTGGCCACCAATGTGCGGCACTTCTCATTTAGAAACGGGAGAATGATTGCGCCCTGCACGTCTTTTGGAATTTCACAACTCCTGAGCATGTTTTCGGCGCTCCGGAACCATGCTGGTACTAGCTCGTCGGACACTGGCATAGGCGACAACACTGCCCGCAACTGATCTGCGTACCTAGGCAAGTCACACCTGTCGCTACGCCCTGCATCGCTCGGCGGAGACCGAAGCTTTAACTTTTGCAGCTCGATTTGAAGCTTCAAAGCCTCGATCTCCAACTCCTTAATTCGCACCTGTGCAGCGGAATCATTAGTTTGCACACGACACGCATTTGAGTCCTCAAGCTCCGCTGATGCCTCCTCGCGATTTACCTCGTGCTCATCAGAGTTACTTCCTGCCATTTGGCTCCTGGTAACTCTAGTGGTTGCCATGGTGCACCCGGAGAAAACAGAACAGGGACCCACCTGTGGTTCGCTGTACGCCGCTGCGTCGTGTCACGCTGCTCCCACGTCGTTTCTTAGCGGAGACTTCAGTCGGTAGGCCAGGACAGCTGTTCTCCGATGTCCCAAGGTTGCAGCCACGCTGGTTCACTCTTTGTCAACTATAGGCTGGAAGAACTGTGCACAGTTCAATGTCTCTCTCGCCTCACCCACTGCTCGGGTGGTCGTCAGGAACCATGGATGTGACGCGGATTTCCAGCCGTGAAGCAGAGATTTCCTTCAGATGTCTTCACCTTTCCAGGACTTGCATATAGCTGCAGGTTGCCTCACCGTCCTCCAGAAAGCCACCGCGGAATCCTTGTCGACTGCGCCAGTTAAAATTGGATGATGAATCTTCCTCTCCCGATGATGGTTCCGATGACCGCGGCGACACGTTGAAGGACGGAATCTGGAGCAAGATGTCCTCACAGCAAAACACTCAGGTTTATTTACATTATTTACAAAACTTGGCCGGGGCGGCCAGTACTGTCACAGACATCAAAACACAACTTGGCTCGAACCACACCAAGTGGTTCGTTCCGAGCCCTTAAAGTTCGCACCTAAACGTGAACAAGCACTAAGCTTTCAACCCTCATCATAACTCGTCAGAGGCAGCGCCAAGCTCGACCTCTGACCACCTTGCCGCGTCTGCGACCCAAGTTAGCGCTAAGCTCCCTCCTCTGTTGTTGCTTTCTCGGATGCTCTTCCGAAATGTCCTACATGCCACCGTGAAGAGACCTGTCAACCGTCATGTCAACCCTATGCTGTGCAGCTATGTCCGTCACAGCAATTACTGACCACGTGCGTCGCGGGAGCAAAGCCGCCACTTCTGCTGCGTACAGAGTGCATACCACGACGTTTCTACAGGAAAAGACATGCGCTAGGCCGCCGTCGCCTGCTCTTCTCCGTCGATCTGCCCGCCGAACATAACACATGGTAGAGTATCCTTTTCTGAACCCTGCTTGCTCTCTGGGTTGATTAAATTCAAGTGTGGCCCTTATTCTGTTTGAGATAACCTTTGTGAATATTTTGTAAAGTGCTGAGGGTAGACTGATCGGCCTGTAGTTCCTCAAGTCTGTGACATCTCCTTTCTTATGTAATAATAGAATATTTGCGTTTTTCCAGCTTTCGGGTACATTTGAAGTTTTGAGGCATTGAGTGTATAGTGTCGCGAGCTTTCCAGTTAGGAATTATCCGCCATCTTTGATGAAGTCGGCGGTTATGCCGTCATCTCCAGCCGCTTTTCCGCGGGACATGCCCTGTATTGCTTTCCTAACTTCGTCCGCAGTGACGCATGGGATTTCGTAGTCCTGCTCGGCATTTAATACACTCATGGTGGGGAGACTCACACCACTAAAAGACTCACCAACTTTGGCCGTGCAAAAATCTTGGACACGCTTAATGAAACGCAATGGATCTCAAAATTAGCTAATTACTCCTTTTCCAATCCGACAACCTTAGACCTCATACTAAACCAATCTTACACCTTATCCAAGAAACTGGAAGACAAGCACTCCCGGCCATTGCGGCAAACTAATGCGGAAGGAAATACATCGTGGACACCTGACCTCGCACAAATAAGGAAACAAGTTCGTGCAATGCGCCGTCAGTACCAAAAAACAAAAGATCCCCTACTACGCACTCAATATCGCGAACAATATTCCAATGTATTCCAATCGTATAAAAATGATATTCGCAAAGCAAAAGAAGCCAGCACAAAAGACATGTGTCACCAACTAACCAAACGAAATCTATTCGGACAACCATTTAAATTGGCATTCGAGAAAAATCAACCACACTCATTCCTTCCTCCTCTTCAAAAAGATGGCGGTATATTAACAAACTCAACACTCAGTTCTGCAAATCATCTACTCCTTACATTAATATCCAAGGACATCGTAACCGAGGACACAGACTACCACCGTCGTTTAAGATTCATATCAAGAAGCCCCTATTTGAATTTGGCTGAGGACAGCCCTTTCGCTCACAATGAAATTAGACACACTCTTACATTAGGCAACCCCAGAGCAGCACCTGGGCCAGACAATCTCACACACAAGTTCATTCAACAATTATCCCATTAGCACCCCACGTCTTTCCGCACTCTATTGAATTCATCATTGCAATTAGGTTACTTCCCGGAAATCTGGAAAACATGTAAAATTTCATTCATCTTAAAACCCGACCGTCCACGGAATTTAACGTCATCCTGGCGTCCGATAGTAATAAATTCGCTTTTTGGGAAAGTACGCGAACGCCTACTAAAGGCCCGTCTTTATTACTTTCTACGCAGAAATAACCTGATCCACCCAAATCCGTATGGCTTCACCAACTCTAAAAGATCAACGATGGCTCTAGCAAATCTTCGCAACAAACTTACCGCACCAGCTGTTCTCCTATCATTAGACTTTAAAAGTGCATTTGACAGTGTGTGGCACGATGCCGTAAGTTTTCCTCAAAAAACACAACTGCCCTCGTAACTTATTACAACTCCTACGGTCCTTTTTGCAGCATCGGAAAGTAATATACCAAACGCACTCAGGAACAACCACAGCAACATCAACAATCGGGAGCCCGCAAGGGTCACCAATCAGTCCACTATTATGGAATATAATCATACATGACCTACTCAACCTCCCACTGCCCCAAAACACACACATACAAGCTTTCGCCGACGACACCGTAATATTATTTCGCGAAACGTCACGTCTAGAACTCCAAACGCTATCGGAAAACGTCATCGAAACAGTACTTGACTGGTCCACCCGCCATAAGCTAACAATCAGCACCGCAAAATCATACTTCATATTGTCGCGGTTCAACGCGAACAAGTGACAACACGTTGAAGGAGACAAGGAAAACAGCGTGTTGACGCCACTAGAACAGAAAGCTCTTCTGCGTCTTCTCCGGAGTCCAATTTACCCCTAACCCCACTTGCCGGAGTTCTTTCTTTCTTTCTTTTTTCCTTGAAGTTTGGCTCTTGCCCACTACGGGGGATTGGCCATGAAGCCGGCGGTTAATATAAAGAGGGGAAAAAAATTGAGCTAAAACAAAGGAAGAATAAAGAATCGGTAACGTAAGTAAGAATGAAATGTTAGAAAAAGATAGGCTATTTATAATAGAAATGAACTATAAAAAAATAATTTGAGGTTTAATCAACTAGTGGAAGCAATTTCGAGGTACGAAGATTTGGATTGAATGATGATTAGCAATGAATTCTTTTTGTGTCACGAAGGAAATTGCACATGGCTAAGCAGACGTTCCTGTTGCTATAACCTAGTGAGGACGCTCCAAAGGAAAGAATGTTCTGAGAATTTAGGGGAATGTTTAAATTCCTGAATAAAATTTCGAAATGCCTTTTTCTCTGACTACTATAGCGCTGACAGGTAATTAAGAAGTGATCAATGTTTTCAGGCTCTCGACAATAACAGCATAGCGGAGATGGCACCAGACCTGTGTAAATAAAAGTTCAATGGAGGGATACGACAGCGAAATTTTGTTATTGCCACTTCCAGTTTACGAGAGGGACACCACTTATTATCCCAAACAAAAGAAAGATGTCCATATTCTTCAATTGGTAACTTCATTTTTAAAGAATCTTGAACTAAAGAGTACTTTCGGAATCTCGACAAAGTAACGAAGGCAGTAGTAGGCACCACGGACATTACCGGCCCATCTAGGGACCACCGCGCGAGAACATCAGCCATCTCGTTTATAAATATGCCACGATGGCCCGGCACCCACACCAATCGCACTTCACGCACGTGGGGAGGAATTAATGATATGAATGTGTTTAGAACAGAAGACTTGGAAGGAGAAGCTGAAGCGAGGGATGTGCATACCGAAAGCGAATCAGTCACTAAAACAACTGCCGAATTTTGTACAGGAAGTTTGCGAATGGCTAAAAGAATGGCTAAGAGCTCTGCTTCAAATATAGGAGTATAATCCGGGAGGCGCAAGGTATATGACCAGGAGGAAGTCTCTGAAAAAATGCCCACCCCCGCTTTCTCCTCACGCATGGATGCATCCGTCGCAATTATATCATCAATTCCCAATTGACATAAATGATCTTCTAATAAGCCTATTAAATATCTGGAAGGTAAGAGTTTGGCATTAGAAGGGAATATATTATCCAATTCAATTTTAGCATTGGCCAATGGTTTATCCGTTGAGACGATATCGCAAATGTTAACATCTAAAGCCTCTAGTTGATTCTGCGCAAACAAAACTTGAGGTCTGTATATGCGAGACCAAGGCTCATGAAAAAATGTTAACGCTTCAGTGCAGAATACGAAGTGTGATCGCCTCTGTGCAGACGCATAAATTTGCAAATATGTTTTGACAGTGAGGATACGGAATCTGCAAGCTAACGTGGGGATTCGGGCTTCTTGGTACAGAACATGATTTGCAATAAATTTTGCTACCTTGAGACAACTCCGAAGAGCCTCTCGCTATTAAAGAACCAAAGGATTAATCTTGTATGCCGGACCACCAGAGTATAAAATGCAACCAAATTCTAGAATCGGACGAACATACATACGGTATATCATAAGAAGAGTGTCTCTGCGTAACCCAGAGGGGTGCTGGCCAAGTCTGCGTATCATCCCAAGAGCGCGAGTAGCCTTATATTTAATGTGCTCAATATGGTGGCGCCAACTCAGTTTATGATCATAAAACACACCTAAATACTTCATGCACTCTGTTTGAGGGATTATTTCCTGGCGATACTGAAGGGAAATGTTTACTGGATCATTCAAAGGAAAAACAATAACAGAACTTTTACTAACATTTAAAGTCATGCTAATTTGAGTAAACCATAACTCTAGTCTTCCTAAATAAGCTTGTAAGATTGCATGCAATGAGTGAATATCACCAGCAGACGCGAAGAACCAATGTCGTCTGCATATACATACACTTGAATGTTATTTTCTAATGGTATTGAGCTTAACAGAACGTTAAATAATACAGGAGATAAAATAGAACATTGAGGGACTCCTCGGGACTGATTATATTGCAGTGAGGATAATCCACGCTGGGAACAATAAAAATTTCTATTATTTAAAAACTCATACAACCAGTTAATAATATAGCTCGGGAAATTCAAGCTTTCTAATGAATTGAGAAGGATGACATGCTCGACACTGTCGTATGCCTTAGCTAAATCTAGAGTTACTAGTGCTGCATATTGTCGCCTGTGACGAGCAAGCTTAATTCGTCCCTCTAAATCTACATGTGCATACCATATGGAATATCCAGGTCTAAAGCCAATTTGACACGTGCTCAATATTGAGTGATCTTCCAAAAATTCATGATTCTAACGTAGAGCACTCTTTCAATTAATTTTATAACATGGGAAGTTAGTGCGATTGGTCTAACATTATCAATATGCATATCTACTCGTTTTTTAAGCAGCGGGATAATTTTTGCAAGTCTCCAATCTGGAGGAATCCAACCTCTTTCGAGGGAGTAGTTGACAAGATTTAGGAGGTCCTGAGGAGACACATCAAACAAAATTTTTAGCATGCCTGTCGTAATGCCGTCTGGGCCTGGAGCCGAATTGGGGAGCGACTGAACTGCGCGCGCAAGTTCTTCTATAGTCACCTTCACGAAATCATCTACACATACAGGTTTGGGGAATACTGTTTGTATTGGAGTGGTAAAGCGCCTTCCTAATCCCAATGCAATATCATTTAATACGGCAGACAGTTCTTTTGGAGCTAAAACAACCGATTCTATGGTTACGGGTGCAGAAATAGCCTTACGAAATCGAAGAAATCTGAAAAGAGCTTTCTTGTTTCCACTTTGTGAGAGAAAGCTGTATTGGTTTTCGTCATGAGTAGCTTTGGCTATGAAAACAGTTCTTTTAAACATGGCTGAGGCATACTTGTAGTTACTCCAGTTAGTAGGGCACTGGTTAACAAGGAGTTTTTTCAATGCAGCTTTTCTGCGCCTGTATTCTCGTTCACAATCAGTCCCACCAGGCACTTATAGGCTTACTTTTCGCCGAGGATACGGTGAACTGTGCTTTTATCATAGAGCATTTTAGAACACCACAAAGACTCATCGCTTTAATGTCATTTCCAGAACTGGTCAGTGAAGATAAGCTTGAATGTAGACTTTTTTTAAATTTTGAGTAGTCGACAAAAGTCAGTGTCTGAATATCTAAAGGAATCACTGCATTATTAATGTCCATGAATATTGGGCGGTGATCACTATTTATTGCAGTATCAACAACAGCCCAAGAAGAGACGAGCAAGCTTGAGCTGGCGAATGATAAATCTAAAACCGATCTTGTGTTGCACCGTACAAAAGTGGCTGCTTTAGAGTTAAGACATGTATAATTGTTCGTGCACATCCAATTCCACAACAATTTACCCGATGAATCAGTGCGGTAACCCCAATAAACATGATGCGAATTAAAGTCACCTGCAAAGAGACAGTTTGCTTTACAGAAGCTCTGAATGATGTCCAGAGTACCTTCCTCTTGTACACCAGATGGAAAGTAGCTGTTGACAATGCTGAGAGGAGCACAACCTGGGAGTGCTAGTTCAAGCACTAAAATTTCGTAATCACTTGATATTGCCTGTGTTATAACCGGCAAGGGACGCACGGCGGCGTCCCGGTCTTGCGCGGTCGGCGTTCCGCATGGGCGCGAACGCTCTCCTGTGCGTTGCTTGGAGCGCTCATCGCGTTGCTGTCGGACGCAGTCTGCGTCCAGCGACGGACGCGGGACAGGTGGCGCGTTCCCGACAAGCTATAAAAAGGAGGGTGTCGGGAGTGCTCGGCGTTGTTGGGTTTTCCGACTTCTGGCCCACGGGTGGTGGTGCGTCTGGGCCCTCTGATGTAGAATAAAAGCTTCTCTGATGCCTCGTCACCGGAGCCTGGAGGCCGCCTCTCATTTGCACGGTCACATCAACTGGTTGGCGGCGGCGGGATAGTTCTGCTCTTTCCGGTTACCGGCGCTGGTGAGTGCTCGCTTTCCGTAGGGGTTCTACCAGGTGTTTTGGATAGGCGGTAACGTTTATCCAAAGGGGTAGATTGGTTGCTGCTTTGTGAAGGTTGGTGTTTATTAGGGTACCTTCACGGCAGCTTGAGATACGGAAGTCTGCACTGGGTGGCCATGGATTTGAGCAAACTGAGGAAACCGGATTTAGTGATGCTGTGCGAGGAGATGGGGATCGAGGTGGCGGCGTTACGCAGGAAGCCTCTTTTAATACAGGCCCTTGAGGATTCCGGCGCCGATGAGGAGGAGCTGTCCGAGTGCTGGGAGCTTATTCAGGAAAGGATGCAAAGGGAAAGCGAAGAGAAAGAGAGAGAGACTGTCAGGCGTAAAGAAGAAGCGGAAATCCAAATAAGGGAGATTGAGCGCTTGCGGCTTCAGCTTCAGATTGTCGAGGCGAAATGCGCTAGTAGTGTGAGAGAAGAAAATGCAGAGATTCAGGCAGACGCACGACTGAGGATGAGGGACCTCTTGCAGCCTTACAAGATGAGTGAGGACATTGCATTGTTCCTCGTAAATTTCGAACGAACTTGCGCGAGGGTAGGATTTGATCGTGCCACGTGGCCTCAAAAGCTCCTAACGGTGTTGCCCTGCGAGGCAGCGGACACTCTTGCGCGTTTGCCAGAAACAGACGCAGATGATTACAACAAGATAAAAGCGGCGCTCCTAAAGAAATTCCGGCTTTCTGCAGAAGCGTTTCGCCGCCGGTTTAGGGACGCTCAAAAGACTACGAGCGAAACATTTCAGGAGTTCGCGTTCAACATGAAGGCCGACTTGGTAGAGTGGCTGAAGGGAGAGGGCGTCTACGAGGATCGGGACAAGGTCGTGGATTTGATCTGCCTTGAACAGTTTTATGGGTCCATAGATGAGGAAATGCGGCTATGGATTCAGGATAGACCAGGGGAGAGAAACATTGAACGTGCGGCTGAGCTAGCTGATGAGTGCACAGTCCGTCGCCAGTCAGAGAAAGCCCGTGTTCGCCCATTCAGCAAACAGCCGCTAAAAGATCGCCCTGAACGTAAAGGCCCTTTCACCGTAAAGAATGCGACCGAGAACGAAGCAAAGGAAAACTCGGAGAAAGAAAAGAACTTTGAATCGAAAAAGCCACTGCTGTGTTTCCGGTGCCAAGAGCCAGGACACATAGCGGCTGGTTGTAGGAAACCGAAACTAGTATTTTCAGTTACGGGTAGTGACGATGAAAATATGCAGTTCTTGAGACCGTACCTTCGAGACTTAGTCGTAAACGGCAAAGATTGCAAGGTCCTTCGTGACTCTGGGGCGACAATGGACATTGTTCATCCTGATTACGTGGAAGCTACACATTTCACGGGTGAGTGTGCGTGGATAAGGCAGGTAGCACAGAACAGCATTTGCCTGCCTATCGCGAAGGTCACGATTGAGGGTCCGTTTGGAGTACTGGAGACTGAGGCGGCAGTATCTCCGAATCTACCGAAACAGTACCCGTACCTTTTTTCGAACAAGTCTGATATGCTTCTGAAAAAGAGAGGTCTCAGCTTCGGTGAATTCGTAGTACAGGCCATTACCCGTTCCAAGGCACGCGAGCTCGCCGCTGAGAGGGCTGGCGAAGGCGAGCAGCCACGAGCAGTGGATCCCTGTGAGCAAGCATCCACTAGTGCAGGTGAGGACGGAATTAGGTATGTAGCACCAGTGACACTGGGCGACAGTAGCGCTACAGACGCTCCTATACCGTTATCAGCAAAAGAGCCTGCATGCGACGTAGTGGAACGGGCATTTCCCCGTATCGTGCTACCACATTCTGAAAGTTCACTTGATCTCCTCAATGTCGACGAGGATACTCTAATGCGGAAAGCACCCATAGAGTTGGTGCCGCTAATCACAGAGCCTTTCAAACTCCCCGTAGATGTAGTAGGGCCTCTCCCCGTGATTAAATCAGACTATAAGTACCTTTTGACAATGGTCTTTCCAGCCATAAAGTTTCCCGAGGCTGTTCAACTGAGCGAAGTCAATGCCGGTCGGCCTGTGTTGAAGGCGCCTGAATTTGATCGCCCGTTTGTACTGCAGTGTGATGCTAGCTATAGGGGAACGGGAGACGTGCTTAGTCAAAACGACGCTGATGGAAACGAACACCCCGTGGAATTTGTGAGCAGAAAACTCAAAATTCGTGAGCAGGCCTACAGTGCATCCGAAAAAGAGTGTGCGCGCCTCGTTTGGGCAATACAGAAAATACAATGCTACCTGAATGGATCCAACATCGTGGTCCAGACAGATCATTGTCCCTTGACATGGCTGCGTAGCATGTCGTCGAGAAATGGAAGGCTGTTGCGGTGGAGTTTAGCGTTACAGGAGCATAGATTTGAGATCAAATACCGCAAAGGAAGAGAACGCTAACGCCGATGGCTTCAGCAGAGGATTTCCAAAGTACCAGCTAAAGGAAACGCAGTAAAGTGAAATATCTTTTTAGTCTTATGGCGGGCTGAAGTGCAGCTATTTAGCTTTGTGTGTGTGTGCGTAGGTTTTTATTATTGTTTTGCTTAGAGTTTGCTTGGCCATCACCATAGTGCAGACTTCTGTCTTTAAGTAAGGAGCCTTGCAGTAAATGCACCTGGTGAATCTCGGGAGAGCTGGGTGTTCTCAGTGTGGGTGTCCGGTATGAGAGCACACTTCCCCGCTAAAGTCAGGCAGGAGAGGAGCACAGCTAGGCCTACACGGTCTACATTATGACAAGAGGAACTTCACGAACTAGACACTGCGGTCTGTGCAGCGCTTCGTGCCACCTTCAACCAAGGGACCGATGGGTAGTGGCGAGCGGGACTTGCAGTTGTGGATGCTCCCGTGAGACCGAGTGGGTGGTGTTGTGCGGAATCGTCGTAAGCCAAGGTGTGCCACCGCAAGGCGGGATGTGCGTGCTTCTCTGTGGTGTGGTGTGCGTGCTTATATGTGGTGTGGTGGATCATCAGTGTGACGCCTACGGGAACGCACAACGGCCACTTCAGGGAGCAGCGCCACTGCAGCCCTTTCGTGACCTCTTCGGGCGGCGGACGGGCTGTTATAACCGGCAAGGGACGCACGGCGGCGTCCCGGTCTTGCGCGGTCGGCGTTCCGCATGGGCGCGAACGCTCTCCTGTGCGTTGCTTGGAGCGCTCATCGCGTTGCTGTCGGACGCAGTCTGCGTCCAGCGACGGACGCGGGACAGGTGGCGCGTTCCCGACAAGCTATAAAAAGGAGGGTGTCGGGAGTGCTCGGCGTTGTTGGGTTTTCCGACTTCTGGCCCACGGGTGGTGGTGCGTCTGGGCCCTCTGATGTAGAATAAAAGCTTCTCTGATGCCTCGTCACCGGAGCCTGGAGGCCGCCTCTCATTTGCACGGTCACATCACCTGATAAACCAGTTTCCCTCTATGGCAAAATTTTGTTGATATAAAAAATGCCAATCCTCCACCTCGTGTATTCCTGTCCAAACGCCAGTTGTCGTCGTCGTCGTCTTTGTGCCTTCATAGAACGCACGCGTCAATATTCTTCAGTAATGGTCACAAGGGAACTTCTAAACGACAACCAAGCATTAGAATGGATGGCAAATTTTTAAAAATGTAATCTGCAATTAAACAACTCGGCATATTTTTCGACCAACACTTTAAACTTTCAATCTCACGTTAGCGTACCTTACAAACAAAGCAGAAACTTCCACAGCCAAACTATTGACGTTTCTTGAACTCCATCACTCTACAACACCTGTGAAACATCGCTTATACAGACAGGTCATCCTCCCAGCCCTTACATATGCATCTCCGTGTTGGTGGCCCTCATATCCATCATCCTACCTCAAGCTAGAGTAACTTCTCTTCAACGATCCCTCCTAATAACACTTAGAGGTGCATTTTATACTACCCGTGTTTCATTACTTCAGATACGTGCTAACTGTCCACCGTTAACTCCAGAATTACACTGACTGAACGCTGAATATTCCTATTTACAGAAAAACACTTAACCCTTTACCACACAACGACATATCACACAAACCTAGTACAATATCCGCATAACACTGGACGCACCACCCCAGTGCGAAATATACATTCCCATTTCACAAGTTAACTCCCACTACAGCATCCAAATACACAACACGCAACGCAGTCCATATTTATACAGATGGGACATTTAAATCAAGCGCATCAGGTTCCGCTTTTGTAAATTTATGTCCTTTCAAATACCGACAGTCAAAAAATTTAAATTATAAGCAACCATGGCGCCTACACAACTGAGGTCATTGCAATAACTGAAGCATTGGCATATCTACCACACATAGGAAACCAGAAACCAATACACCTTTATACCGACTGCTTATCATTACTGTCCTCGCTCAACTCATTAAAAGATGTAGACACCCGGATTGTTCACATTAAACGAACATTCCAACAGTTACAGAACTCCAATTAGCCAAATACACTTATTCCACGTTCCTTGTCATAGTAAAGTATTCGGAAATGAATTGGCTGATATAGCTGCCTCATCCGCTGCCGTGCACGCTACAGTAAGAATATCTAAAATTTCGATTAAATCAATCCGCAGAAAACTACACAAAACAATGAAAATTATCTGGCACTATTACTAACAAGCAGTTGGTAAAGAAAGCTCTGCGTACAAATGGATCCCCAGTGTATTTACAATTCCAAACAGCTTTCCACCAAAAAAGCATATAACACAATTACTAACTGGCCACGGGCACTATCAATATTATCTATTCCGATTCAACATAACCACCACCTACTTCTGTAAATGTGGCTCAATATGCGCAAACGTGGACCACTATTTTAACTCATGTCCCCTGACCTCCCCAATAGTCACGCCTTTAAAAAATATCCCAACAGCAACGACATACTATCTTTACACTATCCTTCCATTATGCAAAACCTTTCAAAACGAGCCATCCTTGCCAAACTTGGTTTTCACATCACAACACTTACAACCATTATACATGACTCTCACACCACTGGGGATGCATTCGAGTCACCACAAACACACCAATAGCACTTCGAAATCTCACAAATGAAGCCATTTTTTCTATTAACAAGCATGATGCGCGACATCCACGTGGCATAAGCCAACCATGGCATGGTTCTTCCATACGTGTATGTCTGCAGCCATGACAATAGAGCACTTCTAATCATGTAAAATACAACCTAAGAACCACACTTCCACAAACCTACTGTCCAAAAGCTCACATTTTTCACTCCCTCGATCTAGCCTCACAAATAGCAGTTTCGCGTGGAACCACCAAACCCCATAGGCCCCTCAACCCTACGGAACATTCCCGCTGAAACATCAGATCTGACACATGTTGGCACAAGCTTCACTCGGTACCCTCGTGCCGACACTCCGTTTTATTCCTATCCTCCTAATCCCTTTTCTTTTCAGACAATTGTTCATTTTAAGAAAAGTGCTCTTCTTTGGGATATTTCCCCTCCTCATTTATTTTACTAATTGGCTTTAAGGCTGCTATACCTTCGGGTGGTGCGGGCACCCCCACATTTCTTAATTTTTTTTTTTTTGCAGTGGGGGACAGACTAGCACTAGTACCTGCAGACTGTTCACCTACGCAGCATCATAACGCGGGAAACAGGCCAATGTATGGACTATGCCACGTGGGTTCCTCAGTGGCGCCCTTGTGGCGGTATGAAAAGGCACAATGGCACGTTGTTAACTGCGAAATGTGTGATGAGCCGCCTCTGTAGCGCCGATAGTTTCGTAGGGCTGGTCCGGCCGAGAAATCGATTCTGAGTATGCCGTCGTAATCATAAAGTAATGAAAATTAGGCCCGACATTGGTGCCTATAACTGCAGACCAACTGGAAATCACGATTATAAATCTAGGTCAATTCTTTAGACAGGTTTGACACTTTGTGAGTTCGCCTATATTTTCGAAGACTAACATGAGCTATTTTTTTCTTTTTTGAGGTTTTTTAACATGGTAGAAATAAGCAAAAAATTTGAGGTTGATAGCATGGTTACTTTATTAGAAAAAAGTGGGACGTATATATGTCCCATTGGCGTATTCGTTGCCTCTTGAAAAGTGGAACAACACTGCCCCATTGTCCCATTTAGGTGACTTCCCGATTTCACTTGCGTGCATACTTAGAGTGAAAGGCACCAAAACAAGTGGGACATAGGGGCACCTTGCAAGTTCCACATGTGTACATTGTGTGGACCTCATTTGCAGTTTTTGAGCACCACCTGCACCTCCTCCGTGAGGCTCCTTTTTTCGGATTGTGTTGATGTCCGGTGAACCTGATTTCATCCGCGTTTCCAACGATCTTCTGTCGATTCTTCTGTCCTAGCTTGTTTTTTCGGAATGGCGCAGTTCTCGGGTATTGCCTGAAAGTACGTCCATTCGTCAGTTGTCTCCCCAGCACAAGACGAAACCATAAGTAACTTATGTCAGTATTGGCGCTGTGATGAACGCGTTGACAACAGAAGTGTGAAAGAGAAAGCAAACGATGCGGCACCAAGACTTCTTGGAACGTCTGTCAGCAGTGTAGGAATTTCGCTTTTGGTCAAACCTGTCAACTGCTTCCATCCACAGGTTGTAGTTTGTCACGGCTTTGGCGAATCGCAGCCACTGAAGAGCCATTGGTAAGCTTTCGTGACACTTCCACAGTTTGTTAGATTATGAAATTTCGACAATTTTGGTGTCGCGTCATTGAGTACTTGTGCCCTGTCCTTTGGCACGCCAAAGGTACACTCCTTTCTTTAGCTGATTGCTTCGTTTGAGTGTCTCAGGCAAAGGCTTCTTTTTTGTTCGGACGGTACCTGCAGCAAGGACGCCCCTCTCGACGAGTTTTCATCAGCCTGGTGCTCGTAATGTAATTATCAAAGAACAGCTGCGTTCCAGGCTTTACATTCTCAGAGAGGGAAAGCACGACATTCTCTGCAAGGCTTTGGTTGGCTGGTCGTGATGCATTATTTCCTTCATATACCTCAAATTGTAATAAATAGCCTGTCCTTGAGTCTGCCGTGCCCCAAAATTTATATCCGCGCTTTATGGGCTTCATTGGGAGGTACTGCTTTATGGTACATCTTCCCTTGAAAGGAATCATGCTCTCATCAATGGCCTGATGATGGCAAATGCTGCTTCTGAAACCTCCTGTTCAGCTTATTGATGAGGGGACGCAGTTTGCCAAGCCTGACGTAACCAACTTCCCCTTTCTTCTTTTCTTTGCTGTGGTCGTTCACACGAAGGGAGTTCATGATGTACTGGAAACGCTGGAAAGACATCACTTTGGCGATTTATTCGCAGTTGAAATGTGGATCGCGGTTCCAGTAATGGTAAAAGTCATGTCTTGGTGACTTACTCATCAGCAGAAGATATCCAAAATAAGCTTTCTGCTCATCTGCAGTGAGCACAGCCCACTTCGTTGTGTTCTTTTGCACACCAGCACGGTTAGTGGGCTCTAATATCATCTACATCACTTCTTCGCCAAAATACAACGCGAAACAATCTACTGCGCGTGGCACTGCGTCTTTGGTGAACTCGGTATCCCATAATTTTGGACTCCCGACTGAAATTCTTCGTTTACTTTCATCCCACTGTTCGCCAATTACTTCAGCCGCATCTGCCTCGAAATCGGGCTGCATTGAACCCTGGCTAGCTGTTTTTCTGTTTTTTGAAATTCTTTTTCGGCGTCTTTTTCGTTTGCCTGTTGATGGCTCAGGTTCGTCTTCGTCGACACTCGAGTCAAGTGGCGCGATCTCCGGCACGAAATCATCATCACTGCTTTCGGCTTCATCCTCGCTTGTGTCAGATTCGTCGGGCAGGCTGAAGAATAGCTCCAGTGCCTCCTCACGTGAAAGCGATTCCGCTGAAAGTGATAAACTGAGAAATATATCTCAACAACAGAAGCTTGGGTGAGTTAGGCCTAGAAAAACGTGCCTAAACATTTGGAGTATGCTGACATCGACTGCCGTAGCCCGCCTCCAAATACTTCGATTACGAAAATATTGGTACCAAAGCATGCGGCAAACATATATCTAGAGGCGCAAAAAAGTAAAGTCTTACCATTCATCCTGAACTCTCGGGAACCCAGTCCTACTACGGGCGCGAAAATTCTGAACACCGCGATCAAAACAAAACAAATTTCTAATAATCGTATCTCTAACGCCTCGTATGAAACCACTTCGAAACTGCCGCAAAAAGCATTACCAGCGTCCGATAATAGATGGAACCACAATCCTTTGGCGCCAAGTTTGACCAATTTTTGATACAGCGTTTTCTTCAAAGTAAAAATTGGGACGTTTCTGTCCCATTATCCCTCAAAGGGTCAAAGTATCCGTGAGGACCGGCGGCTCAGGAGAGCGCCTACAAGGCTACAAGGAAATCCATACGGATTTCTCAGAAACGAACGCTTCCTAGTTGCCGGACCAGGACGAATTTTTCGGCAACTAGGAAGCGTTCATTTCTGAGAAATCCGCATGGATTTCCTTGCAGCCTTGTGCTACAAATCCGGTGGATGCTAATTTTCCCTTTCATATCTAATCCTGTCACAAAGAAAGGCTTGCAAGGCCTTGAGCATTCTTCTGGAAGACGAGAAACATTTGACCGGCTCTACGGCAACAGGGGAGAGACCGCCAAGAGATGGCCTTGCGCTTGCAATGTCGGCGGCGTCTGTTTCTTGTGGCGGGCCCGAGGGAACCTTGTCCCGTCTCAAACACACTGAATAAGGCTTCAGGCTCGCCTCTAATATTTCGTAGGGTCAACCATAGGTGAAGGAACTGAAGTCATGGTTTCCCGTACGTGCTTTTGTGGCGGTGCTTCGCAGATGGATATACGCAAATTAGAGCTGCCCTTCAGGGAGCCTGGCTGGGCGTCCTTTTGTGCACATACTCGTTTCCTGTCCTGCAAGGCACCCCCCTTATTCTGTTCGCAGCCGCACAGGTGTCAGCTGCTTGTTCTAGGAACTTGCAGCGGTATCCAGTAATGGCTTTCCTGAAAAAAAGAAAGACTGCTGTCCACACATACAGGGCTGTATGAGTCCGTCGTCTTTCCTGCTAAGGAAAACGACCGCGTGTTTTTGTGCAGGTACTGTGGCTATAAGGAGTGCAGGAGTGAGTAGAAGAGAAAGTGAAGGAATATCATAGTGTCAGAGGTAAGCAACAAAGAATGGTTTTGGAAAGGAATGTGGGTCTGTCGACTTCTTTAGCATGACGTCTCTTGGGATTGTTTCCGTTCGTCTGAGGTATGCAGTGAGCATCACAGGTATGCAGATATGCATACAAAACAGACCGGGGGAGGGGGATTGTGAGATTGAACAAGCACACGCACGCACCCCCTTCCCCCCTCCCCCATACAAACACACGAAATCATCTTTGTCTCTGCAATGGGCAGTTGAGTCTGGGAACTGCTTGTGGAAATTTAGGAGGCTGTGGAACATTTCCCGAAGGATGACCTGAGTCGTTGGGATTAGTTACATGTGAAGGATCACATTTCATTTTGTCCACTTATGGGTTTACAGATTACATGTTCAATCGCTATACTAATGGGAAGGATGACCGCTACGCCTACAATCTCATCCGTTCTGACTCTATTCAACTATTCCAAAATATTCGGTATATTTAGAATATGCATAATTTGATTCCGTCAGCAAATCGAACAGAATGCTGCTCGACTCGTTCGAAATTTCAGAATTTTCGCACATGCGTAGGTTTTACACATGTTATTTCTCAGTTTTGAAGGTCGTGATGATGAAATAGCCATCTACTGTAGCACGTTTAGTTCTTCTCAAGTCAAATCGTCGCTTATCAGTCGAAGACGCCGGCAACCAAATGCACCTGTAAAATTCTGGCAAAGACACACTGAAAATACTTACATTATAAGATGGCCATAACATATATATTAACTGTCCATATTGCATCCCAGCTCCCTGTCTGTTCATTTTTCCTTTTATTTTTTTCTTTTGAGTACATCCTTGGAAAAGAAGTTTCACTAGGAATTAACTGCATTTCCACAACTTGAGATGGTTCAGCGCCTGTATGATACGTTTGAACCTGATTAGTTCTCGTAATTTCCCAAAGGATTTCTATAAGTGCTTCGACGTGCCCCAAATGTGCACCTCCACTTCATGACGAAAGTTTAGATCTGAAAGAATCTATAAGATACGCTCGGTGATCAGGCAGTCTAGGCTCCGGGTTAAGCAGACAGTGATAGGGGCTATAAATCATGATCTATCAACTAAAGCACATTGGCAGTAATTTGTCGAAGTGCATAGCATCCTCGACAGATCTAAAGTCAGTGTGCGAAACTGAAATATTCCAAAAGAATTTCATAACAAATACTTTATTGACTTGGTACAAGTTACGGCGCAGAACACAATATCCACCTCCAACTGCTCTACCGATATTGATGTAGTGTAGCAACGACTTGGATCGACTCAGAACTGCCACGGCAGGTATAGGGAGGTTGCACGAACAGTGGCGACGCTATGCACTCTGGGTAGGTAGCCATTTTTTTGCTAGAGGCGACCGGCGAGTGCAGTCGTTTTCGTAGCGTCGCCACTGCCTAGAGACGTAATGGTGCACTGCGTAATTGTAGGCTGCAATAATTACAGCCAGAGCAGGGCGAAGAAGCTAAAGCGCAATACGAAAGACTGCAGTTTCTTGAAAATCCCAAAGGTGCGCCTACACGAGTGCGGGAAGGCGAAGGAGCTGTCGAAGCGTCGCCGACGTGACTGGCTATCGCGCATCAACAGACGCGGCATTCAAGAAGCATATCCAACAACTATTTCGTCTGTTCTCGCCACTTCGTGTCAGGTACGTGAACACTCTAATGACGAATCAGTACACCGTTTATCATTTAAGCCAGCGGTTTATTTTAAAGAAAAGCGCCACGCTCTACAACTTGGACAGGCTGAGCATGTGCTGGCGCCGAGTGCATTTGCAGTGCAGGAATGTTTCGTGCTCGTTATGCAATTTCGTAAAACCCTCGTATTTTATGACTTCCTAGGTCGACTGTCGCACCCGTTCGACGACTGCAACCCCGACTCGACGCCGTCGGTGAGCCTATAGTTACGGGTTTCCGTCGCCAAGCGTGTCCCGCTACCACCGGCGCAAGGAACGCTCACAACGCACAGGTAAACAAGCTTGAGCTCGTGTTTGCACGCGGTTTCGCGCTATGCGTATGTTTCGGAAATTCTGAAAGCCTTGTCATTTCCCTTCATAGGTGATGGGGTTCCACACCACGCCGACGAACCTGACGATGGTGACGAACCTCGTCCAATGAGGGCCTCACCTACACACAGTGCAGAAATCGGAGCGACCCCTTTCACACTTGGTACGCCAATTTATAATTTGCCCACATTGAAAGAACGTGCACTATTTTTGTGATTTTTATTGCTACAGTGCTATTTGTATGCCAGAAGCAAGTGTGAAAGTAGTGATGTGAAAAAACATAACTTTTTTTTCTTTGTATCTTTATCAGAAGCTACCTGCCAGACTGAACTCTATGGAAGCAAAATTGACCACATGCAGGCACGTATCTCCAGACTGGAAGGGGAGCTTAAAGAAGCGAAGGCTGCAGCTTCATCGGCAAGCTTTGCCAAGGAGGCCTTGCAAGGCAGTGACGACAAGGTCACATTTTACACAGGACTGCCCTCATTTGTTATGCTTATGTCACTGTTTCAGCAAGTAAAGAGCCACATGTCACACACAGGAAGAAATACATTAACGCAATTTCAGGAAATGGTATTATTTCTGATGAACTTGCGGCTTGGGTGCCAATTTCAGGATTCAGCATACCGCTTTGATGTTTCGCTGTCAACAGCATCAAGAATATTTGAGAAATGCTTCGATTTGTTTGTTGACAGAATCGGACCCCTTGTTCGTTGGCCAGAGAAGGAACAAATAATGAAAACGATGGCTGTGGCCTTTGTAGACTGCTTTGGCCTCAAGGTTCGCGTCATACTTGATTGTTTTGAAGTTGCTATTGACCACCCGAGCTCGTACTTGCCTCGTGCTGAGACGTGGTCTCATTACAAGCATCGTGACTGTGGTATCGCGGCCGACGGCCGATACCGGAGCGGCCTCCGCACACGAGCCACCACTGCAGGCTAACCAACAACCTTTATTGATGATGTGCACATGTATATATACAGATGGTAACAGATGGCAGCACCATCTGTCGTGGCGGAATGTAATTACAATACAACATATTCCCTTCCTTATTTCAGGTGTATGGGTTAGTGGGTTATTCAGGTTAGTACTGTTAGCAAACACGTGTGAGAGATATGTACAGAAGGTTTCAAACATATTCACTTAATCCTTGTGCACAACAATACAAGAAAAAAAAAATTACCGCCCAAGCACTCCGTACAAATGGTTAACCAGCGAAGCTGAAATTTGCGGCGCCGGTGTTTAGCAGTGGGTTCAACCCGACATAGACGTCGCAGCCGAAGCCAAAGGCGCGCTGGAGAAACTCTCGCTGAAAGCGGGCGTTCGCCCCGCGAACGCGCTCCCGCAATCATCACGTCGACGCTGTCCTGCCCGCAACGCTGCTTCGGCGCGCCGTCGTTGCAAGCGTTTCACATCGCGAGCTAACATCCGTGGCTTACCCATGTGGAAGCTCGCAGTCGAAGCTGATGCGCGCGTGCTCGGTGCCACGGCTGCGACGGGATGGACGACGTCACTCACGGGCCAGCCAATGGCACGCGCGCTTTGGTACGGCACAGAGAACGACGTCACTGGAAGGCGCAGCCAATGGAGACCGCGCGCGGTCTACGGACGAGCAGTTTTTCGTTTCTCCTAGCCATAAACAGCTTTCGCTGTAATAATTTCCCAACCGGTTTGAAATCACGAAACAAAAGCCTGACTATACATAGTCTAGCTATCTGTTAGGTGGCCGTCTTGCTCTAGGTGGTTGCACCCGACGCGCTGGTGGCTCGTACGGCGAACCAGAGGCAGCTTGCACTTCCTCCTGACCTGGCACTTGTTGCAAAGTCACTGCAGAACTGTGCTCTCCTGGCGGTTTCGCCAAAGGGATGTATGCGAAAATGGGTATGGCACAACATGACCGCACTGACAAACATAAATGGCAGGTCATAACATGAAAATCATGACATGCATGTCGTGAGTGACATGATTTACATGCGACGGTCTTGGTGCTCTCCTGGCCGTTTCGTTAATGGGATGTATACGAAAATTAGTATGCCACAACATGACTGCATGACGAACATGACTGACAGGTCACAACATGAAAATCATGATGTTCATATAATGGGCGACATGATTTACATGCCACGCGTTTCCTTAACGGGAGGAATACGAAAGTTGGCATGCCACAACATGACTGCATCATGAACGTAAATGACAGGTCATAATATGAAGATCATGATATGCATACCATGAGTGGCATGATTTACATGTCACGGTCTTAGTGCTCTCCTGGCTGTTTCGCTAAAGGGATGTATGCGAAAACTGGTATGGCACAACCTGACGGCCTGACGAATATAAATGGCAGTTCATAACATGAGAAGCCTGACATGCATGTCATGAGCGGCATGATTTACATGTCACGGTCTTCGTTCTCTTCGGGCCATTTCGTTGATGGGATGTATACGAAAATTGGTATGCCAGAACATGACTGCATGGCGAACATAAATGACAGGTC
>CM023484.1:6214794-6253512 GCA_013339685.2 Hyalomma asiaticum | reverse complement strand
ATTATGTTGCATTTTAACGAGCTTCAAGTGTATATTGACATAGCTTAGGCTCTGCTTACAATTACACCGATGAGTTCACAATTGCACATTTGCATAACACATCTCAAAAAACATCAAACAGTTATCTCCCAGTAAAGGACTCGTGAAAAAACAAGAGACCTTTGAATATCAACACCAGGCATGGTGCACTGTCTGCTGGGGAGCAGCTACAGATATGTTAATATGAGACTTAGGACTTTATTGTGACTAAGTTTCAATGCATACACCCCGTGTATGCATTGTTCTTTAAGGTAGCTTGAGCAAGCGTGTCAGAAGATTTTCAGGATGCTAACATTTAAGCACTTATTCTAATGTCAGAGATCTGTCAGCACAAAGAAACTTTGGCTGGTTGGAAAGCGAGCAGCATACGAACTGGAGCCATGCAGCGAGTGCAGGCAACTTCATTTGGATATCATAAAGCTGCAAGCCGAATATGGCCAGCTGCGAGGCTTGAATATGAGACTGCAGGAGCAGCTGCTCAACAGCCTCTCCCGAACAGGTACGTGCTGTCAGACCAAACTTCTTTTTTTGTATACGCTTTGCACGCACACACCTTTAAATGTGCATACTACTACCATAGAGCAGGCAGTTGTTCCGGCCATTGTGTAGCAAGGTTCGATGATAAATGTATTAGCACGGCTGCCTTAGTGCTTGCAAATAGTGCGCCACTGTTGAAAGTAGGCATGTTCTTCCTGCGAAATATATATGGTGCATGTTACTGTTTACAGGATTGCTATTTTGCTTATTTATTTGTTTGCTATTGTACAATTCCTTGAGTACCGTCCATTTAACTAACAAAGCATCTGGCTCCTTAAAGTGTTGTTCTTTTGCTTGTCATATTTTTACTTCAAGCTAACCTATAGTCATTGTAGCATAAACTTTGCTTTCTTTTGGAGGGCTTGTGGCACACGTTGATCATGTGTATTTCTGCCTCTACAAATTTTCTAAACAAACATGTTCTATGCTACCTTCTCCATCGTCATTTCTTGCCCGCTTTTGCCAGCGTGCCTGATTCAGCCATGGTGTATCATTGTAATGTGGCTATGTGAAGGAAACTGGTAGCTCATCGGCCTGGTAAAGGGGTCTGTTTTGCAAAGAGCATAACAGCTGACACTCGCGTGTGTTCTTTTTTTAATATACTTCAGTTGGAAGCACTAGTCCTGTGCACTCATGCACACTTCTTTTCTACACTTTTACTTTTTTTCTTTACAATTATATGCTTTGCCCAAGAAAACGTTTTGCTAAAACGTGTTTTGTTGGTTATATAAGCATGAGCAAATTTTTATATCTGTGGCATGTTATATGTCAAACAGAAGTTTCTGAGTGTAAACATCTAGCTCAATATAATCGGAATGGCATCACTTCTATATGTTCCACTAATATTGTGTGGCGGTTGCTTTTGGTTTTTAATTCAGTTGCACCTGCTAAATGTTTGAAATGCATTGTGATGCGTGTACTTTTTAGTTGGAAATTGCTTGGCAGTGACAGCATTTAGGAGAGGAGTGGCTCATGTGTGACACGAAGTTCTTTGTGGAGCATACAAGCAAGTTGTGCAGCTGCGTGAACGCTTCTTGTCTAAATCCTGTCACAGAGATGCAGTTACTGTAATAGATTTGTGCACTAAGATTAGTAGGTTGGTACGTTGTTAGTGCACTATTCCTGTGATAGATTCGTGCACCTTTAGTGCACTAAGTTGACAGTACATGAGACAAACAGCTCAGGCCACACAGGTGTAGCAGCGCAAGCATGCTCAGTGGAAATGTGATTGACTTGAAAAAGTTAATTATGTAGCAGCACAGCAAGAATGTACTCATGAGGATGGATGACATAACTGCCTGTTTTCCCTGAAGCCTTTATGACATGCAGCAGGTAGGCACTTAAACCTTCAAAATGGTACGTATTTGGGCTGGTTGGTATCCATTATCCTTGGTGGTAGCCATTACACTCGGTATATAAAAAAACCTTGTAGCTTCAGTCTTTGTTTACTGCATAGTAAACCGAGCACACACACCATGAAGCAGACGTGCCTTCACGGCGGCTGAAAACTTGTGTTTCTCCATGGTGCATTTACGAGGTGTCTCTGAGGGGTTGCATTCATGTGCTGCGTCTTGGCAGAACATGGCACAAACACACATCATGGCTAGCTGTCCACCTCTGCGCAGCACGTTGTGTATACGACTCTATTGTAAAAAAAAATTGTACAATATGTTTCACAGTGCCTTTCATTTTGCCATTCCACCAAGTAGACACTCTTGACCATTACGCTTTCCGTTGTGATAAAAAATGGCAGATCCCCCGTGCAGGTGGGAATTTCCTTAAATGCGAAGCACGCATCAGGAACGTAAAATGGATTTACATTGTTGTCTCGTTACACCGAGTTTGGTACATATGAAGTTAACGAAACGGCCGCAAGACCACCATGACTGTGGCATGTAAACCATGCCGCTCATACACGCATGTCATGACTTTAGCGTTATGACCTATCATTTACGTTCGTCATGCAGTCGTGCTGTGCCATAGCACTTTTGGTACACATCCCATTAACGAAACCAGTGGAATGTAGATAATGCCGCTCATGACATGCATGTCATGCTTTGATGTTATGACCTGTCATTTATATTCGTCATGCAGTCATGTTGTTGCATACCAATTTTCCCATACATCCCACTAACGAAACAGCCAAGAGAGCAACAAGACCATGGCATGTAAATCATGTCGCTCATGACGTGTATGTCATGATTTTCATGTTATGACCTGTCATTTACGTTTGTCGGTGCAGTCATGTTGAGCCATGCCAATTTTCATATACGTCCCATTAACGAAACGAGTGGCATGTAAATCATGTCGCTCGTGACATGCATGTCGCGATTTTCATGTTATGACCTGTCATTTATGTTCGCCATGCAGTCATGTTGTGGCATACCAATCTTCGTATACATCCCATCAACGAAACGGCCAGAAGAGAACCAAGACCGTGACATGTAAATCATGCCGCTCATGACAATCATGTCAGGCTTCTCATGTTATGAACTGCCATTTATATTCGTCAGGCCGTGCCATACCAGTTTTCGCATACATCCCTTTAGCGAAACACCCAGGAGAGCACTAAGACCGTGGCATGTAAATCATGCCACTCATGGTATGCATATCATGATTTTCATGTTATGACCTGTCATTTACGTTCATGACGCAGTCATGTTGTGGCATGCCAACTTTCGTATTCCTCCCGTTAACGAAACGCGTGGCATGTAAATCATGTCGCCCATTACATGAACATCATGATTTTCATGTTGTGACCTGTCAGTCATGTTCGTCATGCAGTCATGTTGTGGCATACTAATTTTCGTATACATCCCATTAACGAAACGGCCAGCAGCACCAAGACCGTCGCATGTAAATCATGTCACTCACGACATGCATATCATGATTTTCATGTTATGACCTGCCATTTATGTTTGTCAGTGCGGTCATGTTATGCCATACCCATTTTCGCATACATCCCTTTGGCGAAACCGCCAGGAGAGCACAGTTCTGCAGTGACTTTGCAACAAGTGCCAGGTCAGGAGGAAGTGCAAGCTGCCTCTGGTTCGCCGTACGAGCCACCAGCACGTCGGGTGCAACCACCTAGAGCAAGACGGCCACCTAACAGATATCTAGACTATGTATAGTCAGTCTTTTGTTTCGTGATTTCTAACCGGTTGGGAAATTATTACAGCGAAGGCTGTTTATGGCTAGGAGAAACGAAAAACCGCTCGTCCGTAGACCGCGCGCGGTCTCCATTGGCTGCGCCTTCCAGTGACGTCGTTCTCTGTGCCGTACCAAAGCGCGCGTGCCATTGGCTGGCCCGTGAGTGACGTCGTCCATCCCGTCGCAGCCGTGGCACCGAGCACGCGCGCATCAGCTTCGACTGCGAGCTTCCACATGGTTCAGCCACGGATGTTAGCTCGCGATGTGAAACGCTTGCAAGGACGGGGCGCCGAAGAAGCAGAGTTGCGGGCAGAACAGCGTCGACGTGATGATTGCGGGAGCGCGTTCGCGGGGCGAACGCCCGCTTTCAGCGAGAGTTTCTCCAGCGGCACTTTGGCTTCGGCTGCGACGTCTATGTCGGGTTGAACCCACTGCTAAACACCGGCGCCGCAAATTTCAGCTTCGCTGGTTAACCATTTGTACGGAGTGCTTGGGCGGTAATTTTTTAAGTGCGAATGCACTTTATAAGCGACCCTGAATCCGCCGTCCCATAGCAACGGCGCGAGGAGCGGAGAGGAGCGTCTGTAGCAACGGCGCAGCGACGTCACACCCCACGTGACTGCGCGCGCTCCGCCTCCTCACCGCGGTTTGCGCGGGCGCACCGCTCTCCGCCGCGTGACGTCACGGCGCGCTGTGCAGCTGGCGCCTCCGCGCCGTGGCTGAGCGCGCCGTGACGTCTCTCGAGTTTCCCACCACGATCAACGGTGGCTCCATAGACTTGGCGTTCAGTAGGAACTGTACGGTCCGCGCCGTCTTGCCGGATCCGCTCACCGTACATTTCTCGGATCACAAAGCGCTGGTACTAACCGTGAGCTATAACGATAACACCAATAGGCGCTGATCTGTAGTGACGTGTGTAGAGTGTGTGTGTGTGTGACGTGCTCGGCGATGTGTGCATTTATGCATCTACGAAATTGCGAGGTGTAAATAAATAATACTTCGTGTATAAATGTGTGTGTGTGTACAATGCATCATGACAACACTTTAAATTCACTAATTACACTTTAATCATAACTTTACTCCCCCTCATAGCATCACCCCGTGCATTCGCACTTAACCATGTTCACCCTCGGGGAAATGCTTTCTTTTTTTCTTGTATTGTTGTGCATAAGGTTTAAGTGAATATGTTGGAAACCTTCTGTACATATCTCTCACAAGTGTTCGCTAACTGTACTAACCTGAGTAACCTACTAACCCATACACCTGAAATAAGGAAGGGAATATGTTGTATTGGAATTACATTCCGCCACGACAGATGGCGCTGCCATCTGTATATACACATGTGCACATCATCAATAAAGGTTGTTGGTTAGCCTGCAGTGGTGGCTCGTGTGCGGAGGCCGCTCCGGTATCGGCCGTCGGCCGCGATACCACAGTTACGATGCTTGTAATGAGACCACGTCTCAGCACGAGGCAAGTACGAGCTCGGATGGTCAATAGCAACTTCAAAACAATAAAGTATTACGCGAACCTTGAGGCCAAAGCTGTCTACAAAGGCCACAGGCATCGTTTTCATTAATTGTTCCTTCTCTGGCCAACGAACAAGGGGTCCGATTCTGTCAACAAACAAATCGAACCATTTCTCAAATATTCTTGATGCTGTTGACAGCGAAACATCAAGGCGGTATGCTTAATCCTGAAATTGGCACCCAAGCCGCAACCTCATCAGAAATAATACAATTTCCTGAAATTGCGTTAATGTATTTCGTCCTGTGTGTGACATGTGGCTCTTTACTTGCTGAAACAGTAACATAAGCATAACAAATGAGGGCAGTCCTGTGCAAAATGTGACCTTGTCGTCTCTGCCTTGCAAGGCCTCCTTGGTAAAGCTTGCCGATGAAGCTGCAGCCTTCGCTTCTTTAAGCTCCCCTTCCAGTCTGGAGATACGTGCCTGCATGTGGTCAATTTTAGTTCCGCAGAGTTCAGTCTGGCAGGTAGCTTCTGATAAAGATACAAAGAAAAAAAGTTGTGTTTTAAATGCGAAGCATTTCTTAGCGAACATCGGCGAGTTTGAGCGTATCTATCTATCTATCTATCTATCTATCTATCTATCTATCTATCTATCTATCTATCTATCTATCTATCTATCTATCTATCTAGCCGCCTACGATTTTGTGCTCTCCTGGCCGTTTCGCTAGTCGGATGTTTACGAAACTTGGTATGCCACATTATGACTAGATGACGAACATAAATGACAGGTCACAACATGAAAATCACCATATGCATGTCATGAGCGGCATGATTTACATGCCACGGTGTTGGTGCTCTCCTGGCCGTTTCGCTAATGGGATGTATGCGAAAATTGGTACGGCACAACATGACTCCCTGACGAACGTAAATGATAGGTCATAACATGAAAATCATGATATACATGTCATGAGCGGCATGATTTACATGTCACAGTCTTGGTGCTCTCCTGGTCGTCTCGTTAATGGAATATATACAAAAATTGGTATGCCACAATATGACTGCATGGCGAACATAAATGGCAGGCCATAATATGAAAATCATGACATGCATGCCATGAGTGACATGATTTACATGCCACGCGTTTCGTTAATGGGACGTATACGTAAATTGGCATGCCACAACATGACTGCATCACAAACATAAATAACAGGTCATAACACGAAAATCACGATATGCATGCCATGAGTGACATGATTTACATGCGACCGTCTTGGTGCTCTGCTGGCCGTTTGGTTAATGCGATGTATACGAAAATTGGTATGCCACAACATGACTGCATGACGAACATAAATGACAGGTCATAACATGAAAAGCATAACATGCATGTCATGGGCGGCATGATTTACATGGCAGGCGTTTCGTTAATGGGATGTATACTAAAATTGCTATGGCACAACACGACAGCATGACGAACGTAAATGACAGGTCATAGCACTAGAATCATGACACGCGTGTCATGACCGGCATGATTTACATGCCATGGTACTGGCGCTATACTGCCGTTTCGCTAATGGGATGTATGGGCTCCTTCTACTGACCAGAGGGCGCTACGTAGCTCTCGTCGGACGGCTCAGTACAGCTGACATTGGCCGCTTGGGTCGCATGTATGAGACGCGCGCGCACGGTGGTAACCGAGGCGACAGCTACGCGCGCGTTCCATCGCTGCTTTCTGGGCGTGCTGCGAACCACACGAACGCTCGCGGCGTCGCCCTTTGGAACAGTTTGCTGCAGGTTTGGAGCGCGCGTCTCAAAGGAAATGAAACGAAAGAAGGTGGGACGGGCGGTCGCCGCTGCTATAGAGTTGGAGACGCGCATCGCGTTCGCCTATTTTCCTGTTACAGTCTGCCCAATTTTGCTTCTTTCCGCTAGGCAGTGCATTCTGGCGCTGATGTCGCACACGGAATACTCGACTGCACGGAGCCTATACGAAAATTGATCTGGCACAACATGACTGCATCACAAACATAAATGACAGGTCATAACAAGAAAATCATGAGTGACATGATTTACATGCGACGGTCTTGGTGCTCTCCTGGCAGTTTCGTCTGTGGGATGTATACATATACGTTAATGGGATGTATGGGCTATTGGGATGCATACGAAAATTGGTTTGGCACAACATGACTGCATGACGATCATAAATGGCAGGTCATAACATGAAAATCGTGACATGCATGTCATTAGCGGCCTGATCTACATGCCACTCGTTTCCTTAAAGGGATGTATACCAAAATTGCTATGGCACAACACGACTGCATGACGAACGTAAATGACAAGTCATAACATTAGAATCATGACATGCGTGTATGAGCGGCATGGTTTACATGCTACACTCTTGGTGCTCTTGCGGCCGATTCGTTAACTTCATATTGACGCGTGCATTCAGCGAAGAAAACAAAGACGATGAGGGATTTTAGCGCGTTCCTTCTAGTGGGGCACGTGCACAGCGGGGTTAGAAGAAGAAGACGTTTTTGGAATAGAGCTCCAACAAGCTGTCCTGCGTTTCTTGTCTGTTTCTTGTCGTGCTGTAACGCGACACTGGTGGAAGTGCTGGGTACGGAAACCTGCCTGATGCTCCAGACTCCATCGAGAAGCCGCTCATCTAGCCCAGACCTATCGTCTCCGACTACAACTCCCGTGCATCGCTTCAGTCGGCGCTTGCTGGGCCTTGCTCCGGAACTCGCACCCTTACAGCAACACTCTTCGGGACATCGCCCACATCTGCCAATGGCTAACGCCAGCCCGACACAGGCTCCTACGGGGACCTTTGCGCCGCTTCCATCACAGGTGACGCTTCATCAACCGCTTGTCCCCGACCGCTTTCGCGGTGGCGCGCACGAAGATGTAGAAGATTGGCTTGACCACTACGAACGAGTCGCCAAGATCAATCAGTGGTCGGCTCAAGAAAAGCTCTCCCGTGCGTATTTCGCCCTTGAGGACAGCGCCCGCACATGGTTTGAGAACCGCGAGGCCACCATATCCACATGGAATGAATTGCGAGAGCAACTCATTGACGCTTTTGCAAGTATCGATCGACGGGACCGGGCCCAGCAGTTACTTGAATTGCGTATTCAAAAGCCGAATGAAAGTGTAGCCATGTTCGCTGAGGACATGGCCCGTCTGTGTCGCAGGGCTGACCCGAACATGCCGGAGGATAAGAAGTTGCGCTACCTCATGCGCGGGGTGAATGAACAATTATTCGCCGGACTTGTACGCAATGCACCAAACACCGTGGCTGATTTTATAAAGGAAGCCACAGCTATCGAACGAGCGCTGCACCAGCGTTGCCGACAGTATGATCGCTTATGCACCAGCACCCCGACCAATGCCGCCGCCATGACTGTGGATAATCAATGTTCCCTGCGTGATCTCATTAGGGAGATCGTCCGAGAAGAGTTGCAGAAACTCTGCACTCCGATGACGGGCGCACCTGTGGCATCAGTCGCCCAAGCAGTACGGGACGAGATCAGGCAAGCGTTCTCGACAGTGGACTATGGTCAAGAGCACCACCCCATGACATACGCCGCCGCTGTCCGGAGTCCACCAACCGTCACGCCGTACTGCCAGCCACCGATGGCGCCTCCGCCGCAACCGCATGAAGACGCTGAGACGCCGATGTCGCCATACCAACCGCCATTCGCTACGCCTTGGTCGCCACCACAGGAGGAACCTTCGGGACGCCCGCAGTTTCGAAAAACTGACGCATGGCGCACTACCAATCGCCGGCCACTGTTTCAACTGTGGCGTCGCCGGCCATGTTGCTCGCTATTGTTGGTACCGCGACGCATCACACCGACCACTTAGGTACGACGCACATCGCCGCACCCAGGATGACTACATGACACGCCGAGACGATGCCGCTTTTTCAGGAGCCCCAGTAGCCCGCTCCCCCAACGTCGAGTCTATGCCGAATAACCAGACCGACTTCGGCCGCCGGTCACGCTCACCGTCTCCCGTTCCTTCGTCGTCGCCCAGTCGGCGTACTTACGCGGAGCTCCGGGGACGAAGGTCGCCTAGCCCACGCCGGGGAAACTAAAGGCGGCGACCTCTGGGGGCAAGGTTGCAGGCCAGCCGCAAGACGATAAAAAGCCCCCCATTCTGCCGCTTCAAGACGCCGCGACGCCGACAAGCCACACCTCAGACGAAATTGTGAGCGCTGACCTTACTGTTTTTGTTGATGGCCAGCAAGTAACAGCCTTGGTGGACACAGGTGCCGATTTTTCCATAATGAGTCAAAACCTCGCCATTCGTCTCAAGAAAGTGAAAACGCCGTGGACGGGACCCCTTATAAGGACTGCAGGCGGCCAGTTATTGATGCCTGTCGGAAGATGTACAGCGAGAATCGGCATAGAAGATTCTTCTTTCGTGGCCACATTTATAGTCCTTTCGACGTGTTGTAAAGACTTAATTATAGGGATGGACTTTCTAAGAGAGCATGGTGCGGTCATCAGCATTCCAGACAGTGTGGTGTCATTTCAACAAAGCCCCGATTTAAACGATTACTTATCACCGCAACGCAACTCGTTGCGCCTGAGTGATGATGACGTGGTCGTACCGCCGATGTCATGTGCACTTGTTTCCGTGGTGTGCGACGTACCATTTGATGGTGAAAGCGTGGCAGACCAAATACGCTCGCTGCTGTTTACTCACGGCATTTCAGTTGCGCGAGGCATCGTCAGTGTCACTGCTGGGCGGACAAATTTATTGTTAACTAATTTTAGTGCTGAGCGCCGGCGCCTTCCAAAAGGCACGGCAGTCGCTTATTTTGATGATGTCGCAGATGTCGGAGAAGCCTCCTTATCGGTACTTGACGAAGCACCCAAACCAAGTTCAGTACCCGTTCTTGACGTCAGCAACACACTGCCACAGGACGAGCGGAAGAGGCTTCTCGAACTGCTAGCGGAGTTCCAGGACTGCTTCGCATCGGCATCCAAAGTCGGCCGGACGCCCCTGACCCAACACAGAATAATTACCGAGGATACAGCCAGACCAATTCGTCAGAACCCTTATCGTGTGGCTGCGAAAGAACGTGAGGCGATACAACAGCAAGTAGCTAAAATGCTTGAGGATGACGTCATCCAGCCTTCAAAAAGCCCCTGGTCATCGCCTGTAGTTCTGGTCAAAAAGAAGGACGGCAGCCTGCGCTTTCGTTTTGATTATCGAAAGCTTAATCAGGTGACCAAGAAAGATGTGTATCCGCTCCCTCGTATCGATGACTCACTCGATAGACTTCGAAACGCCCGTTACTTCTCTTCAATGGATTTGAAGAGCGGATACTGGCAAATTGAGGTGGACCCGAGAGACCGCGAAAAGACCGCTTTCGTGACACCGGATGGACTATACGAATTTAAGGTCCTCCCCTTCGGCTTATGCTCAGCGCCCGCGACGTTTCAAAGACTTATGGATACTGTTCTTTCGGGCTTGAAGTGGAAGACATGCCTGGTGTATCTGGACGACGTTATAGTGTTCTCGGCGACCTTTCACGAGCACCTTGAACGGCTCAAAGCGGTTTTACAAGCCATACGGTTCGCTGGTCTCACACTCAAGCCAGAAAAGTGCCACTTTTGCTTTCAAGAACTGCAGTTTCTCGGTCACGTTGTCAGTCAAGCAGGCGTTCGCCCGGATCCCGACAAAGTCGCCGCTGTTGCCAACTTTCCTGTGCCGACTGACAAGAAGGCTGTTCGACACTTTCTTGGCCTCTGTTCTTATTATCGACGGTTCGTCGCAGACTTCGCACGTATTGCGTCTCCGCTAACTCAGCTCACGAGAGACGACGTTGCGTTTGTGTGGAATAACGAACAGGAAACTGCTTTCAATGATCTCCGCCAACGTCTACAAACGCCGCCAGTGCTTGCCCATTTCGACGAGACAGCCCCTACGATGCTACACACCGATGCCAGCAATGTAGGCCTGGGAGCTGTGCTTGTGCAGTGGCAAGATCATACGGAAAGAGTCATCGCCTATGCAAGCCGCACACTGACGCGAGCAGAGGCTAACTACTCAACAACCGAGAAAGAATGTCTCGCAGTAGTATGGGCGATTATGAAATTCCGTCCGTATTTGTACGGCCGTCCCTTCAAGGTCATTAGCGACCACCATTCCCTGTGCTGGTTGACACGCCTTAAAGATCCTAACGGACGTCTAGCGCGTTGGAGTCTGAGGCTCCAATAGTATGATCTCACAGTCGTCCACAAGTCGGGGAAGCGCCATACGGACGCGGACTGCTTGTCCCGATCGCCGTTAGGATCGGCTGCTCTGCCAGATGATGACGAGACAGCATTTCTTGGTGTTCTGGACACGTCCGCCATTGCGCAGCAGCAACGTGAGGACCCAGAGTTGCTTGAACTAATTCATTACTTGAAAGGAAAATCTCCGAAGGCGCCCAAGATTTTCGCGAGGCTGTTGTCGTCGTTTTGTTTAAGAAGCGAAGTTCTCTACAAAAGGAACTTTTCATCGATCGGTGCCACCTATTTGCTCGTCGTTCCTACCGCTCTTCGTCCTGAAGTACTGCGAGCATGTCACAACGAAGCGACTTCAGGTCACCTAGGCTACACGCGAACCTTGGCCAGAGTGCAGCAAAGGTACTACTGGCCCAGACTCAACGCTGCCGTGAAACACCACGTACGCGCATGTCTCGATTGTCAGCGGCGCAAGTCTCCTCCGACTAAGCCAGCCGGCCTGCTGCAACCCGTGCAGGTCCCACGAACACCATTTGACCAGATTGGAATGGATATTTTGGGTCCGCTTCCAACATCTACCACAGGGAATCCCTGGGTTATCGTCGCGACCGATTACCTGACGCGTTATGCGGAAACGAAGGCCATTCCGAGAGGTACAGCAGCGGAGGTGGCACAGTTTTTCATCGAGAACATTGTACTAAGACATGGCGCACCTACGATAGTGATAACAGATCGAGGAACTGCATTCACGGCGGCTCTGTTAGACCACGTTCTGGCGCTCAGTGGGAAGGCTCATCGCAAAACAACCGCATACCACCCACAAACCAATGGGCTCACAGAGCGCCTAAACAAAACGCTTGAGGACATGCTTTCCATGTACGTAGACGCTGAACATAAGAATTGGGACGAAATCTTGCCCTACGTGACGTTTGCGTACAACACGGCTAAGCAGAAACAACACGCATGACTCCGTTCAGCCTCGTTCACGGGCGGGAGGTACGGACGATGCTGGACGCGATGCTACCACACGAATGTGACGACTCTGCAACGGATGCCGATATATTTACGCAACGCGCAGAAGAAGCCCGGCAGCTCGCTCGCCTGCGGATTCACCAGCAGCAAGATTATGATGCAGGCCGCTATAATGCTCACCACCGAGTCGTAACATTCGAAACCGGCGACAGAGTGTGGGTTTGGACACCCATACGCAAACGTGGATTGTCTGAGAAGCTATTGCGCAGATACTTTGGACCTTATCGTGTATTGCGCCGCATTAGCGACGTCACCTACGAGGTCGTCCCCGACAGTCCTCATTCTACGAGACGCCAACAGCACCGTCCTGAACTTGTGCATGTAGTGCGTATGAAGCCGTACGTCGGCGAGTGAAAGTGCGCCAGACTCCGGCTCCCACGTAGCTATATCTTTAGATTAGCATCGGGGCGACGCTCTTTTAGGGAGAGGCCAATGACGCGTGCATTCAGCGAAGAAAACAAAGACGATGAGGGTTTTTAGCGCGTGCCTTCTAGTGGGGCACGTGCACAGCGGGGTTAGAAGAAGAAGAAGTTTTTGGAATAGAGCTCCAACAAGCTGTCCTGCGTTTCTTGTCTGTTTCTTGTCGTGCTGTAACGCGACAATATGTACCAAACTCTGTATAGCTAGACAACGATGCAAATCCATTTTACGTTCCTTATGCGTGCTTCGCATTTGCTTGATTCCCACTGCACGTGGGATCTGCCAACTTTTTTCACATCACTACTGTCACACTTGCTTCTGGCATACAAATAGCACTGTAGCAATAAAAGTCGCAAAAATAGTGCACGTTCTTTCAAAGTGGGCAAATTATAAATTGGCGTACCAAGTGTGAAAGGGGTCGCTTCGATTTCTGCACTGTGTGTAGGTGAGGCCCTCATTGGACGAGGTTCGTCACCATCGTCAGGTTCGTCGGCGTGGTGTGGAACCCCATCACCTATGAAGGGAAATGAGAAGGCTTTCAGAATTTCCGAAACATACGCGTAGCTTGAAACCGCGTGCAAACAAGAGCTCAAGCTTGTTTACCTGTGCGTTGTGAGCGTTCGTTGCGCCGGTGGTAGCGGGACGCGCTTGGCGACGGAAACCCGTAACCTAGGCTCACCGACGGCGCCCAGTTGGGGTTGCAGTCGTCGAAAAGGTGCGACGGTCGACCTAAGAAGTCATAAAGTACGAGGGTTTTACGAAATTGCATAACGAGCACGAAACATTCCTGCACTGCAAATGCACTCGGCGCCAGCACATGCTCAGCCTGTCCAAGTTGTAGAGCGTGGCGCTTTGCTTTAAAATAAACCGCTAGCTTAAATGATAAACGGTGTACTGATTCGTCATTAGAGTGTTCACGTACCTGACACGAAGTGGCGAGAACAGACGAAATAGTTGTCGGCGTTAGCTTCTTGAATGCCGCGTCTGTTGATGCGCGACAGCCAGTCACGTCGGCGACGCTTCGGCAGCTCCTTCGCCTTCCCGCACTCATGTAGGCGCACCTTTGGGATTTTGAAGAAACTGCAGTCTTTCGTATTGCTCTTTAGCTTCTTCGCCCTGCTCCGGCTGTAATTATTGCAGCCTACAATTATGCAGTGCACCATTACGTCTCTAGGCAGTGGTGACACTACGAAAATGACTGCACTCGCCGGTCGCCTCTGGCAAAAGAATGGCTACCTACCCAGAGTTCATAGCGTCGCCACCGTTCGTGCAAGCTCCCTATACCTGCCCTGGCAGTTCTGAGTCGATCCGAGTCGTTGCTACACTATATCAATATCGGTAGAGCAGTTGGAGGTGGATATTGTGTTCTGTGCCGTAACTTGTACCAAGTCAATAAAGTATTTGTTATGAAATTCTTTTGGAATATTTCTGTTTCGCACACTGACTTTAGATCTGTCGAGGATGCTATGCACTTCGACAAATTACTGCCAATGTGCTTTAGTTGACAGATCATGATTTATAGCCCCTATCACTGTCTGCTTAACCCAGAGCCTAGGCTGCCTGATCACCGAGCGTATGTTATAGATTCTTTCAGATCTAAACTTTCGTCATGAAGTGGAGGTGCACATTTGGGACATGTCTAAGCACTTATAGAAATCCGTTGGGAAATTACGAGAACTGTAATCAGGTTCAGACGTATCATACAGGCACTGAACCATCAAAGTTGTGGAAATGCAGTTAATTCCTAGTGAAAATTCTTTTCCAAGGATGTACTCAAAAGAAAAAATGAACAGACAGGGAACTGGGATGCGATATGGACAGTTAATATATATGTTATGGCTATATTATAATGTATTTTCAGTGTTTGTCTTTGCCAGAATTTTAGAGGTGCATTTGGTTGCCGGCGTCTTGGACTGATAAGCGACGATTTGACTTTAGAAGAACTAAACGTGCTACAGTAGATGGCTATTTCATCATCACGACCTTCAAAACTGAGAAATAACATGTGTAAAGCCTACGCGTGTGCGAAAATTCTGAAATTTCGAACAACGAGTCAAGCAGCGTTCTGTTCGATTTGGTGACGGAATCAAATTATGCATATTCGAAATATACCGAATATTTTGGAATAGTTGAATAGAGTCAGAACCGATGAGACTGTAGGCGTAGCGGTCATCCTTCCCATTAGTATAGCGATTGAACATGTACTCTGTAAACCCTTAAGTGGACACAATTAAACGTTAGGCTTCACATGTAACTAATCCCAACGACTCAGGTCATCCTTCGGGAACTGTTCCACAGCCTCCTAAATTTCCACAAGCAGTTCCCAGACTCAACTGCCCATTGCAGAGACAAAGATGATTTCGTGTGTTTGTATGGGGGAGGGGGGAAGGGGGTCCGTGCGTGTGCTTGTTCAATATCACAATCCCCCTCCCCCGGTCTGTTTTGTATGCATATCTGCATACCTGTGATGCTCACTGCATATCTCAGACGAACGGAAACATTCCCAAGAGACGTCATGCTAAAGAAGTCAACAGACCCACATTCCTTTCCAAAACCATTCTTTGTTGCTTATCTCTGACACTATTATATTCCTTCACTTTCTCTTCTACTCACTCCTGCACTCCTTATAGGCACACTACCTGCACACAAACGCGCGGTCGTTTTCCTTAGCAGGAAGGACGACGGACTCGTACAGCCCTGTATGTGTGGACAGCAGTGTTTTTTTTTTCAGGAGAGCCATTACTGGATACCACTGCAAGTTCCTAGAACGAGCAGCTGACACCTGTTCGGCTGCGAACAGAATAAGGGGGGTGCCCTGCAGGTCAGGAAACGAGTATGTGCGCAAAAGGACGCCCAGCCACGCTCCCTGAAGGGGAACTCAAATTTGGGTATATCCATCTGCGAAGCACCGCCACAAAAGCACGTACGGGAAACCATGACTTCAGTTCCTTCACCTATGCTCGACCCCACCAAATACTAGAGGGGAGCCTAAGGCCTTATTCAGTGTCTTTCTGACGGGACAAGGTTCCCTCGGGCCCGCCACAACATACAGACGCCGCCAACATTGCAAGCGAAAGGCCATCTCTTGGCGGTCTCTCCCCTGTTGCCGTAGAGCCGGTCAAATGTTTCTCGTCTTCTAGAAAAAATGCTCAAGGCCTTGCAAGCCTTTCTTTGTGACAGGATTAGATATGAAAGGGAAAATTACCATCCACCCGATTTGTAGCCTTGTAGGCGCTCTCCTGAGCCGCCGGTCCTCACGGGTACCTTGACCCTTTGAGGGATAATGGGACAGAAACGTCCCAATTTTTTTACTTTGAAGAAAACGCTGTATCAAAAATTGGTCAAACTTGGCGCCAAAGGATTGTGGGTCCATCTATTATCGGACGCTGGTAATGCTTTTTGCGGCAGTTTCGAAGTGGGTTCATACGTGGCGTTAGAGATACGATTATTAGAAATTTGTTTTGATCGCGGTGTTCAGAATTTTCGCCCCCGTAGGACTTTGGGTTTCCGAGAGTTCAGGATGAATGGTAAGACTTTCCTCTTTTGCGCCTCTAGATATATGTTTGCCGCATGCTTTGGTACCAATATTTTCGTAATCGAAGTATTTGGAGGCGGGCTACGGCAGTCGATGTCAGCATACTCCAAATGTTTAGGCACGTTTTTCTAGGCCTAACTCACCCAAACTTCTGTTGCTGAGATATATTTCTCGGTTTATCACTTTCAGCGGAATCGCTTTCACGTGAGGAGGCACTGGAGCTATTCTTCAGCCTGCCCGACGAATATGACACAAGCGAGGATGAAGCCGAAAGCAGTGATGATGATTTCGTGCAGGAGATCGCGCCACTTGACTCGAGTGTCGACGAAGACGAACCTGAGCCATCAACAGGCAAACGAAAAAGACGCCGAAAAAGAATTTCAAAAAACAGAAAAACAGCTAGCCAGGGTTCAATGCAGCCCGATGTCGAAGCAGATGCGGCTGAAGTAATTGGCGAACAGTGGGATGAAAGTAAACCAAGAATTTCAGTCGGGAGTCCAAAATTATGGGATCCCGAGTTCACCAAAGACGCAGTGCCACGCGCAGTAGATTGTTTCGCGTTGTATTTTGACGAAGAAGTGATGTAGATGATATTAGAGCCCACTAACAGTGCTGGTGTGCAGAAGAACACAACGAAGTGGGCTGTGTTCACTGCAGATGAGCAGAAAGCTTATTTTGGATATCTTTTGCTGATGAGTAAGTCACCAAGACATGACTTTTACCATTACTGTAACCGCGATCCACATTTCAACTGCGAATAAATCGCCAAACTGATGTCTTTCCAGCGTTTCCAGTACATCATGAACTCCCTTCGTGTGAACGACCACAGCAAAGAAAAGAAGAAAGGGGAAGGTGGTTACCCTTAAAAAATGCCTGTTGACATTGAGTAGACCACCTATTGACTTTCTACTGACTGTACCGACAGTCTACAGACATTTACACTGTAGTAACACTTGTTCGTAGAACGTCTAATGACGTACTACTTACTTCTGTATAAAGATTTTTTTAGCTAGAACGTCTGAGGACTTCTGTATAAATAATATTCTAACTACACTGTCTAAAGGCTTCCTACTTACTTTTTGTGTAAAGAGTATTCTAACCACACTGTCTAAAGACTTGCTACTTACTTTTGTATAAAGAATTTTTTAGCCATCACATATAAATACTTCCCTCTTAATTCTGTATACATAACGTTTTAAATACATCGTGAAATGGCTTCGTTCTTACTTCTATATAAAGACTATTTTAAATGCACCGTCAAATTGCTTCAGTCTTATTTTTGTATAAATAATTTAAGCACACCATCAAATTACTTCCTTCCGCTCTTCGTATAAAGAACTCTCTTTACCTAAAAGTGAGAAGTCGTAGAATGTTTAACCTGTACACTGAGCAGTTCTTTGATATTTCCCGCAGGACATGTTGATGATTGCAGCTGCACGTTGCCTGAACACAAAGTATATGTCGCCTACAAGTGCACCAGAGCTAATTTGGTCGTAACGCGTAGTGTAAGCTGCTTTTGCCTACGGATGTATCGCGCTTTCGCTTTAGCCTGCTTGAAGTTCACGAGGTTACTATATGTGGGGTACCTCCTCAGGATGCCCCAAGCTTTATTTTGCAGTTTCTTTGCTTCGGTGCATTCCTTTGTCCACCAGACATTTCTCGTTTTTCGGACATGATTTGATGTTCGCGGTATTGCTTTCTCTGCGGCTGTAATTATAATTTCTGTGATTTTGTCATTAATGTCATCGATGGTCATATCTGGCGAGATGACGTCGTCTAGTTTCGCATTTCCTAAAAATAGAGCCCAGTCCGCAAGGTGTATTAGCCAACGGCGTGGTTTGGAGGTGATGGTGGGTAGTGACGATGGTAATTTGATGATTGAAGGTAAATGATCACTGCCGTATGAAGATTCCAGGACTTCCCACTTAAAATCATTAAAAACAGATGGTGAGCAAAATGCTAGGTCTAGGCAACTAAACTTGCCTGAACTTGGTGAGAAGTATGTTGGTGTGCGGGAGTTTAAAAGACAGATATCATTCGACAAAATAAAATCTTCAATGAGTTGCCCTCTTTGGTCTGTTTTGTCACTGCCCCATAGCGTACCATGGGCGTTAAAATCCCCTACTAAAACAAATGGTTCTGGAAGTTGTGCTGTTAGGTCCTCGAGTTCTCGTAGTGTCAATTGTTTGTGGGGAGGAATATAGATGGAGCAGATGGATATGGTTTTGTGTGTTATAATTCTGACTGCTACAGCCTCAAGAGAGGTGTTTAACGTGATTGCTTGGGTGGGAGTGCCGCTTTTTATTACAACTGCAACTCCTCCCGACAAGCGGCTACAATGTTGCCGGTCCTTACGGACAACTGTGTAATTTTTGAGTACACAAGTGTGTTTTGCACCCAGGTTTGTTTCCTGGAGGCAAAATGCCACTGGAGAAAACTTGTTAATAATGTCTTTAATGTCACCTAAGTTTTGTAGTAGACCTCTGACGTTCCAATGAGCGATAAAAGTCATGATGAATTTAAAAGTAAGCAAATATACTAATAATATAGATTGATTCTTAAAGAGATGCTAGGTGACATGTAGTAAAAGTTGGGTCTGTCGAGAGCGATATCCGCTTGGGTTATAGCTTAGGTTGCAACGTTATTGGGATCTTGTCCCGCTTGGCGCGCTCGCCAGAGCGCTGGTCCTTCGGTGTCGACGACACCGAGGTTTTGGGGTCGACCTCCATCGCCTTGTCAGAGGCGCTGGAGGATCGAGAACCAAGCCCTGAGACGCGCGTCTCGGGCTTTGATGTCCGACTGAGTCGCGGGACCTGCGCAACCGAAGTAGTTAGGCCCGTCTTGGATGTTGATGGTGGAGCAGCGTTAACTGCTACCACCGAGGGGGCAGGTGGAGCTGCTACGGGACCACAGACGGCGATCCCTGTAGGCTCCTGAAGCCGTTGCGGTGTTGCCCCCTGCCGCACCGCGCTGGCATAGCTTCTCTGAGTTAAGAGTCCGAGCCTCTTCCTCGCTTCGAAAAATGACACTTTCTCTTTCAGTGTTAAGGCAATTACTTCTTTTTCGCTTTTCCAACAAGGGCATGATCTGGAATACGCCGGGTGATCGCCTTTGCAGTTCACACAGCGGGGAGATTCCTGACAGGTCTCAGACGAGTGGTCGCTGGCGCTGCACTTGGCACAGGTTTCTTTACCTCTGCAAGATTGTGAAGCATGGCCGAACCTCTGGCACTTGAAGCAGCGCCTCGGGTTCGGTATGTATGGTCTGACATTTATTTTGAGATATCCTGCTTCGAGGGAGCTAGGAAGTGTGCTTGTTCCAAATGTTACGATTATGTGTTTAGTTGGGAGTTGCTCATTGTTTCGCCTGATAGTTATTCTTTGAACTTTTACTACATTCTGGTCTTGGAAACCCTCGAGGAGCTCCTCGTCGCTCAAGTTCAGGAAATCTTCTTCTGAGATAACGCCCCTACATGTGTTTAGAGATCGGTGGGCAGTAATTGTGACATCGGTATTGCTGATACTCACTATGTCATAGAGTTTTGCTACTTGTTCTTTCCTCTTTAGTTCAATGAGGAGGTCTCCGTTGTTCATTTTCGATGCTTTGTAGTCTTTACCAATCGCATCCGCAAGGGATTTCGCGACCAGGAATGGGGAGAGTTTGCGCAGAGTTGTCGTTCCTTCACTGTGTAAAACATGGAAGCAAGGAAAGCTGTCTAGGTCCGTACGAAGGTTCTAACTAAAGGGTACTTCGGTGCGACCTCTTTTTACAGGTCGATCAGGAAGATGAGGAAAAGCATCTGTCATAGTATGGTTTCTAAATTCGGCGGCGATGGTGGCCACCCACCACCGAGCCCAACAAGGGGACGCTACAAGGTTGAATGATGATATATGTTGTTTTATGGCACAAGGGCCAGGCTTGGAGACGCCAGCCATGCATCGCCGCTATAACCTAATATAACTATCCGAGGTCGGATAACTACACAAGGTTAACCCTCGCCGCCACGAAAAAGGAAGTGAATTGAAAAGAGGAGAGGACAGGAAAGATTTAAAGTTTGAGTGAAAGACGAAGCTGAGAGGAGAGAGAGATAGGAAAAGGCGACTGCCGATTTCCCCTGGGTGGGTCAACCCAGGGGTGGCGTCTACGTGAAGCCGGGGCCAAAGGGGTGTGTTGCCTCTTCCGGGGGGCCTTAAAGGTCCAATCACCCGGCGTCGGCTCAACCCCCAGGATCCCCTTTTCCCCGGACACGGCTAAGCCACGCACGGCGACACGTGGGAGGGGGTTGCAACCCCCCCGTTGGCTCGGGTCCGTGGTGTCGCCACACACCAAACGCCTGCAGAAGCAGACGCCCCTGCGGGGAACTAAATAAGGATCCTTGCAGTACGTGCACCTGGTGAAACTCGGGAGAGCTGAGTGTTCTCCGTATGAGTGTCCCATATGGGAGCACACTCACCCGCTAAAGGCAGGCAGGAGAGGAGCACAGCTAGGCCTACGAGTTCTACAGTATGGCAAAAAGGACTTCACGAACTAGACACTGCGGTCTGTGCAGCGCTTCGCGACACCTTCGACCAAGAGGCAACTAGGAAGTGGCGAGCGGGACTCTGCAGTTGTGGATGATTCCGTGAGACCTAGTGGGTGGTGTTGTGCTGAATCTTCGTAAGCCAAGGTGTGCCACCGTAAGACGGGTTGTGCGTGTTTCTTCATTTGGTGTGGTGTGCGTGCTTATGTGATGTTGTGGAAAATCAGTGTGATGCCTACGGGGACGCACAACGGCCACTTCAGGGAGCAGCGCCACAGCAGCCCTTATGTGACCTCTTCGGGAGGCGGACGGCCTATTATAACCGGCAAGGGACGCACAGCGGCGTGCCGGCCATACGCGGTCCGCGTTCCACATGAACGCGAACACTCTCCTAGTGCGTTGCTTGGAACGCGCATCGGTGTTGCTACGAGACGCAGTCTGCGTCCAGCGACGGACGCTGGACAAGGGGGCGCGTTCCCGCCACGGCTATAAAAGGAGGGTGTCGGGAGTGCTCGGGGTTTTTTTTTTTTCCGACTTCCTCTGACCCACGGGTGGTGGTGTGTCTGGGCCCTGCGATGTAGAGGCGAGACTCTACGATTAGCTTCTTACATCTCTGTAATTATGTAATTAAACGATTCTCCTCCTTCGTAAAGCTTCGCAGGTGTCCCTCATCACCGGAGCCTGGAGGCCACCTCTCCTCTGCCCGGTCACATCAGTGTGTACAGATCAAATAATTATTGCCATGGCCATTTCTTTATTCTTGTATAAGATGCCCAGTAAGCTAGAACGGCAGTTGAGGGGCTGCTGGCGAATTAATTATCCGCGCCCTCGAGACGACATAGAGACTAAGTGGCATGGCAATGTATATTCTCTTTGTTTTCCTCCCAAGTGTAGCACTTTGGAGGTACTGCACGACAGTTTCGTAGCATTGGTAAACCTGTTAACTTCAGTTTAATGTGCTTATGAGTGTTATTCTTGGAATATTGGTTGGTTGGCAGAAAAAATAAAGCCAACCTCATTGCTGTCATGTGCCCACTAAGAGGTTCTTTTATGTAGAAAGCCGATTATGGCCATTATAGAATATTATGCACTCTGACATCAGCCTGATCTAGTTATATGAGATACATCAAGCAGTACATCAAAAAAAGAATGCACAGGTATTCTCGGAATGTCAAGTCCTCTCGCCATTATATATTTTAGATATCGTGCTCGCATACGTTCACAAAGTTCAACATCTCAAGAAACGAGATTTTCACTCTAGACAACAATTTGGCAGGTACTGAAAAAATAACAACCTTATGACTTGGCAAGAAAGTTCCAGAAACATTCTTTCTGCCTTGCAGCACAACTTTCTGAACCAATTTAGGCAATGGCATGTTTTCCTAACTTTGGTCAAACACCATGGTATAAAACAAGCTGCGCACTCGGTGCAACATACCGACTTGCTTTTTTTTTTTGCAAGAGCAACGACAACATGTAGACTGTGCCAAGTGTCTAGTTTATTGTCTGCACCTATTGTGTAACTGTAGTCAAGCTGGGAAAATGGGACATTGACCTCAATAAACAGTTGCGAGATCCCTGTTTTGCAATACCAAGCGAGCCCCATGGTGGTTTGCGCGCAGTATGTTGCAAGACGTGTCTGTTATCCTTCGATACTGCAGAATTGTTGCCTAAAATGAGAATCTTGACGCACGTGAAATTACCAAGGTGTGCAAGCAATATTGATAAACGTGAGATGTGTAAGTTGTCTTAAATGAAACAACTTGATTTTATGAAGTATAAGTTACATCGGTTTAATACACCATCAGGAAGTAGTATGCTTCCTTTACAGTGCACTAATTTCATCAGCTTATGCTGATGTCAGTGGCGCACAAGGTAGTGTCAAGGTCACATGAGTAGTATTGGAAGTAGCACCATCCAGTGTGTGTTTGTGCGTCACCTTTTAGGGGCATGTCAAGTTCGCACTTCGGCGAAATTGTAGACTACCGAAGTACATCTATGGTCAACCAGATGCACACAAGATAGCTGTTTTCTATGAACCTTGCTGAAGCCATGGGCATTGCTGTAGCAGCGCAAACAGGTCACGAAACACACAGGACAAGCACTGTGTTTCACGTCATTGTTAACGTTTTTCGCGCTTCTACAACAATGCATTTGTACCAACTAGACCAACTTTCTATGCTATTGAAGCCATGGGCATCTCAAAAGCATCATAAACACAATTCTGCTGTTCTCTGTTTAGGGGAATGCTGAGGATGAGGCTTCAGAGGCCAGAGGTTCTCCCACCCATTTATTAAATCGTGCAAAATTAGTTCTGGGAGTATTGAACAGAAGCCAGGTAAAAGCCAACTCTGGTGACTTTTCAAGGTCAATGGATCTATAAAATTCACTGGGTACATTTTTTGTGCACTTCCCTCATCTGTGCAAATTACAGGCTCGAGAGATGCGCAGATTGCTTCCAATTCAACACTGTGTGTTGACATCATTTTAGGCAAAGAGACAAGCGCGCTGGTACCATATCATGGCCTTCGAGGTCTGTATTTGCTGTCAACTTTTGTAAAATTACTGCCAGGGCAAATGCGCATGCGCTATTGCATCATCAAAACGTGGGTTGACTCATTTGACGTCACTGCTGGGTTGGATTTTGGTTTCACACTTTGGGCGATTAAAAGACTATTTTCGCATTTACTGAGCATTTCTGCTATCAAGAGTGCGAGAGGAGGGCCTCAGGAACACAGAATCGTCATTACCTTGGCATGCTGAAAAAATCACCGAGTTGGTACTTTTTCCATGCTCACTAAACCACAGAATGGTCATGAAAGTGAAATTGGGTTTAATGGCGCAAGAGCGACTGAGGCTAAGCTGCGCCAAACACAGAATGGTCTTGACGTTTGTCCACATATTGGATGCCATGGTGAAGCCTCCAAAAATTTCTTGGTTTTTTTTTTTTAATTTTGTAGATGGGGTGTGCAGTTGGAGCAAATTGCATTTCATAGTAGGCTCTTGTTAATTCATACTTGGGAGGACTGCAGAATTTTGTCTAAATTATCAGATGATCAGTGCAACATATACCAGGAAGAATAGGGACGGCCAGTTATTGCATGCATTGCTGCCACCTCAATGCTATCTTCTGCTGGTGGTTTTTAGAGCTTTGACAAGTGCTGATAGGCTGTTCACTTTATTACTGGCTGTTTGAAATATGTGAGCCTGAATTTTCAGCTAATAGGAACCAAAGCAGCCAATATTTCTGAGAAGTGCAAAAAGTATCAACTAACGGACTGGGTTGAATGGGGCAGTTTGAGTTAAGCAACTTTTATTTACCTTAAAAGCATAGCAGGCAAACAAAAACTTGAAATTTGTTTGAATTAGCTATTTAAATTTAACCTTATCTATGGATCTTTAATTTGTCCTTTTCACATGGCCATTTGCACAGTTGTGTGATTGTGTTATTAAAATAAAGCTTTATGTTTAAAATTACATACAGGAGTCTTGGGTGCTGGGCCTGCGGGCCAAATTTAAAAATATGCGAAAGAAAACGAGGCATGGCACCCCAGAGGATGATGCTTTAAAATGGAAAAGTCTGCACAACGAAAACAAGGTGCCACCGGGACAGCCCCGCAAGAAGTTCTGCAGGCTGTTTGTAAGTGAAACTTCAAAGCATATCTTTTTTTTATGTGTGTGTTGAACAGCACACTGGCAGCATCTGTATTATTGCAGAAGGAATTATATGGACATTTGAACCGGGTTTTCCCTGTCAGCATCGCCTGTTGATATTCCCCCTATAGTCCCCAATGTCGCCGCTTAATTTAAATTATCCACGCCGAAAAGAGGACTTGACATCACGATATAGGCTGCTGACACTACGGTGCAGTGAGCTCCACGGCTGTAATGTACAGCAACGACTCTGGACTGCGTATTTATTTATCGTCAAAGATTATTTAATAACTTTTTAATTTGGAGAAGTATTCATATCAGGTGGCGTCCTAACTAAATGGTGCCTACAGGATGAGACAGAGGGTGCCACTCTAATTTCTGTATTTGCTCATTTTCTCGCATACAGCTGCTCTGTTCTCGCGAAGAGTGGTGGACCAGTTACCTAACCTTTCAATCTTGCTCAGTTTAATATTTACCTTCAGTGTCCCTTTAATAATAAAATATGGTTTTGCCCAGTGCTGCAGAGAAAGTGCACCCCCATGACTGTTGAAAATTCAGCTTTCCGTAGCTAGTTCACAGCTGTAACTGACTTCCAAAATGGCTGCATGCAGCGTGCAGTATTTCCAGTAGCTCTTCCTGCCAGCTAGAGTCTTTTGTGCTAACAACAAGATAACAGTGTCCTGCAGGGTTAACATATGACAAATAATAATGAAGCCGTTAAAGGGACCGCCGACCAATTTCTTTGGTACCTGCTTTTATTAGTGCAACTGAAACCTTATCCGGTCAGAGTGCCTAATCACCCAATGGTAACGCCGAAAATGCCGCGAAACATAAAATCCGAATTCGCAGTTGACACATTTGCAAACTGTGAGGGTGAGCGCGATAGTGATTATAAGCCGACAATGGGAAAAGGAAACTAGTGAAGCCCTAAACAGAAAGAAATCAATGTTTTCTTTATCAAGCCTATATGTTGCTATGACTCGATTCGCGCTGTACACTCCGATACCGGCTTCGCAGACACGAGAGAAAAACGGCGTGCACGTGCATCGCAGCCCTCAGCAACCATTCCACAGTTGTGCCGCGAAGGCAGCGCCGCTTCTCAGTGTCAACTTATTTGCTTCGCACCTCATGGGCAGCACAGAACAGAGTGGGGATGCTTAATAATATGCGTGCTCTAAGTTTGAGCACTAATTATGGCGCGTATAAAAGCATCTGACTAGGCACACCAAACCGAAGACTCCATATAGCAGTATGAAGTCTCTACAGCCATGATGCATATCATACCCTCTTTTTGTGATTTTCAAACGCAATTTAAAAATACAAATTCTACTCAAACCCCATTAAGTATACTTGAATCTGCCACCATAATTCATGGTTTTTTCATTTCCGCCAGAATCTAATCGCAGGTTCTGGTCAGTTGTCGGTCCCTTTAAAAAACGATTGCATCTGTGCTCAAGCCTCGGGAGAGAAAGTCAAAGCAAAGGCAAGGGTGCTAACTGTATATCTTTAGTTTGCTACTTTGTAATTGGCAAGGTAGTAAGAAAGAGTAAGAGAGTACGAAGGAGCTACGAAGTTATCATGACAATCTCACTGTCCATTTAAACAAAAAGACATCTCTATGCACAGCAACAGCTTCTTTCAATCGAATGTGGCTAATTGATTGATTTCTGGGGCTTTATATCCCAAAATACGATATGATTAAATCCAGTGTCTCTAAGAAAACGCAGCACCTCTGTGGCAACCTGCATGGAAGTCAGTCGAGGCCAATGTCCATGAAGTCCGGATTCTGTGATGTGGCGTTCTGAATTTGGAAGAATGCTAAATTCATTCTTTATATGGATGTCATGCATTGATCAGATGTTCAAACAAAAACACCTGATCTACCTGATGCACCGGATGCAGCTGCAATAAAAAGTAAATTACAGGTAGAATTTCTTTCTTAATTTAGTAGAAAGTGCTCCCTCTTGTGGAGCTTCTCAGCATAATTTCAGCTGGTACAAGAAAGAAGGCTGTTGCATACTTCTCAAGCTCTTTGCAAATTCAACTTACTGCCACCAACTTCGGTTAGAAAATTGACAAATCTCGGCTAAACTTAACTGTCTCATTTTAAGATGATGTACGATATGCAGAAATGAAGACTAGTGTGCACGTCACCCTTCTAGGGTGCATACTAAGAATGCGAACTGGTGCTAAACTTCGTGGCTGCAGTGCTGCGGTGCCAACAAGCCACAAATGCTTTTGATGGAAAAGTACCAGAATTATACGCTTTTAATGCTTTATTTGGTCCATTGCAAATGCGTTTTGATTCACTTGTAAGTGCTATGGAGTTGTCATGACAAAGCCCCCGCCCTCTTCCTATGGAAGAAAGGCTTGCATTTCCTCCTAGGGACAGTTTTCAGTCTTAAAGGGTTATTTCATATATGACAAACAACCGGTGATTGTATTTTAGATCACAGAGAAGACCCACTGAAACTTTTAGAGGAGTTATGTTGATTTAGACTTCAACGAAAGGTGGTGAAAAGGGGAAGAAAGTGTAGAGTTGTGTTGCTGTGATTTACAGTGTTACTATGGTTGATAGTACAGTTAAAATCGAGCTAGCGAGGGATGTTTACACCCTGGTTTGATGTTTACATGTGCTACTGGCTTGGCAAGCTAGTGCAAGACCATCAGAATTGTTTGATGGCTTGCTTATAACATTCGCATATATGTATATCGAATTGTTTCATGGCTTGCTTATAACAGCCGCTTTGTGGTACACGGTGAAACTGCAGATTCCATGGAGTGCCATTACGAGTCGCTTAGAATGCATAGCCAATGCAGCGCCGAAGACCAGCTGCGGCCAAGATTGCTGGCCATGGCCCAGGACCGCCACGAGGGCCTTAAAAACATGACGCTTGTGGAGGCCCTTATATAGAATATCCCTTCCTCTCAACGGAGGTGTCGGTACGCATGGATCTACTCCCTTGTGTGTGGTACATACTAATCTGTACTCTTAATTTTCAGCTGCTTGTGGAATCGGAAACGCTGTTTCAAAGAAACGTCGTGGCGATCATTGAAGAAGGCGGCGCCGCCATGGAAGGTGTCATTTTTCGTGAAGGGCTGCCAGCAGCGATGGCAGCATTCTCTGAAGTTGTGACAGGTAAATCAACAACTTACTTTTGTACACTGGCAGGAAACCCGTACCAATTTCAAGTGCCTGTTCTTGCAGGTGTAGGTTATGACAATAAGGAATTTAGGCCCATCAGGAGGCAGTAATGCACAGAGCAGCCTTGCTGCCATATCAGCAATGTCTTGATTTGGTTGCATGGAATCCTTTGATAACATGGCACTTAAGGCACTATCTCATTCCTATAGTGCAGTCAACTCTGAACTGCAGTTTTGCCTTGAGTGTGAACGTTAGCAATGTGACCTGGCATGATTTGTGATTACAGACTAAGCTTGAAATTGATAAAATAGATGAAGGTGTACGAAAATGAAATGGAATTATTAAAGCCAGCTCACGCATACTGCAAGGGTGGACACTGGTGTGGTGGCAGCTTTGTGAAGGCAATCGGATGTATGTAAGATTCGGAAGTTAAATATAGTACTTGACGGAACTTAGGGCAATACGTTCAATATTCTGTTTTAAAAAATAATTCCCCTATTGCCTTGGGTGCTGAGTGTTCAAAGATTTAAAATTCAAACAAAGTTTTGTACAGTCTCATTTCCTTATTGCTCAGGAATGGGTAGTAGCATTAAAATACGTGTAGTTGAAAGGTTACAAGCTGCTGGGAGTAGATCTGCTATTTTAGTAAATATTACATTGTTCTCATAACTTGCAGAGAAACCTGTGCTGGCAGTTCTCGAGTTTATGGCAGCCCGCTGCAAAGAGCAAATAAGCACCATCCTCGCAACGGTGAGTGCTTTGCTGCCAATGTTCACGTGCAAGTTGCAGTAATATGACTTTCTGCAGTTTTATCTTTGCAAACATGAAACAGCCTCATACAGTCAGAAGTCTCACTGCCTCTAATGATGTTTTTCCCGTTAGTTGTGCACTTGTTTGGGACATAACAGCACACTGCTGTTCAACCCACCGGTAGGCATTTACTGTGAGCATCTTGGTTCGGCAGTCCATATGATAGAATCAAAGTAGGAGAAAATGCAGGACAGGGCTGTTCAGTTATTTTGTTAGAAAGCCTGCACACATACTAAGGGAGCCGCACTGTTTCTCAGGGAAATCTGACCATGATGTGGAAGAATATAATGTTTTGACATTCATGCAGTTGTAGTGCAATTTAAGCTGGGTAGACTTTTTAAGCTTTTATTGAGTGGTTGCTTATATCAAATTCTCACTTTTATTGAATTTTTTCACCATTCTGGTGACTTCATGATAGCAATGGGCTAGTTTAGTTGCAACCTCTATTAAGTTACATCTAACAAGGAAATGACCACCTGATCAATTTCTCATCCTGTTCTTTGATAATGTAGTGTAATAATGCACATTTGACCAGCGTGCTTGCTGTTTGTAATGATTATGAATATGACATCATTTATGTGAGAACACGAAGGTGTAGGTGATATGTTAGCTATGTGCATGTGCTTTCTAATGAAGTGGTTGCATCAGCATTGTCCTGCATTTATGTTTTAAATTTTTATGCCTTCATTGTTTGCGCTGACCATCAGTGGGTTCAACCAGTACCAACTCGTTGAAGTGATGTACAGTGCATTGCACAGGGATCTGTGGTAAGCAATGTACAGGTGAAGGAAGTACAGAATGGGACAGGACAAGCGAGAGTTGCTTAAATAAAATGTTGACTTTGGACCAGCTGGAAATATGAAGCTATTAAAGAAATGCAGAGGAGTGGTTATGTGATCAAGGCTAAAAGCATGAAAATCAGAGGAAGAAGGTAATGTCAAGCAATATAGTGTCAAGTAAAAAGATTGGCCTTGTTTTGTCGCAGGAGCATAGAACGATGACTAACATGCGTGTTGCTTTTTTGCAATGCTGAATGGCATACCATCGTTGCATGCTATCTGGTCACTTTGTTTAATAGAAGTACAGTAAACACTTGCTGACTCGCACTCTGATATCTCAAGTTATCCGATAAGCCTAATTTTTTGCTGCCATGGTGCCAAATACATGGGTTTTCACCTTTTATCTCGAACGCCACGGCACCGATCTCCGGATAGCTCGAAACAGACTGCTAAAATGCTGAAAACACACACACGCACACACAAACACACAAGATACCAAGATACAGAGACGTTTCTCGTACTTTTTGCGTAGGTGTGGTATCGCTAAGAAGAAATTTTGTCTATAAAGGATTGCCGTTACGCTCGCGTTGTCAGTGCGGTCTGCCGGCTGTGAAGAGTGGATCATAAGACTAGCACAGAATAAAAATACCGATGTAGGGTTGAAATTTTGTCGCAATACCTCTTGCTTGATTCCACTTTAGCACTTCACCATCATCTACGGTTTTCGGTCGGCTGATTATGCGGGCGAAGCATCGCTACATCATCGCTATGACTGCTGACTCACGCAAAGAGTGCGATAGAGCAGCGTTTTAAAATGCACAGGCAAAAGCACTGCAGCCATAGCGATACTGCACAACCCCCTGGCCATGGTGCTTTCCGATCAAAACGAAGTTGTGCCTACGTGCCAGAGGTAAGCGCACCGCAGCTTGTAAACGCACCAGCCACGCACGGCAAATTGCCTCAATCCCGGTGCTCGGAGGCAGCTTTTGTGCGTGGCTCTGCTAGCTGGCGGTGGTGATGTAAGCAAGGCGGTGGCAAGTGTTTCCCTGCAGCGTTTGATTGTAACGCCTGGCGCGCAGCTTTAGAGATACAAATCTTCAGGACATCGTTCGCCTCACTGCAAATGCGAAAAACTATTCTCGAAGCCGCAAAGACGTCGTAAACGCCAAGGTGTGAACAGTGCGCGAGACTGAGGCGAGCGTCCAGTCAGTCACTCACGTTAATGCCAATCTGTTGGTCTATCTGGTGCAGATCAGTTTCACGCTTTGTCAGTGGTCAGAACAACACACTGTGGAGGCGAGCCTCGCTCGGAAAACTCTGGGGAAGCGAGCACGTTCTCGAGATTTTTAACGTTGGTCTGTTTCAAACACAGTTTTGACACTCTGCATTTGCGGACACATGTGTGAGGTTTGCCGTTGTGGAGGCGTAGGTTTCTAGGCTGCACAAAACATCGCAAGAATTGTCTGCTAAAAGTACTGCTCCTGGTACATTGAGAACGGTTGTGAGGATTTTGCGAGAAAGCCTGCCATCACTGCCACTTTGCTGAAAAGGCGCCAAGTTGGCTTTAGGCGGCAGTTTCGTGAATTCCGCTATCTTGAAACTCTGGTTATATCGGAAATTTTTTCCAGTTGTTTACTTCGAGGTAACTGAGTATTACTGTGCTATATTTACTCATGCAGCGAGCCCACTTTTTTTTTCTTTTGTGATATAAGTGGCTCAGATTTGAGGCTGCAGGCTTTATGCAAGGTAATATTTCCACATAATTGTAAGAATTATAAAAACTTGCATGTTGAAGCTTTTGTGATAGCTACCATGGCTAAACCAAAGAATGAAGTTTAACACAAAGCTTACCTTTTTGTAATGACACTCATTCACTATGCACTGCATAAATTCAGGAAAGCGCTGTGCTTGCATGGTGGATCACGAAAATGCAAAATAAAATAGGAAACCACTCATCTCGGCCTCTGCACTGCTTAATGTAAGGTTCAATTATGATTTGGCTGAAAATGGATGGTCCCAGAAAAAGCAATTTAGTGAGTGGAAATGACAAGATGGGAGCTCGAAATTGCACAGAAGTACCTAAAGTTGTTGGTGGTCTCTCGTTTTTCCCACCACCAAGCACTGCGACGCTGGTTTAACAGAAAGCCCAGTTTTACCTTTGCATGTATGCATACCTATAATCTGCGACCGTTGTTATCGGAACTTGTGCACTAGTGCTGCGAGTGGAGAGCTTGGCTGCCAGATTTGTTTGAAAGCCATCGCTTTGTCGAACAAAGAGCCTTGTTTGCAGTTTTGTTATTCGTTCTTGTGATCGTAAATCTTCTTACATCAAAAGGTTACGAAAATGTAACCATGCATGGGAAGCAAAATGAAATTTTTACATAATGATGTGCTAACAAAGAGGAGGTGTGCATTGCAATGATAAAACCAACCAACCAAAAGGAAAAGTCAAACACATTGTGCAACTTGATACCACGTGACCACGCCAACATCAGAGCCGTGTGTTGTCTAGTCATGCACTACATATGACAGGCACTGCATGGGTGCCTGATGCCTCTACCCGCACCTCTCCCAGCAGCTACAGGGTCTGCTGTCCATGCTAGTTTTGAGATATGATCCATATATACTTCCGGGTTTTAAAGCCGAGGCTTGAAAATTGCAGTGGCATGTACGAACTTATATGTGTGCTTTGATTTCCAAAGCAAATTCGCTTGTTGAAAGTTAATGCTTGTTGTAGTTTCCTCTGTTGTCATTTTTCAAGAGCTTTACATGTTAGCACTGAGCTATAATCCTTATGAAGACATGTTTTATTTTGTCTAAGCATCTCTGTGAGCTGCCAAAGGTGTCATATTGAATGGGCTTCAGTTATGTGTTGTTATCCCCTCAATATTTAGCTGTTCTTAGATGTATGTTTTGTTTTTTCAAACCGCATCTGTGACATATGATGAAAGCCAAATGCCACTCATACTTAGGAATACTATGTGAATTCTGCTGTTTTTATTTGTGGTATTCGTAATGGGACATTATTAGTGTATCTTGGCAGATCATGAACTGGTATCCCACTGCTACCATGTGGCTTTCTGCTTTCTCAACATTTACGCTTCAGCCATAAGGTGACCATGTGAACAGCTTTCCCAATATGCTTCTCAATATGCTTTTCTTGGTGTCAGTCATGGTTGGCTTCCTTCACATGCATTGTAGAAAAACTCGGACTAGAGAAATCGCTAAATTACGTCTCTTATATGAAAATTGTAGGCCAGCTACTTTTGTATTATATTGTTAACATTTAACTCATTAAATAAGCAAGAAATTAGTCACATGAGCACGTGGAAAGTTCAGAAGTTTTATGCTGCAGGCTTCTTTGGTAGAGTCATAAAAATGCTGCATTTACTGTTTTGGCTGGTCAGCAGAGTGTACACAATGCTGTGGATCATTGCCCATGTACATAAATACCCACTGTTTTTTCATTAGGTTGTATAATGTGCAAGCATACGTGATTTGATATGTATTCCATTTGTGTTAATTGTTTTACTGATCTTTCTGATAAATTTACTTTGATACCAAAACAAGCAAGGGTGCAACCACTACACCCTTTAAAATATTTTGCTGTGCACGCTTCGTTAAGGGTGCTGACCTCTGCACCCTTTCCTAGCACCCTTTTTCAAGCACCCAATAGGTTCCAAAGGGTGTCGCTCTGGCGACAAGTTCATTTACACCCTTATGGGTGAGAAATTGTTTAGTGTGTACCAAATGTAAACACAGGTGTACGTGTGGCAGCGGCAATACTGCGATTTTGCGATTTCGAACAAGGACAACATAAGCACACAAAGAATTGCAGCCGATCAAGCTTTCTTGGTCCCGCATCTCGATGCTGCTGAAAATTTCTTTTGCAGGGTTCTATTGCTCGAGCTTGTGGCACACTGGTTCACAGCACAGAAGGAAAACACGGCAGCAACAAATGCACTGGCACCTGCAAGTGCTTCTTCGGGTCAAGGCGCTGACGACCCGAACACGAGCGATGTGTTCTGTTTACGCAAGGGCCCAGAGGAGGGCAAAATGATTGCCTGGGACGGTTTAAACTGCCCAGTCACATGGTTCCACTTCAGGTGTGTAAGAAATGGTACTGTGACCAATGCAAATAAGTATTTGTCTCCCTCACTAAACTGTGCATTCAGAAGTGATTACATATGGCCACATCACTCAAGTATGGCTTGAATGAATGCCAGACATGAGTGTGCTCAAGAAACTGTAATGAGGATCTAGAGTACATTCTTGTTAAATGTTACTTTGAGCACGATGTATCACAATGAATTTGCACCTCCTAGAGGTGCATTTCAGAATATAGGGATAAGTGATGCAATAATATGCGAATAAAAAAAATGTTTTGTTGCAGACCCTCCAGAGACGTTCATTTTATTTTTATTAATTTTCTCCACGTCTTCACTCGCAAGCTGACGCTTCCCTTTTGTGAAGGCTGGCATAGGGAGTGTTGCATGGCACATGCCAAAGCTCTCGGCAGTCAAGAAGCCACGCTCTGCAAGCACTACATCACCATTGTCAAGAAGATCAAGAACTCCATATTCTTCAGTCATGTGTTTGTCGCTGGCACACCCACCATAAGCCTTTGATAGAAAAGACACGGCACCCTGAGGACATATTCCCACCAGAAATTTGACTGTGTTACGATGCTTTAATGAGACCACGTCTCAGCACGAGGCAAGTACGAGCTCGGACGGTCAATAGCAACTTCAAAACAACCAAGTACGACGCGAACCTTGAGGCCAAAGCTGTCTACAATCTAATTGGTTACCTGTGATGATGTATGCCCGCTTCCTGTATGGGTCTGCAGAAGACCTACAGTATTGTTAAATAAATAAATAAAATAAATAAAGGCCACAGGCATCGTTTTCATTATTTGTTGCTTCTCTGGCCAAGGAACAAGGGCTCCGATTCTGTCAACAAACAGATCGAGCCATTTCTCAAATATTCTTGATGCTGTTGACAGCGAAACGTCAAAGCGGTATGCTAAATCCTGAAATTGACACCCAAGCCGCAACCTCATCAGAAATAATACCATTTCCTGAAATTGCGTTAATGTATTTCTTCCTGTGTGTGAAATGTGGCTATTTACTTGCTGAAACAGTGACATAAGCATAACAAATGAGGGCAGTCCTGTGTAAAATGTGACCTTGTCTCTGCCTTGCAAGGCCTCCTTGGTAAAGCTTGCCGATGAAGCAGCAGCCTTCTTTTCCTTAAACTCCCCTTCCAGTGTGGAGATACGTGCCTGCATGTGGTCAATTTCGCTTCCACAGAGTTCAGTCTGGCAGGTAGCTTCTGATAAAGATACAAAGAAAAAAAAGTATGTTTTTTCACATCACTACTTTCACACTTGCTTCTGGCATACAAATAGCACTGTAGCAATAAATATCACAAAAATAGTGCACGTTCTTTCAAGGTGGGCAAATTATAAATTGGCGTACCAAGTGTCAAAGGGGTGGCTTCGATTTCTGCGCTGTGTGTAGGTGAGGCCCTCATTGGATCAGGTTCGTCACCATCGTCAGGCTCGTCGGCGTGGTGTGGAACCCCATAACCTCTGAAGCGATGTGACAAGGCTTTCAGAATTTCCGAAACATACGCATAGCGCGAAACCGCGTGCAAACACGAGCTCAAGCTTGTTTACCTGTACGTTGTGAGCGTTCCTTGCGCCGGTGGTAGCGGGACCCGTTTGGCGACGGAAACCCGTAACCTAGGCTCACCAACGGCGCCCAGTCGGGGTTGCAGTCGTCGAACGGGTGTGACGGTCGACCTAGGATGTCATAAAGTACGAGGGTTTTACGAAATTGCATAATGAGCACGAAACATTCCTGCACTGCAAATGCACTCGGCGCCAGCACATGCTCAGCCTGTCCAAGTTGTAGAGCGTGGCGCTTTTCTTTAAAATAAACCGCTAGCTTAAATGATAAACGGTGTACTGATTCGTCATTAGAGTGTTCACGTACCTGACACGAAGTGGCGAGAACAGACGAAATAGTTGTCGGCGTTAGCTTCTTGAATGCCGCGTCTGTTGATGCGCGACAGCCAGTCACGTCGGCGACGCTTCGACAGCTCCTTCGCCTTCCCGTACTCGTGTAGGCGCACCTTTGAGATTTTGAAGAAACTGCAGTCTTTCGTATTGCTCTTTAGCTTCTTCGTCCTGCTCTGGCTGTAATTATTGCAGCCTACAATTACGCAGTGCACCATTACGTCTCTAGGCAGTGGCGACGCTACGAAAACGACTGTACTCGCCGGTCGCCTCTGGCAAAAAAATGGCTACCTACCCAGAGTGCATAGCGTCGCCACCGTTCGCGCAAGCTCCCTATACCTGCCCTGGCAGTTCTGAGTCGATCCGAGTCGTTGCTACACTATATCAATATCGGTAGAGCAGTTGGAGGTGGATATTGTGTTCTGTGCCGTAACTTGTACCAAGTCAATAAAGTATTTGTTAGGAAATGCTTTTCGAATATTTCTGTTTCGCACACTGTGTTTAGATCTGTCGAGGATGCTATGCACTTCGACAACTTACTGCCAATGTGCTTTAGTTGATAGATCATGATTTGCAGCCCCTATCACCGTCTGCTTAACCCAGAGCCTAGGCTGCATGATCACCGAGCGCATCTTATAGATTCTTTCAAATCTAAACTTTCGTCATGAAGTGGAGGTGCACTTTTGGGACATGTCGAAGCACTTTTAGAAATCCGTTGGGAAATTACGAGAACTAATCAGGTTCAAACGTATCATACAGGCGCTGAAGCATCTCAAGTTGTGGAAATGCAGTTAATTCCTAGTGAAACTTCTTTTCCAAGGATGTACTCAAAAGAAAAAAAAATAAGAAGAAATGAACAGACAGGGAACTGGGATGCAATATGGACAGTTAATATGTGTTGTTGGCCATCTTATAATGTGTTTTCAGTGTTTATATTTGCCAGAATTTTACAGGTGCATTTGGTTGCCGGCGTCTTGGGCTGATAAGCGACGATTTGACTTTAGAAGAACTAAACGTGCTACAGTAGATGGCTATTTCATCATCACGACCTTCGAAACTGAGAATAGCATGTGTAAAACCTACGCGTGTGCGAAAATTCTGAAATTTCGAACAACGAGTCGAGCAGCGTTTCTGTTCGATTTGGTGACGGAATCAAATTAGCATATTCGAAATATACCGAATATTTTGGAATAGTTGAATAGAGTCAGAACCGATGAGACTGTAGGCGTAGCGGTCATCCTTCCCATTAGTATAGCGATTGAACATGTAATCTGTAAACCCACAAGTGGACAAAATAAATGTTAGCCTTCACATGTAACTAATCCCAACGACTCAGGTCATCCTTCCGGAAATTTTGCACAGCCTGCTAAATTTCCACAAGCAGTTCCCAGACTCAACTGCCCATCGCAGAGACAAAGATGATTGTGTGTGTTTGTATGGGGGAGGGGGGAAGGGGGTGCGTGCGTGTGCTTGTTCAATATCACAATCCCCCTCCCCCGGTGTGTTTTGTATGCATATCTGCATACCTGTGATGCTCACTGCATATCTCAGACGAACGGAAACAATCCCAAGAGACCCCATGCTAAAGAAGTCAACAGACCCACATTCCTTTCCGAAACCATTCGTTGTTCCTTATCTCTGACACTATGATATTCCTTCACTTTCTCTTCTGCTCACTCCTGCACTCCTTATAGCCACAGTACCTGCACACAAACACGCGGTCGCTTTCCTTAGCAGGAAAGACGACGGACTCATACAGCCCTGTATGTCTGGACAGCAGTCTTTTTTTTCTCAGGAAAGCCATTACTGGATACCACTGCAAGTTCCTAGAACAAGCAGCTGACACCTGTGCGGCTGCGAACAGAATAAGGGGGGTGCCCTGCAGGACAGGAAACGAGTATGTGCACAAAAGGACGCCCAGCCACGCTCCCTGAAGGGCAGCTCTAAGCTGGGTATATCCATCTGCGAAGCACCGCCACAAAAGCACGTACGGGAAACCACGACTTCAGTTCCTTCACCTATTCTCGACCCTACGAAATACTAGAGCCGAGCCTGAAGCCTTATTCAGTGTCTTTGAGACGGGACAAGGTTCCCTCGGGCCCGCCACAAGAAAGACGCCGCCGACATTGCAAGCGAAAGGCTATCTCTTAGCGGTCTCTCCCCTCTTGCCGTAGAGCCGGTCACATGTTTCTCGTCTTCCAGAAGAATGCTCAAGGCCTTGCAAGCCTTTCTTTGTGACAGGATTAGATATCAAAGGGAAAATTAGTATCCACCCGATTTGTAGCACAACGCTACAAGGAAATCCATACGGATTTCTCAGAAATGAACGCTTCCTAGTCACCGAAAAATTCGTCCTGGTCCGGCAACAGGAAGCGTTCGTTTCCTGAGAATCCGTATGGATTCCTTGTAGCCTAGTAGGCGCTCTCCTGAGCCGCCGGTCCTCACGGATACCTTGACCCTTTGAGGGATAATGGGACAGAAACGTCCCAATTTTTCACTTTGAAGAAAACGCTGTATACTGTGCGTAGGTGCTGCGTAGGAAACTTGGCGCCAAAGGATTGTGGGTCCCTCTATTATCGGACGCTGGTAATGCTTTTTGTCGCGCAGTTTCGAAGTGTTTCATTACGAGGCGTTAGAGACTACGCTTATTAGAATTGTTTTGCTTTTGATCGCGGTGTTCCCAGAATTTTCGCTCCCGTTAGGGAATGGGTTTCCGAGAGGTCAGGCTGACTGAATGGTAAGAACTTTCCTCTTTGCGCACTCTACGAATTATGTTTGCCGCCTGCTTTGGTACCAATATTTTCGTAATCGAAGTATTTGGAGGCGGGCTACGGCAGTCGATGTCAGCATACTCCAAATGTTTAGGCACGTTTTTCTAGGCCTAACTCACCCAAACTTCTGTTGCTGAGATATATTTCTCGGCTTATCACTTTCAGCGGAATCGCTTTCACGCGAGGAGGCACTGGAGCTATTCTTCAGCCTGCCCGACGAATCTGACACAAGCGAGGATGAAGCCGAAAGCAGTGATGATGATTTCGTGCAGGAGATCGCGCCACTTGACTCGAGTGTCGACGAAGACGAACCTGAGCCATCAACAGGCAAACGAAAAAGACGCCGAAAAAGAATTTCAAAAAACAGAAAAACAGCTAGCCAGGGTTCGATGCAGCCCGATGTCGAAGCAGATGCGGCTGAAGTAAGTGGCGAACAGTGGGATGAAAGTAAACCAAGAATTTCAGTCGGGAGTTCAAAATTATGGGATCCCGAGTTCACCAAAGACGCAGTGCCACGCGCAGTAGTTGTTTCGCGTTGTATTTTGGCGAAGAAGTGATGTAGATGATATTAGAGCCCACTAACCGTGCTGGTGCGC